>JAPVLO010000503.1:0-600000 GCA_027257055.1 Cephalopachus bancanus
GGCAAATTACAGATTTCCATGTCTGTACGATTTATATCACAGTAACATCTATATCTGAGGACTGTTAAGAGGACCACATGACTTAATGCCAGTGACAGATACACACACACAGAAACACACAGATACACATACTTACACACACACACACACAAAAACAAATAAAAAGAACTTAGAATGTGGCTAGTGTTCCATATATGTTAACTGGTGTTACTCAAAATTCATTCTAGAGCTGCCCATAACTAGGTCAGATGCTTTTATGGTTCCTTAATAGTATGAAATAAATATATATATCTATTTTTTTTTCTGTTTTCATTTACTTTGCTCTTGACTTTTTCAGTTATTTTTTAACAAAAGCAAAGTCATAGCCTGATGCATGCACACACTTACATATTGTACACTCTTACATACATACAAACAGTTGCCAAGCAGACACATAAAAATTCAAGAATGTGACTCTAGTCACAACAAAATTAGTCTTTGAAAACATTAGGGATCTCATTTGTTTATAGATAAAATGACTTTGATTTGTCCTAAGCATCACCATTCCACAGTGGAAACTTAGCCTAAACAGTCAAGAAATTTTCCCCAAAATAAAGAATCTCTTTGTTATAAAAAAACTTTAAATCTCAAAGTAAATAAAAGACCATGAATAGTAATAAACAATGTAAATAACTAAAATAATGGACTTTCCCCTCATTTAAATAATTTTTAATTGTTTAAATAGTTTATATTTAAATTTATAGTTAAATATTAATTATTTTAATAGTTCAATTCTCAGCTAGAGCAACTCATTGCAGAGAATTATAATGCTTTATAGCTCTTGAAACTTTCTTCTCTGCAACTTGCCTACTAGCAATTTTTATTTCTTCTGTCCTTGGGAGCTCCCCTTTGACATTGTTAATCCCTTGAGTTGATTCTCTTTGTCTTCTCCTTCTTAAAACATCAGACTATTTTCCATATTTCCCATTATCTCCTTACTTTTTAATCTCTTTCAATCTCTCTTATGGCTCCACAATCCCTCTGAAATATCTTTCTTGATGGTGACCAGTAACCTCCTTATTACTTTTGCAAAAGGCCTCATAATTCTTCCTTTTTCTAACATCTAGGATTAAATTTCAGTTCTGTCTTTTACTAGTAGTATGACCTTTGTCAACCTATTAAAATTAAATTAAAACTCAAAATTTTTCCTTCTTAGATTGGTTGCAAAGAGAAAATTCTCAAACATTTCTGAAAGCACCCAATACAATAAGCATGACTTTCTTTTCTAACTTTGCACTGCATCTTCCTTTTTCTTGTTTAAGTCTTTTGACTCTGACCTCCTCCCTGAATATGTTTGATCAGTGACTATGATGACACTACACTCCCCCACTCCGGACCTTCTTTCACTGACCCAGTCCTGATTTTCTGGCACCAAAGTGGGGGAGACTGAGTTCATGGAGTACTGTACTACAATAACACTTAATCCTCTGTTCTTCTCGGTTTCTCTCTCCTCGACCTAGTCCATGCTTATAAAGTTTGCATGGCTCTAATAAACCTCTGTTTAAAAAAATCAATTCCTCATTTGTTTTTACCTGCACATAGGCCTTCATCTTGTCCATGATTTCAGTTCCCTTCTTGCCATGATTTTAGGCATAATCATGACCTAGAAGGCCATTATCTGATCAATGCTAAATTTTTTAACTGATTATTTTCCCAGTACCTTTACATCAAATCAACTCTGCATTAAACAATAGATCTGATCAGGTCACTTCCCACATCAAAAACTTCCATTGGCCTAGGCAATATAATGCTTGTTGTGGTATAACTTAATCAAGTGCTTAATATTTGTCTTAGTTTATCAAGCTGCTATAGCAAAATACCATAAATGGGTAACTTCTATTAAGCAGCAGATATTTATTTCTTGCATTCCTGGAGGTTAGAAAGTCCCAGATCAATGTTCCAGCAGATTTGGTGTCTGGTAAGGGCTCATTTCCTGGTTCATAGAAAACTTCTCACTGCACCTTCACATAGTGGGAGGAGAGAACTCTAGTCTATTTAGTGCCTTATAATGGTAAAGACACTAGTTCTATTCATGAAGGCTCTGCCCCCATGACCGAATTACCTCCCAAAGGTCATACATCTTAATCACATTACCTTGGGCATTAGGATTTCAACCTACCATTTTTGGGAACACAAGCATTCAGACCACAACAATACCTTTTCTTTTTATTAAGTAATACAGACACTCAGATACTACTGTATTTATAGATAAAGATCTCAAAGGCACGCAATGAAGTGAGTATTGTTCACCTATTTTTCAAATGAATACCAGGAAAATTAAGCAGAATGTGTAAGACCACAAGATATTTGATTTGGTCTCAGAAACTGCAGGCTTCGACATCGGTTCTCTTTGTACCACTCTACCACTTCCAAGAAAAAGTAGGAATCTACTTCGAGATTCCTCATAGGGGAGCAATTTGGCCTTGAGTCTTGTTTCTGCTTTATTTTCCACTGATCTTCTAGTACTATGGTGTTATTGAGTAAAATTGACCAATTTATGTTGTCGGGGACCAGCCCTGACGGAGGGAAGGGTTAGGACCGCAACGGAGAATCCAGATGGCGCTAGAAGAGACCACTCAGAGGCAGTTTCTTCTGGGAACAGTCTGATCAGGACTGAAGCCAAATTTTATTTTGACTCCTTCCAACTTATATACCTTTTTCCATACCCTCCATCAGTGTGTCAATCACTTTGGGGGCGTACAAACTTTATGCAAATTACGTATCACGAGACTTGCAAGTTTCCAGCAAACAATTACAATTCCATGATACATGACGTGTTTCACAAAACTTACATTAAATTCACAGGTATACAATTTTTATACAGATTGTTCAAAGTGTTCTCCACAATGTTCAATAAATCATTCACATTATACTCTTTGTTCCAGACCCTGATTAATACAAAAACTTTTCTAAGTTAAATCCAAGTTTACTGACTCCTAATGTTTTCAATGATTAATAGTATCAATTTAACACTATACTATAATCTATAAGTTTACTTAAATGACTCAGTTATTCTATTAATCTATTATGGAATGTAGTGTCCTGTAATTCTATAACAATTAAAACTTATTCTTAAATTATAAAACCTTACCATGACTTAAATGAATCTCCTATGTCTAAACTATAATTTTTGTAATGATTGACCTTTAATACTATGCTATATCCTTAATTCTTTTACAAATCGTATAGTAACTATTATATTTGAATAATGTAGCCAAAAGAAACAAAACAGCAAGCACAAGTCCACTCAAATATACTCTAAAACATAACTATAAGTGTACAAATTATATTTTATCCTAACAAGTCTACTCTAGAAATCATATAGTAGCTTTCACAGCCCTGAGTAAGGAAATGGATGGCCACATGGCCTCAGGCTGAGGTAAACAGAGGCAGACAGAGTTTCGGTACGAAACAAAGGCATAGTCGGTATGAAACAAAGGCATAGTCGCCAAGTTAATGGCTTTGACTGCAGACAGTTTTCGGTATTTAACAGCACAAAGGCAAGGAAATGTATACCTGTAATGGGACAATAGCAATCCTTTCTGCCTGGCCAGGAACAGGGCAATAAGACTATGATGGTAATTTAGTCTCTAATCTTAGCTCTAGGGGAAACTGCTTAAGAGTTGACTCACCAGAGAATAGAAGTTTAAAAAATATCTAGAAAGAAGTAAGATTTAGAAAGGACAAGGTCATTCTGCTGTATAACCTTTCATCAGACGTATAGAGATTTTTCTTATAAGTTTTACTGCCATGTATGCACACTGGTCATCAATCACACGCCAATATTATAGGTATAACTGATATCCTATGTCAGAGGCGATCTTCCAGATGGGCCTTTACAGGCCTCAGCCATGTAGCTATAGATGTTGGCTCCCAACATTATGTGACATAAAAGTTCCGTTTGGTTTTCATCAAGGCTTTTCATGTAGGCATGATGACAACCAGGTAGAAGAATGAATTGAAAGAAAGGGTATGATGCAAGATTTATAAACCCAGTGGGAAGCCCAAGAAGACACGTTTATTCAGATTCTTCCTGGCCTTCCTGTGCAGCATTCTTTCCTCCTGGGTATGGGTAGGGTCCCTTCTAAAATAAGGGTCTACTCAGCACAATCAGAAAGGTGGTGAGGATTAGGGTCCTGCCTTGGGCAGGCGAAAGGAGCCCAGGGAAAGTCAAAGACAAAGATTTTTCTTTGAGGCCTGCTTCTGAGCCCTGAAGTGCCCCAGCATTATAATAAAACACTGTAACAAGGACTGTAAAGGTTATGAGCCAGGAGTCATGGGTGAAAACACACACACGCACACATGCACATGCTCATACGGGGACTTGGCCTAGGCAAATATAGAGGTCAGCAAGTCCCAAGTCATGCATGGGAAGTCAGCAAGCTGAAGATCCAGGAGTTAGTTCATGTGTTAGATTCAGTCTGAACTAGTTTCATCCAAAGGCCTGAGGACCAGGGGAACTGAGATATGCCAGTTGAGATCAACAGGATTGAAATCCAGGAAGAGCGATGCTTCAGTTTAAGTCTGAAGGCAGGAAGAGCTAATGTCTCCTGTAAAAAGCAGTAAGGCAAGAGTAATTATTTCTCACTCATAGGAGGGTCAGTTTGTTCTACTCAGGTCCTCAACTGATTGTATGGGACCAACCCACATGAGGACCCACCCTCTGCCTTACTCCGTCTACAGACTCAAATGTTTATCTAACCCAAAAACGTATTCACAGAAACACCCAAACAGTGCTTGACCAACCCTCAGGGTACCCTGTGGTCCAGTCAAGTTGACACGATATCAAACCACACAGCCATTCACATTTATGATCCCTAATACTGAGTATCCTAATTCTTGATGTTTTTGCCACTGTGCCTATCAGATTTCACTTCCTATTATACTTTTAAAAAGTGCATCTGTTAAAATTGAGTTAATGTTTTTTTTTTCTCCAGCAGATATCTTGTTTATTGAGCCATTATTTTTACTTTATCATTTACTCCTGTAATATTCCTTTACCCAGAAAACTGTCCCCTTTTTTCTGAGTTGAATCTTGCAATTTCAAGACCCTCTTTTAAAATTACTGACTTCAAAATTTAAAAATAATATGAATTAGGTATCCATACATTAATAATCATAGTATTTAGGAGCATGTTTTGAATAAAAAGTCAATGATTATTTGAACCGTTCACATTAATTTCAGAAAGAATTGGAAACATTTTAAGTATTTTAAACATAAAAACAACGAGCAAAATGGTCAGAACAAAAGAAAGAGAAAGAGGACAAAAAAAAACTAACCTTTTTTGAGTACCTCATTTTTCTCCTGCTTGTTGTGCTTTCACATGTTATCCACTTTATACTCATAATAGCAAATTTACAAAGTACAATGATGTACCACATAAGGACATTTGGGTCAATGAAGGACTGTATGTAAAATGGTGAATCCATGGATTATAATGGAGTTTAAAATTTCAGTTGCCTAGTGGTATCTTGATGGTTCTGATCTTGTGTATGCCTATGCTAATGTGTGTGTTTGTATCTACTTATTTTTAACAAAAAGTTTGAAAAGAAAAATAAAATATAATAAAAATATAAAAAAGCTTTGAGATTAAGGACTTAGAGAAAAAAGCTATTTTGACAGCTGTACAATGTGTGTTTTCAGCTAAGTGTTGTTACAACAGTTAAACATCTATAAAAGGCCTTAAAGTTTGTGAGGTAAAAAGTAAGGATAATTTATTACTGGATAAAAAATTAAAGTATATACAGTGTAGCCCAAGTGTACAGTGTTTGTAAAGTCTATAGTAGTGTACAGTAATGTCCAGGCCTTCACAGTTACTCACCACTCACTCACTGACACATAGAGCAACTTCCAGTTCTGCCAGCTTTATTTATAGTAAGTGTCCTATCCAGTGTGCTTTTTAAATTTTAAATACCATATTTTTACTGTAAGTTTTCTACATTTAGCTACACAGATACTTATGTTACAATTGCTTATAGTACTCAGTATAGGAACATGCTATAACCTACAGCATATAGCCTAGATGTGCAATAGGCTAGACCCCCAAGGTTTCTGTAAATACACTCTATGATATTTGCATAATGAAGAATCATCTAAGATGCATTTCTCAGAAGATATCCCTGTTGTTAAGCTCCATATGACTGTATTCATATTGTTTATGGATGAAGAATCAAATATATTGACCCTCAATAATTTGCCATGGTTCAAAATGTCAATACTGATTAGGTGTTCATAACTCACTTGTGTAATATGGGCTATGTTCTGTTGTCTTGTTGGCAATAGCAGTCTTACTTGGGAGAGATTTAACGTTGCACACAAAATTCACTGAGATATCGTGTCCATGTATTAACCTATGTTTATTGATAATTACTCATTACTGTAGTCTGTATTTGTCATATTCCTTTACACAACAGTCAAATGGTTTTTGGAGTGATTAGTAACATCAACAACAAACATGCACTTACATTGTGGTTCAGATGTGTATATAATTCATCTAAAAATTAATTGCTTATGAAATAATTGAGCAAACTTTATAGAACATAATTTATTATTATCTTCATAAGAAAAACTGAGGGATATTTTAGTAAGTACACTTTTGTTTTTGCATTTTGAATAGAAAGCTTATGAAATTTTAATAACCTGAGTGTCCCTTCATGGAAGGTGAATTTCTGTGGCAACATACTTGAGAAACCAATACTAAAGTTTTTATGCTGCCAAGTAAAACAAGTATTTTATTTACTATGAAAGCTAGAGTTTTCTAGTAACAAAATGCCATTTGAGATTAAGACAGACCTTTGAATTCAGTTCATTGGAAGATAATTATCTAAAAGTATGCAATTATCTAATGGTTAATTATTAATTACACAGTAATTAATTAAGTAATAATTATTCAGTAATAATAATTAATGTAACTATCTAAAATGTAATTGAGCCAGAGTAAAAATTTTAATAAAAGTAGTCTAAAAATTGGTCAGAACTTAATAATTGCATCCCACTATTATATTAATACTATAGTCCACTGAAGAAATTCATACTCAAATTCCAATATTATTTTTATTAAAAAGCTGATGATTGATTGTGTTTATATAACAAAGAAATTTAAGAATATATTTATATTATATTTATGTAAATTATGTAGCGAAATCTATACTTTTGAAAACATGATGTTCAATGTTTAATGTAACTCTGGCACTGGAAATAAGTATTATTCGTATAAATATAATTCTTTATTTTTTTTGAGTTGGAGTCTCACTCTATCACCCAGACTGGAGTCAGTGGTTGCTCCCGGCCACCGTAGCCTCGCCTGCTGGGCTCCGGCGATCCTTCCGCCTCAGCCTTCCGAGTAGCCGGAATTACGGGCATGCGCTACCACGCCCGGCTGATTTTTTGATTTACTGTAGAGATGAGGTCTCGCTGCCCAGGCGGGTCTCAAACCAATATATTTCATTAATATTTTTATTTTCACACTAAGAGCAATAAGTATTATGCACTTAAAATCCCAATAATTATGTTTTATAACACCTGTCTTATTTGGGGTATATATGAAAAACAAAAATCATAAATACATATATTTTGCTCATCTAGAATTCTATTTTTATCATTTGTAAATTTGGGCTAATCTTTTAAAATATTTTTCATTTTAAAACCAAATGCCAAAATCAAGGTTGTCTGCATCTTTTATTGAGATCGTGAATCAGTTACTTACCTGTGGGAATAGCAGGAAAAAAAAAGGATTTAGAAATTCCATGTGGGATACCATACAAACATGTGTATAAGCAAACACACAAATTAGTACCTTAAGTGAAATCATTTGATAAAGGTTTTTTATATAAACAATATTTGAAAAATCCTTCTGAAACGTAACTGGAAATATGTATTTTTATATATGATGTATATTTTTCCCCTGATTAATTCTTTTTATAATTTTTATTAAAATAACTTTGGAAAGGTATTTTATTTTCTCTAGCTTTCTACCTATACATAAGATAGCAGTCAACATAATGATTAAATTATAACAAAGATAATATTTTACTATTTTGGCACTAGATATCTAAGTGACTCACTTTAGTATGATACAGCATCACACACATATGCACATATGTATGCATATATATATATGCATACATACTTGGAAACAAGATGTCAGCTGCCTTCAGGAGCTAAATTCTTTCAAACCTCTTCTTTGATAGCCTATTATAATGTCTTAAGCCTTTATATATGGAGAAAACAAGAATATTTCATCATTTCTCCTGGGAGTGTTGAGTATGAGATGGCTGTGTTTCCTTATGCCTTTCCCTCTCAGTGTCTCCTTTTACTTCCAGTGTCTCCTTTTACTTCCTCTAAACTATATCTCTACCCTTGGCTCCTGTTCATGTTACATTTCCAAAACACATTGATCATTAGATGTTACCTCAATTTTTAACTTTTCAAAATACCATTACAGCAAGACTGTAGACAGAAATTTTCCTGATTTTTCTAGGAAAATGATGAAAGTAAATAGCACTGTGCTGTATAAACAAAAACCAAATGCTGAATACTAGCTAATATTAAACTAATATTAAACAAGAACATTTTATTGACCACTTGTGACCATGAAATATTTCTTACCAATTTTTTCCTGGTCTGGACTTGATACAACTACTCATATCTCCTGCTTTTTTTTTTTCCTACAGTTGTTCAAAGATTAAAAATTCTTCTTATATACTATAAAAATAAGTATTGTATTGCTTTTTAAAATTTATGCTCATCTAACCTAAGGCCCTTAGTAACTTTTACTTTATTTGCAAACATAAATTTTTCTATTTTTTGAATTAGGGATTTACTACATAAGCCACTTTTCTAGATGATATCAATGAGCTATGTTTGTCTCAAATTGTGTATTCCTCCATATTTATCTTACAACGGGGATATACTATAGAAATCTTTGTGAGCATTATCAAATATACTTCACTGTTAGCTAAGTAGCCTTTCTAGGTATATATACATATTGAAGAGTTAGCATTCAAAGTAATCAAAGTTAAATATTTGATGTTAGCTAGCCCAGATTCACAAATTTTGAGAATTACTTCACTAAAGAGATCATTTTCTTATTCAAGTAATGAAGAATAAGAGAGCATTAAATTTAATAGAATGAACTTTATTAAGATAAAATTTAATACATATTATATGACAATCTCTATAAGTGTACTAAGATTACATGTACAAAAATATAGAATACTCTAGCATATATTGAAAGTGTGTTTCTACAAAGACTAGTCAAACAAATAAAGGTAAGTTGGATATCACACTCATTTATAAAATAAATAAAATTAGTCCTTTTTTTAAAAAATGGAAAGACATTAAGTTTTATTGGGTCACATTATGCCATAAAATGTTAAATCCCAGACATCATAATGTTCACAACCATCACCAATAATTGAGGGATTCATTTCTCCTTCTATCTTTTACTTATTAATATATTATAAAGAACATAATCAGAATTACCTATTTTTATTGGAACTACTTATTTTTAAACAAGAACAATGTATAGTATAACACTTTAGGTTAATTAGGACTCTAGCCAGATTGCATCTATTTGGGATTTCCCAGCCATATAAATACCAAGTATAATATTTATAGCTGACACATAGGGATCGAGATGCAGCAAGATGGCGACGGGCAACACGGCGTCTGAAGCCCTCTGCAAGCGAGATCTGCAGTGGGTCTCTGACCCTCGCCCCAGGGGGCTGGGGACCCCAGCATCGCAGCAAGCCCTTCAGACAGAGCTCGGCCATTGCCACTGCTGAGACATTGCAACAACTGGACAGTTACTTACTGCAGTGCAAACAGTCCCGCCGCCGCGGCTGCTACAGCCCCTCCCCCCACCACCACCATCAACGCCACTGCTGCTGCAGCCTCAGTGACAGGTAGCACATCACAGCACCCGGGCCCGAGGAGATGCACACCAAACCCTTCAGGGAAGATCTGTGGGGATTGCTACCACCTCTCCTGTGTCCGAGACTGTCCTGCCCAGCCGGCGTGGGGTTCCTGTTGCCTGCTCCGGGGAAGGCAGCCATCTTGTTCCTGTCCGGCCCCACCCCCTCTGGGGCAAGCAGCTGAGATAGCACCACCTGCTGGCGATTCAAGGTAACAACACCGAAACGGGAGAAACAAGCTTGATAAAGACATAGACCAAAATGCTGAACAAAGGTTAATCTGAACTGTCCTTCACAGCAGATCAGGGGCAACTGACTCTAACTGCAAACTAATTTACCAGCTTGAAAAGAAAACTAGAAATCAGACCTGAAAGGACATTGGACTTAAACAAAATGTCTCAGAGTGTGCTTCATTGATTCTATCAGTTTAAAGACTTAATTCTATTCCTACTGTATTGTTCCCTTTTTTCTTTTTTCCTTTTCCTTTTCTTCTCTTTTCTTCTCTCTGTAAACCATATCTTTGTATAGAGGAACAGCACACTAACAAGGTGGTTGGTTAGCTTGTATATTAGCATCACTATATGTTTTATTTTTATTTTTATTTTTTTATGAATGTTGGTGCATCTGTAGCTGTGGTCCATTGCTTTTATCTGTCTCAGTATAGGCCTCTCTATCTATTTGTTTGCACACTCATTTGTTTCCCCCCTTACTCCTCTATCTCTCCACTCCCCTCTTCAACCCACTATCTGCTCCATTCTCTCCCCTCTGCTAACCACATTTTATTTCAGGGAGTAAACCTATAGCCCCACTGCACGGACAGATTCCAGGGCAGTGGGAAGTGGGTTCCACATTATCCACACACCTGTCAGCTAATACCAGGACCTGCAGACAGATTTTGAATCACAGCCCTCCCCATAAGTACATCTCAAAACTGCAAAAAGGACCATCTCCAACCTACAGTGCAACTTCAGAATTGAACAAAGTAAAAGGTCATACATAAAGAATAGGAGATTGAACAAACAAAGTAAAGCCAATCCCTTTACCCCTGAATAACAGAATAAAAGAAGACGGTGACATGGAGGGAAGGAAAAAGTAGGGAGGGGGAAAAACCACACAAATGAAGAAAAACCAAAAGAAGAATATAGGGCTTACATAGACCCTTGGGAAATCAGACACTGAGAAAACAGATTCTGGAACACAGACAATGAAGAGTCCCCAGAATGACTGGTTACATGCAACAAACCCAGACATCAAGACATTAATGGAGAGAATTTAAAAAATTGAGGAGAGACAAGAGGAAAATTGGAAGGAGCTGTTGTCAGAAATGACAGCAGTAAAGAATACTGTGATGGAAATGAACAACAGACTAATAGGCATGGAAAGCAGAATCAGCCAAGCAGAAGAAAGAATCTCAGAGCTCAAGACCAAAACACAGAACTAACCCAAACTGTCAAAAGCATAGAAAAGAAGCTCAAAAAGACAGAACAAAACCTGCAAGAGATGAATGATCACTTCAAGAGACCAAATCTAAGAGTAATTGGGCTTCCTGAGGCAGAAAGAGAAACAGAAGCCACACTGGAACAAACATTTCATGAAATCATTCAAGAAAACTTCCCTCAACTCATAAAGGATGAAAAAATTCAAACACAAGAGATTCAGAGAACTCCTGCAAGACAACAAATGAGAAGACCAACTCTCAGACACATAATAATTCGCCTAAACAAAGTAGCTATGAAAGGAAAAATCCTAAAGGCAGCAAGAGAAAAAGGCCAGACTACCTACCAGGGAAGACCAATTAGAATAGCAGCAGATTTATCCACAGAAACCCTTCAGGCTAGGAGAGCCTGGAGCCCTATCTTGAAAGTTCTAAAAGAGAAAGAATTTCAACCAAGAATAACCTACCCAGCCAAACTAACCTTCATTAGTGAGGGAGAATTGAAATCTTTTCCAGACATCCAATCCCTAAGAACCTACACTGCCACCAGACCACCTCTACAAGAAACACTTAAGAAAGTACTGAACACAGAAGAAAAAGAAAAAAGAACAACAGCATTCTTCGCAAGAGTACAGGCAAAAGATTAAAAACACACATGAACCAACTCCAAAACCCAAAGAAAGACAACAAATAAACAGGAACAACTCTGTAAGAACCTTATGACAGGTATCAACTCTTGCATTTCAATTATTAGCCTAAAAGTGAACGGACTAAATGCACCACTGAAAAGACATAGAATGGCAAAATGGATAAAATATCATCAGGCAACAATCTATTGCCTTCAAGAGACTCACCTCACTAGAAAGGACACCCACAGACTCAAAGTAAGAGGATGGGAAACAAACTTTCAGGCGAACGGAATACAAAAGAAAGGAGGAGTAGCGATCTTAATTTCAGACAAAATACCCTTCAAGCTATTAAAAATCAAAAAAGATACAGAAGGCCACTACATAATGATAAAAGGCTCAATTCATCAACAAGAAATATCTATCCTAAACATATATGCACCCAACATAGGTGCGCCAACTTTCATAAAGCGACTTCTTGGAAAACTAAAGAAAGATATTGACTCTAACACTATCATAACTGGGGACTTTAATACCTCACTCACAACCCTAGACAGATCATCAGGACAAAAAATCAGCAAGGAGATCCGGAACCTCAATATAACTTTGGACCAAATGGACTTAATTGATACCTACAGAACACTCCATCCAAAGACCACAGAATACACATTCTACTCATCACCACATGGAACATATTCTAAGATCAACCACATACTCGGCCATAAATCAAGCATAAGCAAATTTAAAAGACCGAAATTCTACCATGCACCTTCTGGGATCACAGTGGAATAAAAATAAACATTGACACCAACAAAGTCCCCCCAAAACCCACAAAGATATGGACACTAAACAGCATGATGCTAAACAACTCCTGGGTAAGTGACGAAATCAAAACAGGGATCAAAAGATACCTGGAAACAAATGAAAATGAAGAAACATCTTACCAAAATCTCTGGGATGCCCTGAAAGCTGTAGTAAGAGGGGAATTTATATCCCTACAAACACACATGAAGAAAATGGAAGGAACAGAAATTCACAACCTAACAAGCCACCTAAAGAAGCTGGAAAAGCAAGACCACAAAAATCTAATTTCAGCAGAAGAATCCAGATCACCAAAATAAAAGCCCAAATCCAGGACATAGAAGACAAAAAGATAATACAAAAAAAATCAATGAAACAAAAAGCTGGTTCTTCGAAAGGGTAAACAAGATTGATGGTCCCCTAGCTAGACTGACAAAGAAAAAACGCGAAAAAACCCAAATAAGCACAATCAGAAACACAAAAGATGAAGTCACATCTGACCCTGAAGAAATACAAAAGATCATTAGAGACTACTACGTACACTTGTATGGAAACAAACTTGAAAACCTTAAGGAAATGGAGGACTTTCTGACATCACACAACCTACCTAGGTTGGAACAAGAAGAAATTGAGACCCTAAATAAACCAATAACAATCAAGGAAATCGACTACGTAATAAGAAAACTTCCTACAAAAAAAAGCCCTGGTCCAGATGGCTTTCCAGCAGAATTCAACAAGACATTCAAGGAGGAGCTGATACCAATCCTACTGAAGCTATTCCAGGTGATTGAAAAAGATGGAACTCTCCCCAAATCATTTTATGAAGCCAACATCAAATTGATACCCAAGCCAGGTAAAGATCCAACAAAGAAAGAGAACTACAGGCCAATATCTTTGATGAACATAGATGCTAAAATTCTCAATAAGATCCTAGCAAACTGGATTCAGCAACACATCTCAAAATCATCCACCATGATCAAGTAGGCTTCATTCCTGGGATGCAAGGCTGGTTCAACATTCATAAAACCATAAATGTAACTAAATACATCAACAGATGTCAAAACAAAAACCACATGATCATATCATTAGATGCAGAAAAAGCTTTCGATAAAATCCAGCACCCTTCTTGATAAAAACCCTTGAACATCTAGGTATACGGGCAACATACCTCAAAATAGTAAAAGCCATCTACGAGAAACCCAAAGCCAGCATACTCCTAAATGGACAAAAATTGGAACCAATTCCCCTGAAAACTGGAACTAGACAAGGATGCCCACTCTCTCCCCTCCTGTTCAACATAGTATTGGAAGTCCTGGCTAGAGCAATCAGAGAAGAGGAGGCAATCAGAGGTATTCAAATAGGAAAAGAGGAAGTCAAGTTATCTCTCTATGCAGATGATATGATTGTGTACCTTGAAAACCCAAGAGAATCTGTCAAAGGCCTCCTTACATTGATAAAGGCCTTTGGCAAAGTCTCAGGATACAAAATAAATGTACAAAAGACAATCACATTTCTCTATACCAATAATAAAAAAACAGAAACCCAAATAAAAAACACAATTCCCTTCACAATAGCAACAAAAAAAAATGAAATACCTTGGCATCTTCCTAACCAGAGATGTGAAAGATCTTTACAATGAAAATTACAAAACACTGCTCAAAGAAATCAAAGGTGACATGAAGAAGTGGAAAAATATCCCATGCTCATGGATCGGAAGAATCAACATTGTGAAGATGTCCATCTTACCTAAGGCAATCTACAAATTCAATGCAATACCCATTAAATTACCAACAACATTCTTCTCAGACCTAGATAAAACAACACAGGAATTCATACGGAAACACAAACGTCCAAGAATAGCCAGAACAATCCTCAGCAAAAAAAACAAAGCAGGTGGTATCATAATACCAGACTTCAAACTTTACTATAAAGCTACAATCATCAAAACAGCTTGGTATTGGTACAGGAACAGACATATAGGACAATGGAACAGAATTGAGATTCCAGAAGCCAAACCACAATTTTTCAACCAACTCATCTTCAACAAAGCCCCCACCACCTACCAATGGGGAGAGGAGAACCTATTCAGTAAATGGTACTGGGAAAACTGGCTGACCACATGCAGTAGATTGAAACAGGACCCCTATCTATCCCCATGCACAAAGGTTAACTCCAAATGGATCAGAGACTTAAATGTAAAACCTCAAACCATAAGAACCTTAAAAAGGAAGGAAATACTCTCATGGAAATCGGAATTGGCATCCAATTCCTGTACAAAACCCATAACCCACAGTACATAAGAGAGAAGACAGACAAATGGGACCTTATTAAACTGACAAGCTTCTGCAAAGCCAAAGAAACCATCAAGAGAGCAGGGAGACAGCCTACAGACTGGGAAAAAGTATTTGCCAACTCTAGGTCTGACAAAGGCTTAACATCCTGGATCTACATGGAACTGAAACGTACTGAAAAGAAGAAAACAAACAACCCCATTATAAAATGGGCAAAAGATATGAACAGACACTTCACAAAAGAAGACATCCGAGCAGCCAACAAACACATGAAGAAATGTTCAACCTCACTAATCATCAGGGAGATGCAAATCAAAACCACACTGAGATACCACCTAACTCCAGTCAGAATGGCAATTATCAACAACTCAAAAAATAACAGCTGCTGGAGAGGGTGTGGTGAAAAGGGAACACTTCTACACTGTTGGTGGGAGTGTAAACTAGTGCAACCTCTGTGGAAAGCAGTGTGGCGATTCCTAAAAGCTCTAAAAATTGACCTTCCATATGACCCTGCAATCCCCCTCCTGGGAATATACCCTGAAGAACACAAATCACTCTATAAAAAAGATACCTGCACATGTATGTTTATCGCAGCATTGTTCACAATAGCAAGAACCTGGAAACAACCATGCTACCCATCAAAAGAGGACTGGATTAAAAAATGTGGTATATATACACGATGGAATACTACGCAGCCATAAAAAAGAACAAAATCATGAATTTCGCAGCAACCTGGATGGAACTAGAGTCTATAATACTGAGTGACCTTTCACAGAAACAAATATCCGAATATCACATGTTCTCACTCATATAATGGACCTTGAACATCCAATGCAATACTATAAGAAAATGACTGATGGTACTGGGAAACTATGGGGGGGATGGCATTAACAGTAGCAAATATCTGTCTGGGGATGGGAAAACACCTCTTATCAACAGGGTGCCTGAATGAAATGTAATTGTACACCTAACCCTTAACTGTACCCCAGAAAACCATAATAAAAAATACTGATTAATAAAAAAAAAATAATATTTATAGCCTCTTGAGGAGAAGCTTTTTTAGTCCTAACACTTCATTTTACCAAAAACAGAGGCGACTTCTATTCTTTGTGTGAATAATTATGAAATGTATATTTTCCTATGATGTCAAGATTTCACAAATTGCATAGCTTGTTTTTCATAATCTTTTTGATAAACTACAGATTATCCACCAAGAACAACATGTATACATAAACAGATAAGTTAAAAATGATTTAGGCAACAGTCTTGAGAAAATGATTGAGCTCCTTAAGTGAATTGTGTTTATCTGTGAAGTCTCTCTCCATCCCTTTTGTGATTCATTTCAATCTTATCAAGCCATTGACCCTTGTTCTTTTTTTAAAAGAGTTTTGGAGTACACATGTGTGAGGATCTGCTGCATAAGTAAATGCCCCAGCTGTTGCATCACCATGTAGGCTGCTTCTAGTTCTTGATTGCCTCACGGAGGCGTGTATATCTCAAATAATTCTGCAGACTCTAGATCTGTTCTTTCCTCTTCTTCCACATTAAACTTAACACAATAGGCCTTAGATAAACAGAGCTTACATTTTGTGCAACAAATTGAATTTAGGAAATTTATTTTAAAAATGCTATTCTGTGCCAATTTTATGAAATTATAGCTTTATTGTGTCAAGAAGATTTTTTTTATTAATCAATATTTTTTATTTTGGCACTGTGGGGTACAGTTAAGAAGAATTTTTGAAAGTTTAAAACTTTCATGTAGATGTGTGCTTAAAGGAGCTCTTTATGATTGGACTTGTTCTTAATACAGTTTAATTTTAACTAAAGATACAGAAAGCTTGTGCAAGTCTGGCAAAATACCAACCTTGAGAAATGTAATAGGGGCAATAGGACATAACTAATAAGTTCTTCCTTTAGTTTACCCTTCCATATATGTATCTTTATATTTAGTTTTACCTTACCAAGGAAAGGTTTTTCAAAACTTGTTTTGATGATTTTTTAAGGGTATAATGGATGCTGTATTTTTCTTTAATAAATACTGAAACTGGTTTTAAGGAAAATACTATTTAAACATAAGAGCAAAAATAATTTAAGGTGGCAGTATTTAAACACATTTTTCCATCACAATTTAATTCAAAAAATAGCCTCAGAACAGAGGCAGTTAAGTGAGCACAACACCTTTACAGGCAGAATGACCTAATATATGCCTAACTCTAGTTTTAGCCGGGTCCTTCTATTCTTGCCGTGATTCAGAAATTGAATTGTGTTTATCACACAATAGACATCTGTCATGCAGATGTGATGTATATTTTTCTCCTCTTCAGTGATATGTGCATTAAATCATCAGGACCACTGAAATGTCTGTTAGATTTTGAATCGCTGATGTCAGCTGCCAAGTCATTTCACTTAACTCAAAGGGAGGAAACTTTGGCTCCTGACTCCTTTTGTATGTTTTTGTTTCTTTAGCTGGTACGAAGTAAATCCCAGCTGTCTGTATGTGCAAGTTGATGGATACGATTTGAAGACTTAGATTCTCCTCTGTAAGGCACTGACATTTATTGCCCCATCATCACTTAGGCTACAAGGTACAGATGTGAATTTCCTTCTTTCTTGAGCTTAAAAAGTTGAAGCCGGCAAGTCTCTCTCAAAGCTCAAATTAATGTAATTTTTGTCCACCATGTGAATAGGATCTAATACATAAGGTAATTTGGCTAAAACTAGTTGATAGAATTCATGTTAAGATAATAAGCATAAGTTTCACAATTAAAATTCCCCATTGGCTACTTGTTGGACAAATACATTAATTTTAAATTACTCTCATTACTTAGAGATACTTTGTTCCCAGACTAATATAATTCACACACCACACTTAAGTATCCTTTTGGTGTACACTGACATTCAGAGAAATAAATCTTTTAAATTCTTTTACATAAGCTTCACATATGAATATACTATCAATGCACTTCTCTTTTAAGATCAATATTTCTTGGTTTTCATTTTGTCAGTTATTATTAAGATTAATTTTTAAAGATTCTTATAATTTTTAAAATCTTACCTCAGACAATAAAGACTCCTGAACTTTTATTTTTCTGTCCAGCTATTTTAGATATTAATTAATGCTCCCATTGATACTGTATGAACACATTTTATATACTCACATAACACACTCATTTTCCTCTCACTTTTAAAGTCCTCAACAAAATTGCATTTCCTCAAACACCTGTAAACTATGCTATAGCGTCATATAGCTATGCCAAAGCATAAATTGGTCCAGGATAAATTAAACAGTTAAGGAAGACTTTATTTAGGCTGTTGCAATACAGGAGAGACACTAGAATATAGTTGAACTTAATTCCCCTGGGGGAAAACAAAGGATGGAAGGAACATCTTTAATTGTTGAGATGAACTAGTGACAAAGTACTGGAGGATTTGGGTGGTATCATGGGATGGGTGGAGCACATGAATAATGTCTGAGTTTGAAGGTGTTTTTGCTCTGAGATTAGGGCATCTGTGTTTGCTAATTGGTGGCATCAGAATGAGGCTCCTAACTTTCTTCAGAAATTGGGAGACAGGGAACACTTTTCCTTCATGATTTCAAAGGGATGACTTCCAGATCTTTAAGAAAGACATCTGTCAGTCCTAAAACTGGCAAAAGACATTAAAGATTCACTCTCAAATGAGGCAGATAAATAATTTCCAATCCAAATTTTTCAAATTAAATTCTCAAAGGAAATGGAGGTCAGGGCCTAGAGTAAGAAATAAACTTTTTACAGTTTAATTCAGCTAAAAGGAATCTTATGGTTGTCTTGGTCAGTTATTTAAAAAAGAAGATGACAGATATAATTTATATCTATTTTATATTTTTATTTATTTATTTTTTTGAGTTGGAGTCTCACTCTGTCGCCCAGACTGGAGTGCAGTGGCTGCTCCTGGCCACCACAACCTCGACCTGCTGGGCTCCGGCGATCCTTCCACCTCAGCCTTCCAAGTAGCCAGAATTACAGGCATGCACTACCATGCCCGGCTGATTTTTTGATTTATTGTAGAGATGAGGTCTT
This sequence comes from Cephalopachus bancanus, assembly GCA_027257055.1. Taxonomy (NCBI): domain Eukaryota; kingdom Metazoa; phylum Chordata; class Mammalia; order Primates; family Tarsiidae; genus Cephalopachus; species Cephalopachus bancanus. The sequence continues at coordinate 19,166 of JAPVLO010000503.1, forward strand.
GCTGCCCAGGCGGGTCTCGAACCCGCGGGCTCAGGCAATCCACTCACCTCAGCCTCCCAAAGGCGCGGGATTACAGGCTGAGCCACCGAGCCCGGCCTATTTTATATTTTTGAGTGACTTTTTCTCTCTCAAAATTTTCAACTATGTTATGACTACTTCATCTTACCAAATAACATCTACATTTCACAGGGCAGAATTTGCTTTATTCTACATTCTAAGTCTCTAGAAGAATTTCACATACATAATTATTTTCAATAAAACTCTATTGAATAAGCAAAGTAATTAAGAACAACTTTATTCTCAATATTTTCATTTAAGTAATATAAATACTAGACTTCACAATTATTCTCTGAGAGATGACATAGCCATTCAAGATCATTTTTGCCACAACACTGTGACCATAAAATGCGACCCTCATATGAAATAGCCCAGAAAGTTAAGGCATTCACAAAGAGAAGATTAACAGGAAAAAGGAGAGTGCCGATTAGGACTAATAGAAAATATTGTAGAATTCACGGATAACATCTAATGTTAAAGCAATTTTTCAGGACCCTACAAGTACCTTGTCTATTTTACCTAATTTAATTATTCCTTTTCCTGTCAATACTCCACCAGAACTGCAGGATTCTACCTTTAAAACATAAATCTGACCACGTCACTCCACTGATTAAAATCTTTAGTCACACACACACACACACACACACACACACACACACACACAAACATGCATATACCCACAGCAAGAGATTAATCTAAGCATTTTACAATTATTAACTCAAATATTTCTTAATCCAAGTCTATGAAGTAGATGCGTTTATTATCCCTATATTTACAGGTGAGACATCCGAAGTACAGAAAGTTAAGTAACTTTCTCAAAGTCACACAGCTATTAAGTGCTACTAGCTAGATTCTATTCACCAAGTTTGGTTTCAGTCTGTGACCTTAACCTCTAGTCAGGCAATATCTGATGCCCCCATTTTGGTCTACAGGGCTTCCCGTGATTTAACCCCTGACCGCATGTCCATCTCCATCTAATTGCACTCTCCTTCTTGTCTCATAGGTCCTAGCCACTCCCAAGACCTCATCTACCAGAAGACTTACCCATCCCTTCCTAGTCCATGTTCTGTAGGCCCTTCTCATTCATCAAGTTCAGCCTAACTGTTCCTCCTATTATCTCCTTATCCAAATACCACCTGACCTCCCCACAGCATGACTGATTCCCTCTTATCCTATTTATTTATTTATTTTTGCTTTTTAAAACTTTATTTCAACATAATTATGCTTACAGAAATACACCCATATTGGTTAATAGAATGCAATTTAAGTTTAACTTATCCTACACAATTTGGACCAAAAACTTGGTACATGGTTTAAGATTTTTAAAAAGGATTTGCAATCTGGTTTATTTTTATCTATGACAAATGTATAAAAGATCCTCCATCAAATGCTGCTAAAGAAGGCAGCAAAAACCTTGAGAAATTTGTCTTTGGTTTGCCTCAGAAAAGTAACACGTATTGCACTGTATAAGTTTATAAAATTGGTGCAACAAAACATTGTTGTAATGTTTCAATGCCAGCTTACAAAGTTCAACAACCAATGGATAAGGAAGGGGATGGAAGGGTGCCTATGTACACATGAGGATCTGTAAAAGCTATCTGATTTAGTTAATATTGCATGTAGATTGTAAATCTACACAAACCAAGATTCAGATCATTTCTTCAATCTGAATTAACACTATCTGTTCACCTCATCCACTGAGGTCAACAAGGAAACTGGGGCTACTAGCTTTACATTTTTCTGATTTGCACAAAATAAAAATTAAGCTTCTTCCCCAGCTTTTCAGTTCAGAAGTGACAGTATGCTACAGGCAAGGTGTTTCTTCCATTATCAACATTCATAGGATGACATGCAGTGAGGTCTACTTGGGTTTCAGTTATTATCAGCACTCATATGCAAAATAGTCTCCAAAGTTGACCATGTGACTCTAGAGAGACTGTAAAAAATAAAATGGCCCTTCTTAGAAGACTTGAACAAAACATTCAGCCATAGTTATAAGAAGCCTTATTTTTTAAAAAATGCAGCTCCTTGTGAATTACACCTCAATTTAAAAAGCAGTCACAAATTAAGAAGCAGCTCTAGAAAAAATGTGGACCAAATATAACTCAAACCATCTTGAAAACCAATGCGAATGCAGGTTTCAACAGATAGTTAAGAGATTCAATTACATAAGTCTACCTAGGATTAAGGTTTATAATGTATTCTAATAGTTCAAGTTTGTCACTGGTTACTAAACATGAATTTACAAATAAATTTTTGTTACTTTACCAAAAGGGAAAATTCTATCTTCAATTCTATCCAGTGTGGGGAGGGAGAGACCACAAAATGAAAAGATCCAAACAGTTCCATGCAAATATCACATTTTTAAAATGGAAGAACTTCCAACAGGACCAGAAGTTCATACTGTTAATATACTTTCCATTGAAACAATTTTAACAAGTACAAACACGTGGCATTAGGGTTCAGAGTCTAATATAGGCCTGACAATCAAGTCCTTATTTTCTGGAAGAAAGGCTTCAAGTCCCAGTCAATTTCCAGCAACAGTGTTTTTGTAGATCAATTTAATAATAAGGGATTTTTACTTCCTATTTTTGATTTTAGCATTCTAGTCTTAACAACTAGATTAGAATTTAGTTTAATTCTCCACAGAAGGCAAATAATTTTTCTTTTGCAGTATGAAAGAATCCACAAAAACCTCTTCCCCAAACTGATTCCAAATATCCAATCTCTGCTTAAGATGCATCTTTTTCTATATAAAGTAAACGGTAACTCAGGTAAAATGTATCCATGAACATTAAACTAGTTGTTAGAAAAGACTTAATTAGCTTTATAATTTAAGTTTTAAAACATAAATATTTACAGCTTGATCTGCTGTTGACAATGATTATCAGAGCCTAGAATTCAACACTTACATATGCCCATGCATGCACACAGAACACACACCATTATCACACAACTTACTCCTCATGTCTTAAGAGAATCTTCTGTTTCCTTAAATCTTTGGCCTCGCAGTCAATTCCAAGTTCAAACAACTTTTAACTCAAACTCCACTCTCAGATTTTAAACAGATTTTCTACCCACACATCATTAATGCTTTTCCTAATCGTTCATGTTGTACTGCCAAAATCTGAAACCTGCCTCAAAGAGGTCACCAGGTAAAAAAAAAAAGTGAATTATAAAGTGGTTATTTCAAAATAGAACATGGGAGGTCAGAATTCAAGATTCCCTACTGGGATCATACTTTATTTTCCTGCAATGAATAACTGCTCTCAGTAAAAAGAAATCCTATGCTGGATTCTTTCATACTCTTTGGTCCATGGCCAAAGAACCTACAGGAAACTTTTGGAGTACATACCCTTTTTCCTACAAAGTGCCCCCACAGGAACACCAGGATAGCTGCGATTTATCGGAGACTTCACCTGCAGAATGAGGCTGTCATAGGGACAGCTAGGACACCCACTAGTGTGTGGAGATTCCTGAGAAAGTATGAGTTTTTTAGAAATACGGCCTGCACTTCAGTTTCCCCAGCCTGCCAGGTATTTACAGGAAGCTGCAGCTGGTCTCCAGCGCTCATGCTGCCTCTCTTATCCCAGGTCTGCCTTGTCATAGCTATGGCTTTGGAATCTCCCAAGTGATATTCTGTAAAACCTGAAGCAATAATTGTCTTTTTTTTTTAAATAGAGATGAGGTCTCATCAGTTTTCCCAGGCGGGTCTCAAACCTGCGGGCTCAGGCAATCCACTCACCTCAGCCTCCCAAGGTGCAGGATTACAGGCTGAGGCACCAAGCCCGGCTGCAATAATTGTCTTAATCCCACTTTTACATTTTCCAAATATCACTTACAGTTCTTAATTCAGTTAAGTAGACATATGGACACTGACTATCTATGAGAAAAGGTTTTCCTCAAAGATGTTATTTAACACTCTAAGATTAGGAATTAGTGGCACTAAAACATGCAAAAAAGAACCATAAAAACTGATGGTTGGCATTTGAGATAAAGATTTGTTCAATATGGAACCTAGTGGTTTATGTATTGTGAAATCAAACAGACCTATGAATTTACTACAATCCGTTCAGAATAAATAACATATGAAATACAGATTCTGGCATAGATATAAGATGTAAAAATTAAAATCAATGGATTGAACCTGCATGTTTCATTTGTTCATATACTTGTACAAACTATTATTCTGAAAAAAAAAGAACTGCAGCAAAGAAAAAGAAAACTGCCCTTCAGCAAACAAGCCTAAAAGTGTCCCTCCAAAGAGGCCAAAATAAACATACATATATACGTATAAAGTGTTATGTTCAATACAAATGGTATTTCTAGAAAAAATTTAACTGCATAGGTAAAAAACAAAATCTCAAACACAATGTACAACATCTTAAGCCATTAAAGCACCAAAATAAAAAAAGAAACACAAAAATCACTTTTTATGATGATTAACAGACAAAAAATATTGATCAAAACTCAGAAAGTAAATACTTGGACTGATAGAATGTCCACCGTTGGGAGAATTTTTTTTTTTTCAAAATTTAACTGTCTTCTCATCACTAAAGAAAATCTTAAAGTGCTAACTTTATATAAAGCAGGCAAATTCTTCAAGTAATTTGCTATTGTCAGCCAATTTTTATACAGTTAAACAAGGAACTAAGAATAAAACTAAAGTAAAACAGGAAGATAGACGTGGAGAAAAAGCTGACAAAGCAATAACATGCTATCATACCATCTCGGCCTTCTCATTTCAATCACCCACATAAGCTAGCAGACTTAGGTGTCTGCTGGTTTAGTACAGTAACTCCCTCGGATTTGCTAAAATTTATACAACAATCAACAGGTACACATGGATTCCTAAGGAAAAGAATGCCACTTAAAAATCAACACTGGATACTAATTAAAGCAATCAAACGGTTGTCTACTACTATCAATGAATATAATATGTAATAGACCTTACAAACTACAAACTGAGTGTTCGTCCCAAGTTGTATTACTCCTGCCCTTGAGCGGCTTCTGCAAGGAAGTACACATTGACCAGATGGCGATTGAGGTGTTTCCTGTAATCTTTCCCCTTTCTGAAGTAGCGATCACAGAAGATACAAACAAAGTCTCCCTTGGCCACTCTGACTGCCAGGGCTTCCTTGGCATTTTTTCTACTAGATTCTTGCGGAACTGGCCGAGCCCCATGCAACCCAGAATCATCACTCTCCTCTGACACGTTGTCGCTCAGGTCACTTCCATCGTGGCTGTGGATGCCCTCGTCTTCATCAATTTCCTGAGACTCGTTCTATTTATTTTCTTAATTTGTCTTTTCACATCTTTTAATTATATATTTGCTGGTTTATTTATTTATTTATTCTCTGACTCTTCTCTAGACTTTCAGCTCCATGAAGATGGGGCCACACATCACCAATGACTGCCTCGTTCCCAGCACTGTAGGACTTCAGTAAATATTGATCAGTTAAGTAAATAAAGAAAACTTATCACGATGCATAAACACATTCAAAATAATATAAACTTAATCAGCAACAGTAGCAGGTCTTACTTTGTTTTCTGTTAGGCTACATCAGGCTGAAGGTAGATTTGAAGTTTAAAAAATAGCAAAATGGCCGGGCTCGGTGGCTCAGCCTGTAATCCAGCGCCTTTGGGAGGCTGAGGTGAGTGGATTGCCTGAGCCCGCGGGTTCGAGACCTGCCTGGGCAGGCAAGAGCTCATCTCCACAATAAAATAAAAAAATTAGCCGGGTGTGGTAGTGCGCACCTGTAATTCAGGCTATTAGGAAGGCTGAGGCGGACAGATCGCTGGAGCCCAGCAGGTCGAGGCTGCGGTGGACGGGAGTGGCCGCTGCATTCCGGTCTGGGCGACAGAGTGAGACTCCAACACACACACACACACACACACACACACACACACACACACACACACAGCAAAATGTAGATTTGAGGTTTAAAAAAACCATTAAGTTTTTTCTACTGCAGCATAGTCACAGCTAGACATAAGTCAGTTCAAATTCTGCCTCCAAAAGTGTGATATTTGGTGGAGGTAAATTCAGAATCCTTCACTTCCCTATGGTCTTTTAGTTCCCAGGGTGCTTAGATACAATCTAGCAGCTTCCAAGGAACTGGAGACCTCTTACCCAAGATGCTGCTACTACCAAGGACAAATGTCACATTTATAGAACCAGCTGCCACCATGCTGAAGCTTCTGCAGAAGCTTCTGCAGTACTGCTATTAATTCACCACTGTTGTCTTCCACAGAAATGCCTGCACTGCTGTCTTAGGGATTCACTGCCTCAGGACAAATTTATTTGTTGTTTTAACACTCCAACTGTCCCTCATCTGTCAGTGAAACAGCAACTGCTTTTGTTTATTTTGTTCTTGGGACTATATAAAAAAAAAAAACTCAATCAGCTAAATAATTTAGGCCAGACAATATCTCACTCTAGCTTAAAGCTGTTTTTGTGAACTTTTTGTTTCCCTTCTTCTGCAGGATTGACAGGAAGCAAATTGATCTCTTGCTTTTGTTCCCAGAGGAATGAAGCAGTTCTAGGGAGGGAGGTCTGAGGTTAGCACCTGCGGACATCTGTCTTCCCACTCCTTCTTTCTTCTGGAAGGCCCCTCAAACCGGAGTTGGCAAATTTAAAGTATTCTCATTCATTCTCCTCTCTCTCTCTCTCTCTGTCTCCCCCCACCCTCCCTTCTTCCCTTTCTCTCTCTCTAAATCTTTACATCTTCTGCTACATGACCATAAACTGTCTGAGATTTTGTGAATAATCAGATCCTAGAACATTTAAAGTTTCCTGGAAGAGAAGAGACTTAAAAGAAAGAAAAGCAAAGGGATGGAAGGAAGTCATGCTGAGCATAGGCAATGACAAATTTTATAATTTATAAAAGTGAGTGCATGTTATATTTATGTCAATAAAATGAGGGTATGGAAAAAATGAGGTAATTATGAGGGAATCAAATGAAGTGAGTGCATTTACCTTACCCTATCAATATGGTAAGAAATTTAAATCATGGATGCAAATTTGCAGGTGTTGAAGATTTAGCTTTGTAGTCAAACAACTTGAGCTTGGATTTTGACTGTAACACTAGCTTTGTGACACTGGCAACATACTTAACCTCTAAAGTTCAGTATTCACTTTAATGATGTTATAATATATATGTCAGATTGATATATGTCAGTGCATTTATTGGGTTACCTAGCACCTTTTTGTATTGTCACTGTTATCTTTATAATTGTTATTTAACCCAAAAGGTGACTAGGAACAACGGTACTTAGCTGAATGGGTGGTGCAATCATGACAGAATCTTCAGGAATTGCAAAGTATTACATAGTGTGTTCAATAAGCGTTTAGCAAGGAAACAAGTAAAAGTAGTAGCATATAGAACAGACTACTTGAGGAAAGTTTTGGTAAGAAGATTACATTTACAATGTGGTGTACAGTGTTTTAAAATCATGCACAGGGTGTTGTGCTAAGCAACATATCCACAGGCATTCATCATCATTTTCTGTCTTGTCCCTTGCTATAGAGGAGTGATAGGCTAGAATTAGCATATGTCCAGATGGTAATTTCTGGCTACCTATTATTTCTGGGCTCAGCAGTTAAAAGCTTAAAGCATTGTCCTAAAAATCCCAAAACCCATAGTATTATGATCCCACTCGATCCAGTATTTTCAGTAAAGTAAATTTTGAATTAAGGGATAATTGGAGACTCTCCACACATTTTTTAAATGAAGAAACTGAATACTGAGACCTTAAAAGCCTCTCATTTTGCAGAGTATGCCTGAGTGAGCTAAAGTATACTTTTCTTAAACACGAAGTTCCAAAAATCACTGGAGATGGTTCTCTTGTTCTTTGGCTGTAATTACATTGTGTAGGGGAGACAAGAGACACTACTCAGAAGCTCGGTGGAATGAACTGTGGAACTTGTGTGTTGTGATGCCAATATCACCTCCCAGGTCTCTTCCACTAGAGAGCGTTAACTCAAAGCTGACACATGAGGTTATGATGTGCTTTCAGCTCCTGCCAAAGCATGCCCGGTCTCCTTTTTTTTTGAGCTCTGTGACTCTCTCTATCAATAGATAATTTTACATAGTTATATTTAGGGAATAGAATTCATGTACAATATTTGACTCCGTGACTGCAATAAAATGCTATTTGGAGCCAGGCTCAGTGGCTCAGCCTGTAATCCCGTGCCTTGGGAGGCTGAGGTGAGTGGATTGCCTGAGCCTGCGGGTTCGAGACCCACCTGGGCAACTTGGCGAGACCTCATCTCTACAATAAATAACAAAAAATTAGCTGGGCGTGGTAGTGGGCGCCTGTAGTTCCAGCTACTTGGAAGGCTGAGGCGGAAGGATCGCCGGAGCCCAGCTGGTCGAGGGTGCGGTGGCTGGGAGCGGCCACTGCACTCCAGTCTGGGTGACAGAGACTCCAACTCGGAAAAAAAATGCTATTTGGATGAACATTAGGTTTGCCTGACACATGTTTGAGCCTTATGTTATTTATTTATTTATTTATTTTTTGAGTTGGAGTTTCACTCTGTCACCCAGACTGGAGTGCAGTGCCTGCTCTCCGCCACCTCAGCCTTCAAGCTGCTGGGCTCCGGTGATCCTTCTGCCTCAGCCTTCCAAGTAGCTGGAACTACAGGAGCACACTACCATGCCTGGATAATTTTTTGATTTATTGTAGAGATGAGGTCTCGCCAAGTGGCCCAGGCGGGTCTCAAACCTGTGGGCTCAGGCAATCCACTCACCTCAGCTTCCCAAAGCACAGGATTACGGGCTGAGCCACCAAGCCTGACTGAGCCTTACTTTATTTAACAAAACAGAAACTCTAAACTGAGTGTGCATGACCTCTGTATTTTATCTTTTGATTCCAGGAATGTGAAGTATTTTGTATATCAGGTAACTGAAGATGTCTGTCTAATACACAGTGATTTATCACAGAAACAAAGAACTGAACTCTGTATGTTCTGTCATAAAGTGATCTTGAACAACAATAATAATGCTATAAGAAAGTGATTGGCAGTGGAAAACTGTCAGGGGAAGGGGGTGGGACTGGCAGTTGAGGGAAACTGCTAGGGGAGGGAGGGGAATACCTCATCCACAAGGGTACCTGCATGATCAATGTTTGTATACCTAACCCTGAATTGTACCCCACATCTTTTAAATAAATAAATAATGTTTTTTAAAAAGAAGGGGAAATCATTTTTTCCCTGAAGGAAATTGAGTGTGAATTACCAAAATTTCCTAGAAGCCCCCCAAAATCCCCATATAAAATTGATTTAAAACCATAACAACACTCATAATGAAAAGATTATACTGGATTTTAGGTATTGCACTAAGCATGCCCGTGTGTGCCAAGACTGTATAGTACAAGCCTGGTCTTTTGCACATGAGCCTTTTAGACCACCTTCTTTTAAATTCACTTGGACCTGTTTTTCCATCTTCTCTTTTTGTCACAGAACCTTTAATTCCTGGATTTTATTGTCCTGGCTTCTTCTTGTGCAGATCTTATAGTAGCTTATACTTGATAATATGTAGCATTAAACAACAGTAAAATGCAAGAGTATTATTGGATTTTTGCCTCTGCTGGGATGCCACCTCTGAATAGTTGTTTGCATCCATAGTGCTTGTTCTTAGAGTCTTATTTCTTGGTATTACTTATTTCAAATTCAGGTGATTAATGATCCCTCTTACTCTAGCTGTATGTGGAGATATAGTTCTATTTTTTAATATCAACATTAACATATAGGTATATATAGCTAAATGTAGACCCTTCATTCACCTGACTTTGACCTCTAAGTAAATAAATAAAAGTAACATTTGCTCTTTTAATCTTTCTCCAGAAAATTGAAGTTAAAAAGTCACAATATAAGATTAGAGGTTAAACTGGGCTCGGTGACTCAGCCTGTAATCCCAGCACTTTAGGAGACCAAGACAAATGGACTGCTTGAGTCTGCGAGTTCAAGACCAACCCAGGCAACTTGGCAAGCCCTCATCTCTACAATAAATAGATAAAAAATTAGCTGGGCCCAGTAGCGCGTGCCTGTAGTTCCAGCTATTAGGAAGGCTGAAGCAGAAGGTTCGCCAGAGCCCAGCAGGTCAGCACTGGGGTGGCCAGGAGCATGCCACTGTACTATGACCTGGGTGAGGGAGTGAGACTTCAACTAAAAAAAAAAAAAAAAAATTAGAGGTTAAGGGCAACTGTGTGAGATCAAGACTTTCAAGTGTTGAGATCAAACTTTTTTACTTACTAATGTCATGATTGTGTGTGCTGTGGTTCTGAAAGAAGTGAAGAGAATAGACATAATAAAGACAATAATAATGAACGCTTTGCAGGGACAATTTAAGGGAAGAACTTAGAAACATGTTTGGTGTATAGTAGGTATTCAGGAAATATTAACCATTATCATAATGAATAATAACACCATTAGCTGCTGCCAAGTACAGCTCTACTCATCACAATGTCTTACAAAAGTGTCCTGTTCAGGTGACTTAGCATGATTTTTACTTCATACAATATGTCACGTACTACAAGATGCTCTGAAATGCAAATTGTCATAGAAATGACATAGCTTTGTCAGAAGATATGATCACCGCTAGGAGAGGAGGAGCTATATACAGATTTTTGTGTGAGATTGGTTAAGCATTTTGCCATGATCTGAGTTTAAGAAAATATTTCCCCAAGGAGATGTTACTGGATAAATGTAATGAAGAATGAATATTAGCAAGGTAAGGAAATTAGAGAGACACTTTCAGGAAGAAAAAGACATGAGTAAAGATAACGTGGGTGAAAAAAGATGTGTAGATAAATTGTATATTGTTCAATATAACACACACAAAAAATAGGTGTCAGGTTGTAAAAGCATTATTTTAGTTTAGGCTGCTCGGGCAATATTACCATGGACTGAGTTTTTTAAACCATAAACATTTAACTCTCAGAGTTTTTGGAAGCTAGGAAGCCCAAGATCAAGGCATGGATAAAGCTGGTGTTTGCTGAGGGCTAGCTTTCTGGCTTCAGACAACCACCTTTTTAAGTACCCTCACATAGGAGGAAGACAGCGGTCAGGGATATCTTTTGTTTTCTAAAAAGGGCACTAATCCTATCCAGGGCTCCCCTCTTATGAATTACTTACCTCCTAATGACTCCATCTTCTAATATAGCATTAGGGATTAGAATTTCAGCATATGGATTTTGGGGGAAAACAAAATGCAGTTGCTAATAAGCAATGAGTTCCTGCCAAAGAACTTGGACTTTATTCTTTTAGTAGAAACTTTTTTTAAAACTTTATGTTGCAGAGTAAAATGGCAAATAAGATGCTCTGGGAGATATATAAGATCTGAACAAAAAATAGTGGAAATAGGGAATAAAGAATAAATAAGCATTAAAATAAATATTCAGAAAACATTTCTGGCAGAATACATTATGCTATGGATACTTGGAAAAAGGATATGTCATTTTATGAGTTAGCATTCTACTTTGTGTTATGGGATAAATAATTATACCCCTGACAGAGAAATATAATACATTATTAGTAGTAAATTAAGGATGCTATGAATTCTGAACTTTTCAAATTGGTCTATGCAGGAGACATTTAGTATATGTGCCTGAAAATTGAGGAAGATATCTGGGCTGGAGATATATTTGAAAATCTTTAGAACTTAAAATAAGTTCAGTGGAAAGGATTTCCAAGATAAGTGTGCAGAGAGAAAAGCACTGGGTCTGTATCAAACAAACAAAAAATTACAAATTTCACTTGATTTTCATAAATTATCATGAGAATAGGCAATCGGAAATAAAAGGAGAACCTAGTGAATAAAGATCAAAGACAAAAAGGAACACATTAAATTAAATAAGTATGAGCAGAGTCAAATACCACAGAGGATCGCGGCAATACAAGAAGACTAAAAATCAACCATTAGATTTTGTAAGTCAAAGGAGGTTGATGGCATTGACCAAGAAGTACTAATGGATGGTGAAGGAAGAAAACTTGTGCTGGACTGATAATGGAATAAGTAAAGGGAGATTTGGGAGTGAAGTTATCTCATGAAAATTGATCTTTTATGAAATGTGGCTAAATATGAGAAGGAAAGCATAAATGGATTTTGACAGGAATGGTAATGAGAGAGACTTGACCATGTTGATAGAAGAGTAAAATTCATGTAAAGACACTGCAAGACAGTAGATGGAATTATTGATGGAAGCAACTCTTGAAGAAACAGGAAATATAATGTTCCTCAGATACAAGGAGAGACACTTCATTTTATGAGATTACAGTGAACACTAGATTTAGATATAATAAAATTTGTAGTTTGAGTGCCAGGAAGTTAGAAGAACATTTAATCAAAATATGAGCATTTCCATAAGGGGTAAAATAGATGTATGATGGAAGGAGAAAGAAGCACAAATATAGGTAGATGTGAGCAAGAGTAAAAGTAAAATATCAGAATTTAATTCAGCAGAACGGATTGGGAGAACAACAAATAATTGATGTAGTGAGGTAGTCAAGAAGATGTCTGCTAAACAGATTCTGTTTAGAGTTTGAGAAAATGCTAGACTCAATGAAATAACTAAAAGATCTAGAGAAACTGCAACATGCGAGTTTTGTTCAAAATTGCATACAGAGATGACCTCCAGTGACTGTCAGCAGCATCCTGGTGACCAGGCCACCAGCAGACTCAGGGAACAGTGCAGTAGTAAGTCAAGAAAGAGCTCTACTAATAATCTTAGAAACTGGAGACTAGAATGACCACTCAACAGTTCTTCAGCACAAATCTGATGTATCAACCCTTGACTTTGTCATTTTTCACCAGCTCCGCTGGCCTCATGTCACGTGCCTCCTACTCATCTCATGGTCTAGTGCACATAATTTCAATTGCACTTCTGCATCATCCTTAATTTACTTCAATTTTTATTACATTTAAATATCCCAACACTGGCAAGCCTCATTTTCTGCATACTCTAGGCCAGAAATTTAAAATTTTATTTGTTTGATGAAAATAGTCAACTATAATAAATAGCATAGCTTTAGATTTATGATAAAACCTCAAATGAATTATCAGATAGGCTTCAGATTTGGACTGTATTTTCATAGACAATTTACTCTCCAGTGGTCTGAAAATACTGTTTTATATTTTCTCTCTCTCCTCTTGTATAATTGTTAAGTAAATGCTGTAAGAAAATAATTTCTGCATGCTCTCACTGCTCTAGCTACCACAGCACATGAATCAGGGAACTTACACTTTGTTTTCCCTTGGGTTACACTTAAAACTCTCTCTATATTTTTCTTCTTACTTTTTTTCTTTATTTGTGGAGAGGAGATCTCATTATGTTTCCCAGGTTTGAACTCCTGGTCTAAAGCAACCCTCTTTCCTCAGGCTTCCAAAGTGTTGGGATCACAGACATGAGCCATGCTACTCAGATCTGTCTATATTTCTATGACCAATACTTCTACTTGAACACTGGAAATAAATACCTCTTTGTGGTCATTTTTTTTTTTTTGAGTTGGAGTCTCACTCTGTCGCTCAGACTGGAGTGCAGTGGCCTGCTCCTGGCCACCACAGCCTCGACCTGCTGGGCTCCGGTGATCCTTCCGCCTCAGCCTTCCAAGTATCCGGAATTACAGGTGCGCACTACCACGCCGGCTGATTTTTTTGATTTATTGTAGAGATGAGGTCTCGCTGCCCAGGCGGGTCTCAAACCCGCGGACTCAGGCAATCCACTCACCTCAGCCTCCCAAAGGCGTGGGATTACAGGCTGAGCCACCGAGCCCGGCTTGTGGTCATTTTTTAAAATGTCTGTCACTGTTCCTCTTGCAACTTTAATTTATCCTCTCTTTGGTAGACTATTCCTAGCAGTATACAATGATTCCCTAACACCTTATATGTAAAAAAACTTGATTGGTCTCCATCACCTGTGCTACTTCTCTATTTCTTAGCTTTGCTTAAAGCAAAACTTTTTATGAGTGTTCTGCTTTCTGTCTTCCCTTCCTCTCCTTCTATTCTCTCTAGAACCCATTTTAATCACTCTTTGCTCCCTAGCTTTCTATTTAAACCTTTACTTTAAAAGGAGCTTCATGTAGCAAAGCAAAATGAACTCTGAAAATAACATTTGACATAGCCTTTCCTTCTTCAGTCTTGAAACACTTGCTGCTTTTCCAGAAGACCACTAATTTCTGGTTTTTCTCTGACTTCATTTTTCTTTGTTGATTCTGCATGTCCTTAACCTCCTCTGAATAACTATTGGAATTCCCAAATTTTAACACCCGGCATCTACAGCTACAATTTCTACCTATAATAAAAGCCCTCACCTAGTACTTATATCATTGTTTTAATTCTAACTGGAATAGTATATGTTAGGAGATAGTATCATTCCCCTTTCCTAGATAGAGACAATAAATCATAGAAAAATTACACAAGTGATTTATATTTTCCATATGTATAACTCTAATCTTTCCCTAGCCAGTAAGTCTATATCCAACTGTCTTTGAATATGTCACGTAGATGTCTGATGGATATTGCAAAAGCAATATTCCTGGTATTTTAGAGATAAAAATTGCCACTCAAATATGTCCACATCCTAATTCACAGAAGCTGTGATGCTACTTCACAGAGCCAAAGGGACTCTGAGGATGTGGTTAAGATAAATATCCTCAAATGGAGAGGTTTACTGGGGATATCCTTGTGGATCCCGTAAAATCACAAGCCTTTTTATAAGAGAGAGTCAAGAGGTCAAGATCAGAGGTGGAGATGTGGAGACACAGAAGTCAGATAATATTAGCTGGAAAGAAAGCCCCAGCTTCTGGAATGGTTTCCAGAAGCTATAAGACACAAAGAACGAAGACTCCCAACCTTTAGAAGAAATGCAATATGGTTGAAAATTTCCTTTTAGAACTTATGGTCTCCAGCACTGTAATATATTCATTTTTTATTGTTTAAGCTACTAAATTTATAGCAATGTGTTACAGCAACAATAGAAAACTAAGACATTCAGAATATACCTACTGCAATAAAACTTTTTCTCTTACAATTTCCCACATTATGATAAATTTAACACTTGTAATCTAATTGTAGTTGGAGACTAACAATTTGGTCAGGATCTACCCTGAGTACTTTGGAATCTCAGCCCTAAAGGCTTATTCTCCCCAATAATTTTGTGCAATGCATAGTTTTGGTTTACAAAAAGTAAAATAAAATAAACCCCATATAATCGGAGGAATAGACTTTTCACAGGAAATGGATCACATCGAACACACATTTTAGAGAAATGACATCGCATTGATCTGACCTTTTAAATAAGCTCCAGCAAAAGTTCTGTTCTAGTAGAAGCAGAAAACATGATCTAAGAGAGGCAACAGGCTTTGAGAGAACCATGTGCAAGAACAAGGCTGTACTAAAGTTGGCATTAGGAAGTGGCTATAAAATTTGATTCAAAATAAGTTGAGGATACTTCCTTAAAGAGTAATAGAAGTGCCAGAAAATTCACAGCTGAACACATCTGTTCACAGTAGGCCAGGCACAACTTTGTAGAAACATATTCATTCATCAAAATAAGAAAAGGGTGAGTTTACCTCCAACATATTGACAAAAAGGGAAGAGAAAGGGAAATGAGACTGCTTTCAATGCTTTGAGAATAATATTCCCCAACAAAATTTCCAGGCAACACATAAGGAGTCTTTTAATTATGGCAGAAATTGCTCAGAAGAAAGTGGACTGTGTATCACAGTGAGTTTGATTTCACAGAAATATAACCTCCACCCCAAAGCAAACATGAATTGAAATTCTGAAACCTTCATGGAAAGGAACAAATGAAACAAGCTTTTGTTTCTGTATTGCTTTCAATACGGCTAGCATGTTTTCATATATATATAATAGATAAGGACTTGATTACCATTTTGTTAAAAAACCAAACATGAATGAACAAACAAAAAAACCACCCCTTATTCTGACAGGTGTTATTTAACATCTAAGAAACCAAACTTTTGTGTGAGTTTGTGGGTGGGTCTGGTATCATTTTCTATTATAATTATCAGAGAATTTTAACTGAAAATGCTGTGTGTGTATGTGAGAAAGAGGGAGAGACAAACTTTGAGAATAAATTTTTATTTCTCAGTTATTTCTGTTCATAGTCCTCAGGAATTAAGACTCAAATAACCTGATAAAATAATTTTTATTTTACCTTACTGAAGAAAGAAGGAAATAATGTGTCATGGGGAAAACAATAATGACTGATGACAAAATTGACCAAAAAAGTTATTAGAATTTTCACATTTAAGTAGTACATAATATATATAATTTATAATTAAAATATATTTGAATTATTGAATGTATTTGAATTAATTAAAATTATTAGACATTATCAATATAATTTTCTCATCGAAGTAATACACCAGAGTTGTATATGGAGAGAGGGTCAGAGACTGTCAACTCTGTTGGCCTATGTGTTTTCACACACACACACACACACACACACACACACACACACACACACACAGAATCATAAGAACAAGGGCAGTAAAAAAGGGGATGTTAAATTAGCTGCATCTTCATACTTAAATACAAGGTAAAGATCTAGGTCTTAGTATACTTCTTATCACAGAAACTTGATATCATCTGCGAATCCTTGGTTTAGTTATTGTGTTAATCCTCAAGACAGATTGAATGAGAGAGAATAAAAAGTACTTGGGAAGTTGTCTATACAGGGCTAGAAGTGCTGCATATAAGGAGGGATACAAAAAAAACTGGAATTATCCTTTGGAAAGCGGGCTCCTTGTAGTACCCTCAGAACTTATTCCCCTTTGATTGAATGGTCAACCAAAGTTTTTATCTGGAAATTTTGAGAACTTGCATTGCAATTTATGGGAGAAACCACCCAAGTTTGCAAACAGATTACTGGTTCTTCCACCATGACCTGGAACTTCTACACTGTACTAATTGTTCAGCAGTTTTTGACCAAAAAGCATGACCACCGGGTCCCACCCTCACTATTAACCCAATCACACTGAGAGTGACCCATTTTTGTTTCCTTGGATGAAAAAGTCCCCAAAGGGAAACATTTTGCTGATGTGAAAGAGGTGAAACAAAAAACAGCAGAAACACCAAAAGGCATCAATGTGGATGAGTTCAAAAACTGTTTTGAGCAGTAGAAAAAGCATCTTAATTGGTATATTGTATCAAACAGAGAGTACTTTGATGGTAACTGAAGTTAAACATGTAAAATACATACATTTTAATAAATACTGTGGGGTGTTTTTGTCCCCTCTCATATATTATCTTTTAATCTCTATTGGTCAGACCTTAGTCAAATGATCACAACTAGATGCAAAGCTTGGAAATACAGTCCACATTCTGCAGTCACTTGCTGGCACAGCTCAACACTATTAAAACATTTCTCTACCACGATGTGGACTCATCCTGGTATCCTACAAGGATAGGAAGGAATGTCTAAGATCTAAACCGTAGGTCATGTACTGTGTGCCAAATATGTGCATCTTCCATAACTTATTTGTTCTTTGTAATTCTTTAGCACCTAATAAGCTGTTCAATCTTTCAGTCTACTCTCAGAGGTGTTTTCAAATATTGATGGAAGCTGCCACTGGGGCAAGAGTGTTCATGTAGGAGTAGAGAATCTCTACTTAATCAGCATTGGACTGACAACATTAATGACTTAGTGCTAGCAAATGTGGAAGGATTTCAGTACATGATATACCATGGTCCATTTCCCTCCTCTTACATCTTTCTTGAGTTTCTAGGTTCCTGAGATCATCTTTCTAAAGCTTATGTTAAATGATCCAACATTCAAACACATTTAACAGAGAGCTGCTATTTTTTGTTTTGTTTAGAAATTTAGAAAAGAACAATTAAACCCCAAAGTACAAATCATGGTTCTATTCCTGAGCTTAATATTAAACATGTCCTATTTTGTTAAAATCTTAGTATTAACAATAAACAGATACTCTATATTGAATGGTATAGTCAAGAAAGTAAATAGATATATAAAGCAGGTAAACAATAACCTACTTGAAGATCATAACAAAATTGTATCCATAACTTTCTCTTTATTGTTAAGTTGTGTTACAGAAGTCATTGCCTATATAAATAATGGTTTTTTTTATATTTAATTAAAGCTCCTAGGTTCTCATTTTCTTTTACTCAGAGAAATAAAAAGATTATGTTCTAACTTCAAATTTTAAAAACTGCAAAAACAGCCTTTTTCTGTAGGAAAAAAATGTTATTGAAAGTGGATTAAAAAATATTCACCTCTAATTCTAGGTTTTAAGAATATTACAGGAATACCAAAAATATTCAGTGGTTTTATTCCTTACAGAAAACTGACAGTGTTTCATGGCACTAAACATTAGTGGAGATGTGTGTGGCTTCTATAAATTATATATCAGTCATCAGAACACACACAGAAAAAAATATGAAACAGAAAAGGATATGATTTGTAGATAAGAGAAAGCACAAATATCACACTGCAAGTTTGGCTTCAAAAATCTGTCAGCTATTTCCTCATACTGTGTTAACTGAAAGAGAAAAATAAAGCCCCAGGATATGTGGCCATGTAGCATTTCAACTGGAGTCTCCTAATTGTGGATGTTGAAAAGTTATTCTTCCTTTTCAGCTCAAGAAAAAAAAGAAAAAAAAAGGTACTCTTCCATGCCTTGTATGATTATATTACACTCAGCTTGTAGTTGCCTATAACTTTTGCTTACCAAGAGGAATAAAATGCCACTTTTTCTCAACATTAAATGTTTCAAAATTTGAACTTTTGCACCTACATTTTTTTCTTGTTTAGCTGGCTTTAGATTATAAACAAATATAGTACATTCTTTGCAAAATTGTATGTACATACAAACTCTAATAGAGATATAATAAATATGCTTTGTATTTGAATTAGGTAAATTAAGATTATCAAATTAATTTCACCTTTCCATTGAATTTAGATGCTAAAATCAGGGCTAGGGAAAACAATTTAATTTTTCAAAATGATTTGTTTATAGTTATAATAATTGCCACAATACTTAAACCGGATTATTATAAATACAAACGGAACCTGCATATTGCAAGAATCTTTTCTCAAAGGACCAAAGCATACATACTATATTGCAGGTTAATGAAGTAAACTCACCAAGTGAACATTTTCCCAAAATTTTTCCTGAGTTTTCTGAACATTTTAGCACATATGTCCTTGATTTTCTTGAGCTTTAATATTTTGAATAATAGATTATGTCCATATCTTTCAGAAACAAGTGGAAGTTTCTACAAATTTTACCACCTATTTGCAATTTTTAATGTGGATAACATTATTTAACTCATATAAAACATTTAAGATGATTTTGCTGTGGAGAAAATGTTTTGTCTCATCCAGGGCTCTTCCAAAGAGTCAGAGAAAGAGTGTAAGTTCATGATCTGAGTTCACTGGAGAACTGTTCTACTAAGTCTGGCAATTAAGTTTGAATACTCATCCTAAAAAAAAGTGCTTCATATCTCATTGCTGAATATCACTATGGTCACCTTCGAAGTACTCCCCTTAGGAAGATATGCATTGATGCCAGTGCATAGTCCATCTGTCAAAGCAATTTTGGAACTCCTTTTCTGTAATGGCCATCAAGGCTGTAGCCATATTACCCTTGATGGCCTAAATTTCATCAAAATGTCTTCCTTTCATTATTTCCTTCATCCTTAGGTAAAGAAAAACATCACTGGGGTCCAGATCAGGTGGGTAGGGAGGGTGTTCCAACACAATTATTGTTTACTGGCTAAAAACACCCAGCCACAAGAGAGGCCCTTCCCACCTCAAGTGTTCAAAGGACCCTCTTAGAAAGCAAGATGATTTCCAGAAAGTTATTGATATCTATGTATATCATTTTTGACACATTTCAAAAATGTAGATGGAATACTATTTACAAATATGGCAGTCAACTGTATAACTGCTTTGGAAAAACATGAAAATCATATTACCTTTGAGTCAACTGCATGTTTGAAGTCTATAATGTCCACAGGGTATGCACGTGGTTTCGTGAGTCATCAACCAAAGAGGAACCATGTTGTTTCCACAGTAGACATACCAAGCCTCCATCACCACCAAGACCTGGATTACCTCCTTCTTGGATCATGTACTAGGACACTACACAGCCATTTTTCACCCTTGGGTATTCCAGAATTACCTAGAAAAGGCAAAGACCAAGCCAATCTTGAGTCTCCAGGAGAACTTGTATGCCTTATAAAAAGTCTTATATTCTACAAGAAAGAGCAAAAGGACACTTGACAGAGACATGGAAGAAGCACATTTAGAATGAGGAACAGAGATGTGAGGAATTTCCTCACCTCAGCCTATGAAAAGATCATGTCAGCTATCCATTAGAGATCTGGAACCATATTTTCTCTTCCTTATTTACAGGAGAAATTCTTCTGGGCATCAACATATGAGACTTATGGAACCAAGACCTACACCAAAATTTCAAGTTGTGTAATACAGTCATCATTCAATGATGCTTTCATAACAGGATCAAGAGGTTGACTTTAATAAAATAAAACCCTATCAGCAGGTGTGTGGGCATTCCAATCCCCATCAGTAGATGAAAGATGAGCATCTCTAAAACTCCCCCACCTGCAGAAAGGCTTATCCCACCTGTCAGTACTATCTCTGTTATGAACACAGATTGGTAAAAGTCCTGCCTAGCTGACTTCCTTGTTCCAGTCTTTCCATCTTTCCTCTACTCTACCCTCTTAGCTTGGGGGTGACACAGTTGTTGTTCAAACCTGAACTCAAAGGGCCTGCCTTCCACAAGATGATCTCCAGTCACCCGAGCAAGCAGTGCTCTGACTTTTATCTCCACTGCCAGGGCAGCAGCACTGGTGCACTTTATTACTGTTATTATGACATTGTAATATATAATGAAATGATTACACAACTTACCATTAAAAAGAGGCACAGCTGGAGGTGGTAAATAAAATAACGAGTGGGTCATGCACAAACTAAAATAAGTGTCAGCTTCTGACCTAAAATCTGCCACCAGATGCAGCTGTACAGTTGAAGTCCGTCAACTCACTTGCCACTCATGGACAGGGTTTTGATAGGAGTCTGCAAGCAACTGACTTATGATGGCCTCTGTGCAGTCAAACCTCACTGCTAATGTTCATCTGTATTTACAGCCACTCCCCAGTGCAAGCATCACTGCCTCAGCTCCACCTCAAAGCACCAGGCATTAGATTCCTATATAGAGCCACAACCTAGATCCCTTGCATGTGCTCTTCACACTAGGGTTGGCGTTCTTATGAGAGTCTGATGCTGCCACTGACCCGACAGGGGATGGAGGTCAGGCAGTCATGTGAGTAATGAGGAGTCGTTGTCAATACAGATGAAACTTTCCTTGCTTGCCCTCTGCTCACCTACTGCTGTGGGGCCTGGTTTCTAACAGGCCACACACTGTGGCCTGGAAGTTTTAAAGTGCTTTTCACCATTTGTATATCTCATTGAGTAAAAAACATTTGTTCAGATGTGTTGCCCATTTTAAAATTGGAATGTTTGCATTTTTATTGAGTTGCAAGAGTTCTTTAAATTTTCTAGATATAAGGCCATCAGTATACACATACTTTAGTATCTTTCCCACTCTGTAGGTTTTCTTTTAACTTTCTATATGGTGTCTTTTGCAAACAATTGTTTCTAATTTGATGAAATCCAATGTATCTCTCTTTTGTTTGATTGCTTACGCTGTTGACGTCCTATGTAAGAAATTCTTGCCCAATCTGTGATCACAAAGATTTACTTCCATGTTTTCTTGTAAGAGTTTAATGGCTACACTTATTTTAGGTCTATGACCCATTTTGAGTTAATTCTTGGATATGATGTGAAGCAGGGGTCAAATTAATTCTTTTTTTTTTTTTTTTGAGGTGGAGTCTCACTCTGTCGCCCAGACTGGAGTGCAGTGGCCGCTCCCGGTCACCATAACCTCGCCCGCTGGGCTCCGGCGATCCTTCTACCTCAGCCTTCCGAGTAGCTGGAATTACAGGTATGCGCTACCACGCCCAGCTGATTTTTTGATTTATTGTAGAGATGAGGTCTCACTGCCCAGGCGGGTCTCGAACCTGCGGGCTCAGGCAATCCATTCACCTCAGCCTCCCAAAGGCGTGGGATTACAGGCTGAGCCACTGAGCCCGGCTCATCAAATTAATTCTTTTGCATGTGGATACTCCGTTGTCCCAGTACTGTGTGTGGAAAAGGATAAAATCCCACAGAGTGATTTTAGTCCCTTTGTCAATCAGCTGGCATGAATGACAGGTGTCTTGCTGCACTTCTTGTGTTTGTATAAATCTATGTGTTCACCTCTATTCCATGTGGCCTTGATTACTACAGCTTTGTTCCAAGTCTTGAAATCAGGAAGTATAAACCCTCCGACCTTGTCTTTCTTATCAAAATGCTTTTGACTATTAAAGGGGCATAACATGAATTTAATATACCCAATGAGCAACCATTTCAACATTGCCTAACCCACTAATCACTAGCCAATAATAGAACCGGTTTCTCAAAGGTAGTTATTCATAATTGCTTTACAGCCCCCTCCCAGCTTGTTTTGTCCTAATTCACTTTTCTGTTTCAAGTATTTGCCTCCACCCATAAGAGCCAAGTTAACCTAATCAGCCCTTTGTGACTTTCACGACAGACACAGACCCCACCACCATGGCGGCAGTCAAGTGGCTAATCTACCCAACTGCCTGCTGTCCATTACCTGATGTCAGTACCTGCGCTTATCTTCCCCTTCGTGATGATGTGGAGCAGACCACCACCCAATTGTCTTAATGACCTTCCCCATCAAAGGGAAAGGTTAAAAGGACTTGACCATGAGCAGCCATTGCCATGGCCTTGCTTAGCTATGGTGTGGCCATGTGTTCTCTGAGCTATGGCCAGGCCATGTTTTCTTAAGCTTTGGCCCCCTCCCCTGCCTTTGGGAGGTGAATCTCCTCTCTCTCTCTCTCTCCCTCTCTCTCTCTCTAATTTAGTCTCTAAATAAACTATATTTTCTAATCTAACTTCTGTGCAATTCTTTGCATCTTTCATGTGGCATCAGATCACACAAAAGACACTCACAACATGACTGGCCTGATCTAACATTCTGGAGGCACTGTTGGGAGTGGGACCCTAACATCTCTACTGGGACACTTGAGTTTCCATACAAATTTAGGAGCAGTTTGTCCATTACTGCAAAAATACAGCTGGGATTTTGGTAGGATTGTATTCAATCTGTAGGTCAACTTGACCAGTGTTCCATCTTGACAACATTAAATCTTTCATTCCATATCTTTTTATTTACTTAGATCTTTAATTTTTTCAACGTTTTGTAGTTTTCAGAGTATAACATTTACACGCCTTTTGCTAAAATTATTCCTAATTCAATGCTATTGTAAGCAAATTTTTTTCTTAATTTTATTTTTGAATTGCTCTTTTTCAGTGAATAGAAATGAAATTGATTTTTGTATATTGATTTTATATACAGCAACATTTCTGAAGTCATTTATTAGCATTAATCATTTTAATAGGTTTGTTGGAATTTTCTATATGCAAGATTATGTCATCTTCAAACGAAGATGGTTTCATTTCCTCCTTTTCAATCTAAATACCTGTTATTTCTTTTTCTGCCCTACTTGCACTGGCTGTATCTTTCAGATTAATGTTGAAAATAAGTGACAGCAGTAGACACTTTGTCATGTTCCTTATCTCACTGAGATGACATGTAGCTTTTTGCCATTGAGAGTGAAGCTAGCTGTGAGTGTCTTATAGATGACATCGATTTGGTCCAGAAAGTCCCCTTCCATATTTATTTTGTAAACCATTTTTATCATAAAAGGTATTGACTTTTATTAAATGCTCTTTTGTATCTAATGAAATGATGTGGTGTTTATCTTTTATTCTCTTGGTATGGTGTATTACATTAATTAATTTTGGGGATTAATACAATTTTCTTTATTGGGATGAATCCCTCTTGGTCATGTTATATAATCCTTTTATAGATAGAGGATTGTTTTGAGTGCTACTATTTCATCACTAATTTTCATGTCTGTGTTCTTAAGATATATCAGTCTGTGGTTTGTTTTTTTTTTCACTATCTTTGTCTGGTTATTGCTATTAGAGTAACATCAGACTCAGAATGAGTTCCTAAGTGTTCCAAAGAGTTCCAATGAGTTTGAGAAAAATTAGTATTATGTTTTCATTGAGTGTTTGGTAAAATTTGTCAGTGTAGCCAAATAGGTCTTGTTTTTTCCTCTTGGATAACTTTTTACTATTTAGGTAATGCCTTTACTAATTTCACTCAGATTTTCTATTTCCTTTTGAGTTGGTTTCAGTAGTTTATGTCTTTCCAGAAGCATGTCTACCTCATTTAAGCCATTTAATATGCTATCGAGAAGTTGTTCATAGTATTACCTTATAGTAATTGTTATTTCTGTAAGATAACAATAAGTTCCTTTCTTTCATTCCTGGTTTTAGAAATCATCTTTGTCCACCTCTCAACAAGGGTACCTGCATAACAGCTATCTGTATACCTAACCCTGAATTGTAACCCACATCTTCAAAATAAAAACAGATAGATAGATAGATGATAGATAGATAGATAGATAGACAGACAGATGACAATATATCACCTTTCTCCCCTGTTCTGTTTGGTCAGTCTAGCTGAAGATCTGTCCATTCAAATTGTTCTTTTCAAATAATCACACTCCGGTTTCACTGCCCTTCTCTGTGGCTTTCCTATTATGTGTTTCATTTGTTTTGGCTCCAATGTCTGTGATTTTCTTCTCATGGCTTGTTGTTTAGCTTGCTCTTTGTTGTCAAGTGTCTTAAGACATAAGGATAGGTCACCAATTTGAGATCCGTTTTTTTTTTTTTATGTAGGCACTTCCAGTTATATATTTCTCTAAACAATGCTTTAGTTGTGTTCCATAATTTTGGGTATGCTATGCTCTCCTCTCACTAATTTTGAAGTATTTTAAAATTTCTCTTGTATTTTTTTATTTAACTTTACTTATTGGTTATTTAGAAATGTGTTATTTCATACTCACATATGTGTGGATTTTTCAAATTTCTTTGTCTTATTTATTTCTAATTTAATTCCATTATCTTCAGAAAACATACATTTTAATTTAATTTTTCTTAAAATTTATGAAGGCTTTTTATGACCTCATATAGTCTATTCTGAAGAATATCCTATATGCACTTGAGGACAATGCATACTGGGCTATTGTTGGACAGGGTGTCTACAACTATCTGTTAGGTTTAGTTTATAATCAGTAAGTTACTATAGCAAATCAATCATTGATGTCTTCTGTGTCTCCTGGGGGAGATAATGGTTAAGGCTTGACCCCAACTTTAAAAAATGTATAATCAGCCGGGCTCAGCAGCTCAGCCTGTAATCCCACGCTTTGGGAGGCTGAGGTGAGTGGATTGCCTGAGCCCGTGAGTTCGAGATCTACCTGGGCAACTTGGAGAGACCTCATCTCTACAATAAATCAAAAAAACAGCCGGGTGTGGTAGCACATGCCTGTAATTCTGGCTACTCGGAAGGCTGAGGCGGAAGGATGGCTGGAGCACAGCATGTCGAAGCTGCGGTGGCTGGGAGTGGCCACTGCACTACAGTCTGGGCGATGGAGTGAGACTCTAACTAAAAAAAAAAATGTATAGTCTAACGTGAAAAATAAAACTTATATGAGATTGATATATAATAAAGATAACATTTACATTTTAAGTTATGAAATAGAAAATGATTATTTGTCAGTGTCTGACATATTGAAAAATATGTTATTTGGAGCAGAGAAGATTTTTGGGGAAATGGGGCTTGAGTTTTGGGAAGGAAAGTTAGGGATTTGCCTGACATACAGTCAAGTTTGATTTAAAAATGACAGATCCTAGAAACCCTGTGGCTAGTATAATTCAAACTTGATACTTATGGGCTAAAAGAGTTGACCACTGCAAAGAAAATAAAATATACATGTAAGGAAGAAAGGGTAAGCAGATAGCTCGGAAATAGAGTAGAAATTATGTGAGAGCTATTGCTGATTCAATAATCTGATGAATCTACACATCTACTCATCACCTTTTGCTTTTTGGTGCCATACTTTTCTTCCCATCTTTAATCTCATGCATCCACTTACATCTATTTGAATAATGCTCAATTTGTTGCTTAAAACCTCTGAGGACATATATTCCTTACCTGACCTCCATGGTTTCAAGTCATGTAGAAAACTCAACTCCAGATTCCTGGTCAGAGTGAACACCCACACGTGCTCTCCTGTTCCTCTAAATTCTGACACTGATCCTGCTATATAGTTTTTGAGAATGAACCCCAGGAAATGAAGAATAATTGATGTTTTCTGATGTACAGACACAAAAATGTCTTGTGGTTCCACTGAATCCACACCTTCTGTCGATGATTCCAAAGCAGGAGTTCTGAGATGTACAACTCTTGAAGGAGCTGATCCGGGCTTCTGCCACACTGGTAGATGGGAGGTGCAGACATGATCCAAATGGGGCAGTTTTATTATTTAAAGGAAATGAGCGCACCTTCTCATCCACATGAGATTATGATTCCAAACATCTCCAGCACCAATAATGTGGTAGCTATGGCACAGTCTCAAGTACCATGTGTTGAGACATTGATTCTTTCGTTTTTATTTATTTATTCATTTATTTTTATTTTTGATACAGATGGGAAGGCTTTGCTCTATTGCCCAGGCTAGTCTCAAACTCCCAGTCTCAAGCAGTCCTCCCATCTCAGCCCCTTAAACGGCCAGGATTACAGGTGTGAGCCACACCTGTACTTAATTGGAGTAACAGAGGGTCTTGGATTTACATGACGGATTTGTTCCACATTGTTTCTGTTTGTCTCTTAACACAGCAGACCCTGTATGAGGCCTAATGAACACATTTAATGAATCTGTGGTGAAACATTTGTAAAGGACAAATTGGATTATAACATTAAGTAACATTCAACACATTTATTTACAAATCAAGATGTGCATAGCTCTAGAGTTAAATATAGCCTGCATGCATTTTGGATAGATTTAGTGTCTTTGAATCCAAATTAAGATTTTACCTTCCCTTGATCTTGAATTTCTCACACTTGAAGTAAAAGAAGAAAATCAGTTTTTAAAATGTTAGATTTATTAAATTTCTCTGTACTAGAACCTTCCCTGGTCCACAGAAGAATATGATTATGCTAGCATTAAAGGCAAAACATAAAAATCAGATTTTAATTCATGTAGAACTAGAGAACAGTGACTAGATTTGGCATATTATCTGGCATATCTTCTCAAGGTTGTATCCTATTTTATAAATTATTTGGTGGATTTATCATGGATATATGTTGGTTGCAATTATTCTTCTACTCTAGTTTCTAGGATAAGTATAAATATTTGTTTTGCTTTCTTTTGCAATTTAAGAATTATAACATGGGAAAAAAAAGTTAAAAAAGGGGGAGCCCCTTTTTCCCCCTTTTTCCCCGGCCTTCCCCCCAACGGGGTTGTGTTGTGGGTGTTGTTGGGTTTTTTTTTTTTCCCGGGTTCCCCCTCCCTATCTTTCCCCTTCTCTTCTGTTTTTTTGTTTTGGGGGTTTTGGGGTGGTGTGTGTGTGTGTGTGTGTGTGTGTTTCTCTCTGTCTCCTCAACTCTCTCTATACATATTTCATTAACATAAAATAATCAAATGTAATTAATTTTATGCATTAACTTGATTGGGTCCTGGAATGCCCAGATATTTGGCCATGATTAACATTTGAATCAGCAGACAGCAAACAAACAGCTCTCCTTAATGTGGCTGGTCCTAATTTCCAAACCAAACCTTGAAAATCCTGAATAGAATAAAAAGTCTGAGTAACAAAGAGCTCCCAGTCAGGCTCAGTGGCTCAGCCTGTAATCCCAGCACTTTGGGAGGCAGAGGCGAGTGGATTGCCAGAGCCCATGGGTTCAATGCCAGCCCAGGGAACTTGCAGCACTTCATCTCTACAATAAATTAAAAAAAAAATAGCCAGATATGGTAGTGCACACGTGTAGTTCTGGCAAGTTGGAAGGCTGAGGCAGAAGGATCATCAGAGTCCAGCAGGTCGACGTTGGGGTGGCCATGAGTGTGCCACGGCCTCCCAGCCTGCGCGATGAGTGAGACTCCATCTCAAATAGAAACAAATTCCCTCTTCTCTCTTGCCTGTCTGTCTATGAGCTGGGACACAATCTGCTCCTGCTTTTGGACTCAGCTGGAACTTACCCTCGTGACTTTGCAGTCCTCAGGAATTTTCAGCCTCCATCATGGTGAGCATCAGTTTCTCCTAAGAATCTCCATTTCTCTATCGATCTATGTATCCTCTCTCTCTAATATATTACTTCTGTTCTCTGTTGAATATAGACTAACATGTATGTGCATGTAAGGATGATGAACACACAATATGAATATTTACATCACAGACACATAGGTCCCCTGATAGTAGGCTAGGACACCACAGGCTTCATCCCTGGCTGCACAACAGTTCCCTGGAGCCAGAAGACTGAGTAATGTAACCTCCATGCGTGGCCCCAGGGAAACTGAGTCCTGCAAGCTGCAGCAGAGCTAGCAAGGACCTGGTGCACTCTCTGGTACTCCCAGTGACTGGACCTGTTTCTGGCTTAGCCCACACTTGCTGTCCTGTGGCAGGACACAGAACCTAGCACCTAATGGTCCTAAATGAAGAAGGGACGGACTGAGTGAACAGATGCACTGGGACAAACTTCTGAGCCATGAGGTGTTTGGTCCCGTGATCCTTCCCACCCATGCCCTCTCTCCTCCCCACAGATGTGAGCAGACACAAGCATGAAAATGGGGGCATTCACCCCATGTGAATGGAGTCCAGTTAAAGATCCAGAAAGCTGCCCAGTGCCCTGGTCCTCCCAGTGACACTAAAACATGGGTGATCATAAGTGGGCGTCACTTCAACATGTTGGGGGCTGAGCGAAAGACCTGTTTGCTGTCACTGACCCTAGAGGAAAGCTCCCTTCCCAGCAACAGAAGGGGCCCACTGTGGACTTGTGATTCCGAACATCTCCAGCACCATCAATGCGGTAGCTATGGCACAGTCTCAAGTACCATGTATCGAGACACTGATTCTTGCATTTTTATTTATTCATTTATTTTTATTTTTGGTACAGATGGGAGGGCTTTGCTCTATTGCCCAGGCTGGTCTCAAACTCCCAGTCTCAAGAAATCCTCCCATCTCAGTCCCCCAAAAGGCCAGGATTACAGGTGTGAGCCACCACACCCAGTCACTCAACTCAAAAGAAGAAAAAGATATGTTGTACTTAATTGGAGTAGCAGAGAGTCTCAGAAAAGCAGGTGAATGTTACAAAAGAGGTCAATGATAACAATGGAATTATCAATAAAAGTCATTTTCCTTTTCCCTTGGGTTTGTTGTTTCCAAAAAGAAAGTATGCAACAAACTTAGGAAGGGATTTACGGGCCATTTCCCACCTCATATTTTAGTAAAATCATCATTCCATGTTGTTTGATTTGTTTATGAAGTTTAAGAGTAACTACTTAGAAAAATGCATGCCTAATGAGGTTGGAAGGAGTTTATGCTTGTAAAGAGAAGCCCATATGTTGCTGCTCACAGATAGATTTTTCCAAGACAGATCCTGATGTCACTTGTTCCTCCATAATGTTCCTTACCTACCCATCTCGGCATTGGCTTTAGATTAAAAGCGAGGTATTTCATTTCTTAAAACAGGAATCATGTTGAGCATCACATTTGTTATTCCTTCCTCTCCAGTGCTTGTTGCCAGAAGGCTATTATTTTCATCAATGTTTGTCATGTGTCATGCTGACAAGAGCCATGTTGAAGGTTTTTTTAAGGCAAAGCATGCTCGGTGTGCTCAACTGTTTTGGCGTGACAGAAGCAGCTTGGTGTCTGGGGATCATCCCATGCCAGTTGTGCACCTGAGGATGGTCCTGAGAAGTCCGGCCACCATTCCCTCCCCATGAAGGAAGGGCATTTATCATGAGGTCATAAAGTCTGGAGATGGCCACCCAGCCAATATTGGAGAGATGGAGGAAAGGCAATAGGGGTCCCCAGATTTTCAAATTCATCATAAGTCTGTGAGGCTCTGGGGGTGCCTGGCTGTTTAAACCAGGATTAGGCCAGGGCTGACATTGTGAGAATGCACCAGTTCAGACAGGGTACTGGGGCACTGCTCCTGTCAATGCAGAAAGAGGCACCCTGAGGGGCAGGACTGTGTCACTCCAAGCCACAGTTGGAGATCCTAACCTCAGGGCTTCAGAATGGATGTGTTTGCAGACAGAGCGGTGACAGAGGCAACACAAAGGTCATGTAGGTGGGCCCTAACCCCAGATGACTGTTGTTTTCATGAAAAAAGGAGAGGAGGACACAGACACACAGAGGGAAAAGACTGGAAGACACTGAGGGAGGAGACTTGTCTACACAAAATGGAGAGGCCTCAGGAGTAACTGGCTCTGGCACCTTGACTGTGGACTTCCGGCCTCCAAGACTATGAGAGAGTAAATGTCATTTCAGCCACTGGTCTGTGGTGTTTGCTGGTGGCCCCACTGACAGTCCCCTTGGAGGGTGGGGGCAGAGAACAAGCAGCTTTGATGTGGACACTCCACACCCAGCTTGCCAAGGGTTGAACTGCCTTCTCTCCTTGGGCTTCAGAGAGCACTTTGAGGAGGTGCGTGGCCATGTCCGGGTGGGGTCAGCTGTCTTCTTCCCTGCTGCAGGGCTCCCCTCCCCACAAGCTGTGAAAGACTGCTGTGACACTCCACAGGCCCCAGCAGTGTGCAGACACAACTGCATGGCTGCTTCCCATGGGACTTTTAAGAAGTAGTGACTCTGAAACACCCACTTAAAACAAAAGGACAGCTTCTGTTTAAGGCTCAAGGGTTTGGGTTGTGCCTGTGATTCAGAAAATAGGGGAAACATGAATTAAGAAGATTATTTTGGGGGTGAGTTTCATGTATATTTTCCTGTGTTGACATTCATGAGACCAGTTTATTTCATCACAAGTTTTGAAGACATCTTGGGGCACCCACAAGAGGACAGCCCTTATTCTCACATGAATCAAGATTGCTCCAACCTTTTAGGTATTTGTAACCAATGTCATAAACATGCACTAGTCATGGAAAATAGCCCACACAGTTCTCCACAGTAACTTTAGGGGCCCACGATGATGGCAGACAAAAAATACGTCTTCTGCCATTTACTTTTGAATACAGTTTTACAGATGAAGCTTTGGGTCTGGATTTTATCTTTTCTTTATTCTAGTGATGATGAGAGAAAAATTATGATTTATGCATTGGTTATGGGACTTCTTTTAAAAGAATAAAAAGAAGCAATAATACAGAGCTTCCAAAATACTTCAAAACAATGTATTCTTTTCCATCACTGAATAAGGAATTTCCAAAGATTTGGCATCTGACTGCAATATATCATTTATTAGTTCGAACTTCCATGGTCAGGAGTCTGGGCAGGGCTGCACTGGCTCCCCTGCTCTGGATCTCATGGGACTGCCGTACTGGGGTCAGATGAGTACCATTTCACCTGGAGCTGGAATTTTCTTCCAGGATCAGGGTTGTTGGCAGAATTCAGTTCCATTGAAAATGAGGTATTTA
The DNA here is from genome assembly GCA_027257055.1 of Cephalopachus bancanus. NCBI lineage: Eukaryota > Metazoa > Chordata > Mammalia > Primates > Tarsiidae > Cephalopachus > Cephalopachus bancanus. The sequence continues at coordinate 50,860 of JAPVLO010000503.1, forward strand.
AAGCCACATCAGCCTTGATGTGACAAATAGACACAAAAGAGCTGAACACAAGAAATGAATTTTGATTAGTAAAAACATAAATCTCTCCAATTGCATTATATACCAAAACCAATCTGTCTTTCCAGTGCCTGCATTCAGAACCAACTGTGCACCTGATCATTTGTAAACTCCCAGTTGAAGGCAACACAAGTCATATCTGCTTAACATGATGTGACAGAATAGCAGAATTTTAAGAGCTGAGTGTTTGGGGTTTTTTTTTTTTCAGTGTGTGTGAATATTTTTTTTCTTACGTGGTAAGTATTTTGGATGCTTGCTTTGGGATTTAGCTTTGATTAGAAAAATCATACCTAGTTCGCTCAGCCAGTTAACTCATTGCTTCTATACCCATGATCAATGGTAATAGCTACAGCCAAAAGTCATCAAATTCCGAGGATCATCATTTTTTTTAAATGAGCAAGACATAATGTGGCCACCATCCATCCAGTGGCTGGCCATGGGGGTTATCTGGGGCTCGTCATGACTGCAATGTCACATACACTGTGATAACACCACAGCTCTGTTCCTTTAGATCATGAAATAGCACAAGGACAGCTTTCAGAGACCTCTCCAGCCTCAATCTAGGGGAAAGTATTTCACTTAGAATCATGCAGATACTGTTAACACATTTGATGTAAAGGACCATTGGCCAGGCTCTCCTGGGTGTGAGCTGTGCATCTTAGGTGCTGCAATGGGCTGCTGGTTGGCTCTCCTGGTTGGTGACCTCACAGTACTCTCCTGGTTAGTGACTCTGAGCTCATCTCCTTCATAGGTGAACTGTGGCCATTATGTGCTGAAATGAGATGTTGGCCAGCTGTCCTGACTGGTGACGCCATGGTCCTCTCTCTGCTGGTGACCCCATGGTCCTCTCCTGTAAATGTGGACTGTGCACATGAGATGGGATGTTGGCCAGGCTCTCCCAGTTGGTGACTCCATGGTCCTCTCTGTAGACATGGGCTGTGCATGTTAAGTGCTGAGATGGGATGGTTGCACCCTCCCCAGCACCTGATGCTACTCCAGAGAGGGCTGTTGGCCATCAGACAGCAGCTTTGTGCCCCAGATCCTGTCTCTCCCCTAGTCCCTATGTCCACCCTTGCCTTTCATTACCTGCAGCTTGGCACGGGTGCTGGCAGCAGTGGCATGAGACAGCGAGGTTGAACACTCACCCACAGGGCTCCCCACACCACTCTGACAACAGCTCAGGAAAGGTGCTAAGTAGTGGGTACCTGGTAAAGAAAATCATATTCTGCCAATTATGTTCACTGAATATGCATCTGTCAATGCAGATGCTGTTGACGCTTTGCTGGTAGCTCTTACCTTCCGTGAACCCATTCTCCCATTTGTCCATGTAGAATAACAGGGCATGTGTGAATGTGTACATCCACCTACCAGTTCCAAAGAGGAAGAAAGGCCATCTCCCAGGAGACAAGCATCCGGGTTCATAGAGCACCTTTTAGTTAAAGACCAAAGAAAAATGTCAGCCATGAACTTGGCTCGCTCTATCTCGGGTGCTCTTTGGACTTGGGCCTTGACTGGATTCTCTTGCCTTTTATTGCTGGCTCGTGGGTTCCAACTCAGAAATCCCCAGAGAGGTGGAAGGATGGTGTTGCAAGCTGGCAAGAACTGTTGTCCATCCTCCGCTCCTGAAGGGCTTGCTCAGAAGACGTGCAGACTCGGCAACTCATGAAGCAAGTGCTGACCCAGAGGCCAAGACTGCTCCAGGCAGGAGCCATTCCAGGAGCCAGGCCACAGCAGCCACATGAAGTGGACAGTCGTCCACCCCTCAGGGATCCTCCCCCGGACAAAGACTGACCATGAGCGCAGCATAACATCTGCTGGTGGGGATGGTGCCATGGGAGAAAACACACAAGCAAAAGGGGTGGGAGGGCCCCGGGGCTGAGGCTCCCAGATGTGCCTGGACAGCTCACCCCAAGGAGCCCTCAGGAAAGAACCTGGACTGTGTCATACCTGGGGGACACCCCAGAGTCCATGCTGACTTGGGTGGACATGGGGGAGGCTTCAGGGGAGGCAGTGTAGGAGCGAATGGGGACATCCAGACACTATGAGGTCTGGAGCCACTTGGGAAACTGAAGTGGAGAGGCCTGGCACTACAGAGAGAATCAGAGTGGGCACAGATGTCACATTGGACACTGGGAGGCAGGGGCAGGAGAAGACAGCCCTCGGAGGCCAGCACCTGAAGCAGCAGCACCTCCAGGTCTCAGCTTGCCTGAGAGAGGAGGTACAGCAGGGCTGAGGTGGGAAGATGCAGCTGACAACTGGCGGAGAGAGAGTGTGGTGTGGAGTGGAGGACAGGCCTGGTTCTGGCACATGGCTTTCAGGATTTGAATGATGGCGGTTCACAGGCAGCAGGTTAACGCTGTTGTGCGTTGTCCCTCCCAGAGCATGTGCTGCAGAACTCCCCCAGATGCAGCCATGTCCCTTCTCAATAGAAACTGAAGCCATCCCTTCTCTTATTTTTCACCTTCTGCTCAGAAGCCTCCCCAGTCCTGTCCAAAGACACTATGCTCCCACAGTACCCTTCCGTACACTGACTCTTACTCAATCTGCTCTTTTCCATCTCCCATGACTGCTGCACCTACTCCAAGCACAGATGTCCCCTCTGAAACTCACTGCAGTGTGCTTTTCTGAACAAAGCATTCTTTGAACTGAAGGAACCCTGATAATAACACTTGACACATATCGAATGCTGGAAATGTCCAACTTGAACCCAGGTTGTCCTCTGCAGTCTAGACAATGGCTGCCTGAGCCCTTGCTTCTCAGCTGTGAAACCCAAAGACCCAAAGTGCCACAGCCCAGACTCTGTTTCTGCCTCTGCGCATCATCTCCAAGCTTCCTAGATGGTCTAGGTCCACCTGGGCTGCTCACAGGGCCACGTGAGAAGCATCCGCACTGCCATGACTGGCCCATGGCAGACGTTCCTGTTCCAAAGCTCAGTTGACTGCCTGGATCTCTCTCCATTCCTCTTCTCAGGTAACTTGGCTCCATCGTCCACCTCATCTTCTCACTCAGTTGCTTTCTCCTCTTCCACCATGCAGAGCCATAAGGACATTAACTTGTTTTCTCAAGCTGGGATACATCCCTTTCCTCTGACTCCTTGGGGGTCACCGACACCCAGAGTCTTCCTTGGTCAGTGCAGAGAGTAGAAAATACTTTTCCAAATACAGTTTGATTTCCCTAAAATGCACTCTAAGGCCTGTTGGGGACTAAGAGTGTAGCCTCCACTACACAAACACAAGTGCACGGATGGAGAGAGAGTGAGCGAGCAGGACAGAATGAGCGCACCAGAAGCAGCGGGCTTCATACCTTTCCTTCAGGCACACAGCAGAGTTCTTAGGGTCTCATGGTGTCTACAAGAAGCCACATAATGAGAAAAGGAAAACTCACTCTCTAAAGTCTTCCACACTCAAAATTCCAAATAATGAGCCTGCATCCTCGTAGCATTTTGCCCTGAGTTGGTGGGCTGCACCAGTCGCCAGGTGTCACATCATGGCTACATGGGACACTCATCTCGATCTTCTTATTCTGGCAGGTACCATCTCCAAATAAATATGTGCACTCCATAAAATTCATGTTATAAATACAGACAGTTGACTCATAGACCAGCTAACTGTCTTTTCTCCAAAGAATAAGCAAAGCAATTCAGCTCCAATCCAAGTAAAAATAAAAATCTCTAAACCTTGTATTTTTAACAACCATCTTACTGCATTATGTAAGAATGCTGAGAACACGTGTAAACCCACACCTGAAAGAGGCAAGCCTTCCAGAGGGCACGACCCTGTCCTTCTCTGCCATGGGCACTGTGGTTGTAACCAACCTCCTCAAAGAATTCCTGAAATATCAATCCCTCTTGACGGATCAGTAAGCAATGATGGAGAACCTGTTCTGTGCAGGGATGTACACTTGATACTCTGTGTCAAATAATGAGGCATAAGACATGACTCACACATACGCGTAGAAGGCATCACAGTCATGATGTGGACAGAGAGACGTGTTTCAAGGTGGGCTTTGTGTTTGTAAGTGGCAGGCAGCAGACTGCCTCAGGGACACTCAGAGAGTTGGAAGGGCGATAGGGATTGTGTGCGTGGAGGAAGGAGAGTTGTGCATGCACATGTGTGGGGTACATGTAAGCATGTGTGCCTGCATGTGTATGTGTGTGCACATGTGTAAATATGTATGTATACAGGTATGTGTTCTGTCTACATGCAAGGACCGAACATCTTTGAGAAAGAATGCATGATATTAGCTAGAAAGCTTGTGAAATGGCCACATTTTTTTCCTTTCTTAATTTTTTTTAGAAACAGTGTCTGGTTCTATTGCCCAGGCTGGGGTGCAGTGGAATACTCATAGCTCACTGTAACCTTGAACTCCTAGGGCTCAAGTGATCCCTCTGCCTCAGTCTTCTAAGTAGCTAGGACTACAGGTCCACACCACCACATTTGGCAGCCTTTTTTTTTTTTTTTTTTTTACTTTTTATGTAGATGAGATCTCACTATGTTGCCCACACTGGTCTCAAACACCTGACCTCAACTGATCCTCCCTATTTGGCCTCTCAAAGTGCTGGGTTTACAAATTAAGCCACTGTGCCTGGCCTATTTTTAAAGGCAATGTGTTCAAGGGAAATTTTATTTTAATCCTAATAATATGACCTATATGAATGGTAAGGAATCACTTTTTTTAACTTACAGGGATGATCTGAAGAGCATCCTCTACATGACCTCTGAGTTGTCTGGCCTTGCACCCATGGCTGATGGTACAGAATCAAGATGGAGTCACTGCATCTGTCTTGGTGACTTACTCACCAGAGTCCTGGACTTTACACCCCCCTCACTTCCAGGCCCTATGACTGGACACATGTCCAGGTCTTCACGTGTCTCCATTGTTCTCCTTGAAGGGCCAGTCTTCCCAAAGATCTTGATTCCTAAATCACACTCATAAGTGGGTGGCATCAGGGATGTGGGTGGCATTGGAGATGTGACTTCCATGACTGGTGAAGAGTCAGAAACATAGGAGGAGGGGATGTCCACCAGAGAAACACATGCCCTGGTGGGAGGTCAACACTCCCCAGACCCCCAGAGTTGGGAACAGTGACAGTCGTGAACAGGTCAGTGCAGGGCAGTCTGGCACTGCAGAGGCGAGTTCCCCTGGAGTTGCAGTCATGGCCTTCAGGGGGAAACTGTGCTTGGTGGGTCTTGCTCTCTGTTGGATCTGCTGGGCCAAGTCCCCATTGAGAGAAAACCAAATTCAGGTCCCCAAAAGACAAGATAAAAATGTAATGAAAACAAGGAAAACTGCATCTAGCCAGAAACAGTCTGTTTATGACAGTATGAGTGTCTCTAAGTTGCTCCCATAAACTCAGCCCTTCCATTGAAGCCTGCACATCTGCCTTCAACCCAGTCACAGCCAGAGGATGAGGTGGCTGGGACCAGGCCCCAGGAGCCACCTGAGGGCTCTGAGGGTGGTGAGAGCTGCCCAGGGCTCTGCACTCCATCAAGCAGTCCTCAGCCTGGCCTTGGTCTGAATTCACTGAATGTGCTACATCCTGGGTCTGGTATGAACGCTCCTGCAGTGAACTCCTGTGACTGCCTGCAGGAAGACTGCAAAAGGTCACCTTTCCAGGGAGGCTCTCCAAGTGGTTGAGTGCCTGTCAACACCCTGGATGGAATAGCTCCCTTTCCCAGGAAAACACTGGGATTGTGGATATGAAATGAAAGGCATGATGCATAAAAGGTATCATTGGGAAGGTGGCCTCCATTACAAATCTAAACTCTTCTCTGAAAATCACAGTTAGGAGAATGAGAAGACAAACCATAGACTGGCAGAAAATCTTTGTAAAACACATATTTGATAAAAGACTGGTACCCAAAACTTACAAAGGCTCTTAAAACTCAACAGTGAGGAAACAAAGAAAGAAAAGAGTGGGCAAAGACATACACAGATACCCCAAAAAGAAGATACCAGAAGAAAATCAAGCACATGGCAAGATGCCCTTGTCAAAACACAAACTGCAACCACAGAAGACTCCACCTTAAACCAGCCAGAATGACCATAATTGAAAAATCAAAAACAATAGATGTTGGTGCAGATGTGGTAAAAAGAGAACTCTCACACACTGTGGGGGGGGAATGTAAATAAGTGCAACTTCACTGGGGGTCGGTGTGCAAGCTTCTCAAAGAACAAAAAAATCAGCCGGGCTCGGTGGCTCAGCCTGTAATCCCACGCCTTTGGGAGGCTGAGGTGAGTGGATTGCCTGAGCCTGCAGATTTGAGACCCGCCTAGGCAGCAAGACCTCATCTCCACAATAAATCAAAAAATCAGCCAGGCATGGTAGCGCATGCCTGTAATTCCGGCTACTCAGAAGGCTGAGGCAGAAGGATCGCCGGAGCCCAGGAGGTCGAGGCTGCAGTGGCTGGGAGCAGCCACTGCTCTCCAGTCTGGGCGACAGAGTGAGATTTCAACTCAAAAAAAAAAAAAAAAAAAAAGAACAAAAAAATCTACCATCCAGCAATGCCACTACCTGGTACCTACCCAAAGGGACAGAGGTCATCTTACAAAACAGACACACAAACAGAGGTCTCCATACAAAAAATAGGCTAAACTCAATAAACATTGCAGCACAAATCACAATTGCAAAGATGTGTAATCAACCTAAATGTCTATGAACTGATCAGTGGATAATGAAAATGGTACACACACACACACACACACACACACACACACACACACAGAGAATAGTACTGTATGTATTAAATACAGTCATGAAAAAGGATAAACTAATATCTTTTGCAGCAGTTTGGATGGAATTGGAGACCATTATCTGGTGACATAACACAGGAACAGAAAACCAAACATCGCATGGTCCCACTACACGTGGGAGCTCAGCTAAGGGTCTGCAAAGGCATGGGGAGGGCATAACGGACACTGGAGACTAAGTAGGGAGATTGTGAGAAGGGGAGAGTGTTGAAAATAATCACCTATCAGGTACAGTATGCACAGGTGGCAGTGGTGGGTACTCTTAAAGCCCAGACTTCCTCACCTCTGCACAGTGTATCCATGTAACCAAAAATCATTTTTACTGCTAAAACTACTGACATGAACACAAAAAGAAAATAAAGAAGAAGGTGGTCATTATCACATGTCATTAGAGAGTTACAAACAGCGAGATACCACTTGACATCTGTTAAATGGCCGAGATCCAGAATGCTGACACTATCAAATGCTGGCAGCCATGTGGATCTTGGATGTTAGGCCTTTGCCAGACATGCAGTGAGCAAATATATTTTCCCATTCTGTGGGCTGTCTCCTCACTCTCTTGATAATTTACTTTGCCTTGCAAAAGCGATTCAGTTTTATGAGTTTCCACTTGTCTATCTTATCTCTTATGGCATATGCTTTGGGGGTTATGATGAATAATTGGTTATTCCAATGTGCATAAAGGTGCCTCCTGCATTTTCTAAGAGTTTTATAGTTTGAGGTTTTACATTTAGGTCTTTGATTCATTTAGAGTTGATTTTTTTGTGTGTGGTGATAGACAGGTGTCCTGTTTCATTTCTACTGTGTGTGGTCGGCCAGTTTCCCCAGCACCATTTGCTAAATAGAATCTCCTCTCCCCAGTAGCTGCTGTCAGTGGCTTTGTTGAAGAGAAAGACTTTGCTTAAGGATCTCTACACTGTTCCATTGGTCTATTTACATGTTCTTGTATCAATACATGACTGCTTTGATTATTGTAGCTTTATAGTAAAGTTTGAAGTCTGGAAGTGTGATACTTCCTGCTTTGTTTCTTTTGCTAAGGATTGTTTTGGTTATTTGTGGTCATTTATGTTTCCATATGAGTTTCTGTATTGTCATTTCCAGGTCTGAGATTAATGATGTTGGTAGCTTGATAGGTATTGCACTGAATCTGTAGATTTCCTTTGGTAGGATGTGCATCTTAACAGTGTTGATTCTTCCTATCCACGAGTATGGAATGTTTTTCCATTTGATTGTGTTTTCTTTGATTTCTTTGGGCAGTGTTTTGTAGTTTGCCTTGTAAATATCTTTCACTTCTCTATTTAGGAAGTTGCCAAGGAATTTCTTTTGTTTTGTTTTCTTTTTCTTTTTTTTTTTGAGACCATTGTGAATGGAATCGTACTTTTCATCTGGTTCTCTGTTTGTTGTTGGTATATAAACATGTGACTGTCTTTTGCATGTTGATTTTTTACCCTGAGAATTTGTCAAAAGTCATTTATCAGTGCTGGGAGCTTTTTGACAGATTCCTTTGGGTTGTCAAGGTATAGAATCATATCATCTGTGAATAGGGATAGCTTAATTTCCATTTTTGCTATTTGGATACCCCTGGTTTTCTTCTCTTGCCTGATTGCTCTAGCTAGGACTTCTGATACTATGATGAACAGGAGACGTGAGAGTGGGCATCCTTGTCTTGTCCCTGTTTTCAGGGAAAATGCGTCCAACTTCTGTCCATTGAGCAATATGTTGGCTATGGGCTTAGTGTAGATGGTTCTTACTTTTTGAGAATGTTTCTTCTGTGGTCAGGTGTTCAAGCATTTTTGTCAAGAAGGGATGTTGGATTTTGATTATATCTTTTTGTTATATCTAATGATATAATCTTGTGGTTCTTGTTTTACTTCTGTTGATGTATTTGATTACATTTATGGTTTTGTGGATGTTGAACCATCCCTGAATATCGAGAATAAAGCCTGCTTGGTCATGGTGGATGATTCTTGAAATGTGTTGTTGGATTTGATTTGCTAGAATCTTTTTGAGAATTTTTGCATGTATGTTGATCAAGGAGATTGACCTGCAGTTTTCTTTCCTTGTTAGGTCTTTGCCAGGTGTGGGCATTAGTGTAATGCTAGCTTCAAAAAATAATTTGAGGAGGGTTGCATCTTTCTCAATTGTCCAGAATACTTTCAGCAAGATTAGTATTAGCTCCTCCTTGTGTGCTTTGTAGAATTCCACTGGGAAGACATTTGGTCAAGGGCCTTATTATTAATTTTTTTTGTAGGCACTTTCTAATGATGAAGTCAATATCCCAAGTTGTTTTTGGCCTATTTAGAAATCAATTTTTTTTCAACTTTGGGAGGCTGTGTAATGCCAGAAAGTTCTCCATTTCATTAAGACTTTTGAATTTAGCCAGGCTCTGTGGCTCAGCCTATAATCCGCACTTTGGGAGGCTGAGGTGAGTGGATTGCCTGAGCCTGCGGGTTCGAGACCCGCCTGGGCAACTTGGTGAGATCTCATCTCTACAATAAATCAAAAAATTGCCAGGCTTGGTGGCTCAGCCTGTAATCCTGCGCCTTTGGGAGGCTGAGGTGAGTGGATTACCTGAGCCTGCGGGTTCGAGACCCACCTGGGCAACTTGGCGAGACCTCATCTCTACAATAAATCAAAAATTAGTTGGTTGTGGTAGCGCGTGCCTGTAGTTCCAGCTACTTGAAAGGCTGAGGCTGGAGCTCAGCAGGTCAAGGCTGCGGTGGCCGAGAGTGGCCACTGCACTTCAGGCTGGGTGACAGAGTGAGACTCCAACTCAAAAAAAAAAAAAAAAAAAAAAATCAAAAAATTAGCCGGGCATGGTAGTGCACACCTGTAGTTCCTGCTACTTGGAAGGCTGAGGCGGAAGGATCACTGGAGCCCAGCAGGTCCAGGCTGCAGTAGCCGGCAGCAACCACTGCACTCCAGTCTGAGCGACAGAGTGAGACACCAACCACCCCCCCAAAAAAATTTTTTTTTGAATTTATTTCCATATCAGTGTGCATAGCAATCTGGTCATCTTTAGAATTTCAGCTGGGTCAGTTGTAGCTTCATCTTTTGCATTTCTAAGTGTATTTATTTGGAATTTTCCTTTCTTTTTCTTAGTCAGCCTGGCTAGGGGTCCATCTATCTTATTTATTCTCTGAAAGAACCAGCTTTGCTTTGTTAATTTTTTCTATGATACTTTTGGCTTCTGTGTCCTGTAGTTGGGATTTTATTGAGGTCTGGATTCTTCTGATGAAGTTAGGGTTTTGATGGTCTTGCCATTCCAGCTCTTCTAGGTGTGACTTTAGTCTATTTGTGATATTTCTGTTTTGTTTTTTAAAATATGTGTATGTGGAGCTATAAATTTCCCTCTTATTACTCATTTCATGGCATCCTAGAGATTCAGATAGATTTTTGTTTTCACTTGTTTTCTGGAATCTTTTAGTTTCTTTCTTGATTTCCATGTTGACCTAGGAGTCATTCAGTAGAGGGTTATTTATTGTTGATGTCTTTGTGTGTTTTGGGGGAGTCTTGTTGGTAATGATATTTATTTCTATTCCATTGTGGTCAGAGAAGATGTGTGGTAATGTTTCAGTCTTGTGCAGTTTGTTTAAGCTTGACTTGTGGCCAAGGATGTGGTCAATCTTGAAGCATGTTTCATATGATGCTGAATAGAATGCATGTTCTGTGGTTGTTGGGTGAAGTGTTCTGTAGGTACCTATTAAGTCCATTGGGTCAGGCCAGGGTAGGTGGCTCAGTCTGTATTCCCAGCAATTTGGGAGGCCGAGGCGAGTGGATTGCCTGAGCCCATGGGTTCAAGATCAGCCTAGACAACTTGGCAAGACCTCGTCTCTACAATAAAATAAAATTAAGTAGTCGGGCATGGTAGCACACATACATAGTTCTGGCTACTTGGAAGGCTGAGGCAGAAGGATCACTGGAAACCAGTTGGTCGATGCTGGGGTGGCTGTGAACATACATGCCACTGCACTCCAGCCTGGGTGAAGGAGTGAGACACCAACTCAAAAAAAAAAAAAAAGTTCATTGGGTCAAATGTCAAGTTAAGGTTCCAGGTATTCTTGTTGATTTTTTGCCACAATTATCTATCTGGAGATTTGGGGGAGATATTTAAATTACCAGTTACAATATTGTTAGAGTCAATGTACTTTTTTGTTTGCTTAGTAGTTGCTTTATAAATCCTGGTGCTCCTGTGTTGGATGTGTATATGTTTAGGTAGTGTGGACATTTCTTGTTGATGGATTGAGCTTTTTATCATTATATAGCATCCTTCTGGATCTTTACGTTTTTGATGCCTTGAAGGTTATTCTGTCTGATATTAAAATTGCAACTCCTGCCTTTTTTTGCTTTCTATTTGCTTGAAAGTTTATTTTTCATTCTCTCATTTTGAACCTGTGGCTGTCCTTTGTCATGAGGTGTGTTTTTTAGAGGCAGTGTACTTTTGGGTCATAATTTTTATCCAGTTTGCCATTTTATGTCTTTTCAGTGGTACATTTAATCCATTCATATTCAGGCTGATTACTGAAATGTGTAAGTTTGTCTCTGTCACAGGCTCTTATAATTCTGTCTTGTTTTCTTTTAACTGTTGCATTAGTATGCATGCACATTTTCAATTTTGTAGGTACATCAAATGTTCCATTGGCTCTGGCTTGCCTGCACTCTTGTGAAGTGTATGGTCATTCTTTGTTTTTCCGTGTTTAATACCTTCTTAAGAATCTCCTGAAGGGTCAGTCTTGAAGCAACATACTCTCTTAGGGACTGGATGTTTGAATGTCTGAGAAGGATTTTAATTTTCCATCACTGATGAATTTTAGCTTAGCTGGGTAGAAACTTCATGGTTGGAATAGTCTTCGAGAAGTTTGAAGACTGGACTTCAGTCCCTTACAGTATGTAGTGATTCAACAGTTAAGTCTGGTGCTATTCTGATTGGTCTTCCATGGTATGTAATCTGACCTTTCTCTCTCACTCCCCTTGGAATGTTTTCTTTTTTACCTACTTTGTGTAAACAAATTACCATGTGTCTAAGGTTTGGTCTTCTAATTTGATGCCTTGCAGGCATCAAATTCTCTGTATCTCTTGTATTTAGATGACCATGTCTCTGATGAGATGAGGAAAATTTTGTCGGATAACCTCATGTAATGCTTGTTCCAAGCATTTTCCTTTCTGCTTCAGGCATACCAATTAAGTGTAATTATGACCACCTGATATAATCACACAAGTCTTGAAGGCTTTGTTCTTTCTTTTCTTCATATGTCTTTAATAGATTGGGTTAATTCCGTATTTTGGTCTTCAAACTCTGAAATTCTTTCTTCTGCTTAGTTGATTCTGTTTTCCATGCTTGTCAGATTGGTGTTTATTTCTTGGATGGAGCTTTATGGCCAAAATCTCTGTTAACCAAGCTCCTTCAATGTTGCTTCTTGTCTTTCTTGTGCCTTGCTCACCCTTTCTATGCATTCTCTAATCTCTGGATTTTTGGGGAGGCCACTTATGTGTAGTCGCTATTGTTTGGGCCTGAAATTTGCTGCTTCTAGTGCTGTCTCTTTGGCACTCTGGGAATTGCTTGTGATTTTCCATTTAACTTTTTCTTATTTGTGACAGAGGTCCTTCCTTTTTATTTTGTTTCCATTATTTAGGGATAGAGAAAGAAAATTTAACCTCTATTGTTTGCTCAGCCACCTGTCCTCAGATCAGGGCCTCCAGATTTGTTCTATTTTGAAAAGGGGCTTGGAGTGGGGGGAGGCTGCACTCTCTTTTCTCAGTTTTAAGATTTGAATAAGGGGCAATGGGGGCCAAGTTTCCAAAGCTCCCTGGAGCCCGCAGTGTTTGCTGGCTGAGGTGTGGGCCCCCTGCAACCCACTTCCCACCACCTCGCAATATGCCCATGTAAGGGAAGCGTATGTATCCTCTCTGAGTATAAAATAACACAAGAGAAAGGACAAGAACTGAGAAAGAGAGCAGGGGGGAGAAAATACAATGAAGTGAAAGAAACATAAAAGAAAAAACAAACCAATAATAAAAAACAAAAACCAACAAAACAAATACACATTCACCCTCATATATACCCTCAAGTAAAAAAAAAAAAAATGAAGGAAAAGAAACAACAAAACACATGGACATATACACCCAATATAGAGAGAGCAAGAAACCAGAAAAAAATCTTTTGTGGTCATTGATTGCCCTCCAGTGGCAGTTTCTGAAACTTCAGATTCCTTTTTTGCTGGTCTGACCCCAGCACTACTGTTCTTGGCTCACAGCCTAAAGGAAGGGGCAACAATTTTTTGACCCACCTCCTGGTCACCATGCAGTCAGGCAGAGGCTTTGGTCATTCCACTACCTCAACGGATCCTCCTGTGTCCAACTCTCTCCTCATGTGCTGCTCAGGCTGCTCTCTGGATGGGTCAGATGCCTTTTGAACTGCTGGGGGAAGTGGGTTGAATCAGTTCAACACTCACCCCTACACATCTGCTTTGGGCTAGATCCTTCTCCTCCAGTTGCACCTGTAGTCAAGTGATTGGTGCAGTGTGAGGGATGGGGTGACAGACGCTGCACCAGCCTTGTCCCTTCAGGAATAATGCACCTAGGGCACGCTCTCTGTGTTAATGGTGATGCACCTCAGAGAGGTGCAAGATTCAGCCCTCAGTCTCACAAGGCAGCACGTCTGCTTGAATTGGCAGGCAGGAATACATCTCTGCCAGGGTTCCAGTACAAAGGCGGTGAAAACACTCACGTGTTTTCTTCCCTGACGGGACTCAGAGATCAACTCCCTTAGTACACTTTCTCCACAGTCCCTGATGCCAGTGTCCAACCTGGTGCCAAAGATTGTGGTGGTTGGCCAGATGCCAGGCACCAACCAATGGCTGATCCCCACCACTATCTTCTTAGTAGGGCCCCAAAATGGTGCCTGCCTCTGAGCTGTGACAAGCATTGGAATCCAAACAGCAGCATGCACGACAGCCACTTCAGCAGGAAAGCCCAGGGCTCTTGTTCCTAGGGTTCTCACTCTGCAGACACTCAAACACTCACTTGCACACAGACTTGCATGAAAATCATCCTGATGCACACTCTTGCCTATGGAGACACACACACTTCGAATGACTTTGTCACCATCTTGGAATCCCCCCAGCACAGTGGGTCATAATGGCTCAACCTCCAGCCTCTAGGCATTTCTTCCCATTCTGTTTTCCTCCAGGCTCTGAGCTGCCTAGGGACTCTGAGTGAGACAAACTTGCCCCTTCCAATACTCCCCACTGCCTGGGTATTTTTTCCACCTATTCAATGTGTGGATATCTTAGGATCACTCTTGACTCCTACCTCCTCTTTTTATGGCAGGTGCAGAATTTGACTAGGGAGGCAGAGGTAATCGTGTCTAAAATTGGTCATCTAATTTTTATTTTAGTAGATTATCATTTTTTACAATTTCTTATGTAGCTCATGGTCAAATTTTTAAATGTTCCATGGGCATAGAAAAAATATATTTATGGCATGTTTTGTGTGGGAGCCAATTATAATTCTAAAAAACATATTCCCATATGTCATAGTACATGATGTTGAAATTCTAAAATATCAAAATTCCTAAAGTCTACATTCTCCAAAATCAAAATTCTGAAAAATCAAAATAAAAAAAAATATAATTTCAGAAAAAACATAAAATATTTAAAAGACATCTGTTTATATTTTAAAAGGGGTTTGATTTCAGATACATGCATAAACCCGACAGAACGCTCCATAGGCCACTTTACACAAAAAGAAGTGTCAATAATGACATGTCCATTTTGCAAGCATCAACATTCAGGTGTAATAACAGTGGTCACATGGGTAGAATTGCTATGAGGAGATGAACAGAATTCATAGGTAAATGTATGAATGGTGTCACCATGACAGGTGATTGTGTGCAACCAGCTTTATGACTATGCTCATCTGAAACATTAAGACTAGCCACCTCAGTTTTTTGATGAGATCCATCGAAAACCACAATGGGTCACCACTGCCTGTGCAGTGCCCCAAAGAGCCAAGATCCCAAGAAATTGCTTCTTTCACACATGTAGCTGCATAGAAAAGACATCTTCATTTATTGATGTTGTTTCATGATTTACATATACATACGATGCTTACACACAAAGTCAATGCTGTGATGACATAATTTGATGGTGTGGAGGCAGCAGAAGAAAAGTCTGTCCCGGCTCCCTGAGAGAGGCAGATTCACCTTTGGTTCTCTCCAGGCCCCTGCTCGATGGGATGTTGGCCCCAGCACTGAGGGCAGGTCTTTTCCCCTCATCCACTCAGACTCGCAAACTCATCTTCTCTGAAAACCCCTCACAGACAGCCCCAAACTAATGCTTTGCTAGATTCTAGGTATCTTTTAGTCCAGTCAATGCATCAAATTAGGTTTACAAGCCGGCCCCCTGTCACCTTGGTTTCCACATGTGAGTCATTTAAGCCACACTGAATTTCCAAACAATAGCAAGGTCACTGCTCCGCTTAATACAATGTAATGTACATAGTACAAGCATGTTGCATGCAACCAGAAACACACCAATGCCTTCCTCAGAAGTTGACTTTAAGGATTTCAGCATTCAAGATTTTAATTTTGGGGAATTGTGAATTCTCTGGTTTTAGATGTTTGAGATTTAGATTTCAAGGAGTTTCAGGATTTTAATCTCTTGGGACTGTGTTTTTTGAGATTTTAGACATTTGGAATTTAGACATTAGGGATTTTGATATTTGGGGACTTTAATATTTAGGAATTCCGTGTTCAGGATTGTATCTTTCAGGATTTTAATTCCATTTTATACCTATTAGGTGGGCCTCTTGTTTGTTATTGACAGTAATAGTATATCTTATTGTGCTTGTATTATGGACATTTTCCATATCATCTTCTCTTTCCCCTCTCCTGATCTCACAAGGTCCCTCCCAGGGCCTTGGTGTGGATCCCACTCCAAGATCAGTCTGACACAGTCACTGTTGGTTTTGCCTTTGCTCCTTTTGCCAGTGTACGGCTTACTTTCTGTTCCTTTCTTGACTCTATGTGGAAGGCCTTGAAGGTTTTTCTCTTCTGTGGTACTGTCCACCTTCTGACTCCTAACACAGGTGTGGGTTTCCAGATAGGTGGCATGTTCTGGAAACAGCTAAGACAATGATGACCCCTAGGCTGACCTCTGGGGCCTCAGGACTAGTTGAGAGTGGGGTGGGCAAGGAGAAATGGCCCCGTGTGAGGGGACTTCAGAGGACAGATGCCTCTGGGGCAGTGAAAGAATCATCTAGAGACAAGGAATCTACACATAAGACATATATTCCACATATGGGGATTTTACAAGAAGGTTTTGCCTGGATTCTAGGGGTCACAATGAGGCTTTGGGGAGAGGTGTGGGACTGAGTCAGCACAAAGAGGTTGGGGTCATACATGCAGACACAGGTGGGATGTCATCAGGACCAGCTGGGTGGAGTGCTAGTGATGGGCAGTCAGCTCCCAGACAGCTCCGGCCCAGACTCTGAGATTGTGGCCACGACCAGCAGAGCCCTGGGCAGTAGGTATGGCCTGCAGCCCCAGAGAGATTGGGTGTGCTGGGCATTTGGCTGTCCCTGGGTTCTTTCAAAACTGTGTTTTTGTCAGCCCAGAGGAAGAGGTGAGGGAGTGAAGGGTGTTGGAGGAAGAGGGGCCAGGGACCTGAAAATAAAGAAATGAAGTGGCAAGTGAGCAAGCATGGCAGCACATCTCTTCAGCAACAGCAGCCTTGGGGTGGCTCTTTTGCAGTCTACACATCCGGGTCTCTGTGCCTTGTCCACCTGACCCCTTAAAACAATCCTGTTTGGTTTCTGCTATAATCATTTTTGTTTTTCATTCTATTTTAACGTCAGGGGGTACATGTACAGATTATATGGGTATGCGGAGGAATGCTGGGGTTTGGGTTTCTGTTGAGCCTGTCAGTCATGTGGTCCACATGGAATCCATCAGCTAATTTTTCAGCCCTTGCCTCCCAGCCCCTTAGGAGTCTCCACTCTCTGTTATTCCTGCCTTTATGTCCAAGTGAACCCAGTGTTCAGCTCCCACTTGTAAGTGCGAACATGTAATATCTAGTTTTCTGTTTCTGCATTAATTTGCTTAGAATAATGGCCTCCAGCTGCATCCATGTTGCTGCAAAGGACATGACTTTGCTCTTTTTTATGGCTGCATAGTATTCTGTGGTGTATATGTACCACACTTTCTTTGTCCAGTTCACTCCTGATAGGCACCTGGTTTGGTTCCATGACTTTGCTCTTGTGAATAGCTATGCAAATAACATGCAAGTACAGGTGTCTTTTTGATAGAACAGTTTGTGTTCCTTTGGGTATATACCCCGTGGTAGAAATCCCCCTTTTGTGCAGAGGAGCTGAGATGGGGGTCCATGAGGAAAGGGCAAAGCTGGATTTCTAAAGGGAGATCTCAGCAGGGTAGGGAGGTTTTCTGTTGCTGGGTGAGGAGTTGTCACACACTCAGAACTTGAAGCGGTCCCAGTCTCAGCTGGGAGCTCGGGAGGGAAGGAGTCCAGATGTAGTTTGGTCCCCTGCTCAGATATCCCCAGCTGAGCTCAGGGTCTTGGCCAGCTGCCTCCTCCTCTGAAACTCAAGGTCCACTTGCACACACATGGTTGTGCAGAATTCAGTCCCTCGATATGGTCACCCTGAGGTCCTCCTTTGTTGCCTACCGGGGCTCCTCCCAGTTGCAGAAGCATCTGTGATCCTTGGCCTCTGGGGAGCATCCTAACTTCTGCTTACACAGGAGTACCAATGCACCCCTGTCACAATAATCTTCTTCAACAGACACCAGAACATTGTGGAACTCATGAATGAAACACGATTTATGTACTCAGTGGTCCTGGGTACCAGCTCCAAGCCTAATATTCACATGTATGCTCTAAGTGTCAAAAATGGGGTGATACTATGGCCTCCCTATGACAGCATAGATTTCCAGACATGCAGAGACCTGAGCTCACCTCAACCCTCCCCTAGAGGGCACTTGGGGAAATAGGGAACAGTGAGAAAATTTAGTGGCTCTAGGCCCCTGTTGGACAAGATTTGGGCCTCATGCCCTCCTTGAGTGCAAGTTCAGTGCTCCCCATGCCAGCTTCCACTGCCCCCAAGTGACCCATCACTTAGCCATCAGGACCATATAAGGATCCTCTAAGAAGTCTCTGTACAGATAGATGTGCAGTTGTGAGGAGTGTGTCGTGTCCGTGTTGATTGGGCACTTATTTTCTGGAAATGGATTCGACATTAAAACTCACCACAGTGCTCAGAAAAATGGCTGAAATAGAAGAATCAAGTCACGGAATGCTGTGCATTGCAAAAGGAGAATGTTTCATCAAATTGAAGTTCAGTGTGATTTTCAGAGAAAAAGACGAGACCCACCGGGAATGAAGCCCCCTGCTGGGCAGAGATTAGTTTCGAGAAATCAGGATCTGCCTGGGCAGATCTGTGCAACTTGGCGTGACCTCATCTCTACAATAAATAAAAAACCAGCTGGGCGTGGTAGCGCGCACCTGTAGTTCCGGCTACTCGGAAGGCTGAGTTGGAAGGATTGCCGGAGCCCAGCAGGTCGAGGCTGCAGTGGCCAGTAGCGGCCACTGCACTCCAGTCTGGATGACAGAGTAAGAGTCCAACTCAAAAAAAAAAAAAAAAAAAAAAAAAAAAAAATTTAAACAGTCTCAACCCCATATCTCATCCCGTTTTCCTTCTCATACTTTTAAAAGTGGTTTTAGAGCCAAATTTGCTTTGAATAGTAAAATGCTATCTTTTTAAAATTACTCCATGTGAATTCACTGTTGTTAAGAAAAGACCTGGGAAGGAAAAGGAAAAAAGGGAAAACTTCGATACCATTAATATTAGAGTTTTAGAATTACAAAAACTAGAAAAAATTATAAATAGCATTATAACAAGGGACTTCTTAATTTACATAAAGAAAATAAGTTTCATTTCCATAAAAAATATTTTTAAAGACTTCTAGTAGCCAGTTAAAACATTTGATAATGAATAGATCTGTATCTTATGTCAGTTTTTCTGGATGACAGGGGAGTCCCTGTATGATATGGTTTTAAAGTCTCTGCCAAAATATTGGATTGGATATTTGTTATATTCAGTTTATCGTCTATTTTCTCACCAGACTAAGAACTCCAAATGTCAATGGGAGTTTTACAAGATGAAAGGGAAGACTATAGCCCTGAGAGTTCATCTGCTCCTTCTGCTTATTCTTCTCCTGAAGTTATAATCCTGTTTGTAGCACTTAATTTCAATTGCTTTAGAAATAAATGCAGTTCAAAGCTATCACATATCTGTTTGAGAAAAGCAGTTACTCAAATCTAGCTTGTATATCAGAAATGTGCTTACTGTTTACATCCTAGTGATTTAAAAACCTAGCTAATCTAGACATCTGAGTTTTAAACGAAGTCATGAAACCTAATTGGCAGAACTGCATTGCCATGTGGGCTGTGCAAAGCAGACAGGAAGAAATCAAAATCACCTACTCAATGCATCTTCAATGCCCATACCTAGTGAGGTGCTCTTTTAGTTACTGCACAGAAATAATACCAAAAAAAGTTCTTCAATAAATTAATTTTCCAATAGATAAATTGTACCAAAGTTCTAAAAATGTATTTTTAAGCCTATACTGCTAAGCAGAAAGAACTTCCTAAATAGAAGGGATAAAAATAATACAATTTTGGCCAAGAAAATCAATTGTTTTAAAATACAACACATAATCACATGTTCACACACACATATACCTCACAGTTCTGTTATTAACATTAACACGGAAACAAAAAATTGGTCTAGAAAGGCTTATCAGGTAAACTCTGTCCTGTAATCTCAGAAATGAATAAAATGCGTTAAAATTAAGTAGCATCTGTATTTCTAATACGACCAACCAGTTTACCTACATGTGAAATGTATGTATGTAAATTTCACAGCAAGCCATGGTTACATTCATTAGACCAGAATTTTCCTTTTTCTTTAAATTAGAACATAATTTTGGACTGAGATTGCTAAACTCACAGGTAAGCCAACAATAACAGTACAATTTAGTTTCACAGTGGTTTTCTTAACATAAATTTCATTTTAAGTGTCTTTTCAAAGCATTTCACATTAAACTTAAGTTTTTAAGTGACTCCATTTAGAACCTTCTTGTTCAGATATTTTCCACCCTCTTGCCTTTTATGCTTGGCATGTGTGTTGTTTGATTAGGATACAAAATGAGAGACTGGCTGGTTTTTATCTTTTTTTGTGTCCATTGCTGTAGAAAAAAAAAGGATCCATGAGATGTTGAAGCCTTCACTGCCCACACAAAATTTGGAGGCAAGTCCAGGTCAGGAGGCAGAGCAACCCACCACTAAACAAAGACATTGCCAGAAAGTTACCTTTGCAAAAAGAAAGAAAAAATAGAGAGGGCGTAGGTCTGGGGGGGCGGCTATCTTATGGAATTAAGACACAAATGTACCATCCTGAGTCTATCTTTACAAAGTGAGAGAAAATATAGTGAAAGTAAAACTACCACCTCTGCCATTTTCAAGGCAGACTTGCATCGCCCTGCTCACCTATCAGAGCCTCCACCTTGGTTCCCATGGTGACATCATTAAACAGGAGACAAAGACCCTCTCCTATGCTGAACAGACTGAGACAACTAAGAGTTACAGATCTCCAAGGCAACAGGCTAGCTGTCTGCAACAAAAACAGAGGGGAGAGGCGGGAGATCAGAGCTCAAGGGACTTCAGCCACTACAGGACGAGAGAAAAATCTACACAAATGAAGAAAAACCAAAAGAAGAATATGGGTCTCTCCCAGACTCCTGAGAGGGCAGACACTGAGAAAACTGACTTTGGAATGCAAACAATGAAGAGCCCCCAGAATGGTCTCAAAATAAAACCTAGACATCAAGACATTAATGGAGAGACTAAAAAGAATTGAGGAGACTCAAGAAGAAACTGGAAAGGAGCTGATATCTGAGATAACAGTAATAAAGAATACTGTGAATGAAATAAATAACAAACTGATGAGCATGGAAAGCAGAATTACCCAAGCAGAAGAAAGAATCTCAGAGCTTGAGGACCAAAATATAGAACTAACCCAAACTCTCAAAAACACAGAAAACAAGCTCAAAAAGACAGGAAAAAACCTTCAAGAGATGAGTGATTACCTCAAGAGGCCTAACCTGAGAGTGACTGGCCTTCCTGAGGGAGAAAGAGAGACAGAGATCACACTGGAACAAACCCTCCAGGAGATCATTCAAGAAAACTTCCCTTATCTAATCAATGATGCAAAAACTCAAACACAAGAGATTCAGAGAAGCCCTGAAAGACAACAAATGAGAAAACCAACTCCTAGACACATAATAATACCCCCAAACAAAGTAGGCATAAAAGAAAAAATCCTAAAGCCAGTAAGAGAAAAAGGCCAGATCACCTACCATGGAAAACCAATTAGAACAGCAGCAGATTTATCTACAGAAACCCTGCAGGCTAGGAGAACTTGGAGCTCTATCTTCAAAGTCCTAAAAGATGGACAATTTCAACCAAGAATAACCTACCAGCCAGATTAAGCTTCATCAGTGAGGGAGAATTAAAATCTTTTCCAGATATCCAATCCCTAAGAACTTACGCTGCCACCGAACCACCTCTACATGAAACACTTAAGAAAGTACTAAACACAGAAGGGGAAAAAAAAAGCAACGTTCTTCACAAGTGTACAGGAAAAAGAATAAAATATACATGAACTAACCCCCAAAACAAACAAACAAAAATAAACCAAGTGGAAGAACAACTCTATAAGAACTCTATGATAGGGACGAACTCTCACATTTCAATACTTAGCCTGAATGTGAATGGAATAAATGCACCACAGAAAAGACATGGAATGGCAAAGTGGATAAAATATCACCAGGCAACAATATACTGCCTTCAAGAGACCCATCTCACTAGAAAGGACATGTACAGACTCAAAGTAGGAGGATGGGAAACAAATTTTCAGGGGAATGGAACACAAAAGAAAGGAGGAGTCGCGATCCTAATATTAGACAAAATACCATTTAAGCTATCAAAAATTAAAAAAGATACAGAGGGCCACTACATAATGATAAAAGGTTCACTCCATCAACAAGAAATATCTATCCTAAACATATATGCAACTAACATAGGTGCACCAACTTCTATAAGGCAACTCCTAGGAAAACTAAAGAAAGATATTGACTCTAACACCATCATAACTGGGGACTTTAATAACCCACTCACAACCCTCGACATATCATCAGGACAAAAAAACAGCAATGAGATGCGGACCCTCAATGTGATTCTGGACCATATGGACTTAATTGATACCTACAGAACACTCCATCCAAAGACCAGAGAATACACATTCTACTCATCACTGCATGGAACATATTCCAAGATTGACCACACATAATTGGCCATAAGTCAAGCATAAACAAATTTAAAAGGACCGAAATTCTACCATGCACCTTCTTGGACCACAGTGGAATAAAAATAAACATTAACACCAACAATGTCCCCCCAAAACCCACAAAGACATGGTTACTAAACAGCATGATACTAAACAACTCCTGGATCAATGATGAAATAAAAACAGAACAAAAGATACCTGGAAACAAATGAAAATGAAGAAACATCTTAACCAAAATCTCTGGGATGTCTTAAAATCTGTAGTAAGAGGGAAATTTATATCCCTACAAACACACATGAAGAAAATGGAAGGAGCACAAATTAATAGACTAACAAACCACCTAAGGAAGCTGGAAAAGCAAGACCACAAAAACTCTAATTTCAGCAGAAGAATCGAGATTACCAAAATAAAAGCCCAAATCCAGGACATAAAAGACAAAAAGATAATTAAAAAAAATCAATGAAACAAAAAGCTGGTTCTTCGAAAGGATAAACAAGATCGATAGTCCCCTAGCTAGACTGACCAAGAAACAGAAAGAAAAAACCCAAAAAGCACAATCAGAAACACAAAAGATGAAGTCACATCTGACCCTGAGGAAATACAAAAGATCAGAGACTATTATGCACACCTGTATGGAAACAAACTTGAAAACCTCAAGGAAATGGAGGACTTTCTGTCATCACACAACCTACCTAGATTGAAACAAGAAGAAATTGAGATGCTAAATAGACCAATAACAATCAAGGAAATTGACTATGTAATAAGAAAACTACCTACAAAAGCAAGCCCTGGACCAGATGGCTTTCCAGCAGAATTCTACAAGACATTTAAGGAGGAACTGATTCCAATCGTACTGAAGCTATTTCAGGTGATTGAGAAAGATGGAACCCTCCCCAAATCATTTTATAAAGCTAACATCACATTGATACCCAAGCCAGGTAAAGATTCAACACAATAAAAGAACTATAGGCCAATATCTTTGATGAACATAGATGCTAAAATTCTCAGCACGATCCTAGCAAATCGGATTCAACAACAACACATCTCAAAAATCACCATTAAGGCCAAGCAGGCTTCATCCCTGGGACGCAAGGCTGGTTCAAAATTCGTAAAACAATAAATGTAATTAAATACATCAACAGATTTCAAAACAAAAACCAAATGATTATATCATTAGATGCAGAAAAAGCTTTTGATAAAATCCAGCACCCCTTCTTGGTAAAAATCCTCAAACATCTAGGCATACAGGGAACATATCTCAAAGTAGTAAAAGCCATCTACGGGAAACCCACAGCCAGCATACTCCTAAACAGGCAAAAATTGGAACCATTTCCCCTGAAAACTGGAACAAGACAAGAATCCCCACTCTCACCCCTCCTGTTCAAGATAGTATTGGAAGTCCTGGCTAGAGCAATCAGAGAAGAGAAGGCAATCAGGGGTATACAAATAGGAAAAGAGGAAGTCAAATTATCTCTCTTTGCAGATGACATGATCGTGTACCTTGAAAACCCAAGAGAATCTGTCAAAAACCTCATTACACTGATAAAGGCCTTCGGCAAAGTCTCAGGATATAAAATAAATGTGAAAAATACAATCGCATTTCTTTATACCAATAATAAACAAACAGAAACCCAAATAAGAACACAATTCCATTCACAATAGCCAAAAAAAAAATGAAATACTTTGGCATCTTCCTAGCCAGAGACGTGAAAGACCTTTACAATGAAAACTACAAAACTCTGCTCAAAGAAATCAAAGATGACACAAACAGTGGAAAAATATCCCATGCTCATGGATTGGAAGAATCAACATTGTGAAGATGTCCATCTTACCTAAGGCAATCTACAGATTCAATGCAATACCTATCAAATTACCAGCAAAATTCTTTTCAGACCTAGAAAAAACAACACAGGAATTCATATGGAAACATAAATGACCAAGAATATCCAGGACAATCCTCAGCAAAAAAAAAAAAACAAAAAACAAAGCACAGACTTCAAACTTTTCTATAAAGCTACAATCATCAAAACAATTGGTAATGGTATAGGAACAGGCATATAGATCAATGGAACAGAATTGAGATTCCAGAAGCAAAACCTCAATTGCTCAACCAACTCATCTTCAACAAATCCTCTACAACCTATCACTGGGGAGAGGAGAACCTATTCAGTAAACGGTGCTGGGAAAACTGGCTGACCACATGCAGAAGATTGAAACAGGACCCCTATCTCTCTGCATACACAAAAACTAACTCCAAATGGATCAGAGACCTAAATGTAAAACCTCCAACCATAAGAACCTTAGAAAATGAAGGACATACCCTCATGGAAATTGGAACTGGCATCCAATTCTTGAACAAAACTCGAAACCCACAGGACATAAGGGATAAGATAGACAAGTGGGACCTCATTAAACTGACACGCTTCTGCAAAGTCAAAGAAACCATCAAGAGAGCAGGAAGACAGCCTACAGACTGGAAAAAAGTATTTGCTAACTCCAGGTCTGACAAAGGCTTAACATCTTGGATCTACAAGGAACTCATACGTGCTGAAAAGAAAAAAACAAACAACCCCATTATAAAATGGGCAAAAGATATGAACAGACACTTCACAAAAGAAGACATTCAAGCAGCCAACAAACACATGAAGAAATGCTCAACTTCACTAATCATCAGGGAAATGCAAATCTAAACCACACTGAGATACCACCTAACACCAGCCAGAATAGCAATTATCAATAACTCAAAAAATAATAGATGTTGGAGAGGGTGTGGCGAAAAGGGAACACTCCTACACTGTTGGTGGGAGTGTAAACTAGTGCAACCTCTGTGGAAACCAGTATGGCGATTCCTAAAAGCTCTAAACATCAACCTCCCATATGACCCTGCAATCCCCCAACTGGGAATGTACCCTGAAGAACTCAAATCACTCTATAAAAAAGATACCTGCACACAAATGTTTATCGCAACATTGTTCACAATAGTAAGGACCTGCAACCAACCACACTGTCCATCAAAAGAGGACTGGATTTAAAAAATGTGGTACATATACACGATGGAATACTATGCAGCCATAAAAATGAACAAAATCATGAATTTCATAGCACCTGGATGGAACTAGAGTCTATAATACTGAGTGACCTCTCACCGAAACAAAGATCTGAGTATCACATATTCTCACTCATATAGTGGACCTTGATCATCCAACGTACTACCATGAGAAAATGACTGACAGTGGTGGGAAACCATGGAGGTGGGGAATGGGACTAATGGTAGTAAAACATCTGTCTGGGGACGGGGAGACACCTGTTATCAACAAGGGGGCCTAGATGAAGCATATTTGTATACCTAACCCTTAACTGTACCCCACAATATCAAAATATAAAATATTGATTAAAAAAAAAAACCCCCAAAAACCAAAGTGATAGAAATATAAACGTTACTGTGTCTGGAACAAAGTCAAAACACTAGGAGCTAAATTCAGATATTGCTTGGGTTTTACACATATTTTTCAACAAAACAGGTCATCTCTTAAAAATAAACAAAGGCTCACTCAAGTCAACTATTGATTAGTTTCCTAATGATGAATTAAAGCTTACTTGGTTACCATATTTGATCAGAGTGTGTAGCATAACTTCTTTCTATATGCATTTTCTATTATTGATTTTGCAAAATATCAACAATTGTACATTTCAAAAGTTTGGGTTTATTTAGAATAAATATACATGTGTGGCTTTACCAAAGACTAGTTTTAAAAATTCCTTAAGCTCTTTGGGGGGTGTAGGTTTCTTTGCTATGTTGAGACCACGTGTGCAACACAAATATCTCATTTAATTCTTAACGCTTTTGTTTTTAAATCCTAAAGTTATGTCAGTTCTTCTGCAAGAGAAGTTATGTCAAGAAATATGTGTCATCAGCACAAAGAATGTGAGTCCACACAGCCAGCTTTTGAGGCAGGAGAGTTGGAGGGCCGGAGGGGTGGGATGTGAAACCTGGGAAGGGGGGAGGAGGATGTGTTGAGAGGGAGAGACCTGGGTGACACTGCTGGAGATGGAATTGCCCATCAGAGTGCGGAAGTGGTTACTGATTGACTACCTTCTCTGATCTTCCTGATCTGGCTGTGGAGATAGCCACCAGCCACTGGTGGTGCTTGTTCACTTTGCAGGCAGGCTTTTCCTATAAGCTGTCAGTCCAGTAGGCAGTGGCTGTTCCAGTGTGGGTCTTCCTCCCATTCTGCTTGGGCTGTTGTGGCCTACTGCTGTGCCATGTCCAGGAGACTTCCTGTGTGAGCCAATGACCTGCGCTTGGCTGGGAGGCAGGGAATGTGTTTTTGGCTCACTCACACAAATCTGTTTGCCAGACATGGCTTCAGTTCTTGTGTGAACCTGGTACATGCAGAAATGGGTTGCCCTGATTCCCCCATCTGCCTTCATTTTCTGGTCTGTGTTCAAAGAGATTTTTGCTGGGTGCAGGGTGTTTCATCTGCCCAAAAGTTTCTGAGGTGCCTCTGTCACTAGGCATCTGGGTCCCTACTCTCTGCCTTGCTCAGGGCTGGTCTGCTGCTTCATGGTGGCCATCTTAGATCTCCCATCTCTGGCTTTATTTATCTTTATTTTTATACAGACAGGGTTGACTAGGCTCGAGTACAGTAGTACAAACATAGCTCATCGTAGCCTTGAACACAGGGGCTCAAAGGGATCCTCCCGCCTCAGTCTCCAAGTAGGGGGGACTACAAACAGGATCCACTGAGCCTGGCTTCCTTGAGCTTTGCATAATTCCTTTTATGATCCTGGGCACAGTGGTTCACACATATAATCCCAGCACTTAGAAAGGCAAAGGCGAGAGGACTGCCTGAGCCCAAGGGTTCGAGACCATCACGGGCAACTTTGCAAGACCTTGTCTCTACAATAAATCAAAAGTTAGCTGCGCATGGTGGTGCACGCCTATAGTTCCTAGTGACAAGGCTGGAAGGTTCCTAACTGTTCCATTGGACATAGACACTCTGGGGCTCTGAACAATACAGACACCTGCCGACTTGGAAGGCTGAGGCTGAAGGATCACCTGAGCCCAGCCAAGTTGAGGCTGTGGTGGTCATGAGCATGCCACTGCACTCCAGCCGGGGCAACAAAGTGAGATTCTGACTAAAAAAAAAAATCCTTTTATAAACTTTTTAAATAAAGCCTTTCAGATTCCCCCTACTGCCCTGGCAGTCCTCTTGAAATCTCCCAGAAATCACCAAGCAGTACACAGGTGACAAGGCTGGAAGGTTCCTAACTGTTCCATTGGACATACTTAGACACTCTCGGGCTCTGAACAATACAGATGCCTGCCCTATGCTGGTACTCACTCCACCATACAGTGGTGCAAACCCAGGACCCAGTGCTGGAAACAGGAATGTGATGCTGAGCAGGAGGATAAATCCATTTATTTTATTTTTTTTAAAAGCAAAATAAACTGGAGCTGTGTCACCAGGGTGTCATAACCCCATCCCTGCCTCCTTTCTCTATCCTGTGATATTAATAAATAAGTTTTCTAGCCCCAAATAATTATTAGAATCTTCTCATTTGCCAGCTTCACCCACTGCTATAATACAGGGGATGGCTCAGCCCCCAGAATATGCAAACTGTTAAAAAAAAAATACCATATGTACAGAGGGGAGGGGAGCCTAGTCTAGCAACTTGTGCTCTTGCCTGGCTTACAGTTAGCCCAACTATCCACTTGGAGAGAATGTCACCCCACTGTCCTGCCCAAGTGTCTCTGAGTAAGAGAAGGGAGTCATCTGAAGGAAGGCCTGCTTGGTGGGGTGAGGTGGCAACCAGGGAGTCCCTGCTACTCCTACTCCTGAGGGGCAGCCTCCAAAGAAACTAAATTTATGAGCCTCTGGTTCCTTGTTTTTCTGGAAGAAAGCAAACCCAGGAATTAAGATTGAGCCCTGATCAAGATAGCAAAGGGTCTGCACTGGTTTGTCTGTTAGGCAGGGATCTAATCTTACTACTCTAAGGGGTGACTGGGGAGGACTGGCAGGGAAGGAGTTGCAGGAACAAGGTGGCAGCCGCAGGGTGGGAGGGAGTGGTGGCAAGGACAGGGTGAGAGGGGAAGAAAAAGGATGGGGGCAGAGCCCCCAGCCACATTTCTCTGGTCTCTAGATGACCATAATCTTCACCTCGTCTTTCTTGTCAGCCCAGTAAAAAAAGGGGATGCAGGGGTTGTTGCCCAAGCCTGGGTGCTCCTGGGGTTTCTGAATCTCATGCGGCAGATGAATGATCTGCTGTGTGGTAAGATTCTCTGGAGGCAAACCCTCCCCCATCTCTCCTTATGCAGGTTCCCTCCCCATCACTGGCGAGGCTCACCTTGCATAGATCTGTGAATGGAGAGGCCAGTATCTGAGCACTGTGCCCTGCCTGGCACCTGCCCCCATCCCTGAGGATGCCATTCACCAGCCTGCTGCACATCAGCAGCTCCCGGTTCCTGGAGTGGTCTCTGCAGCAGGGTTCTGGGCAGCTACCAGGAATTTGCCATGCCACTTTTTGCACTCCTTCACAAGCTGTAACACCAGCTCCTGCAGCTCCAGCAGCTTGCCCTGAAGGGAGAGGTATTCAGTGCCCACTCACCTCCACCTGAACAGCAGAT
The DNA here is from genome assembly GCA_027257055.1 of Cephalopachus bancanus. NCBI lineage: Eukaryota > Metazoa > Chordata > Mammalia > Primates > Tarsiidae > Cephalopachus > Cephalopachus bancanus. The sequence goes on from JAPVLO010000503.1 coordinate 79,715, forward strand.
GGGTCTTGGGACCTACCTTCCTCTTTTCCTTGTCCCGGGCCAGCTGGGTAATGTTCTCTTCCTTCTCTTGGTCCTGCTCCTTCAGCACTGCCATCTGGTTCTGGTAGAGGGCAATGTACTCGTCGCCTGCAGGATGACAGGGCTCAGAAACTGGCCCCTCCAACCCCGGCCATACCAAGGCCCTAAATCCTGGTTTACTGATAATGTCAGTCTCTCGAGACAGCTGGATGCAGCGATGCTCCAACTCCTCCATTCCCTCCTTCATGTCTGCCTTCTCCTGCATCACCTCCATGAAGCGGTTCTGGAGCCAGAACCCAGAGTCAGGTAGCTACCACCCCAGCCTACTTGGGCCTGTCAGGAGACAGACAGAATCCCTCACCTGCAGATTCTCCAGGGCCACCTGGAGGGCCTGGTGCTCTCTCTCAGACACAAATTTGCCCCTGGTCCCAGGGGCTGGAGTCACCTCCTCTGGCTCCTTCTTGGTTGGGTCTGTTAGCGTGACCAGGAGCTGGCAGCACACTCTGTGTTTCGTCATCTGCCCCTGCAGTGGAGCCCGCTCCTTCTCAGCACTGGCTAGAGCCATGTTAGCATATGCCACCTGCAGGCAAGAGGGGTGTATTTTTGTGGGGGGAACCAACAGGACAAATTGGGGACAGGCAAGTGGAGAAGAGCCCCTCTTTCGGGCCTCTATGAGTGCACCTGTCATTCACAGGTATAACAGTGTGTGACCACAGACTCCAGGAAGGGGAGAGGGTTGAGGGAAATTAGAGGGCAGGGAAGCCAAGACAATAAGGGTACCCAGGCAGCCTCAGAGTAGGGTCAGGCTCACCGTGGCTTCTTGGCTCTCAAAGTACTCTGGGATGCTCAGCATGGGCTGATGAGGTGCCTTGTTCTTGTCATCAGTCTTTCAGTGCCCAATTCATAACCCGGTGGGGCAGTCACAGGGGTCCTCAGACAACCCAACAAGGGAGGCCGAGGGGCTACCTCTGCCCCACCCTCACTGTGCAACCTGGGGCCAGTCCCTCACCCAAGCAGAACGATCAATTGTTCTAAAGTTCTCTTCTAAACCCTCAATTCCATGCTGCAGGAGTCCCCCTGGTTTCCTCAGACTCACTCACCTTCCATGGGGAGATCAATGAGTCTCAGCAGGGCCTGCAGCTCGGAGTTCTGCTGGTTGGCAGCTTGCAGGCACTCCTGTGGGTGGAGAGGAGTGAGAAGGCCCAGTTTGGCCAGGTCTTCCCCCTTAGACCAGCCCCAGGCACCTCCCTCACCTGGCTCATTTGCAACTCCTGGAAGGCCTTCTTGTTCTCAGTCTTGCTTTGAACTGCCTCATTCTTTATTTGATCCATGAGCTGGGCCTGTAGCAGCATCTCCTTGTGCAGCACCTCCTTCTCAGAGACCAGCTGCTGATAGGTGTCCACCTGCTGATGGTAGGCAGCCATGTACTGCTGCAGATGGGACAAATAAATACTGGTCTTGCTCCTCCTGCAGACTCTGAGTCTCCTGGTGCTTCAGTTCTACCTGCAGAAAGACCTTGGATGTGAAGGCAGGTGGTGGCCTGTTTCTAGATCCCAAGTCCATAAATAGGGTGGCAAAAACACTGTGGGTCCGGCTACCTCACTGCTGGCCTATGGGACTGCCCCCCTTGCCCAGAGCACCATGGTTCCTTCACTTAGTCTCACACCCCATCACCTTCTTTTCCACCACTTTAACTTTAGGCCACAGATGGGTGGAACAGCAGAAGGAGCCAAGAAACATCTCCTTGTTAGTGGCACACTAAATGCCCACTACTTTACATGAACTATCTCATTTAAGCTCAACACCTCTATGAGGAAAATGCCTCATTTACTTTTTTTGAGTTGGGGTCTCACTCTGTGGCCCAATCTGGAAAGCAGTGGCACAATCAGGGCTTACTGCAACCTTGACTTTGGGGGTTCTGGGACTATAGGAATACACCACCACATCTAGCTAATGTTTTTTTTGTTTGTTTAGTCATTTTTTTTGTAAAGAAAAAGTCTCACTATGCTGCACAGGTTGATCCCGAACTCCTAGGTTCAAGCAATCCTCCAAGGCTCAAAAGGTCCTCATGGCTCAGCCTCATAAAGTGCTGGGATTAGGTTTCCCATGCTGGGAAGACTTCCTTTTTCTGTTAAGGGAACCAAGGTTTAGAAATGCCAAGCACTTGACTAGAGACCAGTAGAGTTCAGGCTGGAATCCAGCTTGAACCAAGGGAGCCTCGATCATAATAATCTTTCCCTATTAGGGGGATTCAATGCCTCTAGCCTAAATGATCATGTCCAGACCTTGGAGGAGCCCAGGGCTAGCCACCTCTAAAAGGAGCGATGGAATCAAGAAACAGTCACAGGACTGCTCTGCAGGCCGCTGGGGTCACATGTCCCCCAGGCCAGAGTGACCTCTGTTCTGGCTGGTACCTCCCCTAACCAGAGGCTAGTGCCCACCTCCCACCCCTTCTCCAATGGGGAGGATTACCATTTCATTCAATTCTCCCAGGTTCTCATGAAGCTGGCCCAACTTCTTGGCTAGTCCCTTCTTGACATGCTGCTCTGAGTGCAGTGCACTGGTGATTTCTATATTTTCATTAGTCTTGACAGAAGTGATTGGTGCATTGGTCAGCAACCAAACTGGGTGGCAACAAAGCCAGGTATTCACATTCCATGGCACAGAAAGGTGGAGGCAGACTGGAAGGTCATCCCCACTCCCCTAAGACAGCAGAGCAGGAATCTGGCTCAGGGGGTGACTTCAAGGGTACCATTTCACGGGAGGCTCGCCACTCCATTTACAGGCAGGGAAACAAAGGCCCTGAAGGTAGGAAGGAGGGCAGGCAGCTGGGGGTGGTGTACCAGTCTTACAATGCCACTCTGCAGCTCGGCCAGCTGCTTCTTCAGCAGGTGGTACGAAGAGATTATGTGGCTGATGGTGGTGCGGTCACTCTGGATGGTCTCCAGCACCTACCTGTGTTGCTTCTCCTGCTCATCCCAGTGCTTGGCAGCCCACTCCAACTCCAGCAGCTGCACCTCCTGATCCTGGTTCAGGTGACTCAAACTCTCACTGTCCTTCACCTGGGCCTGGAGTTGTCCTGCCAGGCTCTCAAGTTCTGTCCATTGCTACTCAGTCTCTGCTTGCAGCTGCTGTTTTACCTCAGAGGGCCTTGCTAGGGGCTCTGGACATGGAGGTTCAGCTGTTAAAGGAAGCATAAGGGCCTCTAGATTCTCAAAAATCCTCTATTTGGCCCTCAGTTCCTAATCCAGGCACCCGATCCCAAACCTTTATTTCCTAAGCTAGTAATCCTCACATCAGAATGATGGTCAATCTTTCAAGTCGCTTTGGTGTTTTTGGTTTTGTTTTTTTTTTTTTTTTTGAGTCAGGAGTGACACAGGCTGAAGGGCAGTGGCATGATCATGGCTTACCACAGTCTTAACCACCTGGCATCAGGCAATCCTTCAGTCTCAGTCTCAGTCTCCTAAGTAGCTGGAACTAAAGGAATGCCTTCCCATACCCGGCCAGTTTTTTTTAATATTCTGTGCAGATGAGTTCTTAATATGCTGCCTAGACTTGTCATGAACTCCTGGACTCAAGTGATCCTCTCACCTCAGCCTCCCAAAGTGCTGGGAACACACGTGTGAGCCACTGTGCTCAGCCTCCAAGTTATTTTCAAATAGAGTTCATTACATTTTTATGCTCAAGACAACCATGGATGGCTGACAATGGGCACTCCCTTCTCTTTGCAGATGGAAACTGAGAACACTGAGGCTAACACAGATGATGAGACTTGTCAACTACTGGCAGGGACCTCTTTCCTTCTGCCACAAAGCCACCCACCCACCTTTCTGGGCCATTCCCACAGTTTCTGACACCAGTCCTGCTCCCAGTCCCCCCAGCCCAATCTCACCTGCCTGCTTCCTCTGCTGAAACAAGCTGTTCTCCAGCTCCTGCATCTGGTACAGGCAGCATTCCTTCTCCTCCTGTAATATGCCCACCTGCCCAAAGTACAGAGGGGGAGGCATGGAGCGAGGGGCTGACGGATGGACAGGCCACATCTCCTCCTCTGTCCCACCACCATGTAACCAAAACACAGAACTGCCTCAGGCAGTGCTCTGCAGCAAGGGAAGCAAGATGCCCAGAAAGACCAAGTGACTCATCTAAGTGGGGGCTGAGGGATCAGCCCTCATCTGGTCTGACATGTTCTTCATCCTCTGCTGCCATATGGCAGTCTCTTTGATCAACTCATCCACATACTTACCTCTCTCCATCTACAGCTGTTTCTGTGACTCCATGAGCTGTAAGAATGGGCATGAATTAGGAGGGGCTGTCACTGGTCCTTGCCTGCTTCTGGCCACCTGGGCTATCTCCCTCCCATAACCTCCCTGGGAAAAGTCTCACCAGTCCCACATGTGTCTCCAGCTGGGCCTGCACTTCCATGGCCTGCTGTTACTTCTGGTTGCTGTTTGAGGAGTCACACGAGCCAGAAAACTGAACAGTGGGAATCGAGAAGCTGAGATCTAGGAGCCCAGGTTGGAACAGGCAATGCATACCCCAAGGAGGATTGGAGCTAGGCTCAACCTTCAACCTGTGGTCAGTAAAGACTTCTACCCTCATTAGCATCACCATGTGGAAGAAGTAAGCAGACTTATGGGATAGCCATAGAAACGTAACCTATGAAACGATGGCTTTCAACAAGGATGCTTCAAAAAATTATTATTATTATTATTATTATTACTATTACTATTATATTTGAGACAGGTTCTTACTCTGTTGCCCAGGTTGGACTCCATGCACAATCTCGGTTCCCTGCAGCCTCCACCTCCTGGGCTCAGGCAATTGTTTAGCCTTAGCCTCCCTAGTAGCTGTGACTACAGTTGTGAGCCACCATGCCCAGCTAATTTTTTTTATTTTCTATAGAAATGAGGTCTCACTATATTGCCCAGGCTGCTCTTGAACTTTGGGGCTCAAGTCATCCTCCAATCTTGACCACCTGAAAGTGCAGAGATTACAGGTGTAAGCCACCATACTCAGCATTTCAGAAAATGTTTAAGTCCTGTCCCTGAGATTCTGATTCCACAGGTCTAGGCAGGATCCTAATCTGCCAATTTTCAGCCATTTCTGGGGGTTCCTAAGGCAAAACAAGAACAAGGATTCAAATTTCCCAGCTCTCTGATCCTGGCAAGGATCACTAGACACTATGACCCAATTTGATGGGGCTCAGACCACCCTGAGAGCCGCCACCTCTCACCTGCTGCAGAAGGAGCTCTGACATCTCCAGCTTCTTCTTTAGGTCCTCCACCTTGAGCTGCAGGGCTGTCTTCTGAGCCAACAGGACTCGAAGCTTCTCTTCCAGCTCTGATTTTTGCTGCAGTAAGTCCTCATTGTTTTTGATGTGGCCAGAGGCAGTGGAGAGAGTAATGAATGGAGACAGAAAGAACCACTTTTGTGATCAACCCATGCTACTGTCCTCGCCACACAACCACAGAACCATGGTGCTGGAAGGGACCTCAGGAGTCAAGAGTTGCAAGTGGCAGGCAAGAGAAGATATGAGTCGGTGGCACAGCTGAGACTAGAGTGTGGCTATGCACATGTCCAAGCATGTAAGAACACCTCACCATGCTCCTCTGGACCCTTCCCAGCTCCCACATCACCAGTGATAAGGATCCCCCGCCTGCTCCCACCTCCTCCCCTCCTACTTGTTCTTGTATAACTCGAGCTTGAGCGCATCTTTTTCTTTGGTTAGTTCTTTGTTGTACTGCAAGTACCAAAAGATTAAGTCAGGATGAGCAGGTAGAAGACGTGGCTGGCATACCACTATCAGTAGCTATAGTAGCCATTTTTCATGAACAGCTCCTCACCCAGAACCTCACTGTATGCTTTTTCAAGGCATTTCCAAACCAGTGGTGACATGTGCTGTTTTTTAATAGAACTCAGTAAGGGTGGAAGAGGCAGGGATGAGATCGAATTTACAGCTGGAGAGCAGAAGCCCAGTGATAGGAAGTAATGTTACATTGTAATTAGCATTATTCTCACCACTGCTTGAAACTGTTGAGTGCTTTACCAGTGCTAACAATCCCACTTAATCCTCACAGCCACCATATGACATAGCTACTATTAAATCCCCATTATGAAAAACATTATAGATGTCAAGTGTTCGTCTAAGATCACTCAGACACAGCTGGGATTTTAACACCAGGTCCACCTAATTCTCTCTGAGTCCATTTCTTCCCTGGGGTTGGGGGCCAGACAAAAAGGGAAAATTCAATTAAACTTGAGTTCACTTTTTGAATGGATGACACATTTACACAGTCCAAAACTCACGGGGTACAGAAGTGAAATGTCTCCCAGCCACTCAGTTCCTCTCTCCTATTTTATTTATTGATTTATTCTTTATACAGATGGTGTTGCCCAGGCTGGAGTGCAGTAGAGCCTCAAACTCCTGGGCTAAAGGGTTGAAAGGCATCCTCCAACCTCAGCTGCCAAATAGGTGGGACTACAGGCAAAAGCCACTGTACCTGGCTTCCCTGAGTTTTTTGTAAGTCCTTTCTTACATGTTTTATTCATATTATACATAGTACACACACGTGGCCACTCTTTCTACACAAATGGTAACACACTAAATTTAGATACTCTTCCATACCTTCACAGCCCAATCACCATATTCCCTTGTCTCACTTGGCCAAGCCAACAGCCAGGTGATGGCAGACGGATACTTGTCCTCTGGCCTCCACGTGCACAGCTTGAGCCCCACAGCACTCCAGAAGTCACCCATGACAGCCAACTCATCCACAGGCTGCTCCTAACAACCACACCACAAAACCAGCTAGAAACAGCCTGTACTGCCTTCTGGGAATCTGCATCCTCCATCCCTCAAAAGAGACATTTAAACTCCCTACCCCAACTGGGAAGCTTGGGTGATAGGGAGTGGGCAAGTGGCATGGCTTATCTCTTCCACGTGCTTCTGCTGTGTGGACATGGCAGAAAGAGTGCACTCCGGCTCTCCCATGTGCTGTCGGCAGGACTGCAGGCAGCCAGCAAGCTCCTTGGCCTCTCCTGGAATGAAAAGGGTGGAAATGGAGACGAGTCCCTGAAGGCCTGCCAGATGTCAGCTGGACGATGAAGCGCATCCACCTGCTTTGTGATTGACAACTTGCTGTGTGTGGGCCAGGGCCATCTGTAATTCCACCTTTTCGGACACCAGGATATTGATGGTCTGGATGTAAACCTTTGGGAGACAAGTCATATAAGTACAGAGAGACAAGGAAAGAGATGTTCTCCAGAGGACACGAGAGAGTGCTACGCAGTTCATTCACCTGCAGTTGTTCCTGCAGGGACCTTTGCTCCTTCTCCAGTTTTTGATGACAGTCTCTTTTCTCCTAGAGGAAGAGGGAAGACTGATCTCTTATAGGGGGAAGCAGAAATGGCACTGCAAAGGACGTGCCCCAAGAATAACACCAGTGCTCCAGGACACGCCCATTCATGAGACCAGATTATTAGGGAACTGCAGGTATGGAGTTAGAACACAGGTGGTGAGCCTCCCCATGCTTAGAGTGGGCAGGACGAGACAGGGGCTTGACACTGAGGAGGTAGAACAAGGGTGTATCAGAGGTCTCTTTTAGCTGACAACCCAAGGTTTAAAGGCATGTGCCACCACAGCTGGCTTATTTTAATTTTTTTTAGAGATGAGGTCTCACTATGTTGCCCTGGCTGGTGTCAAAATCCTTGGCTGAGGTGATTCTCCCACTTTGGCCTTCCAAAGGACTGGGATTACAGGCGGGAGCCACTGTGCCCAACCCGGACTCTTCTTAATAGCAGGAACACAGGAATGAAAGTACAGACAGAAATCCTCCGACCTGACATTTCCATTCCAGCAGGCCTTTAAACCTTGGGTTGTCAGCTAAAAGAGACCTTTGATACACCCTAGTTCTACCTCCTCAGGAAACTCAAGCTCAGGCAGAAGAGGCAACTTGTTCAAAATCAAAGACAGAGCAGACGAGGGACAGAGTTCGGACAGGAACACAGGAATCCCAATGCCCTGTGGGGCAGCCTCCCACCCCAGGGCAAGTGTGGTGATGATTCAAGCAGGAGTGTCCAGAGAAGAGAAAGGAGGCAGACAGAGCAGCAACAGAAGAGCCATGCTGAATGCTCTGTGCTCTGGGTCTCTCCAGCTGAGGCCTGGGCCCCCTAGTGCCCTTTCTCCCTTGGTACCAGGGGCCCCTAGCACCTTTCTTCAGAGCTGTCAGGGGAAACTGGAGCCCAGGACTGGAATCAGGGGACCCCACTGGACTCTTACCAGTTCCTCTATGGTTCTACTTAGTTAAATGTTCATTGCATAGCTCGTGTCCACTAGGGCTATTGTGAGCTCTTGGTATTGGCTCTGAGGTGCACGCAAAGAGGAGAGGTGGGGAAGGGTTGGGGGGCAGGTAGAGAAAGCAATTGCTAGGGCTGAGGGTGTGGGCCATCTCAGCTGGCAGAGTGGCACCAGCCCTCACTGTGGGAGGAGGTTGGGGGACTGGCCTGCAGGGGCTTTGGGCCTGGTCCAGGCCCACCTACCTCCAGATCTTTCATGCTGGCAAAAGATGCAGGCCCCTCACCATTAACATAGGTACTGGACTGAAAAATATGAGCATTTACATCGAGATGTTTGTCCTGCTCGAGGTCTGACCCTCTGACTGATTTCCTTTCTTCCCCATCAATTGGCAAAGTTCTCTTTCCTGCCTAACTTGGGCCCCTCCGCCTGTTACCCTCTGTGCCAACTTCTCGGCATTCTCATCCCCATCCTCCCCCTCCTGAGCAGCTCCCATCTAGTCTTTTCTGCAGCAGGATCGAATGATAGTCTTAGGGTGCAACTTCACTTGTGTAGCCTCAAGGGAGAAGCTCAGAAGATGTGGCTTGCTCATCATCACCCAGCATGTCACTGTTCCCATATCTGGCCTCTCTCTCAGGAATCCCTGCCTTGGTTTCTATCTATCACACTCTCCTTTCCCCTCTCGCCCCTCTTCTGGGCCCTGATTCCTGGGGGTACCTCAGACATAAGACCATTGAGCTACTGAGAGAGTTGTCACAGACTTTCAGTTGAGAAAGTACTAGAGATGGAGAAACAGGGGTCAAGGCAGGTGGCTTGTTGGGGAACAGGATCCCAGGCAATAGCCTGCTCTGACCCCCTCAGTTCAGGGACCACTGCCCTTCTAGGAGACACTCACTTGGTTTCATCCATGAGATGAGTGCCATTTTCATCATGGTTCTGTTTGGGAAGAAAACATGAAATGAAGTGATCATTCAAATTCTAATGAGAATCACCAAAGGTTGGAGTGAGCCAAGCTTATTCCAACAATCTTCCACATCCCCAAACCTCCAGGAAAAGCCCAGCCTCAGCCTCCACCACCCCAATCACCAGGAAGGGCACTTGACTTAGGAACCAAGCTATCTGCAAAAGGAGAGAATCCACATATATATAGCCCTCTGGGAGAAGGAAGAGGCAAGCATTAGGGAGGACAGCAGACACAGAGGAAGAGGCACACACCTGAGGTATCATTAGGCTAGTGACACTAGTACTGGGTAAAAGTACACTGCCAGGTGGCATGGGATCATCAGCAGGTCATGGTGTAGGAGCAGCATGGTCCTTGGATGCCTGTCACAGAACACAGCATAGGGTTAGGGAACCATTCAGGAAAGGGTGCCTCACTGCCCTCCATGGACACAAGGGTGCACAGCAGGTAGGACAGGTCTTGCTGCAGTCACATATGCTGGGAGCCACTTGAGAGTATGGGAATGAGTTGCCCAGGCCTCGGGCTGCTGGACAGCCAATGATCAAAGTGGCATAACCTCCTTCACGAACACATGAGGACCTTGTTCTCCCTAGAGCTCAACAAAAGATAGCATCAGCTCTGACCTATGGTAGCTACAGCAGGCAGGAGGAAGGCTTGCCAAAGTCAGGGAGAAGAAAGGTACTGTTCTTCCAGAAGCCTAGCTTGTGCCACAAGGTGACCCTAGCCTGGGCCCTGCTGGGCAGAAAATGGTGACGATGGAGGAGACATTGTGGTCAGCGTGGCAAGCTAAAATTCTCTCCTCTAACTCCCCTCCTTTCCTTCTTCCCTGCCCAGCCCACTGGCTGTGTTTCTCATTCAGGCCTTTGCAGGGAAATAAAGTGGCCCAACAAGAAACCTCTCCCTGCTCTCTGGATATAAAGGGGAATAAACCACAACCACCTCATGGCCACTACCCCCACACCAACCTCTCAGCTCCAGAAACTCTGATCCAACCAAGAAAACACCTGAGAAGCAGAGGTCTGCCCTGTGGCAGGCTGGCAGTTGGTGGCCTCTTTCCTGGGAATAGCAATAGCAGCTGAGGCAATCCCAGGACTTGGGACATGGAGCCACATAGAAATCTCTCCCACATCTCCAAGTGAATAGACCTTGATCAGAGCCCTACCTAGCCTCTCTCCAAGCTCAAGCCTCTTGCTCTAGAGAGCGCCTAATGACCCACAGGCCAGATGAGTGAGGGTGGAAAAGACAGTTGACTAGCTGAGGCTTGACAAGTAAACACTTGGGAGCCATGGCCTGGCCAGGGAAGCTAGTCTCATGAGTGAGTGGCTGCCCTTGTTTCTATAGAAACAGTTGCCTGCTCTCTGGATCCTTCAGCGCTGGCCTCTGAAAATCCCAATCTACTTCCATCCTTAAAGCCAGCACTGCAGAGCTGACAGAACTGACAAAAAGCCAAGCTGTCTTTGCACCTTTGCAAGTTTACTGTAACCATGGCCCTAGATCCTGGTGCTGCCTTGACAATGGCTACAAGTGAATCTAATAGGTCAGAGCACACCTGGTCAGGTCCAAGACTTGAGGGGACCTTGGCGGTTTCTAGTTTCCAGGTATCTGGGGTTCTCACTGATCTCCAGGATTCGACACAGGAATGCTCATAGAGTGGGGGGACATATTTTCCTGAAGTCTTTTCAATGCATGCAGCATGACTCTTTTGTGAACAACCAAGCTATTTCACAATTTTAAGACTTGCAGCTAAGAATGAAGTTTAAAGAAAAATATGCCTACTCCACTCAAAATGTTCCATCGCATTAGTTTTTTCTATCTCCATTACTCTGTATTTCTTGAAATGCTATCAGTCTAAGCAGAACATAGCAATCACAGGCCTGCATTTCCAGGGTAGTAAACTTATGTTGGAACATTTTTTATATATAGTGGGTTTAAAAACAACAAGGGGCAGGCACAACCATTCAGGGTTCTAATACCAGTACTTTGGGAGGCAGAGATGGGACAACTGCCTGAGCCCAGGAATTTGAGACCAGCCTGGAAAACATAGCAAGGCCCTGTCTCTACAATAAAATAAAAAAAAATAGCTGGGTATCGTGGTGCATGCCTATAGTCCCAGCTACTTTGGAGACTTAAGTGGGAGGAACCCCTGATCCCAGGAGGTTGAGTCTGTGGTGAGCCATGATTATGCCATTGCCCTCCAGTCTGGGCGACAGAGTAAAACTATGACAGAAGAAAAAATGGAGGCGGGGGCAGTATGGGGACCTAAGCCTTTGTTTCAAAACAGAAGGACCAGGGCTGGGCTGGGCACAAAATCCTACATCATTAGAGCAAACTACTAATCATCCAATGAGGAAACTGAGGTCCCAGATTCCCTCACCAACTGGACGACTGGCAGAGCAAAAGGCAAATACATGGCCACATGGCCACAAGATCCCTCTAGGCCTGTGTTCCCTACAATGTGCCACTTAGTCTCTCCTCTAAGCCAGAAAGTTGAGTCATAGCACCTGGAAAGACCTGATAGACTGGAGAAAATAGCTGTCATCACTAAAAAACTCTCCTGCTCTAGCCAACGGTGCCCTGTCCACGTCCCTCTCCCCATACCCCTCTCCAACAGGATCTGGTTCTGTTTCAGCTCTGCTCCTCTGGCTTGGCAGAGTCTACCAGGCAAATTAGATACGGAGGAAGTGCCAATATCAACTCTGGAGGAGGTCACCTCCTAGCTTTGTCCCGCCCCCAACAACCGACCTCCCTTGCTGGGCTTGCATCCCTGAAAGGTGTTCTGTGAGGTCATAATGTTGGCCATAACCTCACTGACCCCTCTACCTCCCAACTCTCCATATGGATGAATGCTACTCACCTTTAATCTTCAGATCAGCCTCAAATGCCACCTCCTCCAGTCCCTGGTCCATTCAGGACCACCCCTCCCGCACTGAGCATCTGGAATGTTCCTGCATTATCTCTTGCCCTCTCAGAGAAGTCGTCCCCACTCAGTGGGACACCCCATCTTGTTCCTCAATTTTCTGCACTGTTTAACAAAATGTCTTTTCTATCAAGAGTCCAATGAAAATAGCTGTGTCTATTTGATTTTTTTCTTTTTTTTTTTGAGGCAGAGTGTCATTTTGTCTCCCAGGCTGGTGTGTAGTGGCAAGATTATGCCCAACTCAGCCTTGACTTGCTGGGCTCAGGCGATCCTTTTGCCTTAGCCTTCAAAGTAGCTGAAACTATGGGCATACATCACAATACCTAGCTGATTTTTTTGATTTATTGTAGAGATGAGGTCTTGCTATATTTCCCAGGCTGGTTTCGAAGTCCTGGGCTCAGGCAAACCTCTTGCCTTGGTGTCCCAAAGTGCTGGGATTACAGGCAAGAGCCACCACGCCCAGCCTCCACATCAGGTCAGGAGCTTGAGACCAGCCTGGACCACATAGTAAGATGCGGTCTCTACCAAAAATTAAAAAATTAGCCAGTCATGGTGGTGCATGACTGTAATCCCAGCTACTCAGGAGGCTGAGGCAGGAGCAACCACTGCATTCCAATCTAGGTAAGAGTGAGATGCCAACTCAGGAGAAAAAAATGGAGAGAACTCAGGGACAGAATGTCCTGGTCATTCATGTTTGGTTAGCCTCACGTCTTTACAGTTAGGCCCTTGGAAAAAATAATTTCAATTCTTGCAACTATAATGTGAACTCAAGTTCTCTTAATACTACATTTCCCTAGGCTTAAGCCAAAATGAGTTACTAATTTGAAAAATCACAAGTTTCTATGTGCTCTACTGGTCTTTTGGGGACAGATGCCTAGAGAGCAAGACAGAAAGGTTTGTTGTTCTTTAATCTCACTTAGTCTAATGGTCCTACTCTAGGCATTCAAAAACCAAATTCTACACACCTGCTCTCAAAGTTATTCCCAAGTTACCTTTAACCTGCAAGGTATTTCTCACCTTCTCCCAGATGATCAAAGAGATGGGGGAAGGGAAAAAAAACCCAATCAACTAAGGTGAAGATGAGAATATCAAAAGGCTGAGGGTTAAAGGCAGCAACATAAGCCAGAGGCAAAGTATCCCCCAAACCAGAGAAGCCTCGGGGGCATGCACAGCAGCAGAGAGCAAGCTAGACAGGGGTATCCACACTGCCTCACCTTCCACTTGTCCAATGGAGAGAGTGCTACCCCATTGGAGCTGTTAAAGTAAGACACCAGCACCTTCAGAATGTTCTGAATCTATAGGAATCCAGAAGGGAAAAACAAGGATGGGGGAGAGAAAAGCGGCTCAGAGAGAGACAAGAAAGTCAGGAAAAGAGGAAGAGGTAGGTTCAGGGCAGGGCAACGGAATGCCGTAGAAGAGCAGAGATCAACAGCAGGGCCTGTGCCATCCTCCACACGGCCACTTGCTGCCTTGGCAAGAGGCAGATACAGATGGAAAAGTCCCCCAAGTGAAGCAGTCACATACAGCGGAGATACCTGACCTATTCGGCTCACTAGATCCTCTCCTCAGGCCCAGGATGCGGAAAGATGAAGTAAAAACCAGACTTCTCAGCAAGGTTCACTTGAATGGAGGGTACAGCTAAACAAGTTTCAGAGCTGCCAACCTGATCCAACATCATCATCTTACAGAGGAGAAATTGAGGACCAAGGAAGCAAGTGATTTTTCTGTGATTACCCAGAAGCTGGTAATAAAGATGGACTTGAACTATTTTTTCCTAATCCTAGTGCCCTTTCCTCTGCACATCCAGGGGCTCTACTGCCGCTTCCTAGAGGGACAGCTTGATGGCAAGTGGCTATTCTCACTAGCCTGGCTTCTCCTTGAGGCTGGGGATGAGGAACACCAAATAGCAACTGTTCACACCAGGCCCTGCACCAGTGATTGTTATAAAAACAAACAAAATCAAAGTCTCATTTCTCAGATGGGAAAACAGCGGCCCAAAGAGTACAACCAATTTGATCTAAATCATATCACTAGTGGAAGAAGAGATAGGATTCTAACCCACCTTTTTTTTTAAGTTTTTTATTTTTATTTTTATAGAAATGGGGTCTTGCTGTGTTTCCCAGGCTGGTCTTGAACTCCTAGACTCAAGGGTTCCTCCCACCTCAGCCTCTCAAAGTGCTGAGATTACAGGCATGAGACACCACACTCAGCCTACCCAGGATTAGGTTACCCAACCAACACTTTGACAATCTTCTTACTCACTACCTTCTATTGCCCTGTGAACCCCCTATTCCCGGGAGCCTGATCAGCCAAGACTCACATCTTCGGGGGGGTGGCAACCACCAGAAGTGGTCTCAGGGATGGTGTCATATTTTTACTTCTTTTTCTTCACTCCTGCAGGAACACCAGGGCTGTGCTTCTGCTGATCCTCCTTTAACTGTGAAAAGGAAAAGCAGTATGAGAACTATATTCTCATCCTACCTGACAGTTTTTTTGTTTTATTATTATTATTTTTTGTTTCTTTTTTTTGAGTCAGGGTCTCACTCTGCCACTCATGCTGGAGTTTGGTAGCACCATCATGGCTACCGCAGTTTTGATCTCTTGGGCTCAGATGATCCTTCTGCCTCAGTCTCCCAAGTAAGCTGGGACTACAGGCATGCACCACTATGTCCAGCTAACTTTGTTTTTTGTAGAGATGATGTCTTACTATGTTACCCAAGCTGGTCTCAAAATCCTGGGCTCAAGTCATCCTCTTACCTTGGCCTCCCTAAGTGCTAGGATTACAGGTGTAAGCCACCATGCCTGAGCACATAGCAAGACACAAAATAAAAACTTAGCTAGATGTGGTAAGTGTATGCCTGTTGTCCCAGATACTCAGGAGGCTGTGGCAGAAGGATCTCCTAAGCCCAGGAGGTCAAGGCTACAGTGAGCTGTGATCAGACCACCATACTCCAGCCTGAGGAAAAGAGTGAGATCTCAATTCAAAAAATAATAATAATCATCATTTTTTAAAAAAAAGAGCCAGATGTGGTGGCTCACAACCTCTAATCCCATTACTTTGGGAGGGAGAGGCAAGAAGATTGTTTGAGCCCAGGGGTTCAAGACCCATCTGGACAAATTGTTGAGACCTCATCTCTACCATAAATTAAAAAAAAATTAGCCAGTCAGAGTGGCATGCACCTGTGTTTCCAGCTATTTGGAAGGCTGAAGGGGAAGGATAGCAAGAGCACACCAGGTTGAGGTGGCAGTGGCTGTGAGCATGCCACTGCACTCCAGCCTGGGCAACAGAGTGAGACTCCAGCTAAAAAAAACCAAAAAAACAAAAAAAATACATTGTCGTCCTTTCTGCTATATCTTACAGCTGCACACCAGTATTTCTCAAACTTTGACATCAATGTATCCTAATGACAAATCAGCAAAGACACACTCCTAGTGAATCTGGAAACCTAAAAGAAAGAGGACAATCCAGACATCGTTTCAGTGAAAAGTCTATTATCATCTTACAAACCTATGCAAATGATATCTCCAAATAAACTGTTTGTTCTCTCTCAAGAGAATCAAGCAAAACTGATGCTTCAGAAAGAAGCCCCATATTTATCCTGTGGCACTCAGGGCACCCTAGGTTGAGAAGATGGTTTTTGGGAAGATTCAAGTTGTTAAGTTCAGTTTTCCAGAATCTGCTCCACACCATATGCAGATGTCAACAATGATTGAAGTGTCTCTAGTCCTGGAATCATGAGAAATTGGAATATGAGGTAGGGAATGTACAAAAAAAATTAAAGATTCTCTGGAGAGTAGCAATAAGGAAGAAAACCAAATCAAACCCATTCTCCCATTGCCACCCAGAGATAGTACCAACGTGTGAGCTCACTGGTGGAGTGTAGGGTTTTCACACTGTCAATTTCTAAGTTAAAGGAGTAAGGGAGCCTGAAACCTCTCGGTCCAAGGTCACATAGTCCGCAGTCCCCTTCCAGAGAAACCTGTGCCACAACCACAGAAACCAGAAAGGAGGTAAGAAAATGTAGGGGACTGGGTTGTAAGATCAAAAGCTGTGCTCAAAGCAGTAATTAGTCCCAAGGGGGTGTGTGACAAAAACACATTTCACTCCTTCCCACTGATGCCAGAGTCACCACTCCTGGTGGGGAAGGGGAATGCAAGGCCAGGACCCAGGTTCTTGGAGATGGGAGCTCAGGGAGCTCCAGTTTGGGGCAGGAGGAGGCGAGGGCCATGTCTGGAGTGGGGAACCCCGAGAGTCACCTCCAAGTCATCCCAGGACGACTGGCGAGAGCAGAGGTTGGCTGAAAAGTCTTTGGTTGGGGGAGCACAGAGGTGCCAGTGGGCCACCGGTGGGCCTCAGGAGTAGCACAGACTTGACCATGGTACTGCCACTGGAGAGCAATCAGGTTGGGTTGGAGGTCTGTGACCCGGAGTGTTTTACCTTCTTTTTGGCCGCAGCCAATCTGCTCCTTCAGGTTTCCTCAGACATCACAGGAGGTGGGGGAACAGAAGAGGAGTAAGGTGAGGGCCACATCACCTCACCTGGATCTCAGCAACCACTGTGAAATTGCTTCCAGCGGCTACCAAGTAGCTGTGAATGTGAGCCAGACTGGGAGGGACTGGAATATACAGGCAATGGAATCTGGAATGTGAAGGGTGTGGCCAAAGTTCTTCTGTCCCATTGGTCAACAAAAATGATAACACAAAAAGAGGTGTGGCCAGGCAGCCTCCCCCAGAGGACTGAGTGAAGTAACAATGAAAGCTGAGCATAGGAGCCCCCTTGAGAGCACAACCCTGCTGGATGCACATGCAGCTTTCTTCCTGACCTCTCATGGTCTCCTTCAGAGAGTTTCAGTTACTTGGTGGATTTCAGATGCCACCCATGACAGTCCTACGCCACTGAACTCCCCCATCACTGGGGCCTCAGACCCCAGGACTCAGGAGATGGGTAGAAATGACAGCATGGGGGGGAAATGCATCATTTCATAGTCCCTGATGCCTACATCCCTGCCACAGATTTTCTTGTCCCAGAAATCACCTCCAGGGACCCCTTCCAGTCCTCCAAAGATGTTGCCCCTTTCAGAGTATCCCCCTTCCCTGACTCCAGAAGCTTATCCATCCCCTCCCAGCTGGATGTGGTCTCTGTTGCTCCTCTTCCTGGCTGTTCCTGCTCCCTTGCCCCTGTGGTATCCCTTTCCTCTGGGAGTGGGCTATGGGTCCAATCAAGCTTTCCCCTTGAATTCCTCTCCAGGATGGAACCAGGACCAAACCAACATTGCTGCTGGGGCCTTCCGATTCCCTATGATTATGCCTGGGCCCCCAACCCACTTTCCATCCTGACAGCTGCTCACTCCCCTTGGCCCACTTCCTGGTCTTCCCCCAGCCCACTGAAACCCCCAGGTCTTCTCTCAACCCCTCCCCTTTCTTTCCTCCAGCTCCTCAGTCTTCGTAGAAGTGTTGTATTTTGTCCTAGGGCAGCTTCTCCCTGCCACTTCCCTCTTCTTTCCTCCTCAGATGCCTTGCTCCCTCTTCAGCACCTGCCATCTCTCCTGCTCACTGGTTTCTCCCTTCCCCCAGCCCTGCCTTTAAATATATCCATAGCTTTCCAATCAGGAAAAGGCTTAGCATTCATGCTGTCCATGTCTTCAGTTGCTCTGGCAAGCCAGTTCCAAAACAGCTTCTCTCCCAGATGGGGTCCCTCCCCCGCAACACTCTCAAGTTAAATTCTGAAAGACTTATTGTTCATTTGTTCATTGATTCAGCAGCTGCTGGGATACAGATGTGTGGCAGACCTGTCTTCTAGTAGCAACAGTCTGAGAAGGATAAACAAGCACAAAAACAAAACAAAACAAAACCAAAAAACAGAACAGTATGAACCAGTTCTGAGAGGGAGAAAGGGAATTGGGCATGCAAAGAAGGCTCCCCAGAGGTGGTGAGAGTAAGTTGCAGTGAGCCCAGATGACAAGGTGGCAACCAGAGTTGGCCAAAAACATCGGACTGATTGAGCTTCTCCCTGAGAGTACACTGATATCCACTGTCTTTGGCCATCTTGGGGTGTCTGGCTGTAGCTCATGCCTTTCTCATTCATGGTAATTCATTCCTTCCCACGTCCCCCTTTTTTTGGGAAGTGGGATCTCACTCTGTTGCCCAGGCTGGAGTGCAGTGTCACCACCATGACTCACCACAGCCTTAACCTCCTGGGCTCAAGCGATCCTTTCTTAGCCTCCCGAGTAGCTGGGACTAAGGCACCACCACACCTGGATAACTTTGTTGATTTTTTATGGAGATGAAGTCTCACTATGTTGCCCATGCTGGCCTTGAACTCCAGGCCTCATGTGATCCTCCTGACTCAGCCTCCCAAACTGCATGAGCCACCACACCCAGCCTCCATCTCCTTTTCAAAACAAGGCTTTATTGAGCACTTACTTTGTACCAATCAGTTCAGTTTATATTATCTCACTGAAATCTCAGAGGCAGACACTTTATCATCCCCATGTTACGGGTGAGGCCTCTGAGTTCCAGAGAGATGAGTACAGTCAAGAAATGACAGGGCTGGTGCCTCCGCTTTGGGCCTCTGTGCAGGGGCATCCTCCTGATCTGCCTCTATTTTTCTTTGCCCACTTGCCTGACTCCTCTGCCATGTGCTGCTCCTTGGTTAAACATGGGTATTTCTCTTTTAGTTTTTAGTTTTTTTTTTTTTGAGTCAGAGTCTCACTTTGTTACCCAGGCTGGAGTGTAGTGACACACTCACAGCCACAACAGCCTCAACCTTGTGGGCTCAAGCAATCCTTCTGCCTCAGCCTTCCAAGCAGCTGGAACCACAAGTGTGCACCACCACATCTGGCTAATTTTTGATTTATGGTAGAGACGAGGTCTCACCAAGTTGCCCAGGTTGGCCTCAAACCAACGGGTTCAGGCAGTTCTCTAGCCTTTGCCTCCCAAAGTGCTGAGATTACATATGTGAGCCACTGCGTCTGGCAAATATGGGTGTTTCTGAATGGTCCTGCTCTTCTCTTTCTGCTGTGCTTCTTATATATGCCCCTCAAAGGTCTCACTCCCATGCGTTCAACTTACCTAGTGTCTGCAACTCCCATTTCTCTCTAGCCATGAATTTTCTCAAGGCAATCCTAGAACAAAGAGAAGGGCCAGCCACTGGGCACCTTATACAGAGGAGAGCAGTAATTGGAACACCCACAATAGACAAATGCCAGTAGCTATTAGAACCATCACAGAGGCAGGTCAGTCACCGGGGTACCCCACACTGAGGAGAGCTAGTCACTGGGACATTTATTATAGTGGAGGCCCAGTCACTGGGGCATCTACCACAGAGGAGAGCCAATCCCTGTGACACCCATCACAGAAAAGAATCAGTCAAATGTGCAGCCATCACAGAGGTGGGCTATTCACTGTGGCAAACCTTTTGGTGGAAAACCAGTTACTGGGGCACCAATCACCAAGAAAGGACATTCAAAGGAGACCAACTGGAGGGGCATCAATCACTTGGGCACCCTATACAGAGAAGGGCCAATGACTGAATTATCCATTATGGAGGAGGCCTAGAAACTGTGACACCCATCATACGGGAAAACAAGTCACTAGGGACCCATCAGAGGAGGCCAGACCCTGGGACACCCATAAAAATAGAGGATGAGTCACTGGTGCACCCATCACAAAGAAGGTCATTCACTGGGTTAACCATCACAGATGAGGGCCAGTCACTGGTGCAATGATCACAGATGAGGACCAGTCAATGAGGCACAAAGCACAGAGAGAGCCAATCACTGAGAAACCCATCAAAAGGAAGGCCAGTCACTGACAGGTATCACAGAAGAGAACTAATCACTGGGGCACCCATAACAGATGAGGGTCAGTCACTGGGGCACCCATAACAGAGGAGAGCCAATCACTGGGGTATCCATCACAGAGGACAGTCAGTTCCTTAGACACCCATCACAGAGGAGAGACAGACACTGGGTAACCCATCACAGATAAGGGCTAGTCACTACAGTATCCATTAGGGATGAGGGCCAGTCACTGGGGCACCAATCACAGAGGAGGACCACTCACAGAGGAACCTATAAAAGAGGATGGTCATTCACTAAGGCACCCATCACAAAGGAGAGCCAGTCACTGGGGCACATATTATGAAGGAGGACCAGTCACTAGGGTACCCATCAGTGAAGAAGGCATCTCACTGGGGCACAAGTCAAGAGAGGAGAGCCAGTCATTGGGACAGACATCAAAAAGAAGAGTCAGTAATTGGGGCACCCATCCCATAGGAGGCCAGTCACTTGGTTACCTACACAGATAAAGGCCAGTCACTGAGGCACTGATCACAGATGAGGGCCAGTCAATGAAGCACCAAACACAAAGAAGAACCAGTCACTGAGGCACCCATCTCAGAGGAGGGTCAGTCACTGGGACAGATATCACAGGTGGGCATTTCACTGGGGTATCCATCACAGGGTCAGCTACTGGGACAGATGTCACAGAAGGAGGGTACTTCACCGGGGCACTCATAACAGAGGAAGGCCAGTCACTGGGACACCCAACATAATGGAGGGGCAGTCACTGGGGTAGTCATAATTGAGACCCAGTAGCTGGAGCACCCATCACAGAGGTGATCCAGTCAGTGAGGCATCCCTCACAGATAATAACTAATTCCTGTGACATCCACATAGAGGAGGGCCTGTCACTGTGACACCAATAACACAAGAGGGTCAGTCACTCAAGCACCCATTATGGAGAAGGGCCAGTCATGGGACAGCCATCAAAGAGGAGGGCAAGTCACAGGTGCAACCATCACTGAGGAAGGCTAATCACTGGGACACTCAACACAAAGGAAGGCCTCTCTCTGGGACACCCATTATGGAGGATGCCAACTACTGGTACACCCATCAGAGAGGAGGGCCTAATCACTAGGGCACCCAATATGGAGGAGGGCCAGCCACTGGGGCAGCCATAAGGGAAGAGGACTAGTCACTGATGCACTCATTATGTAGGAAACCCAGTCACTGGGGCAGTAATTGCAGAGGAAAGCTAGGCACTGGGGCACTGATCACAAAGGAGGACCAGTCACTGGGGCATTGCTCACAGAGGAAGATCAATCACTGGGGCACCCATTGGTGTGGAGGTGTACACATCACAGACGAGGACCAATCACAGGGCCAGCTATCACAGAGACATGACTGTCATTGGGACAGTCATCACAGAGGAGCAGTCACTGGGGCATCCATAACAGTGGAAAGTCAGTCACTGAGGCACTTGTCACAGAGGGGCCAGTCAAGGTACACCCTTCACAGAGGAGGGCTAGTCATTGACCCAATGCAGAGAAGGTCTAGTCATGGAGGCACACATAACAGAGGAGGGCTACTAACTGGGGCACTCAATTTGGAGAAGGGTCAGTCATTGGGACAACCTTCACATAGGAGGGTCATTAACTGGGGCACCCATCTCAAAGGAGGTGTAGTCAATGGGCACTGATCACAAAGGAGAGCCTGTAACTGGGACAGCCATTGCAGAACAAGGCCAGCAATTGTAGCACCTATCACAGAGGAGGGCCAGTCACTGGACAAACAACACAAAGACAAGCATTCACTAGAGCACCCATAATAGAGGAGAACAGTTACTGGAGCACCCATCACTGAGTAAGGACAGTCACTGGGCACCTATCACTAAAATGGGCCAGACATGGGACAACCCTCACGCAAGAGGGCTAGTCTCTGCACTACCTATTATAGAGGAGGCCCTGTTCATTGGGGCATCTGTCACTGAGGAGACCCAATCACTGAGAAACCCATCATGGAGAAGAGCCAGTCACTTGGGCACCCACTGCAGAGGCAGGGCAGTCACAGGGGCACCTCTCACAGAGGAGGGCTAATCACTCATACATCCACTCACAGAAGGTATAGTCACTGTGGCATGCATAACACAGGAGGTCCAGTCACTAAGGCATCTATTATAGAGGAGGACCAATCATTGAGAACACCTTCACAAAGGAGAGTTATCACTGGGGCACTCATCACAGAGTAGATGTAGTCAATGGGCACTGATCACAGAGTAGGGCCTGTCACTGGGACAACCATCACAGAGGAGGGCTACTCACTGGGAAAAGACCACAGAATACCAGGAATCACTGAAACACACATATTAGAGGAGGGTCAGTCACTGGGGTACCCACCATGTAGGTAGGCCAGTAATGAGGCTTCCTCATACATGAGGGCAAGTCACTGAGTCACCCATTATAGAAGAGGCCCAGTCACTTGGGCAACTATCACAGAAGACAGGCAGTTACTGGGACACCCAACAAAGAGGAGAAATAGTCAATGAGACACCCATCACAGAGAATGACAAGTCACTAGGGCATCCATTTTGGTTGAGGGCCAGTCACTGGTGCACCGATCACAGAGGAAAGCCAGCCACTGAGGCACACATCACAGATGAGGGCCAGTCACTTAGACATCCATCACAGAGGAGGGTCAATCATTAGAACACCCATCACAAAGATCAGTCATTGGGTCACTCATCACAAAGGAGGACCAGTCACTAGGGCACTGATGAGAGATGAGGGCCATTCAATGAGGCATAAAACACGGAGAAGAGCCAGTCACTGAGAATGTCACCAGACAGGAGGGTCAATCATTGGGACAGTGTCAAAGAAGAGGGCCAGGCATTGAGGCACCTATCACAGAGGAGGGGAAGTCACTTGGGCACCCATTCCTGAGAAGGACCTTTCACTAAGGCACTCATCACAGAGGTCAACCAGTCACAAGGGCACCCCTCACTGTAACAACCACGTAGAGGAGGGCTTGTCACTTTGACATTGGTAACACAGGACAGGCAGTCACTGGGGCAACCATTATGGAGAAGGGTCAGTAACTGGAATAATCATCACAGAGAAGGGTCAGTCACAGGGCATCCATCACTGAGGAACACCCATAATGGAGGCAGCCAATTACTGGGACACACATCACAGAGGAGGGTTAGTCACTAGGGCACCCAATGTGGAGGAGGGCCAGTCACTGAGGCACAAATAACCAAAGGAGGCACAGTCACTAAGTCACCCATAATGGAGGAGGGCTAGTCACTGAGCTATCCGTTATATAGGAAACCCAGTTACTGGGGCAGCAATTACAGAGGAAGCTAGGTAGTGGGGTACCAATAACAGGAGGATCAATCACTTGGGCATTTTTCACAGAGGAGGGCCAGTCAAAAGGGCACACATCACATGGAGGGCCAGTACCTGGGGTACCCATCACTTTGCAGGTGTGGTAACTGGACACTCATCACAGAAGAGGGCCATTAAGTGGGGCACCCATCACAGAGGATTGCTATTCACTTGGATACAAACAATGGAGTAGGCCTTGTTATTGGAACCTGCATCACAGAGGGGACCAGTCACTGGGGCACCCATTATAAAGGAGGATTAGTCACTAAGCTATCTATCACAGGGGGAACGAGTCACTAGGACATCTATCACAGAGAAAAGTAAGTCACCCATCACAGAGGAGGTGAGTAACTGTGACACCCATAACAGTGGAGGGAAAGTCACTGGGGCACAGAGGAGGCGAGTCATGGGGTTACCCATATTAGAGGAGGATCAGTTATGGTGGTACCCATCACAGAGGAGTTCTAGTCACTGAGTCACCCATACAAAGGAGGGCTTTGACACCGTGGCACTGATAAGAGATGTGGGCCAGTCACGGGAGTACTCATCACAAAGGAGGCCCAGTCACTAGTGCACCCATCACTGAGGAGGGCCAGCCATTAGAGGAGGGCTAGTCACTAGGGCAACCATCATGGAAGAAGGTCAATAATTGGGGCACAATCACTCGGCTACCCATAATGAAGGAGAGCTAATCACTGAGGCGCCCTTTATGTAGGAGAATCATTCACTAAGGTTGTGATAATAGAGGTAAGCTAGTAATTGGGGCACTGATTACAGAGGATGATCTACCACTGATGCATTTTTCAAAGACAAAGGCCAGTCACTGAGACACACATCACAGAGGAGGGCTGGTCACTGGGACATATGTTAGGAGGGGCTCAGTCACTGGGGGTCCATTCACTGAGGAGAGCCATTAACTCAGGTAGTTAGTCATCACACAGGAGGCAAAATCAATGTGGCACCTATCACAGAAAAGGATCAGTCACTGGGGCATTTTTCTCAGAGTTAGGTCCATCACTGGAACACCCATCAAAGAAGAGAATCATTCACTGGGGCATCCATCACAGAGGAGGGCTAGTCATTGAGAAACCAATTATGGAAGAGGCCCAGTTAATGTAAGACCCATCACAGAGGAGGGATAGTCACTGGGCACCCAATTTGGAGGAATGCCACTTACTAAGGCTCCAATCACAGAGGAGGACCAGTCAATAGAGCACATATTATGGAGGAGGCCCAGGCACTGGGGCACCCATCACCAGGGAGAGTTAGTCACTGGAAACCCATTTTGGAGGAGGCCCACTTAATAGGACACCAACCATAGAAGAGAGCTAGTCACTGAAGCAGTGGCACCAAGAAGGCCAGGCATTGGGGAACCAATCACACAGGAGGCCCAGTAACTGGGGCACCCATAATGGAGGAGACCCAGTCACTGTTACACCCATCACAGAGGGGGGCTAGTCATTGGGGCAAACATTAAGGAGGAGGCCAGTCACTGGGCACCAATCACAGAGGAGACACAATCGCTGGGGTACCCATAATGGAGGTGGGCCAGTCACTGGGGCACTAACATGAAGGAAGCTCAGTCACTGCAGCACCTAACACAGAGGAAGTCCAGTCACTGGGACACCCATCACAGAGGTGGGCGAGTCACTGGAGCACCCATTTTAAAGGAGGGTCAACCACTGGTCACCCATCACAGAAGTGGTCTAGTCACTTCGGCACTAATTTTGGAGGTGGGCTAGTTACTTGGGAAAACATCACAGATGAGGGCCAGTCACTGGGACACCCCTCCACATGAGGCCAAATCACTAGGGTACCCATCACAAAGGAGAGGCAGTCATTGTGGCATCCATCACAGAGCAAGGCCAGTCACAGTGGCATCCATCACAGAGGAGGTCCAGTCACAAGGCATGCATCACAGAGGAGAGCTAGTCACTGGGTCACCCATTACAGATGAGTGTTTGTCATTAATACCCATCACAGAGGAGGTTCAGTCACAAAGGCATATCATAGATGAGGGCTAGTCACTGGGTCACCCATTACAGATGAGGGTTTGTCACTGTGGCACCCATCACAGAGAAGGTTGCATCACTGGGGCCAATCATGGAGAAGTGCTAGTCTCAGTGGTTCCCATTATAGAGGAGGGTCAGTCACAGTGTCTGCTTTCACGAAGGAGTGCTATTCACATAGGAACCCATCACCAAGGAAAGCTAGTCACTGAGGCACCCATCAGAGAGGAGGTCCGAGTCATTGGAACACACATTAGAAAGAGGATCAATCACTAGGACACTGATCACAGATTAGGGCCAGCTACTGGGGCACCCATCACAGAAAAGGCCATTACAGGGGAGCACTAGTCACTACGGTACTATCCAATATCAAATATCGGATAGCCACTGAGGCACACATCACAGAGGAGGTCCAGTAACTGGGGCACCCATCACAGAGAAGGGCCAGTCATGAGTCTCCCATCACAGAGGAAGGACAGTCACTGGGGCACTCATAACAGAGACAAGCCAGTCACAGGGGCATCAGTCACAGAGGAGGGCTTCTCACTAAGAAACCCATACAGAAGTGGACTTGTCACTGTGGCATCATTAACTAAAAAGGTCACCAGGGCACCAGTTATAGAGGAGAGTCAGTCACTAGGATAACATCACAGAGAAGTGTCAGTCACTTGAGCACCCATCACAAAGGAGACCAGTCACTGGGGTATCCATCTCAGATAAGAGCCATTCACTGGAGCACCAATCACAAAGGAGGATCAGTCAGTGAGGCACCCAACACAGAAGAGAGCCAGTCATTGGTGTCCTAGTCACAGAGGAGACTCAGTCACTGGTGCACACATCACAGAGGAGAGTCAGTCATTGAGGCATCCATCACAGAGTGGGACCAGACACTAGGGCAACTCAAAGAAGAGGACCAGGCACCGGGGCACCCATCACAGAGGAGGTCCTGTCACTGGGGCATGGCATAAATGAGGAGTGCCAGTCACTGGGGCTCTCATCACAGAGGCAGGCCAGTCGCAGGGCACCTCTCAGAGAAACCAATTAGTCACTGTGAAATCCAGAGAGGAGGGCTTTTCACTGTTGCACTGATAACAGAGGAGGGCCAGTTATTGGGGCACTCATCACAGAGGAGTGCTAGTCACTGGGACAACAATTATTGAAGTGGCACAGTTACTAAAACAGCCATCACAGAGGAGGACAGTCACTGGGGCACACATTATTAAGGAGGCACAGTCACTGGGACATCAATGATCACAAAAGAGAACAAAATCACTGGCATAACAGTGGAGGACCAGTCCCGGGGTATCCATTACAGAGAAGGCCAGTCCTTGGGGTACCCATCACAGGAGAGGGCCAGTTACAGGGGCACCAGAGAGGAGGGTCAGTCAATGAGGCACCAAATAGAAGAGTCAGTCACTGAGGTACCCATCACAAAGGAGGGACAGTCACTGAGACAGCTAACACAGAAGAGGGTCAGTCACTGGGACATACTCACAGAGGAGGGCTAGTCACTGAGACACAGACAGAGGAGGACATGTCACTGTGGCACCAAAACACATGAGGGCCTATCACCAGGGTACCCATTATGGAGGAGTGTTAGTCACTGAGCCACCTATCAATGAGGAAGGCCAATCACTGTGAAATGCATCAAAAAGGAGGGCTTGTCAGTGAGTCACCCATTATGGAGGAAGTCTAGTTACTGGGACACTCACATACAGGAGGGCTAGTCACTAGGGCACCCATTATGGAAGAGGGCCACTTATTGTGGTTCAAATAACTGAAGAGGCACAGACACTGTGACACCTATAATGGAGGATGGTTAGTCACTGAGACACCCATTATGTAGGAGACCCAATCACTAGGGCAGCAATCATAGAGAAAAGTTAGTTACTGTGGCACAGATCACAGAGAAGGGCCAGTCACTGGGACAGCCTCACAGAAGAGAGTCAGACACTGTGGCACCCATCACAAACAAGGGCCAGACAATAGGTTACCCATCACAGAGGAGGGGCTGTCACTGGGGCACCCATAACTGAGGGCCAGTCACTGGGACAGTCTCTCAGAAGAGGGCCAGACACTGGGGCACCCATCACAGAGGAGGGCCAATCACTAGGGCACCCATCAAAAGGTGGGCCAGCCACAAGAACACACCTCAAAGAGGAGGGTTTGTCAATGGTAAACCCCATATAAAGAAAGGTTGATCAGTGGCATCCATAACAGAGGAGGGCGAGTCACTGAGGGAACTGTTATTGAGGAGGTCCAGTCATTGGGACAGAAGAGTACCAGTCACTGGGACACCAATAATGGAGGAGGACCAGTCACTCAGGCACCATTATGTAGGAGGCCAAGTCACTGGGACACCAATCAAAAAGGAGGGCCTGTTACTGGTGCACCCATCAAAGAGGAGGACCAGTCACTGGGCAATCATCACAGAAGAGGGCCAGTAACTGGGACATCCATTATGGAGGAGTCCTAGTAACTGGGACAACTATCACAGTGGAGAGTTGGTCCCTGGAACACCCATAACAGAGGAGGGCTAGGCATTGAGGCATCCATGATGGACAGGGACTAGTCCCCTGGGCACACATCTGAGAGGACAATCACTCACTCTAACACCATCACAGAGGAAGGCCAATCACTGAGTCTCCCAACACAGAGGATGCCCTGTCACTGGGGCACCCATTAGAAAGAGAACAAATCAATGTGGTACTGATTACAAAGAGGGCCAATCACTGATACAGGTATCATAGAAGAGGGCCAATCACTTAGGTACCTGTCACAGAGGAGAATCAAACACTGGGGCACTGATCACAAAGGAGGGCCAATCACTGGTACAGGTATTATAGAAGAGGGCCAATCACTGGGACACCCGTCACAGAGGAGGGCTAATCACTGTGGCACACATTGCACAGGTAGGCAAGTCATGGAGGCACCCCTCACACAAGAGGGCTAGCCACTGTGACACTCACACAGAGAAGGGCTTTTCACAGAGGAGGTACAGTCACTGGAGCATTCATTATGGAGAAGTGTCAGTCACTGGGACAATCATAACAGTGGAGGGATAGTCACTGGTCCACCATCATTAAGGAAGGCCCATCACTAGGACACCCATCACAAAGGAGGGTTTGTTACTGGGGAACCCATTTTGAAGGAGGCTATTCACTGGGACACCTATCACAAAGAAGGATTCGTCACTAGCGTGCCCATTATGGAGGAGGGCCAGTCACTGGGGCACAAATAACAGTGGAGGCTCTGTGGAACCCATAATGGAGGAGGGTTAGTTACTGAGGCACTCTTTATGCAGGAAGCTCAATCATGGGCCAGCGATTATGGAGAAAAGCTAGTCACTGAGGCACCAATCACAGGAGGGTGAGTCATTGGCACATGCCTCACAGAGGAAAGCCAGTCACTTGGGCACCCATCACAGAGAAGGTGTAGTCACTGAGCAACCATCACAAAGGAGGGACAGTCACTTGGGCAGCGAACACAGAAGATGGCCAGTCACAGGGCACCCATTGCAAAACAGGGTCAGTCACTGAGGCTCCCATCAGAGGTGGGCCAGTTATGGGTGCATCCTTACAGATGAGGGCGAGTCCCTGGTACACCCAAAACAGAGAAGGGTTAGTCAGTGTGGCATTCATAACAGAGGAGAGCAAGACATTGGGGCACCCATTACAGAGGAGGACAGTCCCTGGGACAACCTTCACAAAGATGAGCTAGTCACTAGGGCAACCATTATGGAGGAAGGCCAGTCACTGAGGCACCAATCACTAAGGAGGCCCAGTCACTGGGAAAGCTATCAAAGAAGATGGCCAGCCACTGGGACACCAATCACAGAGGAGGGCCAGTCAATGAGGTGCCAAACACATAGGAGGGACAGTCATTAAGGCAACCATCACAGAGGAGGGACAATCACTGGAACAGCCAAAACAGAAGAGGGCCAGTCACTGTGGAGTCCATCACAGAGGAAGGTCAGTACTGGATACCCAACAAAAGAAGGTATAGTCACTGGAGCACCTATAATAGAGGAGAGTCGGTCACTGGGCAACCCATCACAGAGGCAAACCAGTCATGGGGTCACCCTGCACAGAGGAGGGCTAGTAACTAGGGCACCCATTATATATCATACAGGAGTCCCAGTCAATGGGGCACCCAAAATTAAGGCGGGCCAGTCACCAAGAGTCACATCATAAGGGAAGACTAGTCACTGGTACACTCCTCATATATGAAGGCCACTCACTGGTACACCAATCACAGAGGAAGGCCAGTCACTGAGGCACCCATCAAAAAGGAGGGCTAGTCACTTGGGGGACCAATCACAGAGGAGGCCCAGTAACTGGAACACCAATTATAGAGGAGGCTAAGTCACTGTTATACCCATTACAGAGGAGGACTAATCACTGGGGCACCCATTATACGTGTAGGCCAGTCACTGGAGCACCAGTCACAGGGGAGGCACAGTCACTGTGGCACTGATCAAAGAGGAGAGCCAGTCAATGAGGTACCCAACACAGAGGTGGAACAGTCACTGAGGCACCCATCAGAGAGGAGAGATGGTCACTGGATCACCAATCACAGAGGAGGCCCAGTTACCAGATCATCCATCACAGAGGAGAGCCAGTCACTTAGGTACCCATCCCAGTGGAGGACCAGTCATTTGGCCAGCGAACACAATCATTGGGAAAAATATTATGAAGGAGGCACAGTCACCGGGACACCCATCATGAAGGAGGGCCAGTAAGTGGTGCCCCCATTATGGAGAAGGCCCAGTAAATACGACACCTATTACAGAAGAGGGCTAGTCACTGGTGAAAGCATTATGGAGAATAGTCACTGGAGCACCAATCACAGAGGAGGCCCAGTCACTGCATCGCCCATTATGGAGTAGGCTTAGTTCTGAGGCACCCATCACAGAAGAAGGCTAGTCACTCTAGCACATAAAACAGAGGAGAGTCAGTTACTGGGAAAACAATCACAGAGGAGAGCCAGTCACTGAGAAACCTACAGCAAATTATGCCCATCACTGGGGCACCCACTACAAAGAAAAACCAGTCATGGAGGCATACATCACAGAGGAAGGCCAATCACTGATGCACCCATCATGGAGGAGGGTTAGTCACTGGGGAACCCATTAAGAGGAGGCTCAGTCACTGGATCTCCAATTACAAAGCAGGACATTTCCTTGGGCCACCCATCACAAAGTAGGCCCAATCAATGTGGTACCAATCGCAGTGGAGGGCTAGTAATTGGGGAACCCATCACAGATGAGGCACAGGCAATAAGGCACCAATCACAGAGGAGGGTAACTCATGAAAGCACCCATTAGGAGGAGGACTATTCACTGGGGCACACATTACAAGGAGGCCCAGTCAATGTGACACCCATAAAAAAAGAGGACAAGTCACTTGGGCACCCATCACAGAGGACAGTCATAAAATGAGGAACCTAATACAGAAGAGGGCCAGTCACTGAGCCACATAACACAGTGGAGGCCCAGTCATTGGAGCACCTATTAGAAGAAGGGCCAATCACTGGAGCACTGGTAAAAGAGGCAGCCCACTTACTGAGTTACCCATTACAAAGGAGGCCTAGTCATTAGGGCACTGATCAAAGAGGAAGTCACTGGGGCACCCATTAAAGAGGTCAAGTAGTCACTGAGGCACCCATCACAGAGTAGGACCAGTCTCTGGGCAGCCATCATGGAGTAAGGCTAATGACTGTGGCAGCCATCATGGATTAAGGCTAATAACTGTGGCATCCATCACAGAAGTATCCATCAGAGGAAGGTCAGTAACCAGGGAACCCACCACAGAGGAAGGCAAGTCAAAGAGACACCCATTTTGGAGGAGAGACAGTCACTGGAAAAGCAGTCAAAGATTTGGGCTAGTCACTGGGGCACCCATTATGAAGGAAGCCCAATCATTGGAACTTCCATCGCAAAGGAGGGCCTTTCACTAGAGCACCCATCACAGAAAAGAGTCAGCCACTGGGACACCCTTCACAGAGGAGAGCCTGCCATTGAGGTAACCATCACATAGGAGCCCAGTCACTGGGACATATATAACAGTGAAGGGCCAGTCTCTGGGATACCACCACAGATGAGGGTCAGTTACTGGAACACCAATTAGAGATGATAACCAGTCACTGGTGCTTCAATCACAGAGGAGGGATAGTCAATAGGACTGTAAAAGGAGGGCTTGTCAGTGAGACACTTGTCACAGTGGAGGGCAAGTCACTAGGGAACCATTATGGAGAAGTCAGTCATTGGCACCCCAATCACTGAGGAGGCACAGTCACTGGGGCACACATAATGAAAGAGGGTGAGTCACTGGGCATCCATTATTTAGGAGACCAAGTCACTGGGGCAGTTTTCACAGAGGAAAGTTATTCTGTGGGGGCACCCATCACAGAGGAGGATCAGTGAGGCATTTTTCACAGAGAAGGGTCAGTTGGAGGGGCACCCATCATAAAGAAGGGTCAATCACCGGGGCACCAATGATACAGGAAGCCTAGTTACTGGGACATCTAACACAGAGGAGACTCAGTCACTGTGACAGTCATCACAGAGGCGAGTCAGTCACTGGGGAACTCATCACAGAGAAGGGCTAGTCACTGGGACACCAATTATGGAGGAGGCCCAGTAACTGGAACACCCATCACAGATTAGGGACAGTCACTGAAGTGCCCAATATGGAAGAAGTAACAATTTGGGGAACCCATTATGGAGGAGGCCCAGAAACTGGTATAACCCTTACAGAGGAAGGCTATTCAATGGGCACACATTTTGGAAGTGGCCCAATTACAGGGACACCCATCACAGACGACGGCTAGTCTTTTAAGCATCCATCCCAAAGGATGGCCAGTCATTGAGGCAGCAATCACAGAGGAAGCCCAGTGATGGAGGCACACATTATGGAAGAGGCCCACTCAATGGGACACCAATCACAAAGGAGGGCCAGTCACTGAGACACACATTATGGAGGAGAACCAGTAAGTGGGACACAATTCACAGAGGAGGGTTAGTCACTGGAGAACAAATCTCAGAGGAGGCCCAATCACTGGAGGAGGGCCTGTCACTGGTGCTTCCATTATGGAGAAGGATCAATCATTGAGGCACAGATCATAGAAGAGGCTAGTCACTGGGGCATCCATTATGAAGGAGACCAAGTCACTGAAGAAACAGAGAAAAGAGCTAGTCACTGGCACACAAACCACAGAAGAGAGCCAGTCACTGGGGTCCAGTCACTAGAGCACTGATCAAAGAGGAGGGACAGTCATTTGGGCAAAGATCACAGAAGAGGGCAAGTCACTGGGACACCCATCACAGAGAAAAGCCATTCACTGGCACAACCATCACAGAGGGATACAGTCAGTGAGATACCCACTGGAGGAGAGTCAGGCACTGAGGCACCCATCACAGAGCAGACCAGTCACTAAGGCATCCATCAAAAAGCAGGGCATGTCACTGGGGCACTCATCAAAGAAGTCTAGTCACTGGGGCACTCCTTAGGAGGAGGCTCCATCACCGGGTCTCTGATCATAATGAAGGAACAGTCACTGGAGCACCCATCAGAGAGGAGGCCCAGTCACTGTGGTACCAAGCACAGAGGTGAGCAAGTCACTGGGGCACTCATCTCACAGAGGGGAGCCAATCACTGGGGCACCCATCACAAAGTAGAGCCAGAAACTGGGACACCCACCACAGAGGAGAGAAAGTCACTGAGACACTCATCACAGAAGAAAGTCAATTATTAAGGCATCTAACACAGAGGAGACTCAGTCACTGTGACAACCATCACAGAGGAGGCTAAGTCACTGGGGCACACATTATGGAGGAGGCCAAGTCACTGGGAAGCCCATCACAAAGGAGGGCCAATCAATGGGGCATCAATAATGGAGGCACACATTATGGAAGAGGTCCAGTCAATGAGACACCAATCTCAAAGGAGGGCCAGTTAGTGGGACACCCAATATGGGGAAGGCTCCCTTACCAGAACACCCATCACAGAGAGGGCTATACACCAGACCATCCATTATAGAGAAGGGCCAGTCACTGGGGCACCAATCACAGAGGAGGCCTAGTTACTAGGGCACCCAATATGGAGGAAGTCCACTTACAGTTACACCCATCAGAGAGGAGGGGCAGTCATGCGGCACCCATCATATATGAAGGCCAGTCACTGGAGCACCAATCACAGAGGAGTCTCAGTCACTGGGACACCCATCATGAAGGAGGGCCAGTAACTAGGGTATCCCTTATGGAGGAAGACCAGAAAGTGGGACACCTATCACAGAGGAGGGCTAGTCACAGGGGCAGACGTCAAGTAGAAGAGCTATTTAGTGAGGCATCAATCACAGAGGAGGCCCAGTTACTAGGGCACCATAATGGAGGTTGGCCAGTCACTGGACACCTATTACAAAGGAGGCACCATCACTGGGGCACTGATCACAGAGAAGGGACTGTCATTGGGGCAGCCATCACAAAGGATTACCAGTCATTGGGGCACCCATCACAGAAGAGGACCAGTCACTGGGGCACCCATTATGGAGGTGGCCCAGTGAATGGGGCAATCATCAAAGTCCTCTTTGACACCAGCCACTGAGACACCCATCACAGAGGAGGGTCAGTCTCTGTGGCGCCCATCACAGAGGAGGTCTAGTCACTAGGAACCTCATTATGGATGAGGGCCAATCACTGGGGCATTGATCACAGAGGACTGCCAGTTACTGGGGCAGCCAACACAAAGGAGAGCCAGTCACTAACGCACCAATCACAGAAGAGGGTCAGTCACTGGGACAGGTAGCATAGATGAGAACCCATCACTGGAGCACCTACGATACAGAGGGCTACTCACTAGGGCACCCATTATGGAAGAAGGCCTGTCAGCAAAGCACTGACACAAAGGAGCTTTGATCACAAAGGAGTGCCAGTCACTGGAGCCCCTATCACAGAGGAGGGCAAGTCACTGAGGCACCCATTACAAAGGAAAAAGAGTAAGTGGGGCATCCATTATGTAGGAATGCTGATCACTGGGGCACCCAACACAATGGACGGTCAGCCACTTGGGCACCCATTACACAGGGGGACAAATCACTAGTGCACCCATTTTACAGGGGGACCAGTCACTTGGAACCCATCACAGATGTCGGCCAGTTATTGGGGCACCCATTATGGAGGAGGCCCAATCAAAGGGACTCCCATTCCAGAAGAGGGTCAGTCACTTAGCCATGCATTATGGAGGAG
This sequence comes from Cephalopachus bancanus, assembly GCA_027257055.1. Taxonomy (NCBI): domain Eukaryota; kingdom Metazoa; phylum Chordata; class Mammalia; order Primates; family Tarsiidae; genus Cephalopachus; species Cephalopachus bancanus. The sequence continues at coordinate 114,321 of JAPVLO010000503.1, forward strand.
GACCAGTCACTGTGGAACCCATCACAGAAAAAGGCTAGTCACTGGGGCACCCATCATAGAAGGGAGCCAGTCACTGGGGCACACATTACAGAGAAGGGCCAGTCACTGGGAAATGTATCACAAAGGAGAGCCAGTCATTGGGGCACCCATCAGACAGGAGATCAGTCACTGGGACATCCATGACAGTGGAGGGTCAGTCATTGGGGTACCCATCACAGAGGAAGGCAGTCACTGGGATACCCATCACAGAAGAAGGCCAGTCACTTGGATACTTGACCTTGTAACTGGAACATTGATCACAGAGTAGGGTCAGTAAATGAGGCTACAAACACAAAAGAGGGTCAATCATTGCAGTACCCATCATAGAGGTAGACCAGTCATTGGGAAAGTCATTCCAGAAAAGGGCCAGTCACTGAGTCACCCATCACAGGGAGGGCTAGTCACTGGGGCATACATCACAGAGGGGGCAGCTCTTGGGATACCTGTAACAGAGGTAAACAATCAGAGACACCCCTCACAAAGGAGGGATAGTCATTGGGATACCCATAACAGAAGAGGACTAGTCACTGTGGCACCCATAACAAAAGAGGGCCAGTCATTATGCAGGAGCGTCAGTTACTGGGTTAAATATCTCAGTGAGGACCGGTCACTGGGCCACTGATCACTAAGGAGGGCCAGTCACTGGGAAACCAATCACAAAGGAGGGCTTGTCACTAGGGTACTCATTATGGAGGACGCCCAGTTATGGGTACCCATCAGAGAGGAGAAATAGTCACTCTGACACCCATTAAGTATCCCCATCACTGAGGAGGACTGGTCACTGTGGCACCCATAATGGAGGAGGACTATATTTACTCTGTGACATCTCAGAGGTGGGCTAGTAACTAGGCACACATTATAGATGAGGCCCTGTCACTGGGGCATCAATCAACAAGGAGGTCCGGTCATCCATAATGGAGGAGTGCTATTCACTGTGGAAACCATTATGTAAGAGGCCCCGATCCTAGAACACCCTTCACAGAGGAGGACTACTCACTAGGGCACCCAATTTGGAGGACTGTCAGTCACTGGACACAAATCAGAAAGGATTCCCAGTCAATGGAGCACCTATTATGGAGGGGGCCTAATCACTGGGACACCCAACATAGTGGCATCAATCACAGGGAAAGCTCAATCACTGAGAAACCCATCATGGATGGGGGCCCAATCATTTGGGCACCCATTATGAAGGAGCGACAGTAATTAGTGCACCCATTATGGAGGAGGCCTAGTAAGCGGGACACCCATCACACAAGAGGGCTAGTCACTGTTGAAAACAATTTGGAGAAGAATTAGTCACTGGGGCACCAATCAGAGGAGATCACGGCCATGGGACACCAACCACAGAGCAGGAACAGTCACTTGGACAACAATCACAGAGGAATGACAATTACTAAGATACCCATCACAAAGGAAAACCATCACTGTGGCACCCATCACAAAGAAGGGTTAGTCACAAGGATATCCATATGGATGAGGGTCAGTCAATGGGGCAGCAATCACAGAGGAGGGCCAGACACTGAGACACCCCCATCACCCAGGTGAGCCAGTCACTGAGGCACACATCACAGAGAACTGTTATTATAGAGGAGGGCTAGTCAACGTGACACCCATTACAGAAGAAAGCTAGTCACTCTGGCACACATCACAGAGGAGAGCTAGTTACTGGGACAATGATCACAAATGAAACCCAGTCAGATGGGTACAAAAAAAACAGGCAAATCCAGTCACTCAGTCACCCATCACAGAAAAGAACCAGTCACTAAGCCACCCATCACAGAGAAGAGATTGTCACTGGGGCACCCATTGAGAGGAGGCACAGTCATTGGGGTTCTGATCATAGAGGAGGGCCTGTCTTGGGTACCTGTCAAAGCAGGCCCAATCACTGTGGTATAAATTACAGAGAAGGGCTCCTGGTCATCAGCGCATGCATCATAGAGGAAGTAAAGTCACTGAAGCATAAATAAAGCAGTGCCAGTCAATGAAGCACCCATCACAGAGGAGGGTACACACGATGGAGGAGGGCCTGTCACTGGGACACCTGACACAGAAGACAGCCAGTCTCTTGGATGCCCATGACAGGGGAGAGTCAGTCACAGGGGCACCCATAACAGAGGATAGCCAGTCATTGGGGCACCCATCACAGAGGAGGTCATTCACTGGGACACACATCAGAGGGGAGGGCCAGTCTCTAGGGTACCCATCAAAGATGAGGGCCAGTAATTGGAGCACCAATTACAGAGGATAGTCAATCACTGGTGTTCCTATCAAGGAGGGCCAGTCAATGAGCCTTCAAACTGAGAAGGGACAGTAACTGAGGCATTCATCATGGAGGAGGCCCAGTTACTGGGACAGCCATCACAGAAGAGAGCATTCACTGAGGCACCCGCCACAGAGATGGGCCTGTTACAGGGGCACCCATCACAGAGGAGGGTCAGTCACTGGGGAACTCATCCCAGAGGCAGGCTAGTAATGGGGCACCTCTCACAGAGGAGGGCTAGTCACTGGAATACCCATTACAGAGAAGGGCCATTCACTGTGAGACTCATCACTAAGGAGGAACAGTCACTGGGAAACACATCACAATGGAATTATCATAATTATATAGGCAGCTCAGTTACTGGGACACACTTCACAAAGGACAGCTAGTCGCTAGGACACCCATTATGGAGGAGAGCCAGTTACTTGGCACGAATCACTAAGGAGGCACAGTCACTACGGTGCCCATAATGGAGGGGGGCTTGCAACTCAGGCACCTATTATGTAAGAGACACAACACTGGGGCAGTGATTACACAGGAAAGCTAGTCACAGGGACACATATAACAGCAGAATCAATCACTGAGGCATTTTTCACAGAACAGAGTCAGCCACTGGGGCACCAATCATGTAAGAGGGCCAGTCACTGGGGCATCTATCGGAGAAGAATCACTCACTTTCACACCCAATTACAGAGGAGAGCCAGTCACTGGAAATTACTGGGACATCAATTATGGTGGAACCCAAGTTACTGGAAAAAAATCACAGGTGAGGGCTAGACACTGGGGCACCCCATTTGGAGGTAGGCCAGTCACAGGGGCCCCATTCACATAGGAGGCCCAGGCAATGGAGCACCTATTATAGAGGAGTACCAATCACTGGCAAACTTATCAGAGTAGGGCCAGTTACTGTTCATACATTATGGAGAAAGCAAGAAGTTGGGAAACGCATTATGGAGGAGTCCCAGAAGCTAAGCCACCTTTCACAAAAGAAGGCTATTCACAGGGACACCCATTTTGGAGGAGGAGCAGTTACTAGGCCACCCATCACAGAAAAGAGCTAGTTAGTTGGGAACCCATCACAGAGCATGGCCAGTCATCTGGGCTTGAATAGAGGAGGCTTTGTCACTGAGGCACCCATTATGGAAGAGGCCCAGTCACTGTGACACTTATCACATAGTAGGGCTAGTAACTGGGGCACCCATCATATATGAAGGCAAGTCACTGGGGCACCTATCACACAGGAGGCGCAGTCACTGGGGCACACATTATGAAGGAAGATCAGTAAGTGGGACATATCACACAGAGGAGGGTAGTAACTGGGTAACACATCACCTAGGAGAGCTAATACTAGGGCACCCATCAGAGATGAGAGTTAGTTAGTGGGGCACACATTAGAGGAGGGCCAGTCACTGAGGTACCCTTCCCACAGGAGGACCAGACATTGAGGCACCCATCCCAGAGGAGGGCCATTCACTGGAGCACCTATGTTAGAAGAGGGCTTCTCATTAGTGTACTAATTAGGGAGAAGAGCCAGACATTGGGGAACCAATCACAAAGGAGGAACAGTCACTTGGGCACTACAACAGAGGAGGGCCAGTCACTGGGGCAACCACCACAGAGGAGTTAAACTCATGGGGCACACATTAAAAAAGCAAGTCACTGGGGCACACATCACAGAAAAAGTCCAGTTACTAGGGTACCCAACAAAGAGAGCCAGGCACTGGGACAAACATCACAAAGGAGAGTCAGTCACTGGGGCAAAAATGACAGAAGAGGTATAGAAACTAAGGCACCCATCAAAGAGGAGGGCCATTCACTGAGGAACCCATCCGGAGGAGGACCAGTCACTGAGGCATCCATTAGATGAGCTAGTCACTGAGGCACCCATTTCAGAGAAGGGCCAGTCACAGGGGCACCCATTAGGAGGAGGGCCAGACACTGGGCACCAGTCACAAAGGAGGGCGAGTCACTGAGGCACCCATCACAAAGGAGGCCAAGTCACTGAAGCACCCACCCCAGAGGAGGGACAGTCATTAGGGCATTCATAAGGAGGGCCAGTCCCTGGGACGATGATCACAGAGGAGGGCCAGTCACTGGGGCACCCATGACAGATGAGGCCCAGTTACTAGGGCATCCTCTCAGAGGAGACCTGGGCACTGGGGTACCCATGACAGAGGAGGGCCAGTCAATGGAGCACCCAATAGGAGGAGAGCCAGTCATTGGGGCACCGATCACAGAGGAGGGCCATTCACAGGGGCACCCATTACAAAGGGAGCCAAGTCATGGGGTCACCCATAACAGGAGGGCTAGATACTAGGGCACTCATCACAGAATAGAGCCGGTTACTGAGGCACCTGTCAGAGAGTAGAGCTAGTCACTGGGGTACCCATCACAGAAGAGGTAAATTCACTGGTGTGCACATTATAGAGGAGGCCCAGACACTGGGACAGCTGTCAAACAGGAGGGCCAGTCACTGGGGCACGTATTACAGAGGAGTCCCAGGCACTGTGGCACACATGACAGAGGAAGGTAGTCACTGGTGCACCCATTATTGAAGAGGCCCAATTACTAGGACACCCATTACAATAGAGTGTTATTTATTGGGGCAACAATCATAAGGGGGCTAGTCATTGAGACAGCAATCACAGAGGATCCCTTGATACTTAGGGCCCCCATTATGAAGAAGGGAATCAATGATTGTAACACCCATCACAGAAGAGGGTTAGTCACCTGGGTACCCATCACAGAGGAGACCAAATCACTGAAGTACCTAGCACAGAATAGCGCCAGTCAATGTGACACCCATGACAAAGGAGGCCCAGTCACTGGGAATCTGGTTACAGAGAAGACCCAGTCACTGGAGCACTGTCACTGAGGATGGCCATTTAATAAGGCACCAATTATAGAGGAGGGACAGCCATGAGGGCACCCATCACAGAAGAAGGCTAGTCACTGGAGCACCCATAACACTGGAGGCCAATCACTGGGGCACATATCATTGAGGCAGGCCAGTGATGGAGACACCCTTCCCAGAGGAGCACTATTCATAGGGATATCCATCATAGTGGAAGACTAGTCACTGTGGCACCCATAAAAGAGGAGGCACAAATCACAGAGGAGGGCCAGTCAATGGGCAGCTATCACAGAGGAGGGCTAGTCACTGAAGCTTAAATCACTGAGACAGAAAATCACTGAGGAACTCATTACAGAGGAGGGCTAGTTGCCAGGGTACACATTATGCATGAGGGGCTGTCACTGTGGCACCAATCACAGAGAAGGCCCAGTCCCTGGGGCACATAATGGAGGAGAGCTAGTAACTGGAGCACCAATTATGTTGGAGACCAAGTCACTGAAACAGCGATCACAGCTGAAAGCTACACTGGGACACTCATCACAGAGGAGGATCAGTCACTAGGGCATAATTCACGGAGGATGGTCAGTCACTGGGGTACCCATCACAGAGAAGGGCAAGTCACTGTGGCTCTCATTATAGAACAAACTCAGCCACAGGGGCTCTATCACAGAGGAGAGCCAGTCACTGGGACACCCATTGTTCAGGAGAATCATTCATTGGTGCAACCAATTTGGATAAGGGCCAGTCACTGTGGTACCAATCACAATGGAGGCCCAGTCATGGCACAGTTATTATGAAGGAGATCCAGAAATGGGGGCACCCATCACAGAGGAGGGTTAGTCACAGGGACTCACATTTTGGAGGAGGCCCATTTACTAGGACACCTATAACAGAAGAGGGTTATTCACTGGGGTACTGATCACAGAAGATGGCCAGTCATTGGGGCACCAATCACAGAGGAAGGACAATCACTGGTGCAACCATTTTGGAAGAAGCACAGTCATCATGAAACACTTCACAAAAGAGGGCTCGTCACTGGAGCAACCATCATATATGATGGCCAGTCACTGGGCCACTAATCACAGAGGAAGCCTAGTCACTGAGGCACACAAAACGGAGGCCCAGTCACTGGGACACCAATCACTGGGGCACAAATTATAGAGGAAGTCAAGTAAGTGGGACTCCCACTATGTGGGAGGCACAGTTACTGGAACACCCATCACAGAGGAGGTCTAGTAACTAGGTCCTCTATTATGGGGAGGACCTATCACTGGGGCAACAATCAACAAGGAGGCCCAGTCACTGGGGCACAAATCACAAAGGTGGCCATTCACTGGAATACTGATCATAGAGGAGGGCCAGTCAGGGCCAGTCACTGGGGCAACCATCACAAAGAGGTGCCAGTCACAGTGCACACATTATAGAGGACTGCCAGTCACTAGGGTACCCAACACAGATGAAGGCTAGTCTCTGTGACACCCATCACAAAGAAGAGACATTCATTAGTACAACCATCACAGAGAAGTTCTAGTAATGGTGAATGTATTATAAAGGAGTGCCAGTTACTAAAGCACCAATCACAGATTAAGACTAGTCACTGGGACATTCATCACAGAGAAGAGTCATTCACTGGGACAACTACCATAGAAGTTGGCCATTCATGGAGGCAGCCCTCATTGAGGGGGAATATTCATTGGGACACCCACACAGAGGAGGTGTAGACAAAGTGGCACCAATAACAGAGTAGAGATAGTCATAGGGGCATCCATTATAGAGGAGGGCCAGGCATTGGGAAAACATCACAGAGAAGGTCCACTAACTAGGGCAAACATCACTGAGAAGGGTCAGGACACCCACCACAAAGGAGGTCTTATCACTGAGGAATCCAATATGGAGGAGGACCAATTACTGGGACCCCCATCACAGAGAAGGGCTAGTCACTAGGGCACCCATTATGGAGAAGGACCAGTCACGGGGCACAAATCACTGAGGAGGCACAGTAACTGACACACCCATAATGGAGAAGGACAAGTCACTACAGAACCCATTATGTAGGAGACTGAGTCACTGGGGCAGCAATCACTGAGGACAGGTAGTAACTGGAACAAGCATCACTAAGGAGGATCAATCACTGGAAATTTCTCAAAAAGGGGGAGCAGAGTCCCTGGGGCACCCATCACAGAGGAGGGCCAGTCACAGAGTCAGTATAGAGGAGACCTTGTCACTGGGGCAACTACCACAGAGGAGAGCCAGTCACTGTGACACCCATTACAGAGTAGAGTCAGTCACCAGGGCACCCATTATGGAGGAGGACAGTCACTGGGACATTCATCACAGGACATTCATCACAGAGCAGAGCTAGGGTGATTAAGGCACCCGTTATAGAGGAGGGTCAATCACTGGGGCACAAATCATTAAGAAGGCACAATCACTGGGGCATCCATAATATAGGACAGCTAGTCACTAAGGCACCCATTATGTAGTAGACTCAGTCACTGGTGCAGCTATCACAGAGAAATGGTAGTCACTGGGCACCCATCACCAAAGAGGATGAATCACTGGGTTATTTTTCACAGATGGGGGCCAGTCATAGGGGTACCCATTACAGAGAAGTCTCAGTCACTGGGGCATCTACCACAGAAGAGAGCTAGTCATTGGGAAACTTATCACTGAGGACAGCAGCCACTGGGGCACCCACCGCAGAGGAGGGCTAGTAACTTCAGCACCCAATTTGCAGAAGAACCAATCACTGTGGCACAATCACAGATGAGGCCCAGTCAATGGAGCACCTACTATGGAGGAGGCTGGGACACTCATTACAGAGGAGGATCAGTAACTGGGCACCCATCTCAGAGGAGAGCTAGTCATGGGACCCCAATTTGGAGAGGCACAGTCACTGGGACACCCATCACAAAAGAGGGCTAATTACTGTGCCACCCATTACAGAGTATGGCCAGTTATTAGGGCATCAATCACAAAGAAGGCCCAGTCACTGTGGCCCTCATTATGGAGGAAGCCTAGTCACTATGACACCCATCACAGAGGCGGACTACTCTCTGGGACACCTATCATATATGAAGGATAGTCCCTGAGGCATTAATCACAGGGGAGACCCACTCATTATGGATAAGCTCAGTCACTGGGACACCCACCACATAGGAGGGGTAGTCAATGGGGCACACAATTTGGAAGAGAGCCAGTGACTGGGCACCTATCACTGAGGCAGCCCTGTCAAAGAAGCACCTATTATGGAGGATGGCCAATCACTGGGGCACCCATCACAGAGGGGGGCCAGTCAATGGGGAACACCTCACATAGGAGGGATAGTCACTGGGACACCCACACAGAGGAGGGCTAGAAACTGTGGCACCAATAATAGAGGAGGGCCAGTCACTGGGGTACCAATCATGGAGGAGGTCCAGTCACTGGGACAACCATCACAGAAAAGGGCTAGTCACCAGGGCACCCATCACTGAACACTGGGACACCTACCACAATGGAAGACTTGTCACTATGGCATCAAATATGAGGGAGGCAAGTGACATGGACAAGCATCATAGAAGACAGTTAGTCTCTAGAGCACCCGTTATGGAGGAGGACCAGTTACAGGGGCACAAACAATCAAGGAGGCACAGTCACTAGGACATCCATAATGGAGGAGGGTTGGTCACTGAGGCACATATTAGATAGGAGACCCAGTCACTGGGGCAGCAATCAGAGAGGAAACCTTGATATTGGGGCACCCATCGATGAGGAAGACCAGCCAGTGGAGTATTTTTCACAGAGGAGAGTCAGTCACGGGGCACCCAAAACAGAGGAGAGTCAGTCACAGGGCACCCAAAACAGAGGAGAGTCAGTCACTGGGGCAATCATTATAAAGGAGACCCAGTCATGAGGGTATCTATCACAGAGGAGAGTCAGTCACTGAGACACACATCATAGAGAAGAGACAATCACTGGGGCACCCATCACAAAGGAGGGCTAGTCACTGGGGCACAAATCACAGAGGTGGGCCAGGCACAGGGTACACCTCAAAGAGAGGGCTAGTCACTGGGGCACAAAACACAGAAAAGAGCCAGTCAACTGAGACACCCATCACTGAGGAAGGCAGGTCACTAGGACTGCCATCACAAATTAGGAGCAGTCAAAGGTACATCACATCTGGTCATTGGGTACCCATCACAGAATAGGACAGTCACTGGGACAGCAATCACAGGAGAAGGCTGTCACTGGGGCATCCATCACAGAGGAGGGTCAGTCACTGTGGTACTCATCACAGAAGAGGCACAGTCACTGTGGCACCTATTATGGAGGAGAACCAGTCACTGAGGCACCCATCACAGAGGGCCAGTCACTGGGGCACCAAACAAAGAAGAGTGCCAACCACTGGGGAACCCATCACTGAGAAGAGCCAGTCAATGAGGCATCCATCACAGATAAGGACCAGTCACTTGGACAGCTATCATAGAAGAGATCCTGTCACTGGGCATCCATCAAAGAGGAGAGTCAGTACCTAGGCACCCATCACAGAGAAGAGGCAGTCACTGGGGCATGCATCACAGAGGAGGGCCAGTCAATGAGGCACCCATCACAGAGGCAAGCCAGTCATGGGGGCACCATCTATAGAGGAGGACTACTCACTGGAACACCCACACACAGAAGGACTTTTTCATTGTGCCAATGATAACAGAGGAGGGCCAGTCACAGGGACATCCATTATAGAGGAGGTCTAGTCACTGCAGCATCTATCAAAGAGGAGAACCAGTCACTGAGCTATCCACGACATAGAAGCAACAGTCACTGGGATACTATTTATGGAAGAGACCCACTAATTGGACACACATCACAGTGTCGGGTTAGTCACTGAAGCACCCAATTTGGAGGAAGGCTAGTCACTGGGGCAGCAATCCCAGAGGAGACTCAGTTAATAAAACACCTATTACTGAGGGGAACCAGTCAATGGGACACCTATCACAGAGGAAGGGCAGTCACTGGGGTACACAATATGGAGGAGGTCCAGAAACTGGGGCACCCATCAGAGGAAGGCTAATCACTGGGGCACCCATTTTGGATGAGGCTGAGTTGCTAGGACACCCATCAGAATGAGGACTAGTTACTGCGGCACCCATCACAGAGGAGGGGTCGTCACTGGGACACCCATCCATATATGAAGGCAAGTCACTGGTTCACCAATCACCGGGGATGCCCAGTTACTGGGACACAAGTTAAGGAGGAGTACCAGTCACTGGGTAACCAATCATAAAAGAGGCCCAGTAACTGTGGCACCCATACTGGAGGAGGAACAGTCACTGTAACACGCATCATAGAGGTCTAGTCATGGGGGCACTCATCATATATTAAGGCAAGTGACTGTGGCACTAATCAAAGTGAAAGACCGGTCACTGGAGTACACATTGTGGAGGAGAACCAGTCACTGAGACACCAGCCACAAAGGAGGGTCAGTCACTGGGACACACAATATGGAGGAGGCCAAGCAACTGGAACACCCATCACAGAAGGGGGCAAGTCACTGGGGAAACCATTATGGAGGAGGACCAGAAACCTGGACATTAAACCCGTAGGAGGCTCAGTCACTGGGACACACATAATTCAGTAGGTCCAGTCACTGGGACACCGATCACAGAGGAAGACCAGTCACTGAGGCAACCATTATGGAGGAAAGCCAGTCACTGGGTAAACCTTTGCAGCGAAGGGTTACACCAGAGCACCAAGCACAGATGTCTAATCACTAGGGCTTCCATTATGGATGAGGGCCAGTTTGGGGGCACTGGTCACAAAGGAGGGTCAGTCACTGGTTCACCCATCACAAGGCAGGGCCACTCACTGTGGCACTCATTACAGAGAAGAGCCAGTCACTGGGACACCCATCACAGGGGAGGGCAAGTCACTAGGTCATCCATTATGGATGAGTGCCAGTCACTAGGGAACCAATAATAGAGGAGGGTAAATCACTGGGAAACCCTTCACAAAGAGTGCCAGTTGCTGTGGCATCCATCACAGAGGAGTGCCAGTCACTCTGGGCAAATAGGATAGTTGAGGGCCAGTCACTGGAGCAGTCAACACAGAGAAAACCAAGTCACTGGAACAACAATCATGAAGGAGAGCTAGTCACTGGGCACCCATCACAAAGAGGACCAGTCACTGGACAGTCATCACAGAGGAGTGACTGTTATTGAGGCACCCATCACAGAGGAGGGTCAGTCACTAGGGTACCTCTTATGATAGAGACCCCATCACTGGGCCACCCATAATGGAGGAGGACTAGCCACCATGACACACCTTATATAGGAGACTCAGTCACTGGGGTAGTGATTACAGAGAACAGCTAGTCACTAGGATACACATGACAAAGGAAAATCAGTTACTGGGGCATGTTTCACAGAGGAGGGCCAGTCACTGTGGCACCCATAACAGAGGAAGGCCAGTTCCTAGAACACCCATCAGGCAGGAGGTCAAGCAATGGGTGCACCATTCACAAAGGAGGGCTAGTCACGGGGGCATACATTATGAAGGAGGTCTAGTCACTGGTACAAACATCATAGAGGAGGGACAGTCATGGGGGCAACCATCACAGAGGAAGTATAGTCACTGGACACCCATCACAGAGGAGGGCCATTCACTAGGACAGTCATCACAGAAAGGTTCAATCACTGGGGCAGCCATTATAGATGAGGGCTAATCACTGAGGCACCCATCACAGAGGAGTTGTAGTCACTGCACACCCATCACAGAGGAGGGCCAGTCACTGGGACAGCCATTACAGAAGAGGGCCTGTCACTGGGATGCCATCATGAGGAGGCCTGTTAATGTGGCACCCACCACACAGGCGGGCCAGTCAACAGGTGCACCCCTTACAGAGGAGGACTAGCCACTAGGACATCCAACTCAGTGGAAGGCTACTCACTGTGGCACCCATAACAGAGGAGGGTTAGTCACAGGGGCACCCATTATGGAGGAGGGCCAAACATTTGGACAACTGCCACACAGAAGGGCTAGTCTGGGGTAACCATTATAGTGACAGTCATTGGGGCACCAATCACAGAGGAGTCCTAGTCACTGGGACACCCATAATGGAGGAGAGCCAATCATTAGCGCACCCATTACTAGGGCACCATTTACATAGGAGGGCCTGTCACTGGTGCATCAATCACAGAGCAAAAACAGTCACAGATGTGCCCATCATAGAAGAAGGTCAGTCAATGGGACACCCATTATGGAGGAAGCCCAGTCACTGTGGCAACGAACATAGATGAGAGCCAGTCACTGGGATGCCCATCACAAGGAAAGCCAGTCACTGGGACATCCATAGCAGAGGAGTTCTAGTCACTAAGGCATCCACTATGGATGAGGGCTTATAACTGGGGCACCCATAATGGAGGAGGGCCAGTCAATGGGGCACCCTTAAGAGGAGGCCATTCACTGCGGCCATTAACACAGATGAGAGCCAATCACAGAGGGGTGCTAGTCACTAAGGCATCCATTATGGATGAGGGTTTACAAATGGGGCACCCATCATAGAGGAAACCCAGTCACTGAGACACCTGGCAAAGGGAAGGGCCAGTCACTGATGTACCTACCCATCACAGAGGAGGCCCAGTCACTGGGGCACCCATCAGAAGAAGAGCCAACTACTGGGGCACTGATCACAGAAGAGGGTCTGCCACTGGGACACCCATCACAGCAGAGGACCAGTCACTGAGACAACCATCAGAGTGGAGACAAGTCACTGGGGCACCGATCACAAAGAAATCCTAGTCCCTGGGGCACCATTACAGTGGAGATCCAGTTACTGGGGCATCTATCACCAAGGAGGACTATTTGCTGGGGTACCCAACTGGAAGGAGGGGGAGTGACTAGGGCACAAATTATTGAGATCCAGAAGTACCTATTATGGAGGAGGCCCAATCACAGGGACACCTTTACAAGGAGGGTCAGTCACTGTAGCAACCATTACTGAGGAAGTTCAGAAAATCCAGCACCCATCACAGAGGACTAGTCGCTGGGGGACCCATTTTGAAGGAGCCCAATTATTAGGAAACCCATCACAGCAAAGGGGTAGTCATGGGACACCCATCATATATGAAGGCTAGTCACTGGGGCACCAATCACAGAGAAGGCCCAGTCACTAAGGCACCAAAAATGGAGAAGTCCCAGTCACCAAGACACCCATCACAGAGGAGGGATAGTCACTGGGGCACCCATCACATATGAAGTCAGTCACGGCTGCACCAATCACAGAGAATGCCTGGTAACTGGGGAACACATTATGGGAGGCCCAGTCACTGGAACAGCGAATACAAGGGAGGGCACTAAGGCACCCATTATGGAGGAGGCCCAATAGTGGGACACCCATCACAGAGGAGGGCTAGTCACTGGGACAACAATTACAGAGGAAGACCAGTCACTGGTGCATCAATCTCAGAGGAGGCTCTGTCACTGTGGCACCAAAAATGGAAGAGGGTCAGTCACTGGTGCACCCATTATAGAGAAGGCCCACTTATTGGGACAGCCCACATACAGGAGGTTTAGACACTGTGGCAACCATTATGATGGATAGCCAATCTTTGGGACAGCAGTTACCAAGGAAACTCAGTCACGGGGAAACCCATAATGGAGGAGGGCCATTCACTGGGGCAACCATAAGGAAGGGACCCAGTCAGTAGGACATGAATCACAAATGAGGACTAACACTGGAGCACCATCACAGAGGAGTATCTGTCATTTGGTTGCCCATATAAAGGATGAGACAGTTACTGTTGCACTCATCACAAAGGAGGGGTAGTCATTGAGTATTCATTATGGATGAGGGGTAGTCACTGGAAAACCCATCACAGAGGAGGCACTGTCATGTTGGCACCCATCACAGAGAAGTGCCTGTCACATAGACACCCATAAAAATGGAGTGCCAGTTACTGAGGCAACCATTACGAGGAGGTCCAGTCACTGGGACAGCCACAACAGAAGTCCAGTCACTGGGGGCATCCATCAAGGAGGAGGGCTAATCAATGGGACCCAAAACAAAGAAGGTCACAGAGGAGGGTCAGTCACTAGGGCGCCCATTATGGAGAAGCCCCAGAGACTGGGACATCTATCACAGAGAGGACAATTCACTGGGGCATCCATTTTAGAGGAGACCCAGTTACAAGGACACACACCAAAGTGAAGGGTTAGTCACTGGGGAACTCATCAAATATGAAGTCAGTCATTGGGGTACTCATCACAGAGGGTGCCCTATCATGACATCACCCATCACCAGGGGCCCACATCATATATGAAAGCCAGTCACTAGGCACCAATCAAAGAGAGGGCACAGTCACTGGGGTACCGATCACAGAGAAGGGCCAGTCACTTGGACAACCATCACAGAGGAGGACCAGTCACTGGGGCGCCAGCACAGAGGAGTGCCAGTCACTGCAGCACATACTACAGAGGAGGGTCAGTCACTGGGGCATCCATCACAGAGGACAGCCAGTCACTGGAACCATCACAGAAGAGAGCCAGGCAATGGGGCTCCCATCACAGAAGAGAGCCAGTCACTGAGGCACTTATCACAGTGGAGGGTCTGCCACAGGGGCTGAAATAACAGAAGAGGACCATTCACTGTTGTACCCATTACAGAAGAGGGATAGTCACTGAGGAACTCATCACAGAGGAGGCACAGTCACTATGCCACCCATGATAGAGGACAGGCAGTCACTGGGGCAATCATCTCAGAGGAGATGTATTTACTAGGTTCCTATCACAGAGGAGGGCCAGACACTGGGATAGCCATCACAGAAGAGGCCCACTCACTGGGGCACCCATCATAAAAGAAGACCAGACACTGTACACACCCATCACAGAGGAGGGGCAGTCACTGGGGCTCCCATAATAGAGGAGGGCTTGTCAATGGAGCATCAGGCACAAAAGCAGGCCAATCATGGGAACACCGTTCACAGAGAAAGAGGCCCAGTCACTGGGTTATCTATCACAGAGGAGGTATATTCACTGAGGCACCCACTTTGGAGGAGACAAGTCACTGTGGCACAAATCATGAAGGAGGCCCAGACAATAGAGCACCTATTATGGAGGTGTCACAATCACTGGGACACACTTCAGAAAGGAGGGTCAGCTCCTGAAGCACAGGAGGCCCCGAAACTGTGGCACCCATCACAAATGAGGTCTAGTCACAGAAGCACCAAATTTCTAGGAGGCCCAGTTACCAGGACACACATCACAGAGCAGGGCTACAAACTGGGGCACCCATCATATATGAATGCTAGTCACTAGGGCACCAATCAAACAGAAGCAGTCACTGCAGCACCCAAAATGGAGGAGGTACACTCACTGAGATACCCATCACTTAAGAAGGTTAGTCACTGGGGCACGCATCCTATATAAAGGCCAGTCACTCATCATCAATCACAGAATAGACACAGTCACTGGGTCACCAATCACAGAGGAGGGCCAGTCACTTGAGAACCCATCACAGAGTAGGGTGAATCACTGGGGCACTCATCACAGAGAAGTCTGGTCACTGGAGCACATATTATAGAGGACAGATAGTCACTGGGGCACAAATCACTGAGGAGAGCCAGTCACTGGGACAGCCATCACAGAGAAGAGCCAGGTACTGGGGCACTCATCACAGGGGAGGGCCAATCGCTGGGGCAGCCATCACAGAGGAGGCTCAGTCACTGTGGTACCGATTACAGAGTAGGGCTAGTCAGTGGGGAGCCCATCAGAGATGATGCACATTCACTGAAGCACATATCACAAAGGAGAGACAGTCACTGAGGCACACATCACAGAGGAGGGCTATTTACTTGGGCACCCATTAGTAGGAGGCCCCGTCATTTTGGTCAACCATCAAAGAGGAGGGGATGCTAGTCACTTGGCCACCCATTACAAAGGTGACATAATCACTGAGGTACCTATTACAGAGGTGGGTCAGTCATGAAACACCCATCACAGAGGAGGTCCAGTCACTGTGAAACCCATTAGAAAGAGGGTCAATCAATCACTGGAGCACTGATCACAGAGAATGGTCAGTCCCTGGGGCTGCCAACCAGAGGAGGCCCAATCACTGGGGCACTCATCACAGAGATGGTCTTGTCATTGGGACACCAATCACAGGGGAGGCCCAGAAACTGGGAAACCAATTATGGTGGAGGCCAAGTCACTGGGACACCCATCATGAAGGAGGACCAGTAAGTGGTGCACCCATTATGGAGGAGGCCCAGTAAGTGGGACACCCCCCACAGAAGAGGGCTAGTTACTGGTGCAAACACTGCAGAGAAAAAGTAGTCACTTCACTGAAGCACATATCACAAAGGAGAGACAGTCACTGAGGCACACATCACAGAGGAGGGCTATTTACTTGGACACCCATTAGTAGGAGGCCCCGCCATTTTGGTCAACCATCAAAGAGGAGGGGGCGCTAGTCACTTGGCCACCCATTACAAAGGTGGGACACCCATCATGCCTCCTTCATAATGGGTGGGACACCCAAATTATGGAGGAGGCAGAATCACTGAGGCACTGGTCACAGAGAGGGACCTGTCCCTGGGACACCCACCACAGAGGAGGACTAGTCATTGGGCTCACCAATCACAGAAGAGGGACAGTAACTGGATGACCCATTAAGGAGGAGGTTCTGTCACTGGGACAACCATTCAAGAGGAAAGTCACTCACTGAGGCACCCATTGCAAAAGAGTGCCTGACATTGGGGAAAATAAAGGAGCATCAGTCAATATTGCACCCATCTCAGAAGAAGGCCAGTCACTATGGCACACATCACTGAAGAGAGTCAGTCACTGGGGCACCTGTCACAGAGAAGAGCCAGCCACTGAGGGAACCATTACAGAGTAGGGCCAATCACTGATTCACCCATCACAGATGAATGTGAGTCACTGGGACAACGATTAAGAGTAAACTCAATCACTGGAGCTTGGATTACATAGGAGGCCCTGTCACTGGGGCATCCATCACAGAGGAGGCCTAATTACTGTGATATCATTTACAGAGGAGGAACAGTCACTGAGGCACCCATCACAGAGGAGTGCCATTCACTAGGGCACCCATTAGGAAGAGGCCAGTTACTGGGGCACCCATCGCAGAGAATGGCTAGTCTCTTGGGCACCCATCGCATAGAAGAGCTGTCACTGAGGCACATAACACAGAGAAGGGACAGTCACTGAACCAACTATCACACAGGATGTCCAGTTACTGGGAGACCCATTTTGAAGAAGGGCCAATCACCAAGGCATTGATAATAGAGGCATGCTGCTAACTGGGCCATCAATCACAAAGGGGGCCCAGTGACTTAGGTACCAAACACAGAGGAAGACCAGTCATTAGGGCATCGATCATAGAGGACAAGTAGTCACTGAGGCACGCATCACATAGGACTAGTCTCTGGGGCTAATGACTGTGGTACACATCACAGAGAGCCAGTAACTGGGGCCCATGTTGTGGAGGAAGGCCAATCACTGGGGCACCCATCTGGGAGGAGGACCAGTCATTGGCACACCCATCACAGATGTGGGCTAGTCACTGTGGTACCCATTATGGAGAAGGTAAGTCACTGGAACTACCATCACAAAGGAGGGCCAGCCATTTGGGCACCCATTATGGAGGAGGGCCTGTCACAGGGACACCCATCACAAAAGTGAATCAGTCACTGGGACATCCTTCACAGAGGAAAGTCTGTCACTGAGGCACCCATCACAGAAGACAGTCAGTCATTGGGGCCAACCTCACAGAGAAGGCCAGTGACTGGGACACTCATCACAGTGGAGGACCAGTCTCTTGGGTACTCATCATATATAAGGACCAGCTACAGGAACACCAATTACAAGGATAAGCACTGGTGCTCCAATCACAGAGGAGGGCCAGTCAATGACATATCAAACAAACAGGCAGAACAGTCACTAAGGCACTCATCACAGAGGAGGGCCAATCACTAGGACTGGCATCACAGAAGAGGGTCAATCACTGGGGCACCTAATACAGAGAAGGGCAAGTCACTGGGGCACCCATCACGGAGGAGGATCAGTCACTAGAGCATACATAACAGAGGAGGGCCAGCCATTGGAGAACCTGGCACAGAGGCTGTCTAGTCATAAAGGTACCCCTCAGAGGAGGGCTAGTCACTGGACAGCTATCACAGAGAAGGGCTACACATTATGGCACACATAACAAAGGAGGGTCAGTCACTGGGCGACCCGTTATGGAGGAGGGCAAGTCACTAAGACAACCACCACAGAGGAGGGCCACTTACTGGGCCATCCATCACTGAGGAGGGACACTTATTGGGAAACCTATCACAGTGGTGGTCTTGTTACTGGGGCCCCAATTATGGAAGAGGCCCACTTACTAGGATGCCCTTCACAGAGAGGTGCTAGTCACTGGGACACCCATTATGGAGGAGGGCCAGTCACTGGGGTACAAATCACTGAGGAGTCACAGTCACTGGGTCACCCATAATGGAGGAGGGCTAGTCACTTGAGCACCCATTATGTAGGAGGCACAGTCACTGGGACAATGATTACAGAGGAAAGCTCGTCAGTGGAGCAGCCATCACAGAGGAGGCTCAGTCACTGGAACATTTTTCACAAAGGAGGGCCATTTGCTGGGGCACCCGTAACAGTGGAGGGCCAGTCAAAAAGGCACGCATCACAAAAGAGGGCTACTCACTGTTTCTTGCATCACAGAAGAGGGCTTGTCACTGTGGCACACTTCACAAAGGAGGATTAGTCATTGGGGCACCAATGCTGGAGGAGGTCAGTCAATGAGGCACCCATCAAAGAGGAGGACCAGTTACTATGTCATCAAACACAGAAGACAGCTAGTCACTGGGGCACCCATTATAGAGGATGGGCAGTCACTGGGGCACCCATAAAAGAGAAGAGACGGTATCCAGGACAGGTATCACAGAGGTGGGCTAGTCATAGGGGCACACATCACAGTTGAGAGCGAGTCACTGGGAGACCCAACACAGAGGAGGGGTAGTCACTGTGACAGACATAACAGAGGAGGCCAAGTCACTTGGACACCCATTACGGAGCAGGGCCAGGCACTGGAAAAACCTTTGCAGAGGAGGGCTTGTCACTGGGGCAACAATTATGGTAGAGGGACAGACACTGGAACAGCCATCAAAGAAGAGGGACAAGCCGGGCTTGGTGGCTCAGCCTGTAATCCGCGCCTTTGGGAGGCTGAGGTGAGTGGATTGCCTGAGCCCGCAGGTTCGAGACCCGCCTGGGCAGCGAGACCTCATCTCTACAATAAATCAAAAAAAACCAGCCGGGCTTGGTAGCGCATGCCTGTAATTCCGGCTACTGGGAAGGTTGAGGCGGAAGGATCGCCGGAGCCCAGCAGGTCAAGGCTGCGGTGGCCGGAAGCGGCCACTGCACTCCAGTCTGGGCGACAGAGTGAGACTCCAACTCAAAAAAAAAAAAAAAAAAAGAGGAGGGACAGTCACTGGTGCACCCAACACAGAAATGAGGCAGTCACTAGAGTATCCATACAAAGGAGGGCCAATCACAGAAGATCACATCATAGAAGCAGGCCAGTCATGGGGGCACCATTCACAGGAGTTCTAGTCACTGGACACACATCACAGAGAAGGGCTGGTCACTGTGGCACTGAACATACAGGAAGGACAGAAACATGTCAACCAATTTGCAGGAGGGCCAGTCACTGGGGCACCAATCATGAAGGAGGTCCTAACAATGGAGCACCTATGATGGAGGAGGCCCAATCCCTGGGACACCCATCACAGAGGAGAGCCAGTTACTGGGACACCCATCACAGAGGGGGACTAGTCACTGGGGCACCCATTTTAAAGGAGACCCAGTTACTAGGTCACACATCACAGAAGAGGGCTTGTCACTGGGGCACTCGTCCCTGAGGTTGGCCAGTCATTGAGTCACCAATCACAGAAGAGGACCAGTCTCTAACACACTCATTATGGAGGAGGCCCAGTTACCATGACAACCATTTCAGAGGACTGCTAGTACTGAGGCACCCATTGTATATGAAGGCCTGTCACTGGGCACTGATCACAGAGGAGGACCAGTCACTGGAGCACACATCACACAGGTAAGCCAGTCACTTAGGCACCCATCAGAGAGGAGGGCTAGTCACACTGACAAACATCAGAGAAGAAGGTCAGCCACTGAATCACACATCTCAGAGGAAAGCCAGTCACTGGGAAACCCATCACAGAGGAGGGGTAGTCACTGGGGCACCCATTATGTTGAAAGGCCAGTCACAGGAACAACCATCCCAGAGGAGTAAATGGGGTATCCATGACTGATGAGGTCCAGTCGATGGGACACCCATTACAAAAAGGAATTGTTACTGGGGCACCCATTTGGAGGAGGCCCTGTTGCTGAGTCAAGTCATTTCAGAGGAGGGCTATTCACCAGGGCAACCATTATGGAGGAGGGCCAGTAATTTGGGTACCAATCCCTGAGGAGGCCTAGTCATTCGGTCACCCATAATGGAGGAGGGATAATCATTGGGACACCCATTATTTAGAAGACCCAGTCACTGGAGCAGCAGTCACAGAGGAAAGCTATTCAGTGGGGCACCAATCATAGAAGAGGATCAATCACTGTGACATTTTTCACAAAGGAGAGCCTGCCACTGGTGCACCCATCATAGAGGAGGGCCTGTCACTGGGGCACTCATTACAGAGAAGGCACAGTCCCTGGGGCATCTATCACTGAGGAAAGCAAGTCACTGGAATACCCAACACAGAGGAGGGCTAGTCACTGGGACACCAATTATGGAGGAGATGCAGATACTAGCACACCCATCAAAGAGGAGAGCTAGTCACTATGGCACTCATTCTGGAGGAGGACCAGTCATAGGATAACCAGACAATGAGAAGGCCATGTCACTGGGGTACCTGTAATGAAGGAGGGCAAGTCACTGAGGCACTTATTATGTAGGAGAGACCCAGTCACTAGGGCAGTGATCAGAGAATAAAGCTAGTCACTAAGGCACTCATTACAGCGACATATCAGTTGCTGGGGCAGTTTTCACAAAAGAGGGTCAGTCACTGGGGCACCCGTCACAGTGAGCTAGTCACTGGAGCACCCTGCATCGAGCATGCCTAGTCACTGGGACACCCATCACAGAGGAGAGGCAGTCACTGGGTCAGTCATCACAGAAGAGGGCCATTTAATGGGCACCAATGACAGAGGAGGGCCAGTCACTGGGGCACCAATCCAAGAGGAGGGATAATCAATAGGGTAATCATCCTGGAGCAGGGCCAGTCATTGTGCACCCATCACAGTAGTTGACCAGTAACAAAGGCACGCATAACAGAGGAGGGCTATTAACTGGGACATCCATCACAGAGGGTTTGTCACTATGGTACACATCACAGATAAGGGCCCATTCCTGGGGAATCCATTATGGGAGAGGGCCAGTCAGTAACTGGGATACCCATCAAAGAGGAGGGCCAGTCACTGGGACACTCAGCACTGAATAGGGCCAGTCATGGGACATGCTTCACAAAGAAAGGCTTGTCGCTATGTTACCCATTATTAAGAAGGTCCAGTTACTGGGACAACCACCAAAGTGGAGGGCCAGTCACTAGGGCACCCATTATTGTGGAGGGTCAGTCACTGGGGCAGCAATCACTGAGGAGGCCCAATCACTGGGGCACCTGTCACAGAGGAGGGATAGTCACCAGAGCATACATTTTGGAGGAGACACAGTTAGTAGGATATCCATCACAGAAGAGGGCTAGTCACCAGGTCATTCATCAGAAAGGACGGTCAGTCACTGGACCACCAATCATAGAGGAGGCCCCGTCATGTGACACTTAACATGGAAAAGGCCCACTCATTGTTACACCCATCATAGAGGTTGTCTTGTCAGTAGGAGCCCCTCATATAGGAAGGCAAGTCACAGAGGAGGACCATCCTGTGGTACCCATCACAGAAGAGAGACAGTCACTAGGGCACCCATCAGAGGAGGGCCAGGCACTGGGGAAAACATCACAGAAGACAGTCAGTCAGTGGGACACATATTACAGAAGAGGGTCAGTCACTTGGGAAGCCATCACAGAAGAAGGCTACTCACTGTAGCATCAAACCTAGAGGAGAACCAGTCCCTGGACAAGCATCACAGAGTAAGACAGGCACTGAGGCACCCATCACAGAGGAGGGTCAATCACTGAGGACACACCACAGAGAAAGGCCAGTCACTGGGGCACCCATTACAGAGGAGAAGAGTAAATGGGCACCCATCACAGAGGAAGCCAGTCACTGGAATTCCATCACAGTGGAGAGTCAATCACTGGGAAAATTATACAGAAGAGACCAATCATTGGGATACCGATCAAAAATGAGGGCCAGTAACTAGGGCAAAGAATACAGAGAGGAGCCAGTCACTAGAAAATCGATCACAAAGGAGGGTCAGTAAATGAGGCACCAAAGTTGGAGAAAGGACAGTCACTAAGGCACCCATCAAAGAGGACAGTCAGTGACTGGTTCTCCTCCTAACTGGGTGCCCCAGTGAATAGCCCTCCTTTGTAATGGGTTTTCTAGTGACTGCTGCTCTTCTGTGATATGTGCCCCAGTGATAGCCTTCTTCTGTGTTGGATGTCACAGTGATTGGTTCACAGGGCCAGTCAATGTGGAAACCATCACAGAAGAAGGCTAGGTGCTGGGGCACATGTTACAGAGGGGCAAAAGTCACTGGGGCACCCATTAGGGGAAGGCCAGATACTGGGACACCTATCACAGAGTAGGATCAGTTACTGGGGAACCCCTCACAGATCAGACCCAGTCACTGGGGCATCCATCACAGAGGCACTGGGTCACACATCACAGAAGAGGACCAGTCACTGGAGCACCCATCACAGAGGAAGACCAGTAACTAGGGAATGCATCACAAAGGAGGATCAGTCACTGAGGTATTTTTCACAGAAGAGGGCCAGTCACTGGGGCGCACATCACAGAGAAGGACCAGTCAATGGGGCACCCATTACACAGGAAGCTCAGTCGCTGGGGCATCTCTCACAGAGGAGAGGCATTCACTGTGACACTCATCAGAGTGAACAGTCACTGCAGCACCCATCACAGAGGAGGGCTAGTCACTGGGACATCAATAATGAAGGAGGCCCTGTTACTGGAACACCTGTCACACAAGAGGACTGGTCACTGGGGCACCCAATTAGGAGGAAGGCCAGTAATTGGGGAACCAATCACAGAGAAATTGCAGTCAATGAAGCACCTATTATGGAGGAGGCCCAATCATTGGGACACCCATCACAGAAGAAGGCCAGTCATTCGGGTACCCTTTAAGGAGGAGGCACAGAAATTGGGCCACCCATCACATAGTGGGGCTAATCATTGGGACACCCATTTTGTAGGAGGCCTAGTTCTCCAGCACACCCCCTGACCGGCCATTCCCCAGTCTCCAGAGCTCCCTCTCCTAATTGCCTTATCTTCCTAAGATACAACAATATTGAAATGAGGCTATTAATAACACTACAATGCCCTCTAGCTATTCAAGTAAAATGGAGAGTCCCATGCCTTTTGCTTTCAATCAAAAGCTAGAAATATTTAGTGAGGAAGGGGTATGAATAGCTGAGATAAGTCAAAAACTAGGCCTCTGTGCCACAAATTAGCCAAATTGTGAATACAAAGGAAAAATTTTGAAGAAAATGAAAAGTGTTATTCCAGCAAACGCAAAAATTATATTAAAAAAAAAAAATCTTACTGCAGGTATAGAGAAAATGTTAGCAGTCTAGGTAAAAAAAAAAAATAATAAAATAATCACAAGATTCCCTTTAGGCAAAGCCTAATCCAGAGAAAGACCATAACCCCCCTTCAGTGTTCTGAAGGCTGAGAGAGGTAAGGAAGGTGCAGAAGGAAAGTTTGAAGCTAGCAGAAGTTGGTTTACGATGTTGAGGGAAACAAGTTGTCTCCATAACATGGAAGTGCAAGGTGAAGCAACAAGTGTTAGTGTAGAAGTTGCAGCAAGTTATCTAGAAAAAAAAAAAAAAGTCCAGCTAAGGTCAATAGCTAGAGAAAGGAAGTCAACACCTTTGAGGTTTCTCTTCAGAAAAAAAGCCTGGTGGATTTCCAGGCAAGATGGTGATAAAACAGGTTGGAATATGAGAGTCTGCAAAAGCAAGTTTCCATAAAGACTCCTCCATGAGTGGGTGTGTGCTGGTGGGTGAGTGAAAGTCCGTCTGAGGGGAAACTCGGGTTCATGCACCCAGGGCTCTCCTCCAGAGGTGACTACAACCCACCACTGCCCTGAGATTGGATAATCAGGTATGCAGGGTCATCTGCCACTCTAGGGGCTCTCTTGAGAAGAGGCAGCAGAGAGCAGCCACCCCTCACCACCTGGCACCCAGCCTATGCCATCAGTGCAGCAGCAGACCAGGCATGAGCAAGAGGAACTGTGAAGAAGGCAGGTGGTAGAAACCTGGAAGAAAGCTCCAATACCAGTGATGAGACACTGACAGGTGCCATCTTCTCAGTCCCAGGACTGGGCAGAGACTTGCACTGCCCCACACAGCTCCACCCAGCCTCCATCTTGGGACTTTACAATGAAAACTATAAAACACTGCTCAAAGAAATCAAAGATGACATAAACAAATGGAAAAATATTCCATGCTCATGGATTGGAAGAATCAACACTGCTAAGATGTCCATCCTACCCAAGGAAATCTACAGATTTAATGCAATACCCATTAATTTACCATCAGCATCCTTCTTAGACCTAGAAATGACAATACAGAAGTTCATATGGAAATATAAACAACCACAAATAGTCAAAATAGTCCTCCTCGGTAAAACAATAACAACAACATCAACAAAAAAACAAAGTGGAAGGCATCACACTTCCAGACTTTAAGCTTTATTATAAAGCTAGAACAATCAAAACAGGCATACAAACCAGGGGAATAGGATAGAGATTACAGAAGCAAAACCTCAATTTCTCAACCAACTCATCATTGACAAAGCCTCCATCATCAACCACTGGCAAGAGGAGAACCTATTCAGTAAATAGTACTGGGAAAAATGGCTGACCACAGGCAGAAGATTAAAACAAGACCCAAATGTATCAAAGACCTAAACATAAAACTTCAAACTATAAGAACCATAGAAAATGCCGGAGACACCCTTATGGAACCTGGAATTGGCAACTAATTTCTGATCAAACTCCAAAGTGCTCATGCCGTAAGAGATAAGATTGACCAATGGGACCTCATCAAACTAAGAATCTTCTGCAAAACCAAAGAAACCATTGAGGAAGTAGGGAGACAGCCCACAGACTGGGGAAAAAGTATTTTTCACCTGTATATCTGACAAAGCCTAACATCTAGGATCCACAAGGAACTCAAATGTGCTGAAAACAAAAAACAAACAGCCACATTACAAAGTGGGCAAAATATATGAATAGACAGTTCTCAAAAGAAGACACTGGAGTAACTAAAAGATACATGAAACAATGCTCAGCCTCACTAGTCATCAAAGAAATGCGAATTAATACCACACACACTGAGATACCACCTAACTCTAGTCAGGCTGGCCATCATCAATAACAAAAAACAACAGATGCTGGAGAGGATACAGCAAAAAGGGAACACTTCTACATTGTTGGTGAGATCATAAACTAGTATAGCCTCTGTGGAAAACAGTGTGGTGACTCCTAAAATATCTCAAAGTTGACCTCCCATATGAGCCCACAAACCGCCAGCAGGGAATATACAACAGAAGAACTGAAATCACTCTACAAAAAAGATACCTGTACATGCATGTTTATTGCAGCATTATTTACAATAGCAAAAACATGGAATCAACCATGCTGCCCATCAAAAGAGGACTGGATTTTAAAAAAAAATGTAGTTCATACACATGATGGCATATTATGCAGCCATAAAGGACAAAATTAAGAAATTCACAGCAACTTGGATGGACTTAGAGGCTATAATACAGAGTGATCTATCACAGAAACAAAAACCGAGTATCACATATTCTAACTCATAAGCAGACCTTGAACAACTATCATAACACTATAAGAAAGAGATTGGCAGTAGTGGCCAACTACCAGGGGAAGGCTGGGGCGGGACTGGCAGCAGTGGGAAACTGCCAGGGGAAAGGGGGTGCACACCTTATCAACAAGGGTACCTGCATAATGAACATTTGTATACCTAACCCTGAATTGTATCCCACATATTTAAAATTAAAAAGAAATAAAGAAAAAATCCTGAAGAGGCATACTTTTCAGGAAAAAAAGAAAAGATTTATTTCAAAATGTTAATGATCATTGACAATGCACATAGTCACTCAAAAGTTCAGATGGAGATGTTCAGGAAATTAACATTCTTTACAAACCTGCTAATACAACATTCATTCCACTGAAGAAATGCTTTTCTTCAGTAATGAAATTTGAAAGTTGAAATTACTTCTTGATCTACACAAGTATTAACAAACTTGAACTTAAAATATTACCAAACTTTCCTGTTTTCTGATATCCTCAAACAGTGCTCAGCTGCCCTGAGGCAAATGAACACAAAGAAAACCCCACTGGGATCAACCAAGAATGCAGAAGATAGCAGCTGATATGTGAAAAGCATAATGACTCCAAAGTTTTAGCAATCCATTTAGTGCAGAGGAAAATTGTCAATACACCTCACCAGGCTCTGAAAGACTGATTATATAAGCACAGAGGGTACAACTGAGCTCACTGTGGGGGAAGGGCAACATGCTCAGGAGCTGGAGTCCGTTGAGCCATTTATGAACTGTGTGATCACTGGCAAACTAATCACTCTGAGTCGCAGCTTTTGCTTCTATAATTTGAAACATGTATGAAAAGTTGTTTTGAGGCTGGGAATTACAGTTATTAACCTGGTAAAGTTATATGAGTAGAACAGGCCATTCTAGTATAATACCAAATAAAACATAAGGCACTAATTCTCAGAAAATCATAACGAGTCTGCACACAAATAAGTTTTTAAAAATATACTTCCTTACGTGTTGCATTTCAGCAGAAGAAAATACTGATGAAAATATTTTACATAATATTAAAGCACTGCTAAATACTGTGTGTGTGTGTGTGTGTGTGTGTGTGTGTGTGTGTGTGTGTATGAAAACATGATCCTGCAGTAGATAATTGCCACCTCTCAGCCTTTGAGGCCAAAGAGTATAAAAGGAGCATCTTCAAATTTTTTACTTTTTGGGAGCATGAATGAGAGTGGAGAGAGAGAGGAAAGAGGAGAGAGAGAGAGGGGAGAGAGAGAGAGGAGAGAGAGAGCAAGAGAGAGAGGAGAGAAGGGGAGAGAAGTGGGGAGAGGGAGAGAGAGAAAGGAGAGGAGAGGAGAGAAGGGGAGAGAAGGAGAGGGAGAGGGAGGGAGGGAGGGAAGGAGGAGGGAGGGAGGGAGAGAGAGGAGAGAAGGGGAGAGAAGGAGAGAGAGAAGAGAGAGGAGAGGGAAGAGAGAGAGAGAGGAGAGAAGGGGAGAGAAGGGGAAGGGGAAGAGGGAGAGGGAGAGGGGGAGAGGCGGGGAGAGAGAGAGGAGAGGCGGGGAGAGAGAGAGGAGAGGAGAAGGGGAGAGAAGGGGAGGAGGAGCGGGACAGGGAGAGGTTACTGATTTTACAAAATAACAAGAGTTGGGGGCATACAGTTTTGAAAGACGAAAATCTATACATTCACAATGAAAGTAACAGTTGCAATTCATAGATTATAAATCAACTGTACCAAAGTTATCTTATCAAGACCGGAAGAAGTGATGGCAGAAGTAAATGCGGAATAAATGTATACTGGACATGCATGAAATTACATCAGTGGCTCATTTAATTCAAGCAGAAGTCTATGTTTCATCTTCCATTTTATAGACATTAAAGCCTGTCCACCTTGATGAGTAGCATTTCCTGCTCTCTTTCTGTTGTACAGACAGGTAGCCACAGAAATCCACCAACCATTTAATGTAGGCAAACAACATACTATTAAATATAAAATCTATTTTATAATTAACTTTAAAAAGCAGATATTGAACTTTCTGAAATCTGTTTCAGTCAGAGTTTTATGAACAAAACAGTAACTTAAAATTTCTGTAATCTGTCTGGGGATGGGGAAACACCTCTTATAAACAGGGTGCCTGAATGAAACGTAATTGTACACCTAACCCTTAACTGTACCCCACAAAACCATAATAAAAAATATTGATAAAAAAAATGGGCAAAGGATTTGAATAGACATTTCTCAAACTACAAGAGACACCACTCTACACCCAATTGGATAGCTATTATTAAAAACAAAACAAAAAAACTACAGCCAAAAAAAAAAACAAACCCAGAAAATAACAAGTATGTTGGTGAGGAGATAGAGAAACCAAAACTCTTGTTCATGACGGGTAGAACAGCGAAACGCTGCAGCACTGTAGAAAACAGTCTGGCGGTTTACCAAACAGTTAAAAGTAGATGACCACATGGTCCAGCAATTCCACTTCTGGGTATACACCGAAAAGAATGGAAGGAAGGGACTCAAACAAACTCTGCACACCCATGTTTATAACAGCATTATTCACAACAGTTGAAAAGCGGAAGGAACCCAGATGTTCACTGACAGATGAATGGATCAGCTGAATGTGGTGTATGGGAATAGTACTCAGTCTTAAAGAGGAAGAAAACTCTGACACATGCTACAACAGTGATGAACCGTGAAGATGTTAACGCTAAGTATGATGTCAGTTACAAAAGGACAAATACTGTACGAGTCCACTTACACGAGACACTTAGAGCAGTCAAATCCTAGAGACAGAAGAACAGTGGGTCCCAGGGACTGGGGACAGGAAAGCTATTGCTTAATGACTGGGTTTCCAACTTAGAAGGATGAAAAAAATCTAGAAATGGATGCTAGTGATCGTTGTACAGCAATGTAATGCCACTGAACTGTACACTTACAAATAGTCAAAATGATTTTCTTATATTATGTATGTTTTACCACAATTCTTAAATATTTAAAATATCTTGTTCACCTCTCCTAAAAAATTCCGAATAAGAAAATAAAAGCCATTCTCAGCCTTCTAAAAAAAAAAAATTCTGTAATCTTAGTATTGTATTTTTGTAATATTGCCAAGAGCTTTAGAAAGATGCCCAGTATATGTGATATTGTTCAAACTGTGTTTTCGCAAATTTTAAAATTAAAATTATACATAGATAGTGCCAAAAATAAACTGGAGCAAATATTATGAGCAAATTAATACCAAAGCATCAATACCATCTTAAAAAGCTTGTTTAAGAAAGCATGCTCACCGGTCAGTTAAATGAGTCATTTATAAAATGTCATGTTGTTATTGAATAAAACATGATATAAATTATTTATCTCAAAACTCTACTACCTTTAAAGAATATGACCTTTTACAGTTCTTTACAACATTACAATTTTCAGAACTTAATGGTTATGGGTTTAATTTGTGTCACAGACTTACAACTGAGAAAATACAACGAAACTGTTCTCCAGAAAATAATTCCAGGTGAACAGTTATGTTTAAACACCTTTTCCGTCTTAAAAACAAAAATTCATAAATTTCCAAAAGAGTAACCATTGCTGAAAATTGAAAATCACCTGGAGTTGCCGGTCTCACACCGGAAAGCACCTGGAAATGGCAGAGAAAGGCTTCGGGCCAGAGCAGGAGGTAGGCCGGGCTGACGAAGCGGAGCTTGCTGAGCTTGCCGACCAGGGCGCCGCGAGGCTGGCGGGAAGCAGTAGTGCATGAATGCCGGGATGCGCCTGAAACCAGTCCCCGAAGTCCGACATCTCCTCCACTCAGGCCGCCAGGACGTCCCGGTCACCGACTCCCCGTGCCTGCCCGCGAGCAGAGGGTGTCGAGGTGGAAGCTGCCCGGCCCCGCTGCAGAAGGCAGAGACCAGCGGACGAGGCTTCACTGAATTCCGACGAGCCAGGCTGTGGCCGGCAGCGAATCTTTCCCTTCCGGCGACAGAAGGCCACGTGATCGGAAGTCATTGCCGCTTAAAGGGCCAGCGCCGATTTTGCCGCCAGACCTCTTTCATATAGGTATCTGCCTAGATTTTTACCTTCAAAGACGTATTTCTGGGTGTGGTGTAGTAGCCTCAGCTACTCAGGAAACTGAGGAGGTAGGAGCATTTGAGCCCAGAAGTTTGAGGTCAACATAGCAAGACTCCATCTCTTAAATAAATAAATAAACAAATAATAAAATAAGAAGTCTCCTCGGACTCCACTATCTAAAATGGCATTCTTCTCCTCATTAAGTCAGTCTTTGACTCCTTAACTTCTTTTATTTGCTTGAAAGTATGTATTATAACCTGATTATATGTATTTGTTTTTTGTTTGCTTCTTTTCCACCAAAAGATAAATGTCATGAAATCCAGAACTTTGTTTTGTTTACTGCTGAATGCCAAGCACCCAGCAGTGTGCCTGAAACTGTATAAATAGTGAATGAATGAATGAATGAATGATTGATTCACTAATAATCTATTTCAGAGAATTGATTACAGGTGATCTATAACTTTAACTAACAATAGAGCCTAATGGCACAGAAATTTGCTCATATTTTCTTGAAAGACAATTTTTTAAAATACATGCCCTACTTAAAACATATTAAAGCTATACTTACAGACATGGGTCTCACTTTTTTTGAGATATTGTGAAGAATGAGCATATATTAGCTCCAACTCTGTTCATAACGCAAACATACTACTCTTTCAAAGATACTTTGTTCATTTAAGAGGCAATCGTACTCGATTACATGATTTAGATTCCACATTTGCTCATTTTCCAGAGATTTACTATTTTAAATGGTCTATCTAGGTGATGTTCCTTTTCTTAGTGTCTAAAGTACTATTTTGGCAAGTTTTTAAAGAATCTGAAATTCATGTAAGTAGTTATTGAATCTAAAAATCTCATTTCTAGTATGTATATAGCTCTTAAGAAAGTTAAAAGTGTGAAAGCAGGTAAAGTTAGTTTACACTACATTTTCTCATATCAATTACATATAAAAGTCCTAGAAGTTTGTATTTGCATACATAATCCAGGACATATCTGGGAGAATATAATTCAGTAAATGAGTTCTCATCATTAATCCTTTGAGTGCCTATCTGCACCTGTGGCTACATTATTGCAGGCTCTAAAGAACTGTGATGGTCCCCACCTGAAGTGTACAGATTCTCTGAGTTAGGATCCAACCTAAACTTTATGATGTCCTCATTCCCAATTCATAAGACTTTCTAGGGAAGGACATTCCAAACAGAGGAAAAACATATATAAAGTCATGAGCTCATTAGAGAACAAAACATTTTCTTATAGGTAAGCTGCTCAGCAGGTTGGCTGTCAGCAGCTACAGATATACACCTCAGCTCAGCATCTCCAGGGAAAATTACCTTGTTAACTGCAGAAAAGAAATCCTATGGAGGACTTTAAATGATTTTGCTTAGGTCACACACTCCTTCCTGTGACCAAGAATGGGGTTAATTTAATTGACCAAGCCTAGGACACATAATATATCACTCTACTGGGTAAGCAGGCCCATCATATTTTACTCATACAGTAAAGGCCAATGTAAGAAAAGCCTAGGATGGTTATCAAAAAAAAAAAAAAAAGAAAGAAAGAAAGGGGAAAAAGTTACTATTATTGTTGACTTAAAAAGACAGCAATAATAGTATTTAGCCGCATGCTGCGCCCAGCTTTTCTCTCTCAGGCTCTCCAGGTCCTCCAATCTAGCAAAAGTGGATTAGTAGATGTTGGAAAGCCACAAATCATGGTTTTCCACCTCTGAGATTTTCTTTGAATTATTTTTGATACTTTGAGTTCTTTCTCTATCCTTGCCTGTTAAATGGAAATTCTAGAAATGAATGTCTTGTGTAAATTAGGAGATTAATGAGTGTTCATTGAAGAAAATTTTCTTAGTAATTAATTAGACATTTAAGGAGATGAGAAAATACACAAGATAGAGATACTACCCTCAAAGAGTTTTAAATTAGAAGGCTAAAGAAAATACAAAGTAGGAAAAAAAAAACAGTCAAGTGAATTTAAAAGGGCAGTGGAAATTCAGTAAGGGAAAGATCAAGGACTGATTGAAATTCAATGCATATTTTGTTTCTGCTTTCTTTTTTTTGTTTTTCATTTTATATTCAGGGAGTACAAGTACAAGTTGGTTACATAGATGTACTGCATACTGGTAAGGATTGAGGTTCAGGTGTCCCATTCCTCAGATAGTGAGCACTGTACTATTGAACCATAATCTTCCTCCCACTTCCCTCCTTTTAGTGTTCCGAATGTCTGTTTTTTTTCATTTTTATGACCATCTAGCTCCTACATAAATGTGATGCTTGGTTTTCTGTTTCTGAGTTAGTTCACTTAAGATGATATTCTCCAGCTTGATCTATGTTGTTGCAAAGGGTATGATTTTACAGATTTATTTTTTATACAATGATTTATTTTCCTTTAAGTAGTTGACTAGTGGTGGATTGTGAGATAGAATGGTAGTTCGGTTTTAAATTATTTGAGAAATCTCCATACTGTTTTTCATAGAGGTTGAATTTGTTTACAATCCCACCAACAGTGTTGGAGCATTGTCTTTTCTCTGTATCCATGCCAGCATCTGTTGTTCTTTGATTTTTTAATAATAGCCATTCTGACTGGTACAGGATAATACTTCATTGTGGCTTTAATTTGCATTTCTTTAATGATTAGTGATGTTGAAAATTTTTTCATGTATATATTTTTTGCACAGCATAATCATTTTAATAATATTTACTATCTCCCTCTATGAGCATGGGATGTTCTTCACTTGTTTATGATGTCTACAATTTCTTTCAGCGGTGTTTTGCAGTTTTCCTTATAGAATCTTTCACCTTCTTGGTTAAATGCATTGCTAGGTATTTTATCTTTTGTGGCATTTAAAAATTGGATTGAACTCTCGATTATGTTCTCACCTAGAGCACTATTGATGTATAAAAAGGATACATTCATTTGTATCCTGAAAATTGACTGAAGTTGACTTTCAATTCTAAGAATCTCTTGGAGGAGTCTTTAAGGTTTTCTAAGTATACAATTATGTCATAAGTAAGCAGAGATGATTTGACTTCCTCCTTGCCAATTTAGATGCCTTTTTAATTCCTTCTCTTGCCTGACTGCTCTTGCTAGGACTTCTAGTACAATTTTGAAGAGGAGTGGTGAGTGTGGGTAACCTTGTCTTGTTCTAGTGCTAGAATTTTAAATGTTCCCCAGTAACTATGATGCTGTCTGTGAGTTTGTCACATATGGCTCTTATTATTTTGGGACAAGTTTCTTTAATGCATAGTATGTTGAGGGTTTTTATTATGAAGAGATATTGGATTATATCAAATATTTCTTCTGCATATATTGTGAGGATCTTGTGTTTTTTTAAAAATTCTGTTTATATGGTGAATCACGTGTATTCATTGGCAGATATTGAACCATGCTTGGATCTCTAAAATAAAAGCAACTTGATCAGGATGTATTATTTTTTTGATGTGCTGTTGAATTCAGTTTGCTAGTAATTTTTAGAGGATTTTTGCATCTATGGAACAAGAGAAGGATGCCCACCCTCACTCCTCCTGTTCAACATTGTTTTGGCAGATCTAGCAGAGCAATCAGAGAAGAGAAGGCAATCAGGGGTTTCCAAATAGGAAAAAAGGAAATAAAGTTATCCCTCTTTGCAGACAACATGCTTCTATACCTCAAAAAACCAAGATAATCTGTCAAAAACCCCCTTGTACTGATAAAGGACTTCGGCAAAGTCTCAGGGTATAAAATAAATGTGCAAAAGATAATTGCATCTCTATACACCAATAATAAACAATCAGAAACCCAAATAAAAAATATAGTTCCTTTCACAATAGCCACAAAAAAATGAAATACTTTGTCATCTTCCTAACCAAAGACGTGAAAGAGCTTTACAATGAAAACCACAAAACACTGTTCAAAGAAACCAAAGATTACACAAACAAGTGGAAAAATATGCCATGCTCACGGATTGGAAGAATAAACATTGTTAAGATGTCCATTCTACCTAAGACAATCAACAGATTTAACACAATACCCATCAAATGACCAGCAATATTCTTCACAGACTTAGAAATAACACACAGGAATCATATGGAAACAAACGACCACGAATAGCCAAACCATCTTCAGCAAAAAAAAAACCACAAAGCTTAGGTATCATAGTCCCACACACTCCCAGACATTATACTTTACTATAAAGCTACACTAATAAAAACAGCCTGGTATTGGTACCAGAACAGGCATGTAGACCAATGGAATACAACTGAGAATCTAGAAGGAAAACTTCAATTTCTCAACCAACTCATCTTTGACAAAGCCTCCACCAGCAACCACTGGGGAGAGAACAACCTATTCAGTAAATGGTGCCGGGAAAACTGGCTGACCACTTGCAGAAGATTGAAACAAGACCCCTACCTATCCCCATACACAAATATCAACTCTACATGGATCAGAGACCTACATGTAAAACTTCAAACTTTATGAATCTTAGAAAATGCAGGAGACACTCTTATGAAATTTGGAACTGGCAACCAATTTCTGATCAAAACCCAGGTGTCCATGCCATAAGAGATAAGATAGACAAGTGGGACCTCATCAAACTGACAAGCTTCTGTAAAGCCAGAGAAATCATCAAGAGAGCAGGGATACTGCCCAAAGACTGGGAAAAATTATTTGTCAACTGTATGTCTGACATAGACCTAACATCTGGGATCTACAAGAAACTCATATGTGCTGAAAAGAAAAAAAACATAGAGCCCCAGTACAAAGTGGGAAAAAGATGTGAATAGACAGTTCTCATAAGAAGACATATGAGCAGACAACAGATACATGAAAAAATGTTCAGCCTCACTAGTCATCAAATAAATGCTAATTAAAACTACACTGAGACACCACCTAACTCCAGTCAGAATGGCCATCATCAATAACTCAAAAAATAACAGATGCCGGAGAGGATGTGGCAAAAAGGGAATACTTCTACACTGTTTGGGGGAGTGTAAACTAGTGCACCCTCTGTGGAAAACAGTGTGCTGATTCCTAAAAGTTCTAAAAATCAGCATTCCATATGACCCCACAATCCCCCTATTGGGAATATCCCCGGAAGAACTCAAATCACTCTATAAAAAGATACTTGCACATGTATGTTTATCACAGCATTATTCACAATAGCAAGAACATTGAACCAACTGTGCTGCTCAGCAAAAGAGGACTGGATAAAAAAATATGGTGAGTATATACAATGGAATATTATGCAGCCATAAAGAACAAAATCATGAACTTTGCAGCAACCTGGATAGACTTAGAGTTTATAATACTGAGTGATATTTCACAGAAACAAAGAACTGAGTATTCACATGTTCTCACTCTTAAGCGGACCTTGAACAACTATCGTAACTATATAAGAAAAGGATTGACAGTAGCGGGAAACTGTGAGTGTGGGGAAGTGGAATTGGCAGTAATAGGAATCTGGCAGGGGGGGTAGAACACCTCATCAACAAGGGTACCTGCACAATGAATATTTGTATACCTAAGCCTGAATTGTACTCCACAATTTTAAAATAAAAAATTTAAAGATGAAAAAAAAAAGAATCAGAGCTCATTGACTTTGGGTTTCTCTCTTTCCATTTCAATATATTATGAGGTCAGGTGTATTCACAAAGTAGTGGAGGGGTTATAATTATTACCTCATAATGGTTCCCAAAACAGGAAATTGGAGGAAAAAAAAAGGAAAATAATTAGGCCTATTCCTCCTAAAATACCTTTAAAAAGTAGATTTAAGAAAAAGGGATAGGAAGTCCAACAGAAGGAGCTAAAACAGTTTCTAGGCTTTAAAACACAGCGACTATATAGCTTAAAGAGAGTGTATAGACCTTCTAACTATAAACCAATCTGATCCCCCTACATTTATTAGATCCCTGCCTGAGCTCAACAAGACATTGTTAACAAGAGGACCCATCCTGCAGACAATTCTTTGTTATGAATCAGTAAGATACTCTAAATTGAACTTGTCCTAATTATCCTTTTAAAATTTTTACTTTAAATATATATGATACAATTCAGGTTTAGGTATACAACTAATTAGCTTATGTATTAAAATGATCAAGCCACTAGCATAGAATGTTGGTTAAGAGCACAGACCCAAGCGAAAATTCCTGAGTTTAAATCCTGGCTCTACAGTGTTATGGGTAGAAGTCCATATGTTGAAATCCTAACCTCCAGCACCTCAGAATGTGACTTTATTTAAAGACAGGGTCTTACAGAGGCTAATCAAGTTAAAATGGAGTCATTAGGGTGAGTCCTAATGCAGTATGATTGCTGTCCCAATAAAGAAGAGAAATTTGGGCACATAGACAAGCACAAAGGGAAAACGCCATGTGAAGATGAAGACAGAAGTCAAGGTGACATGTCTAGAAGTCAAGGAATGCCAATGATGGCCAGCAATCACTAGAAGCCAGGAGAAAGGCCTGAAGCAGAATCTCCCTCACAGCACTCAGAAAGAACCAACTCTACCACAGACACCTTGATCTCGGACTTCTGGCCTCCAGAATTGTGAGACAATATATCCCTGTTGTTTAAACTACCTAATCTATGGCACTTTGTCATGGTAGCCTTGACAAACTCATACAACCAGTCATCATCTATCTGTGTGACCCTGGACACAGTTTCTCTTTACCCTGACTGTAACACATAGGTGAAAATAACAGTGTCTACCTCAGAGGGCTGTTAGGAGGCATAATTAAATGAATTAAAATATGCAATATGAAATATGTTTTAAACAGAAGTTGACATAAAGAGAGATATGTATTTGTTAAATAAAAAATTTAAAAATCAACAATTGCACAAATTATTTATATACATTATTAGTGAACTTGCTTGTCTCTTCAACCAGTGTGGTATTAGAGGAGAAATAAGAAGTCCTTTATGAAGTCCAAATGATTACTTATTCCAAATCCAATCCACTTATTGTTATAGTTGGAGCTATGTTGTTTTCATTGTTTTTCTTTCAATAATGTGATCTGGCAGTGCCTAGGCAAATTATTAATCTAGGAGTTAATAATTCATGTTAATTTGTGCTGTAATCCACTTTCTCTGGAAAATATAGGCAAGGATCACAAATTTTAACAGCAAAGGTGAAAGTTTTGCTACATTTTTTTGTTTTTTGCCCCCCCCATGGTCTATCATAGAAATACTAAAACATGAAAGACAAATTTTAACCAGATCTGAGAAAGAAAGATAATTCCAAGGGTAAAGTTCTGGACCACCGGTCGCACTGCTTCTGTAGCCCCACTGGAAGGAGAAAAGGCCTCTGGGGACCTCAGAAAACTCCAGCCCCACAAAAGCCTTTCCAGGAAGGATAGGGCCACCCAGGTTTATGTAGCTATGACTAGGCAACTTATATAATAATTAAAAGTGCTGACTCATTGATTTAAAAGGGGTTTTAAGGGGTGATTATTGTTTGTTTTTTAGAAAATAAAAGAAGGCATTTGAGAGACTAGCTCACCAGTGGGATTTTTCATAAAGAATGATAATCCTAAATTAGAAGAACTTGAGAATAGAGAACATTCATTCAGTCTGGGTGATAGCCACAGAATTCTAAGCAAACCCCGTCTATCACTAACTTATTGGATTTTAATTAATGTGTTTATGCTCTGTCTTTTTGTTCTCGAGAAGGAATTTAATGTAATTCCTAATTGCAGGCACAGAAGGCAAGAAATAAAAAGCTCCTTACCTGGATAAATTTGCATTTACTTTCCAATTTATTGATTCACCCCTCAATCTGTGAAGCAGTCACAGGCAACCCAGATGTTCTGATGTTCTGGGTATTTTTTTTTTCCATTTGAAAGCAGGCATTGTTTATTTAACTCACCAGTTAACACAAATAATCATGGCAGACACCTTAGTTAATCTATCTAATAAGTCTGTTGATCTGGTTTTCCATGTTGCCAGCATCTCTATCTTCTACAATATGAGTGTTATTTTCTTCATTCCAGAGGATAGTTTTAAAGGTCAGAGGAAGCTATGTGTTTCTTTGAAGCATTTTCCAACAATATAGATCTCGTGAATCAGATCTTCCATGCAGATGATGCCATATTTATCAAGAGATTGAACAAACAAACCACTTTCTGTCAAGGCAATTTGCTTCTTATTAATTTTGTCATAACCACACTTGTAGATTAGTTCATTTACTGACTTCAGGTTTAGGTACCCCCATGTAATGTATGGTTCTACCATCCTTAGCATGTTAATTGAAGCCTTATCAAGCTTAAAAAAGGTTCTGTTGAAGATCTGACAAAGACGAAGCTGCAATGCCTTCTGGACCTTTGGGCTCACGCTATTGATACCTCTGATCCTGATGATAAATGCTGATTTGGGTTCTGCGGGTCCATAGAAGTTGCCAGCTTTTCTTGCCATTCTAGCCATTCAAATCTCAGTTCTGTACATATGCCTATATCCCTTGTGATAGTGTTTAGCTTTTTTAATAGATAAGTTTCCTCCTTGCCTATTGAAGCATTTTGGGGAGTCTCCAGAGACTCCCGACTGCAGGACTCCAGCAACATCCCACCAAGCTGTCTCTCTCCTCTCTCCTCATGAGTATAATGGCTAACAATGTTCAATCTTGTTGATTGAGGGTGGTTAGGTCTCATTTCCCTGCCCTGTTGCCTTCCTTAGTGGAAATGTCATCCACCCTGACTCTCTTCTCCCCTCAGGAATCCCAACTCCCTCTGGACAGGGATATTCTCCATCCTCCTCCCTCTCACCCCTCCACGCACAGCTCTGTTTCAAAGTCTTCAGCTCCCTTGTCCCGTATTTTCAAGGACCTTTTTCTACTCTTCTCACTGGGCCAGCAACTGTCCTACCTGGCCTAACAATATCTCAAGGCTCCTAAATATTGTCTGTCAATGCTTATGGCACTCTTTATCCAATTTGGAAACACCCCGCTGCCTCCTACATGCTACCTGCTTCATGACAGGCTGCTGAAACGACAACTTTTGAAACTCAGTCCTACCATGGGTTTGTTCTGACTTGGAATGTACACTCACTTCTTCTCTGCCTAAGCTCCTGAGGACATGGGCTCTTGCTAGTCTTGATGATCCTATATGCAAAATAAATTATAATAATACAAGTAGGCATTAAATTGTAATTCTGCAGATATGTAGAAATCAGAACCATTCCTTTCACATCCATGAAAGTTCCTTACCCACAACATGTGCTATTTTTCAATCAATGGCCCTCTGCATTTGTGCTGAAAGTTCAGCCCAGCATGGTGATCTTTGTAGGCATAGTCTGAATTCCTACCCTAACCACACCATTTATGGCTGATGTGTTTCTAAGCATTTAAGTGTGTGAACATTCCCTTTCTTCAACCCCAAATTCCCCTCCTAAATGAGACCAACAATTTTGCTTTAAGGAAAAATTAATTTCCAATTCCTGTGACCATGAGTAAACAAAATAGAGTTGTGAACCTAATCTTATGGAATGCATCAGAAACCTGTGTCAGTATTTGGGTACTCGTTGAGCTAGAGAGCAAGCTAAAACTTAGAAGCACTGAGAACTGAAGCACCAGCTACCCTCAAGCCTACCAGTCTAGCCCAGCCACCTCTTAGGAAGTTCCAGACTGTTGAGTGTTTTAATATAGAAGTTGTTATTTAGTTAGAATTGCCTGCCAGATGTTCACTGAGGTGTCTCAGAGGCACTCAAAATGTCACTACCCGAGGCCAACCTCTTTGCTCCCTCTCCACAGGGGAAACCGGGCAGAGATGGGAGGTATCCTCAACGTCTCTCCTTCTATCATGCCTCACATGGTCCATGTCATGTCTAAATTCTGCTGAATGGAACACCTAAAGACACCTGCACCTGTCCATTCTTCTCTGTCTTCATCTCTTCCTCTTCAATGAAGCACTGCCTACTTACCTATACCCTGAAATTATTTAAAATCCTTTGCCACCATTCTGTTGCCTATACCACAAACTTGTGAAGAACTCGGAACCAAACATATGGATTTAAGGGTGACCAGAGACTCAATTCTCTATGCTCCATTTCACTTATTCTCTACCTCAAAATGTAGAGTATATCAAAGTCTGATGAAACTTTCTGGTAGATACCATAAAAAGAAAGTATTAGAATAACAGCAGGAGCTGATTCACATTCTGTAGAGTGGCATGCAAGGTTTTTTAAGGCCTGGCCTCTGCTGAATTTTAATTTACAGCATGAATGAACTGCTCTTAGATCACTAGACCCACCATCCTTTGCACCTGCACACCCAGCAGAAAGCACCTTCCCATCCTCACAGTTCCACACAACCCCTCCTCATTATTCATGGAGGAATAACTATTTACACACTTGTGCAGATGTGACAGTTCTTGAGATATCTTTCTGACATCAACTGTCTCATCTTCATCCCTGTCTTAGTCAGCCTGAGCTACTGTAACAAATACCACAGACTAAGTGGCTTAAACAACAGGTACTTATTTTCTTACAATTTTGGAGGTTGCAAGCTTAAAGTCAGGCAGAGTGCAATTCCCTGTCAATGCTCTTTCTGGCTTATAAAGGGTGAATTCTCACTGTGTCCTCACATGGCCTTTCCTCAGCGACTGCACAAAGAGAGATCTCTGGTATCTCTTCCTCCTCTTATAAGACCACCAATCTTATCAGATTAGGATCCCACCCTTATGATCTCATTAAATCTTAATTAGCTCTTTAAAACCCTGTCTTTAAACCTAGACACATTGGGTGTCCTGGCTTCAACATATGAATTTTGCTGACTAAACACAATTTAGTACATACCAATCTTTACCCCCAATTCCCTCATAGAATAAAACACACTACCTGCATACAGTAGAATGACTTGCAATTACTTGACTACCAGTTTGTTGAGTGTTTAATATAGAAGTTATTTGCAGGATATTCTACAGTAATTGTACCATGTTTCATTATTATTGTTTGATAAGTAGAAATACAATATACCTGTTTATACTTCAATTTGTATCTTACAAGCTTAGCAATAGCTAGCTATTTTTTACCTAAATTGTCATTTTCACAAAAATTAAATTTAAATTTATTTAAATTAAAATTAAATTTATGTTTGTGTGCAATTTATTTGTATATTTGTATATGTTGATCAACCCTACAAATAATCTAATTTAACTTTTATTTGCTGATATGTACACTACTTGTTCTACAAAACACCTAAAGAAAAAGGTCAGAGACAATCAGCATAATTATCTAATCATCAAACTACTTTAAGAAACTACAGAAACTTCACCATTGCCATCATTCTGTGAGTCAAAGCAGGAAAAAAATTGATGGGCTGCTAAAGGCCCACTTCACCTGACTTTGAAGAAATTACACCTCTCCTTTTTAATGCATTACTCAGATCAAGAGACAGAAGTTGTCATTCTGGAAACAGATGGATGTTGTCAGATATCATGTGACAAGTTAGATTTTATTTATCTTTAGCTCATAGTTTCCTCTCACAAACAGACCAGAAGACTGAAAAAATGCCAGGGATCATGAAACATTAAACATGACTGGTGACATGGTATCTAACTATGTCTTTAATGTTTACTAAACACATTTAAAGTTTAATCTTTAATCTCACTTATATTACCCATTAAGAAAAATTTGGACACTTATTCCAGGTACTGATTTCTTATAAAGTCAGTCTATAAAATAATCAGATTAATTTGAAGAAGTCACCAAGGAAAGATTGACAACTGTAGTTACACCTCACCTTCATAACTTCAGAAAAAATTGAATTATACTACAAATACTTCTAGTTTGCTCAATTTTCCAGAGGGAATGCAGGTTCAGAGTGGCCAGATCTTCAAATTTTCCACAAGAAATCATTAATCTAGTTTCTTAAAATCTCCTGACTTAAAAATGCTGATAAACTATCAATTTTTAAACTGAAAACAAATAGCTCTGTGCAGATCATGCAAAATCCAACCAAGGGTTGGATTTAGCTGATGACTCCTGAGTTTCAGTTTAGAACCTGCTGACTAATAGGCAACTAAACTAAACAAAATCTGTTACTGTTACCACCTTGAATCAAGATAGAGGACATTAGCTTTATCATCATGTTAAAAGTAGCTGATTATAAGCTTTCTTGCCTTTACTGTT
The DNA here is from genome assembly GCA_027257055.1 of Cephalopachus bancanus. Taxonomy (NCBI): domain Eukaryota; kingdom Metazoa; phylum Chordata; class Mammalia; order Primates; family Tarsiidae; genus Cephalopachus; species Cephalopachus bancanus. The sequence continues at coordinate 156,639 of JAPVLO010000503.1, forward strand.
ACAAAATAAAGCTTATTCATAGCTCTTTCTCAAGATATTTTCCTGAGATTAACTATTATTCTTTGTGACTTTTGTTCTTCCAGATACCTTTGATTTTCATCATAAAATTAACCGTCCTTTTTTATCGGTTTTATTGTAATGTTTTATCAGAGGTAGGAAAAAAAAAAAAGAAGCCCACATGACCTGTCATCAGAGTCTCATGTTATCTCACGGGCCCTTATCCTAGTGACCCAACTCCACCTCCAAAAGACACCTGAATTCCATCTATATCCTCTGGGGAGAATCTACCATCAACATAGTACTAAGGTCGAACACATGCTACTGACAATGATCCTGGCCAGAGATACATGAGTGAAACTGCACTGAATGATAGCTGAAGTTGTTTGGTATCAATGGGAAGAGAGAAACAAGAAAATCTTTGTCAGATAAAAAAAGATTTGAGGAAAAAAATTGAGGAAAAGGATTTGAGGAAAAACACATAAAAGAAGTGTGCATGAAGAGAATAATAAGAATTTTAAGCATTTGAATAAAATTAAGTGCCTTAGAATACACTCTATAGGTATTTGGGAATGGTTCACCATTTGTATTATTCTGCTATGGCTTTGACTGGATTTCTCTCCATTCGCTGCTTTGTAACACTTGTGTATTTGTACAGAGGATTTACTATTTTAGGACCATTTTTCCTGGAATTAAAAATAAGTAGAGCATTGCTCTGCTTTTCACTTGAAGATTTTCCTATGGAAATTTCGAATAATTCCCATTGTTACTGAAATATGGAATATTTCCCATTTTTAATGGAAATACGGAACAAACCAGAGCTAAAACCTCCACTGCAGTTTGAAATAAGTCTGCCATTTTGGTTAGGTTAACAGTAAATGGAAATCACATGCAAAATTATCCAAAGACTTCACCAATTATTTGAAGAGTATTCAGCAAACTGAAAAAGAAATGGATTTTGCACCATGATTTATACACAGTATCACTAATAAAAAAGTTGAAAAATGAACCTCAAAGTTCTTTTAAATTAGCTGCCTAATCCATTTTGAATCAACACTTTCACATACTTATTATAAAACACTAATGTGTCTCATGTTGAGACTTCTATGAGTGACACCTCAGTGATTTATAAATAACACTTTATGAGAACACAGTGGAATGAATATACATGCCTCTGGCAATTTTTACTGTAGGCACAAGGACAATAACTTAAGCTTGCTAAATGTTCTATATGCAGACTTGTCATCAGTTCCTGGCACAAGGATTCTCAGAGAATGTTCTTTAAAATGTGTTGTCATTTATATCAAAGATACTGACGTTAGTATTTCAATATCTAATGCTCTACTGATCATATATTTTTTCCAGGCTCCTGCTCTCTTATTGCTGTCCCACCCACTGTTGTCTTGCAGTGGACTCAATAAGCCTGTTTTTCTGCTAAATACCTACCTACATACCTATCTACATATATACATACATACATAATACATACATACATACATTTGTTCCAGGCTCCTCTCTAATTATCTGACTCAATTTCCACTGGCCTGGAACCAGTATAAGCACCATCTTTGCTTGCAAGGGAGCTTGTCTGGAAGATGGATCTATAGCAAGTAAACTATTTTTTATCTACCTTGGTCATTCATTTATTTGGATTGATTTTGTAGGCTGAAAGGGCATGGTGGTGACTATATGGAGGTGTGGTTTAAATCTGGCAAGGCACAATTAGAATCACTATTGTCCCGGTTCTGTTTTTTATGTTCTCATACACAATATACTGAAAAAATCTCATAGTCTCAACATTCACCCTTGTTTCTCACAGATCCTGGAAATCTCATTCTTTTCTGTGACCTAACTATATGAATATGAACCAACAGCCATGATTTATCTAATCTTTTTCTTTTTAATCACACCTCCAATATGAAATCTTAAACATCGAAGTTACTTTACAAAGTTACTCCATTCCCTTGACTTCACAAATGGTGAAACTGAGACCTAAGGAACTTTCCTCACAGTGCAACTTTATAATAACCACGTGTTTGGTATCTGAGTCCAATTTTTTTTCCAGTTCATCACTTTAATTTAAATACTTATTTAAGGCTAGGCCAAGCTCATGTCAGATATTGTCATAGATAAACACAATTTAGAAAAGATATTACCTTCTTGAATTGTACACTAGATCCCATAATTATTTATCAATATCAAACTTGTGTGAAAAACATCAGCATGTGTAACATTCAGTCAATATATAAAAGTCAATCAATACAAAAGCATAAAATTCAAGGGGAATATTAACATTTAATACATATTCACCAATTCCCCTAGAGTATGTATACATATAGAGAAAATGATACCACTAAAACAGCAGAATTATGAATGGTGGGTGAAGATTTCCAGTAGGAATTATTTACAAGCTAACTGCTTTTCTTTGAGATTGCATGTTCCAATAATTATTGAGAGGTTGCACTCACACCTGATACCCTGGAAGACACTTCATGTTCAAGAGTCAAAGAGAGGGGATTTCCATTTTCACCCTGGAGAAGATGTTTCAACTGTAAATAGTTTAAATACATAATGGCCAGATTTTTCTCTTAGCTATAAACATATTCAGGAAAAGCGGGCATGGGTGATATCTCATATCAGAGGAAAAGAATGAGCAAATTAGTCAGCTTTTCCTGTGATATTGATCACAGGGAAGTAAGTAAATTTCAGAATAGTGTTCAAGGAAGTGTATAGTTTTATCACTATTTTTTCTAATAAAAGGAAGTTTGGCTCACCAATAATAGACTGAGTATATAGATGACATTAAGAAGGACAAAGGAGGCATTATTTTTGAGAGATGGAAATTTAAAGTTGTTCAACCTTGTTTCTTTTATTCTTGTTGGTGGTGGTATACGCTACTTTGCCCAAAAAGTTTTAGGCATAAGATGCCTTTTAACCAATGCTCTCATTGTGACATGCATGAGATATTAAGTATTCTAAGTAGCTACATTTTTCAGCCTAAAGCTTTTTGTTGACTTTTTATAATAAAATTGTACTGCAGTTTAGCTACAGAAAATAACACAGTTGAATTCACCTAGTTAAAACGACCTAATAATCATCAATCTAGAAACCTGACTAATCATTGGCAAATGTCTGCACACACAAAAAATTGTTTTTATAAAAATGCAAGCTTAAACTAATCTCTGTTGTCTTTAAGAAGGTAGATAATACCAGAGAAACAAATGCCAAAATTCCTCCTACTTACCTCTCCACCATCATGTATACCTAATCCTGAAATGTACCCCACAATTTTAAAATAAAAAATTTTTTTTTTTTTTTTTTTTTGAGTTGGAGTCTCACTCTGTCGCCCAGACTGGAGTACAGTGACTGCTCCCGGCCACCGCAGCCTCGACCTGCTGGGCTCCGGCGATCCTTCCGCCTCAGCCTTCCGAGTAGCTGGAATTACAGGCAAGTGCTACCACGCCCGGTTGATTTTTTGATTTATTGTAGAGATGAGGTCTTGCCTGCCCAGGTGGGTCTCGAACCCGCGGGCTCAGGCAATCCACTCACCTCAGCCTCCCAAAGGCGCGGGATTACAGGCTGAGCCACTGAGCCTGGCCAATAAAAAAATTTTTAAAGTTAAAAAGAAAGATTTAAGAGGAGATAAGAGATGCTTAAAATTCCAGTTTAATTACAAAAGAGATAGCTTGGGGAACTAAAACTTTGTATTTAATGGTAATTCTTGAAGGTAGGAGAATTTGATAGCATTTCTTAAAGGCATGAGTGATTCGTGATAAAAATGTACACTTGAAATTGACTCTGATTTTTAGTCAGCAGGAGAAACTAAAGCCGACTTCGAGGAAGCATATCATATATGTGTCATGTACATCACATCATGAAAGAAAAGGTCATGGCACGTGCTTGGAAGTGCCAGGTAATAATTCAGATAGCTGTGTTGATACTACACTTTTCAATGTGGCTTTTGAAAAACCATGTCATTTTCATGCATGAACACATACATATAAAAATAAGTTTATAGCAGCTTGTTAAATGAACAATTACAAAACCTTATCAAATAACTACATTTGAAAACTAAAAATAACCTTACAATTTTCATTAAATATCTTACATACACATATATAACTAGAGATAAAGCAGGCAAACACATTACATAGCAGATTATTTTTAAAGGTGCTGTGTTTAAATGAGTCATTGAGAAAGTGTTAAAATACGAAGGTGAATAGTACCATGCATTATTATGAATCATGTGGAATATTTATTGCAGTATACCAACATTTGGGTTGGGTAATATTGGAATGATAAAGCCTAAAGAACATTTAAATTAACATTTGCAACTAAATAAGACATTTTGTTAATTCACGTTATATTCAGAAGATGGGTTCTGATTTCCATTAACCTTGACTATCTTTACTTGTCAAGCAAATAACATGATAGAAGAAATAACAAATCTTCTTTTGCCATTAACCTACAGCAAGGGGAGTTACATTTCCAGTATTTATAACCATCTGATGCAGCCTACTAAGGCACTCGAAAGACCCTTCCGTCAAAGATCTCCAGTTAGCCCACTGTATATAAAATAAATATATAATCCAAACTGAACTTCACTTTCAAAGGCATGTAAGATGGTCTCTCGACACGTCTTGCCTATTTAAAAAAAAAATTATGATGGTAAATAAACCCTGGAAAATTCCTTCTCTGATTTTACCACCTGAAGCTGCAGCTGTTGGCTGCCACTATCACAGACTCACAACTCCAAATTCACGTGCAAACCTCATCAAGGACAGACATTTCTAATTGATTCCAGAAGTATTTCTTGTGCTTAGATCAGGGGGCAAGAAGAATAATGAGAAGCTTTTCAGAGGGAATTAGGGGCGAGGGTGTTGAGGGGAGGGGGAGAGGAGTGTTAAAAAAAAAATCTCAGACTTGGCCAGAAAAGGCATGGCAATTTTACGGTCAATTGGCGAGAGCATCTGGAACCTAGCACACTGGTCTCACAGTCGATGGCAGTGAGACCAACTTCCTTACAGGCGACTGCAAGCCCGTAATGAGTACCTGTCAGGTCCAGGTGGAAACCACGTGGACGCGCGGCCAAGGACCCTTGCATCTTCTTCTCGGCAACAGGATTCCCCCTGGAGCCCTGTCCAGTACCTGCAATCTGCCCACGCATAGATCTGCACCTATTTCAGCCACGCTTAAAGACAATGCAAAAAAAAAGAAAAGAGAAGAAAGAGAAAAAAGAAAAAAGAAAGACTGAGCATAAGGACGTGTGCGTGTGTGCATGTGTTTAATTCCTTGTGCACTGACAAGGCCCTACACCACAAGGCCGTGTTTGCTTTCATTTGGGATCTGTTTCAAACGCAGCAGGCCATCTCGTTAGTGCATGGGAAGTGTCAGATGCGCAGGTCATAAATCACAGCACAGCGCCAGGCACATCCAGAGGGGAGGCAACAAGTGAGGTTCTTTGTTGTTTCAAATGTAGGACAGGTGATTATTATTATTTTTCTAAGTAGGGAAGGGCCCGGTTTTTTTTTTTTTTAATGCCAAGCAGAAAACCAAGGGTGATATGGAAATAATTTCTTAGGCTCAAATGATGTTTACTTTAAGCGGCTGCTGGTAATTCACCACCTGACACTGGTGGATTACGCCCACAATAAGACAGGTAAAAGGACAACTGTGAAAAATGCAGAGAGTGTGAGTCAACAGGGTGGAGAGCAGTTTCATGGCGAAGAACAAGTCATGCAGAAAGATGGATTTCAAACGTTCCTAGATCTCTATTCTTATCCAAACAATGTAATTAATAGGGATTGCATTCATTTTAGGGCTCACTCAAAATTTCAAGGTTTGTGATTATTTATTAAACTAAATTCAGTGTGCTTGCTCTTCCAGTTGATGTACGCTTGGCAGGGAATCACTTCCTGTTTTCAAACAAAAGTAAAACAAGCAAAAAAGCAATACAAAATGAAGCAAAAAACACAAACTAAAAGAAAAAATAAACGCATTTAAAATACTTAAAACAAATCATTGTTTTTGGATGTGAAATTTTTCTTAAAATATCTCTGTTCTGATGATTACAGTACACGTAAATCAGAAATTTATAGAAATAGTGTTGCTTAAAATACACATAATATTGAAATGCAAAAAGAAATGATAATGAACATCTACTTGAACATAAAGTATTTGGAAAAGCAACTGCACTTGGTGGAGGCCTGCTAGTACTTAAAAATGAGAGCCTAAGAGAGAAGGGATAGTGCATATTAGCTGTATTCATGTCTTTTCATTTTTAACTATCTCAATAAAGATGATACACAGAAAGCCATCATACATTAACATTTTCTTAGATGTGGTTTCAATATTTTAAAGTCCCATGCAAAGGGCAATACATTTCAGGATCTTTCATATGATAATTTGCAGTCAAATTGAGTCTCCTCTCCATTTATAAGGCAGAAAAGCAATACTATATTCTAATATTGTTTTTTTTATTTACCAAGTGTTTTAGAAGGAACACAAGAACTGGACAATTTTTTTTTTGAAAATGAGATCACATATAAATCATCCCAAGTTACTTATTTTCACCTTCTATTTAGCTAGCCCCACAACTCAGTCCATCAGTTATTTTCTCTCCACCTTTATAGAATAGTAAACAATGTGTACATGACAGATGGACATGAATTGTGAAGGAAATTGCATATATAATGCTCTTCACATAGAAGCGAAACACTTGTTAATAAAATGTGATGGCAATGAAAATTCTTGAGAAAGATTATATCCTACAATTCTAAAAATACAAGGGGGATTTCCCCAAAGCAAAATTTATTTATAAAAATTGTGTATTTATTCTTTACTTTTTAAAGACAAGGTCTCACTCTGTTGCCCAGGCCCGAGTGCAATTGCACAATTGCAGCTCACTGCAGCCTTGAACTCCTGGGCTTACATGATCCTCCTGCCTCAGCATCCCAGGCAGCTAGGTCTACAGGCACATGCTCCCACACCCAACTAATTTAAAAAGATATATATTCCAGAGTCAGGATCTCACTAGGTTGCCCAGGCTGGCCTTGAACTCCTAAGCTCAAGCAATCCTACCACCTGGACCTCCTAAAGTAACAACAACAACAACAAAATTAAGTGTCAGGACATTTAAATTACATTAGAGGTGAAGGAAGAAGCATAGTGAGTGTCAAAGCTTTACTACAGCAACACAAAAAATATCAAAGGGGATTTACAAATAACCCCAGTATTTGTGTATTTTATGCTACTTCCTGGATTTTGCATTTTTAAAAAATAAAAATATATTATGTCCTATAAAATACATTCTCTTATATGCTACTCAAAGGTAATTTTCAAAATTTTTAATCTATAGGATACAAGAGGAGTATAATCTGGGACTGTGATTCAAGGTGAAGTGACCTATCTTGACCTCTAAGTGGCTAATGAATCGGTAAAATGTTCATGACTGATATTCAGTAATACAGCATCATAGACGTAGGAGATTTTTCAATGTTTCAGAAATTTTAATACAATGTAGGGTTAATTTTGAATTCATTTTAAAAGTGAGTACTTGCCCCTATACAAGAATAGGTGAAATCAACATCTATGTACTTAAAATTTAAAGTGTAAACCCTGTTAAAGAAGTCAAGATCTGGCTGGGCACGGTGGCTCATGCCTGTAATCCCAGCACTTTGGGAGCCCGATGCATGGAGGATGCTTGAGGCCAGGAGCCTGCGACCAACCTAATTAGCATAGTGAGATCTCGTCTCCATGAAAATAAAAAAATTACCCTGGCATAGTGGTGGGTGCCTGTAGTCTCCAATACTCAGGAGGCTGAGGCAGAAGGATCACCTGAGCCCAGGAGGTGAATGCTGCAGTGACCCGTGATCATGCCACTGCACTCCAGTCTCGACCACAGAGTGAGACACCAACTCCAAAAAAAAAAGTCAACAACATGAAATTAATCTACAAATTATATATTTGTTTTATATTTTTGCATAATTATAGCCTGTATTTATAATCCTAGCCAGGAGTTATATAAACTAATACTGGAGATTAGTGGAGTAGAGTATAGTTGGATGTATCGAGCACCATACAGAAAAAGTTTACCTTTATGTGAATTAGTAACAATAAATAGTTTGATAGTACTATCTTCACATGTAGAGGAGAATATTGTATTACATGGCATTAATCTATGGGAAATAAAATCCATTTAGTTCACTCATGAAGTGATGAGACAAAACGCAAGCTGGGAGAAGACATTTGTCATGACTGACCACAGCCTCAAACTCCTAGGACCAGGAAATTTTTCTGCCTCAACCTTCCCAATAGGAGGGATTACAGGCACACGCCACCACACACAAATTTTTTTTTTTTTTAACTTTTTAAGCCATCAGTTCTCGCTATGTTGCCCAGGCTGGTCTCAAACTTCCTGGGCTCAAGTGGTGCTCTCACTTGACCTCCCCAAGTGCTGAGATTATGTCAGGTGAAGATACTCCTAATAAGCATAAATGACTAAGGATGGATATTATCATCATCTATAGAATTCCTAAAAATCAAGCAGAAGAAAACAACTGAATAGAAGAATGGGTGAAAGATACGAAAAACATGTTAACGAGAAAGGAAACAAATGAGCTATAAACATGAATCAATGATCTATTTCAGTAGTAAACTGAAAATGGCAATTGAGAATGCCACAAGATGCTATTTAATTCCTCAGATGAACAACAATAGGTAGAAATCTGACAATTCCAATGTTAGTAAGGAAATGTATACTCTTATAGTGGTAAATTTTACAACCACTTTGGAAAACAATTTGGCATTATCTTAAAAATTTAAACAAATATACTTCCTACAATCTAGTAACTCCATGCCTAGCTGTTATGGCTAGAGAAATTCCTCATATATGCAAGGTACACTAGAAGATATGTACATGAGTTTTAATTGCAACAAAAAACCTAGAAACAAACACTAGAAAATAGATAAATATATTTTGATATAGTCAACAATAAAATAGTCTATAGCAATAAAAATGATACCATGTTATTGTACTCACAAACTTAAAACTGAAATCCTAGCCGGGGGCTCGGTGGCTCAGCCTGTAATCCTGCACCTTTGGGAGGCTGAGGTGAGTGGATTGCCTGAGCCCGCAGGTTTGAGACCTGCCTGGGCAACTTGGTGAGACCTCATCTCTACAATAAATCAAAATGAGCTGGGTGTGGTAGCGCGTGCCTGTAGTTCCAGCTCCTTGGAAGGCAGAGGTGGAAGGATCGCCGGAGCCCAGCAGGTCGAGGCTGCGGTGGCCAGGAGTGGCCACTGTACTCCAGTCTGGGTGACAGAGTGAGACTCCAACTCAAAAAAAAAAAAAACAAAAACAAACTGAAATCCTCTTGTTTAGTGATAACTTTAAGAATATCTAAAAAGTTATAATTTGAATAAAACACAGAAATGGTAAATCACAAAGTGCAACACAAACACAATTGTATCTGTAGAAATATAAAATAAAGAGGGATCACACAGGTGGTCAATCACACAGTGTATTATTAATACCTTATCATATTATAATTGTACTTGGATAGCATTTACTTTATTCTCTTTTATCAACATATTTTATCTAATTTAATTTATCAAAGACTGCATGAAAAGTAATTGTGAATTGATATGAAGAAAATACATAAAACGAATAATACTCCTCATAAATGCAAACTTTGTGCAGTTTATAACATTTTGAATTTTGGATAATCCTGAAATATCATCAAAACTGTTATATACTATAAATACTTGTGTGTGTGTGTGTGTGTGTGTGTGTGTGTGTGTGTGTTAGTTTCATTGTGATTCTAAACTTTGTGTATAGTAGACTGGTACATGTATCTTGACAAAAAGTTGAGTGCATTCTATTCCTTATATTCATAATGTGGCCAGGAATACAGTTGAAATGCTCATCTAAGATGGCTTTAGACAACCATCCTGTAATGATGGCAACACACTAATCATCCTTGGGAGATAAAATCAATATAAAACCCCAATGTAGTAGGTTTGGTTAATGGCTGTCATAAATCTATGCAGACCTTTTGCATCTAATTTTACTGTTCTTATATTCAACAGACAGAATCTCTATTGCTACCCTTTGAATTTTGACTGGTCTTGTGTTTTGCTTTGACCAATGGAATGTGGCAGAAATATGAGTTCCAGCGCTGAGCCTTCAAGAACTTTCAGCAGATACAGCCTTTATAGTCTTGCAATTGCCATTTAAGAACGTGGCCTGGACCACTGATGAGTGAGAGGCCATATGGAGGGAAAATGACATGTTTTTGTTGACAACCAGTAATAAGCATCTCACAGGGAACCTTTCAGCTCAGCTGGTCCTTTGTGCGGAATACAGCCCAATGAGAGAGCCAGTAAAAGCAGCAGAGAACCCACTACAGAACCCTGAGAAATAATACATCTTCATTATTTTAAGCCATTATGGTTTGGGTTAGTTTTGCAAAAACAGATAAGCATTGGGGAAGGCTGAATTTTACCAAATAAATAAATACATACATATAAACATAAGAGAAAAGAAAGTGAGAGAAAAAAGAAAGACAGGAGGAAGAATTCATGAAAACATGGAACTTGCTAAGAACTGCTGAACCTCCCTTCATTTTCTGATACATGTACATTGACCAGCTAATTAAGTGACAAGAGACATCTGAATATGCATTCCTTGCAATGTGAAGTCAATAAATATTTTATCCAGCATTCTATTTAGGTTTAAAATCACAGTGAAATGCTCTCTTCAAGCTTAGTGAGTAACAGCTGTAGGGCAGGTGGTGTCAGTACACATTGAACATTTATTGAATACATAAATAAATGTTGAGGCGTCTTATTGTTGCTACTATGGGTATTGGTTTCTTCTGCACATAAGATGGCTGAGGTGGCGAATTGTTAACCTTGATTAATCATTTTTTCAAAAGAGTTGCCCAGACAAGATAATAACATGGAAAGGATAACTATTAAGAAGGCACAATAATTCGATCCCAGAGCTGGAAGACAAGCAGGATGTTTCTTAGAGAGTGAGAGTATGTATACTAATGGTGGTACTCCATATGATTTCAATCAGAACTGCGGACTAGAGAGCTAAGATCCCTCCAATGACTCCCTTCTTGGATGCAGGTGGAATTTTCTGCACTCCAAACTAAACCCCTTCCCAAGCTTCCTGAAACCTCTACTCTCCCTAGCTCTGCCAGACTTCTGAATCCCTGAGAAAGGAGGCATTCTACTCCTAGTTCTTATATGACTCAAATCCATGTACCCTCTGACATTGAAATACTCAGAACATGCCTTCAGGGTATATCTCTGGCACCCACTCCAGCAAAGGAAAAATGAGGAAATGCCTATCTAAGTTTTAATTTGCTCTACTTGTCTTAATATTACTTGTTTGTTTTAGGTTTGTTCAATTAAAGTTTGGGGGAGGGTCACTTAACTGTGAAATTTTAAAAAGATTTCTGTCACTTAAATATGAGACTTTCAAAATGGGAATTGGGATGGAAATGTGACCACTGGAGGGATTTTAACAATGGCTCTAAGCTAAATATCCCTATACTCCTGAATGATCCTATTCAGTGCCATTTTTATAACAATTTTATTTTCAGATATGATTTTTAAAATTAATTAGATGCATTATTTTTACTTATGTTTCTTTTTATTTTTAAAAATGAATTGGAGGGTGTTAAGAATAGAAGTAAACCAGGCTCGGTGGCTCAGCCTGTAATCCCGTGCCTTTGGGAGGCTGAGGTGAGTGGATTGCCTGAGCCCGCAGGTTCGAGACCCGCCTGGGCAGGCGGTATCTCGTCTCTACAATAAATCAAAAAATTAGCCAGGTGTGGTAGCATGAGCCTGTAGTTCCAGCTACTTGGAAGGCTGAGGCAGAAGGATCGCTGGAGCCCAGCAGGTCGAGGATGCGGTGGCCGGGAGCGGCCACTGCACTCCAGTCTGGGCGACAGAGTGAGACTCCAACTCAAAAAAAAAAAAATAGAAGTAAGGTGAACATTTGGGCGTCTACTGTTGTAGTCCTGGCAAGATATGCTGATGATTTGAACTTGGGTGGTGACAATGGGCATAGAGTCAAAGGTATACCTTGGAGTAAAAGCAACAGAAGTTACTGATTGAGCAGATGAGGGTTGCAAAGAAAAGAACTGAAATAGGAATGGTCCCAGATTTATGCAACAAGTGAAATTGTCAATGATGCACAATTATTGAGATGTAAAGTCTTGGTGAGGAGAACAGGGTTCCAAGATGGCATCAAGAGCTCACTTTTGGACATGCAGTTTGAGGATGTGCCTAAGCCACCCGCGAGCTGATCTTATGTAGGTCGTAGAATATGTGAATCCTTGAACAGTTATCAGCTCATAAACAGTATGTATAGCAATGAAAATGAATAAGGATAGGTAAAAAAAAAAAAGTAGACCATGAGACAAGGTCCCAAGGAATGCCAGCATCAACAAATACAGCATGTAAGCAGTTAGACAATCCCGGGTGTTATTCACAGCCTAGCACAATCTCCAGGACCGTGGAGGTTTGAATCCTGTTTTTCTTACAAACAAGACTGGAACCTTGGACATATGACTAGTCTCCACAGTGCCTTCACATTCTCATTCGTAAAGTGTGACTTATGGTAGAGCCTACATTATGAAGTTAGCATGAGTATTTAATGAATTAATATTTGTAAACCATTGAGAACACTCACTGCAGTACCTGTAGAAAAAAAGTATGATGTTTATTTATAAATATTTGGATAAATGATGGCATAAGCAAAAAAAAAGTTTTGTATGTTTTTAATTTAATTGATGCTTCCTGATCATTGTAGTGGTAAATCTATATATAAAAAGCCAACAAATGAACTCCTAGCTCTGTTTCTTTCTCACTAAACAATGTTAATTTATGTTATGTGGTCACTGTCATCATGATTAAATTTTGATATCTAAAACTACAAGATACAAAAAAGCCCACAAACTTTTCCATATTATACTGTATTTAGGGGATTAGGTAGAAAATGTAAATACTAGTGTTTGGTAGCACAATAGGGTAACTACAGCTAACAATACTTTATTATATATTTCAAAATGAGTAGAGGAGTAGATATAGTGTGTTCCCAACACAGGGAAATGATAAATCTTTGAGGTGATGAATATTCCATTACCCAGATTTGACTGTTACACATTGTATGTTTGTATCAAAATAGTACATGTACCCCACAAATATATACAACTACTATGCATTCTTAAAATTTAAAGAAAAGAGATGCAGGACTGAGAAAAAAAACAGTTTAAGTCTATTTATTAAAAACACTAAATACTCAGAGAAACTAACTGGGAAGAGGAGAATTGTGTCCCTTTAAGAACCATTCCAAATGCCCTATAACCAGTAATTCTATTATATTCTTGGTGATAACTGTTGTACTAGTGAGGATGGTTGTACTGGAAGTTTTGGTGATGGTAAGTATACTGCACATTTACAGACCCTATTGCAAGTATTTTTTAATTGTATAATTTCATTTAATACACATATCCACTATCTAAGAGAGATACTATTATTATCACCCTTTTGCAGAAAAGGAAATGAAAGCAGACAGAGGTACTTAAAAATATAGTCAGAATGATTGACAACAAAATTAAAATAATGACAAACTGTATAGGAATTATTCTATAGAAATAAGCATATAAAAGCTATAATCACAGATGGTATATGGTCATTTCCAAGGGCAGGAATTTTCCAGATTGAGAAAGAGTGTATGTATGCCCTTGTGCCCACACCTGAGACCTTATACAGATAAAAATCCCCATGAAAGTAAAAAAAAAATTGATAAAATAATTAAAAAGCATAAATAAGCAGCCAAAAGTAATCCCTGTGCTTTCCTCACTTTACTGATACTAGAAGGACATTGCTAAAATATTAGCATTTTTAGAAATTGTGGTTTCTTGACATCATTCCACTTTTTAAGGAATACCTTACGTGAGTAGTGGCCCCAGGACATAGCACAGCTGGTGGAAGCAACTTCCTCCCCACCCCTTTCTCCAGTGGGCTGCTTTCTGTCATGTCAACAGCAGGCTGATGACCTTGACTAAAGCTGTCACAACTCTAGTCATCCAGACATTTCTCTCACACCCCTTATCTGATCTATCAGCAAAACTGTCTACTCCTCTGCTTTAGAATTGCCTCCTGAATGTGGTCACACCTCAAGGCCTCCAGAGCATCAGGCTAGGACACCAACTTCTCTCATCTGTATGATTACAGTGGCCTCTGACTGGTGCCCTGGCCCCCTCCCTTGCTACCCTCCTTTCATCTGTCCTCATTGCAGCCGTCGAAGTGGCAAGTGTCTTTAGGACCTTCTTTGACTTGGAGTAAAAATCAGAGTAATTTCAATAACTCAAAAGGTCCTTTGTAATGTCAATCTAGCAACTGCCCTGACCACGTTCTCCATCACTTTCCCTCTTGCTTACTCAAGTTCAGCCACATGCACTACTTTGGGGGCACACCCGGTACTTTGCACTCAATGTTGCCCTTGTCTGTTCATCCCAGAAATTGACATGGATTTTGGCCTTACATCAAGTCATGACTGAAATGCTACCAGCCTTCCCTGGGTAGTTTTTGTTTTTGTTTTTCTAATTTTGTGTTCTATTACTCTGATTTATTTTTCTCCACAGTACTTACGATTATCTAATAAACTATATGAATAAATACATATATACCTATGTTTATGTACATATATAAATAGTTGTCTGAGTTATTGTCTACAAAAATCCTTCTCAACATAGAGTGTCCTATGGGAGACAGAAACAGGGTGGCTCCATGATCCCACCCCTGCTGCTTATACCTGTCACCCTCCCCTTGAGTGTTGGTGAGACCTCTGACTTGCTTCTAGACAATAGAATATGGCAAAGGTGAAGAGATTCCTGTGGATTAAAGCCCTGATTAATTCTGTGATTCACGTCCTATTTCATCGATTTTGACTTAATAAAGATGGAGATGGTCCTGGATGAGCCTGACTTAATCAGGTGAAAGCTACTGCAAGAGGAACCGAGCCTTCCCTTGATGACTTGATGAAGTAAGCAGCCATGACCTGAAGGCAACTTTCAGTCCAAAGCAAGCGAAAAATGCGGGCTCTTAGTCGAACAGCTGCAAGGAAACGAATTCTGTCAACAACCTGAATGAGCTTGGAAGTACATTTTTTCTTAGTTGAGCCTCCAGATGAGCATGCAATCTGGCCGATACCTTAAATGCAACCTTTTGAGACTGTGAGCAGAGTATGGAGCTGCACTGTGCCTGACCTCTTGACCCACGGAAAGTATTGGGTGATAGATGTGTGTTGTTTTAAGCTATTAAATTTGTAGTAATTTGTTATGCAGCAATCAAAAATTAATACACCAATTAAAATCTAAGCCAGGACTTTCACTGTGTTTCTGCTGAAACAGGCATTTTAATACACATTGAATAAACTCTTCTGCCTGCCATCGAAAGCATTAGGCAAGCTGAATCTATCTTATGTGGGCATTTGTTCACCTGGCATTCGGACCCACACTTCGGGCTGTTGTTACTAGGTTCATCTCAGCACTTAACAGTCCATGGTCACCCCTTGCGTCTGAGCTTTTTTCCCTACACTTTCCCCCTCAGCAAACTGTTCTCCTCTTTCCTCTCCACATTTTCAAACTGCCAACTTCTTGTGCACATCTTCAACAAATACAAGTTGTTTTACCATTTGGGAGTATTGTGCTTTCATTTTCATAATTTAAAAACTGTGAGTCCGATTTTATGATTTTTCTGAGCTCTAAATGTAAAACCAACAATACATGTTCTTTTGGAATCAACTCACATTATTTGACACTGAGAAGCAGACATTCTCAGGTTTATATTTTTCATGCTATTAAAGACCTAGTCCACAAAATATTAAGTGTGGATGTGTATGTTTGTGTATGTATGGTATACTACAGATCATTAGATATAATTATTAATAATATCACTACTTACATGTCACATTAATACTAGGCTTTTCGGATTATATTTTCTTTACTCCTTTGAATCTTAAAACAACCTCTAAATGTTTGTATTCTTTTTTTTTCCCTCTTAAGGGAACTAACCCCAGGGGATTAGGGTATGGTTATTTTAGATACCTCGCACAACCAATTAAGTGGCAGAGCTGGGACTGGCAACTTAATTTTGTGGGTTTCAAAACCAGTGCTTTTTCCAGTACTCTAAACTATCTCCTTAAGTAAATACAAAAATTATGTGAAATGAAATGCACATAAGTATAAAAATATATGCAAATAAGTATTTTCTCATTATTTTATATACCTAGATACTTATTAAAAGTAGCTATTCAGCTCTGACTTTGCTTTATTCTCTGTTGTGTGCTCATCAGGCTAAATGTTTTTAAAGCTACTGACATGAGAAAATTAAATCAATCACAAATTCTACAGGTGCATTTTAGAAAGAACAAATCACATGCAAGCTAGCAAACAAAATGCGTGTGTGCATATGTAAGTGAGAAACAAGTAAATAAAAGAATGAAGGGATTGTTTTTTCTGTCACATTTCTTATGAACAAGAAAGCAAATATTTTAAAAAGGCCTGTGATTTAATGGTCAAAATATTTGTTGGACCTATCCAAAAGAAATGTATATGGTCATGAATTAATCATTGTATTTACCAGATGAAGAGCTGAGCATGTGTACAGTGTATATTATATTTATATAGAGAAAAAGCCCCATAACTGTCCTCAATATTCTGGGGGATATAAGACAAAGGGAGCTAATCTTACACATACTGGTCACAGGATTAAATTCAAATTACACTTTGGATTTCTGACCCCAAATTGTCACTATCCAACAGCCATTTTATAATCTAAGAAAAATAATTTAAGGTCAATTTTTCAGTGTGTTTTTGTGTGCTTTGAACTTTAAGTAATTAGCTATG
This sequence comes from Cephalopachus bancanus, assembly GCA_027257055.1. Taxonomy (NCBI): domain Eukaryota; kingdom Metazoa; phylum Chordata; class Mammalia; order Primates; family Tarsiidae; genus Cephalopachus; species Cephalopachus bancanus. The sequence goes on from JAPVLO010000503.1 coordinate 173,567, forward strand.
TGCTTTTTTAAGGTAGAAGGATTATTTTCATGCAGATCTTTGGAGTTTGACTTACATAATAAAGCAATATAACAACAACAACAACAAAAACCCCAGCCAGGCTCCTAGATAAATAGTGAAGAGTCACAGAGCTACAAGCTGATATTGTCAATATCTACAACATTGATTTATAAGAAAGGGGGTTTTAATTGCTTCACTGACATTGATTGCAGTGATAGCTTCAAAGAAAAATGAAGAGAACACTGTGTCCTTGTAGTATAATCACTCCGAGTCAATCAGCCCCAATTCATATTGAATGGAGTCACTCTGTTTATTAGGTTTCTATGCTTCTACGTGGGGAAAAGGACAGTTTTATTAAAACGCTGATCAATGGCAAAGATTTTTTTTTTTTTTTTTTTGAGTTGGAGTCTCACTCTGTCGCCCAGACTGGAGTGCATTGGCCACTCCCGGCCACCGCAGCCTCGCCTGCTGGGCTCCTGCGATCCTTCCGCCTCAGCTTTCCAAGTAGCCGGAATTACAGGCATGCGCTACCACGCCTGGCTGATTTTTTTATTTTTTGTAGAGATGAGGTCTCGCTGCCCAAGCGGGTCTCGAACCCGCGGGCTCAGGCAATCCACTCACCTCAGCCTCCCAAAGGCACGGGATTACAGGCTGAGCCACTGAGCCCGGCTAATGGCAAAGATTTACATACATTTCTAAGAGATAAAAATGTGAAGAAAACACAAATCTGAAATTCACGTTAAGACTATAAGAATTGGTGACAGGTTGTAATTTTTTAAATGTTGAAATTTAAAAAGAAGTGGAAAAAAGAAAAGGACGTTTCATGGATAAAAATGTTGATAGTAAAATACTTGCCCAGTCCTGAGTCTGCCATCTACTTACTGACCTCTGGTCAGAGAAGATTTACTCTGGTTTAACCATTGGGAGTTCAATGGCTTAGTTTTAATAATAATGATTACACAGTAATAATAGTAACATGAACAGTGATAACTAAAATTTATCAAGAGTTTACTATGGTCTCTCCTTTGTGGTATATAATTCTTCCATAGAACCATGTAAAGTAGATACTGTTATTATACCATTTTAAGGAAACACCTTAGTGGCAAATCAGAGCAATGTCTACTCTTGAAGAATTGGCCATAGCCGGGCTCGGTGGCTCAGCCTGTAATCCCGTGCCTTTGGGAGGCTGAGGTGAATGGATTGCCTGAGCCCGCAGGTTCGAGACCCGCCTGGGCACTTGGCAAGACCTCATCTCTACATAAATCAAAAATTAGCAGGGCGTGGTAGCGCATGCCTGTAGTTCCGGTTACTCGGAAGGCTGAGGTGGAAGGATCGCCGGAGCCCCCAGCAGGTCGAGGCTGCGGTGGCCGGGAGCGGCCACTGCACTCCAGTCTGGGCGACAGAGTGAGACTCCAACTCAAAAAAAAAAAAAAAAAAAGAATTGGCCAGATGGACAGAAATAGGTTCTGGAAAGAGTAGGCAGGCAACCTGAATGATTTTGACACAGTATCCACCCTTTCTTGAATCATAAACTGAAGATAATTCAGAGGTAAATTATTCAAACTGTTTGTTTTTTTCAAAACACTTTTGCAGTTAAATTGATAAGATATTTTATTGTGGCTCTTCACATTTTCCAAGCTACTTTTGTTACATTACATCAGTATTTCTTATTTACAACCTTTGAGGTAGATGAATATTGCTATCGTTACAAGGAAGAAAGTGCTCCTTGATGACTAAGTTACGGTGTCAGATTGCCTGAGTTTATATCCTGATTTATTCATTGACTAGTTATGTGTACTTAAACAAGTTATTTACACCCCATAATTTTCTTACTATAAAAATAATAATGAAAGTGACCACATAATGGGTTTGGTATGAGGATTAAGTGGAATAATACTATTAAGACATGTTGAACATAATAAGAGATCAATGTGTGTTAGCTCTTATTAAATCTATTTTACATTTGAACAATCTGAGGCACAGAGGCCAAAGTCATAGAGTGAATGTCATACTAAGAATTCATAACTGTAAATTTTTAGTTCAACATTGTTCTTCCTCACTTCTCATGACAGTCGTCCTTAAACTTGACTTGTGATTCTCAAAGCAAATCAAGGAATCACTTCAAAGATCCTTAAGTTCATTTTACATAATAACAATAACAATAATAATAGCACCTAGACCAGGCATGGTGGCTCATGCCTGTAATTCCAGCACTTCAAAAGGCTGAGGTGGGAGATTGGTTTGAACCAGGAAATTGAGACTAGCCTGAGCAACATAGTGGATTTAGTCTCTACAAAAAATTTAAAAAATTAACTGAACACAATGGCATATGACTGTAGCTCCAGTTACTCAGGAGGCTGATGCAGGAGGATTGGCTTGAGCCCAAGAGCTAAAGACTGTGGTGATCATGCTTTTGCACTCCGGTCTGGATAACAGAGTGAGACTCTGACTCAAATACAATACAATACAATACCATACCATACCAAACCAAACCATACAATACAATAGAACATAAAATCACTAACATTTATTGAACACTGTGTGTTAATCACTGTGCTAAATCTCTTACACATATTATGTCATTTAAACCTCAAAATCCTATTAGAGAAATGTTATTACTTTCTCTCTTTATTGTTGAGGAAAGTAAAACAAATAAGTGGTCAAGTAACTGCCAAAGGACACACAGCTAATAAGTTCTCCAGACAGGAAACAAATTCAGTGCTGGGATTACAGGCATGAGTCATCATACCTGAACTAGGTGCTATTATTATTATTGTTGTTATTGTTATTATGTGAGATGAATTTAAGAATTCTTGAAATGATTCCTTGACTTGCTTGGGGTCAACTGTCATGAGAAGTGGGGAGGAACAGCAATGTTGAACTAAAAGTCATAGTTATGAATTCTTAGTATAAAACAAATTCAGTGTTCAAGTGTTAACCATTCTTCTTCATCCAATGACACAATAAGCAAGCTGACAGTGTCTTATTGCTAGAGTTCATCATACTTAAAAGTTGGACATATTGCTCTCCTCCATCTTACAATCAAAGATCCCTGAATGCAATGTGTTTTTGTAAGCATACACTCCCACATGTGTAAAACACTGGCTAATTTAAGGAACCTATGTGCTCTATTTGTGTCTGGAGCCTGTAAGATAAACTAGCACCACATACCCAAGAGAGTCTCATTAAATGAAATTATTGTCTTTTGTGTCTAAAATTAGAATGTGCCACTCAATTAGGTTGTTAAAATGCCATTTTCTTTGATTTTATGTTTTCTTTAGGCATTATATTTTTGAATTTCATTAAGTATATATAATTCATGCTTCTCCATTTTGTCCTCAATTTGTAATTTCAAGAAATAGAATACCTTATATCAATCTTATAGCATTATGTAAATCCAGACTGTATCTAGTGATAGCTAAGATCCAGATACTAAGATTGTATGCTTTATTGTTTAAGTTTACTTATTTTAAAAAATATATAAAACATTCCTATGGTTCAGAGACTTTAAAGGTATCAAAAATATTAACTTAATGAAGTATCCTACCTCCTTCCTTTCTAGCCATACAATTCATGTTCCCTTCTCACAAACAACATGTATTAGGCTCTTGTTTATCTTTCTAAATGCATTTACATACATGTAATAAAATACTTTTATATATACATACATATATATATCCTCCTTTCTGTCTTTATACTTAATACGTTGCACAGTAGCATATTTCACGTGGCATATTGTATCATGTTTTATTAATGAGATTGTTCCCTATTGGTACTAAAGAGTTTCTCATTTTTATTTTGTAGAGACATATTTTACCTTATGAATGAACCATAATTTTTTTATTTATTTTTATTTTTTTATTTTAGAGATGAGGTCTCGCTGTCCAGGTGGGTCTCGAACCCGCGGGCTCAGGCAATCCACTCACCTCAGCCTCCCAAAGGCGTGGGATTACAGGCTGAGCCACCGAGCCCGGCTGCTCAGCTAATTTTTAATTTTTTTGCAGAGATGAGGTCTCACTATGTTGCCTAGGTTGGTCTCGACCTCCTGGGCTTAAGTAATCCACTCACCTCAGCCTCCCAAAGTGCTGGGTTTACAGGCTGAGCCACAGAGCCCGGCTTGAACCATAATTTTTAAGCAGTACTCTATTAATGGTCATTAGACTGCCCCTAGTCTTATGTTATAAAAAGCAATGCTGCAATGATAATCCTGCATATACATCGATGTACACATGTGAGAGCATGTCATTTCAGTGGCCAAAATTCCTAGATATGGAAGTCTGGGAAAAAGAGTATGTGTGTTTGTAATTTTGATAACTACCACCAAAGATCTCCCAAAGGAGTTTTTCCCATTTATAATTATTATTAAATGATGAAAATTTCTGTATCTGGTTTTTCATTGATATTGGGGGAATGTTAGCATTTATGTTCATGCTTAAGTAAAGCTACACATGGCACATTCTGGTGATGTTGGTAGGTTGCTCAGCACCAAAGTTAAACAATATACCCCTAATATAAAAATAATGCATTGTCTATTAAAGCATTAACCATGACAAAGAAATGCTTTAACAGTTACCTTTATTCTAAAACAGTAAATATATACTCAAAAATTCAAAAGTAGTACTCAAAGTAGTTCTTTGGAAGATAAGTTTTAATCATCATAGAAGATCATATCTTTCAATTGTAGAAACATCTCGTTGACTTAAATAATTTTATTTCTATAGAACTGTTACGGTTTATAAGTAATTGACAAAGCAACTTAATAGTAATTTTCTTAAATGGCAGAGTCTTTGACATAAACTCTTTGTAAAAATCACTGCTATGCCTCTTGAGAACCTATCACATGGCCCAATTTCTATACAAACTTTATGCAGTGTAATTTGTCCAACAGCTCTCTGAGGTTAATGGTGTTAATGCAAATTTAGGGACCATAAAACTAACTAGCTAGCTCAAAGTAACACAACAAATACCTGTAGGTAAGTAAATAGCTTAAAATTTCCCACAACTAGTCACACATTAAGTAGACAAAACACATTGTTGAATGCATGAATGAAACATACAATAGACGTACAATTTACACCATAGCTACCTAAAGTAAATGACTTACCTCAAAAACAAATGACAAGGATGGAACAAGAGGCTTCAGGTGACCAATTCTGTACAGCATTAGAAACACCAAGCAACGAAGAGTTTCCATAATAGCAGCCTTGGATCTAAAATCATTAATGTGCAATAGCTTTAAATATGCCCTTCCTTCACACGTTTCCATGCTATCATTAATACAATGATAAACTTTTTATTTTCAAGAAATACATAGTATTTTAATCTTGTTGACAAGTGTGTCCCTCTAAAGTTATTTGAAATGCATTAAACTAAGAAAGAAAATGCATTTTTATGTTTAAAGAAAACCTATTCTTTATCAATTTCTTCCTTAGTTTGAGCATTGATGAGTTAGGGTAAAGTTTATTTTCAGCTAACAAATAAAATGCTAGACAATTAAATTTCTAGGATTGACAGTAATCCAGACACCTCTCTGTGACTCAATGCATGTATACTTAATTCATTAAAAAATGACGTGTAGTCGGGCTCGGTGGCTCAGCCTGTAATCCCGTGCTTTTGGGAGGCTGAGGTGAATGGATTGCCTGAGCCCGCGGGTTCGAGACCCGCCTGGCAGCGAGACCTCATCCCTACAATAAATAAAAAAATCAGCCGGGCTTGGTAGTGCGCGCCTGTAGTTCCAGCTACTTGGAAGGCTGAGGCAGAAGGATCGCCGGAACCCAGCAGGTCGAGGCTGTGGTGGCCAGGAGCGGCCACTGCACTCCAGTCTGGGCGACTGAGTGAGACTCCAACTCAAAAAAAAAAAAAAAATGACGTGTTAGGAGAACTGATATAGTTAATTCTAAAGTTATGAGTCAAATGCCAATGTTTCATATTTATTTAAAACTGCACTATAAAGTTGTATAATTTACTGATATTTTATCACTCTGTGGAAATTCTTAAATTGGATAAAAGAGGAAAAAAATAAGAATTTCACTTCTTGCCTTTGATCCAGAAGAAATCCAATGGAAGTCAAGGTCAGGATAATGAAACAAACTCTCAGAAGGAGGGTTACTTGTGACAATGCCTGTAAAACAAACACAGAAATCAATGGATTCTTTAGAAGAGTTATTAGAAGGAACATCAGCAGTTAGCTGACAAGCGAACAACACAAATTTTATTTTTTATCACACCATTTGTCATTGACGTTTTTTTCAGAAAGTTTGACTATGTAGGGAACATTTTGTTTTTCCTGTTATTATTTAGCTACCTTGTTGGACACTTGGAGAATAAGTTAGACAATTTTATAAACAGCATTTTGTCTATAGTGTTTTTTATAAAAATATTTCTTTAAAGTTTTAACTTTTATAATTCTTTAAAGTATGTGAGCCCCCACGTATGAAGAAATCGCTCATAGTTTTAGGAATAAATACTATATTCCAATAGTTATTTTTATTATCACCAAATCTTTGTGGTTTCAAATGCAAAGCTTTCTTTATACAAAAAATATTTAAAGGAGATTGTGAGTGCAAACACATAGTATTCAAAAGAGATTACATACATTCACACTCATATCTGATGAAATCTATATGTTCATACATATATGTCAAAAGTTACCTTTTGAATCATTTCAACAAAAACCATATTTTTAGTTGGAATTATAAATTAATTATGCATTTTTATTTTACACATCAAAATTTAATACTTTTTATTAAGCAGCTACTATTTTACAACTTCCATACTATTTGTTACTTACACTTTAATTTGTTTCATATTCTCAACAACCTGGCAGAGTTTGTGGTGAAAAACTATAGTATGATTGCAAATGCTTTCTAAAAACATAGAATTATGTAAAACTATAGGCTATGTAACCATGGGCATGTTACTTTACATTTCTAGGGCTTTGTGGTATGTTTAGAACATTTGAAATAAAATATGAGTATGGCACAGACTATAATAAAACACTTGGAAGAGTGCTTGATGCAAAGTAAAAAGTCAACTAATGGTCATGATCAATATTACTGTTATGTTCAGGTACTTAGGCTAATCTTGATTAATTACAATAAAATAAAGAAAGGAGAGGTATAAAGGGAAGTTCTATTAGCTCTTCTAAATATCATAGAAAAATTAGAGACAAGATCTATCTATCTATCTATACACGTATACATATACTTTTATTTTATTTTTGCTTTGGTTAGGAAATTTATGATCTCTGAACAAAAGAAAGAGCTTCTCTATCCCAAATTTCATTCTGATTACTGGGATCAGAGTGGAAACCAACTTAGTCCAGGAACACAGCTACCTAATCAACACCTCTATTTGGACTAACAGACATCTGACCTTTGGCATGGCTAAAACACTGCCTTTGAAATTCTTCTCCATACCACACGCTGCCCAGTTTTTTTCATCCTAGAAAGTGGCATCTCCTATTTCATAACTGCTCAAGACATAACCCCATGACTGTTCCTGACTCTCTGTCTACTTCTAATACCTCAGAGATAAATGACAGCAGTACATTAAAAAAATATCAGAATAAAAGCATTTGTGATAAACAGTGCAATGAATACTCTGTTCCACCCGACAGGATCTCCACCGCAATTTTTGAAACACCCACTCAACTGGTTTTCCTACTTCTAAAATTGCCTATCTATCATGGCCCCCACCCACAGTTTGAAGTTATACTTTTAAATCAAAAGGAAAATCACATCGTTCATATTCTAAGTTCTCCAGGGCTCATTCAGAATAAAGCTCAGTGCCACTGCTCTGACCTATACACAATAGCTCAATATTCCCTTGTAACACTTTTTTTCTTTTACTCTTAAACCATATCAGAAATTTTGCTGTTCCTGGAATATGACAAGCATTTCCCCACTCAAGTCTGTTTCATCTATCATTGCTTCTGCTTGGAATGACTTACCCCAGTGACCTTTATGGTTTGTTTCATTCAGGTCGCTATTCAAATCCATGCCCTTGTCCATCCTGCATAAAACAGTACTTCTTTATAATTCCCAATAACCATTTCTGTCTTATTGTTCTCCACATGACTTAACACTTCATATACTTAGAGAGTTGTTTTTGTGTATTCCTGTTTGTTTTCTGTCAGAGATAGAAACTTTTATAGAGCTTACATTCTAGTAAGCTCCTGCCTCTGCCTTCCAAAGTGCTGGGATTACAGGCATGAGCCACTGAGCCTGACCCTCTTCTTTATAATACCTATGAGCAAAATGGTGGCATGCACCTGTAGTCCCAGCTACTTGGAATAAGATAGAAGGTTTGCTCAAGCCCAGGAGTTAGAGGCTATGTTGAGTCGTGATTGTGCCACTGCACTCGAACTTAGGCAACAGAGTGAGAACCTGACTCAAAAAAGAAGGAGGGTGGGGCGTGGTGGCTCAGCCTGTAATCCTAGCACTTTGGGAGGCCAAGGTGGATTTCCTGAGCCCAGGGATTTCGATTCCTTCCTGGACAACTTGGTGAGACCTCGTCTCTACAATAAAAATCACAAAAATTAGCCAGGCGTTTTGGTATGGGTCTGTAGTTCCAGCTACTTGGAACGCTGATGTGGAAGGTAGTGTGAGCCCAGCAGGTCAAGGCTGTGGTGGCCGTGAACATGCCACTGCACTCCAACCTGGGCGACAAGAGTGAGACTCCAACTCAAAAAAAAAAAAAAAAAGAAGGAAGGGGAAGAGAAGGAAAAGGAGGAGGAGGAGAAGGAGGACAAGAAGAAGGAGGAGGAGAAAATTGCCACCCTCTTACCCTTTATAAAATTATGCTTCTATATAAAATAATTATTTATGAAAAAACTTTATGGATTGTCAAAGATAATTTGATAAAATTTTCTGTAATTTTATTATAAGAATTTAGGAATTAAAATATCTAGATTTTTTATTGTAACAAGGTGGTACATTATAAGTAGTTTCTCTAAAATGTCTGACATGAGCTTACTAAAGTTATTATGTTGATTTGAAATGCTCATCTTCCTCAACATCTGTAAAGTGAGGTTAATACTACCTGACACTCAAACGTCTACAGCCTCTAAGGTGAAGGCAGCAGAATCAAGTTTTCTGACACACCCACACTGCCATCCTCATTATCTCTATGACTCTAATGGCTCCACCTTCAAATGATATGAGCTTGTGGACTAGCCCTGCTTAAGCCTAATACAATGTGTTTCTGTGTTACAACGTAAACACAGTAGCAGGACCAAATAAGACACCATAATGAAATTTATCATTATATGTGGGTCTCAAGAATCTTTCTTGAAATAAGATCTTGATTTTTAAGAGGATGTCAATGTTGTCTGTCTTGTTTTGTTTGTTTTGTTTTTTGTTTTCTAAATTTTTAGAACTTCCGAAGTGGCTACTGTTGAAGTATACTAAAAGAAATGTGATCTGCACAAACATTTTCTAGAGTCTCAGATAAGAAGCAAACACAATAAATATATCAAAGGTGAAAATATATTGGCTAAAATGTATAATGAATACATGGTTCAGAAACTTTAAATTGCCATGGAGTTAGTTAATACAAAAATGTGTGAGAGATGAGAGCTTCTGGGTAGCAGTTTCCTCTGGTAACAGTTATAACTCATTTTCCCTGGTTGGCCATGATGATAACAGCATACATGGGGGAGAGATTCAAGATGGCCACTGTAGTGCAGCAGACTGGCATGTCTCTCACTAAGTGAGGCAGAGAGTAGGGACCTAGCCACAGCTAGATGCAGGTACCCTGAATAGTTTTGGATGAGTGAAGAACCCTGCACCCAGCAGAGGTCTCTTTGAATACATAAAGACCAGAAAGCAAAATGCTGTGATGGCAGATACTGGAATCTGGGCACCCTATCCTCTACCATGCACCAAGCTTGCATAGGGACTGAAACTCTGCCTGTGTATAAGAAGGGGTAAGTGATCCTGACATGCTCTGGGTTGGTCTCCCTCCTCCCAGCCACATTCGAGTTGTTAGTCCCATACAAGAGGAGTACTGGGGTCAAGGCACAGTGGTGGGTGGCCAGAGACCAAGTGGAATGAGGAACAAATCCATGCTTGGACAACCCCAGCACATGCCATCCACCAGTGGAGCCTCATGGCTAAATCCCAGGTCAGGAAATTTCACTTGCAAATTCCATTTGCTGGTGCCCATTGCCAACATCTGGTAGCCAAACCCCACCCAGATCAGGAAGGACAACGTGCCAGGTCCATTTGCCCACAGAATGGATCCCCTATGGCAGGGAGCACCTCTTTTTCAAGTGCTGAGCACAGACTTGAACAGGGAGGGAGCACCAAGAAAGATACTGCAAACTACAAACAACATAGAGGGGGCCCAACACCTGCCTGTTTATTGCAGAGTACTTGCAACAGGATCTGAAAACAAACCCAACCAGATGAAAAAGCACTACAGCAGAGGGGTCTTTTTCAGGGTGGAGCACAGAGCAGAAATGAGTGACCCTCTATCACTGAGTGATCTATACTGAATGACAGCAAGAGCCCTAGAACACGGGACATTGACTATATTCAGAGCAACAAAATAAAAAAGAAAAGTTAGAGAGGGAAGTGTTGCTTTTCACAAATAAGAAAGAATCAATTAAAAAGCACAAGCAATCTCAGAGTCTTAAAGAGAAAACAGCTATCAGTGCACAAACAATAAAAACCCCCAGAATGACCTGCCAAGGTCAAAGAACTCAGAGATTGGGTGACTAAAATGAATGAAGAGAACCACAAGAACCTAAAAGCAAAACTCACTGAAGTCATACAAAACATCAATGTAGCATGGCATTTCTGAAATACTGGAAATGAAAAACTTCATCCTGAAATTTAAAAACACAACAAACATAGGGAGCAGGATCTATCAAGCAGAGGAAGAATCTCAGAGCTTGAAGACCAAAATATGGAACTAACCCAATCTGTAAAAAAACAAACAAAAAAGGCTCAAAAAGAATGTGTAAAGCCTTTGAGAGTTGTGGAACTATATCAAGAAGCCAATTCTATGTCTGATTGGTATCCCTGAACCAGAAAGGGAAGCTGAGAACATCATAAAACAAGCATTCCATGAAGTCATCCAAGAAAACTCCCCACATCTTGCTGGAGAGATGACCAATCTAGTGCAATACACTCAGAGAACCCCACAAGGTATCACAAGAGAAAATCAACCCCAAGAAACATAGCAATCTGACTCCACAAAGTAGGTATGAAAGTGAAAATACTAAAGGCAGCAAGAGAGAAAGGTCAGACCACCTACCAGGGAAGACCCATCCAGCTTTATCTACAGAAATACTACAAGGCAGAAGGGACTGGAATCCCATTTTTTATATTCTCAAAGATAAGCAATTCCAGCCAAGATTTTCTTACCCTGCCAAGCTAACCTTCATCAGTGATGGAGAATTAAAATCTTTCCCAGACATCCAACCCCTAAGAGAATATGCTGCTTCCAGACCAGTCCTTCAGGGGATACTTAAGAAGGTGTTGAACACAGAAACAAAAGAATAGTCACACCCATTGCAAAAGTACACTCAAGCACAGAGTTAAAAGAGCATTCAGATCATTCACAAAAATAAAAATACATACATATATAAACACAAAAGGATGTAAAGTAATCCCTAAAAGCCCCATGACAGAGATACACTCTCATGTTTCAATAATTAATTTGAACATGAATGGACTGAATGCATAAAGCAGCAAACTGAATAAAGACACATGACCCAACATTCTGTTGCCTCCAGGAAATTCATCTTACTGCAAAGAACACTATGCTCAAAATCAAAGGCTCACTGCAAAGGACACTAGGCTCAAACTCAAAGGCTAGAAAATGACCTTTCAGGTGGTAATTGGAAAGCAGAAAAGAGTGGGGTAGCTATTTGGATATAAGACAAACTTCAAATCATCAAAAGTTAAAAAGAACATGGAAGGACACCACATAATGATAAAAGGCTCAACCACCAACAAGAAATATCCATCTTAAACATATATGCACCCAACACAGGAACACCAGGTTTTATAAAACCACTATAAAGTAAACTAAGAGAGGACATTGACACTCACACAATTGTAGTTGGATTCCTCAATACCCCACTAACAGCTCTAGACAGATCACTGAGGCAATAGACCATCAAGGAGAACTAGAACCTTACCTAAACACTTGATCAAATGGATTTTATAGACATCTATAGAACAGTCCTCCCAACAACTACAGAGTATACATTCTACTCATCAGCACATGATATATATTTCAACATAAATCACATTCTCTTACATAAAAAAGAGTGAACAAATTTCAAACGGTCAAAATAATACCATGCATCTTCTCAGATCACAGTAGGATAAAAGTAAATATCACTACCAACAAGATCTCCTCCAAAACACACAAAGGAATGGACACTAAGCAACATGCTGCTGAATGATTTCTGGGTAAACACAGAAATTAAGACAGAAATAAAAAGATTCCTGAAAACAAAGAGATATCTTATCAGAATCTCTGGAATGCCATGAAATCAGTGTTAAGAGGAAAATTTATAGCATTTCATGTGCACATCAAGAAAATAGAAAAATCACAAATAAACAGCCTAACATCATACTTAAGGGAACTGGAAATGCAAGATCATCTAAATCCTAACTTCAGTAGAAAAATCCAGATCAGTAAGATAAAATCACAATTGCAGCATATAGAAGACAAAAATATCATATAGTGGAACAAGACAAAAAGTTGTTCTTTGGAAGGATAAATGAGATTGATGGACCCCTGAGTAAGACTGACTAAAAATGGCAGAGAGAAAGTCCAAATAAAAACAATGAGAAATGAAAAACACAATGTCACAATTGATCCTGAAGAAATTCAAGAGATTATCAGAGATTACTATAAAAACCTGGATGCAAATAAACTAGAAAAATCTAAAGGAAAGGGAGGACTTTCTGGCATTACACAACCTCCTAAGGTTGGAACAAGAAGAAACTGAAATTCTATATACCCGCCTGAGCCGCGGGTTCAAGACCCACCTAGAACAATAACAATCCAGGAAATTGATTCAATAATAAGAAACTCTCCTGTCAAAAAAAAAAGTCCTGGATCACATGGCTTCCCAGCTAATTTCTACAAGAAATACAAAGAGGAACTGATACCAATCTTATTGAAAATATTCCAGGCAATCCAGAAGGATGGAATTCCCTAACTCATTTTAGGAAGCTAACATTATACTGATATCCAAACATGGCAAAGACCCAACAAGGAAAGAGAAGAATTACTGACCAATCTTCCTGATGAACACAGACACAAAAATTCTTAAGATTCTAGCAAATAGGGTCCAATAACACATCTCAAGATTCATTCATCATGACCAGGTATGCTTCATCCCCGGGATGCAAGGCTGCTTCAACATTCAAAAGACCATAAACGTAATTGAGTATATCAACAGATGCAAAACCAAGAAACACATGGTTATCTCATTAGATGCAGAAAAAAATTTGACAAAATGCAACCTCTCTTCTTCATAAAAACTCTTGAGCACCTAGGTGAAAAGGGAACATTACTCAAAAAATAAGAGCCATTTATAATAAACCCACAGTCAATATTTTGCTCAATGGGCAGAAGCTGGAAGCACTATCCTTAAAAACTGTACCACTCTCATCCTTCTTCTATCCACACAGTGCTCAAGTCCTAACCAGAGCAATCAGGCAAGAGAAAGAAATCAGGTGTGTACAAATAGGAAAAAATAAGTTAAGCTGACCCTCTTTGTGCAAAAACCTCAGGAAGTCGATCAAAAACCAACTCTCACTGATGAACAACTTTGGTAAAGTCTCAGTTTACAAAATCAATGTGCAAAAGACAGTTACATTTCTATACACCGGCAATAAGTAGGCGAAGACTCAAATTAAAAAACCCAATTTGATTCACAATAACACACACACACACACACACACACACACACACACACACACAAAGAATTATCTTGACATCCGCCTAACCAGAGAACTGAAATACCTTTACAATGAGAACTACAAAATGTTGCTTAACGAAATCGGGGATAACACAAACGGCAAAAAACATCCCATGTTCATGGGAATCAATACTGTCAAGATGCCTATTCTACCCAAGGCAATCTACAGATGCAATGCAATACCCATCAAACTACCAGCATAATTTTTCAGACTTGGAAATGACAATACAGAAATTTATAGGGAAATATAAAACAGGATATCCAAAACAATTCTCAGCAAAAGGAACAAAACAGGAGGTATCATATTTTCAGACTTTAAACTTTATTACTAGTCTACAGTAACCAAGATGGCATGGTACTGATAGAAATATACACATAGACCAATGGAACAGGACAGAGATTTTGGAAGTAAAAACTCAGTTTCTCAGCTGGGCTCGGTGACTCAGCCTGTAATCCCGCGTCTTTGGGAGGCTGAGGTGAATGGATTGCCTGAGCCCATGGGTTCGAGACCCGCCTGGACAGCGAGAGCTCATCTCTACAATAAATCAAAAAATCAGCTGGGCATGGTAGACATGCTTAATCGGGACGAGGCTGGTGAAGGATGCGGAGCCAGCAGGTCGAGGCTTCCGGGGCGGCATGCACTCCAGTCTGGGCGACAGAGTGAGACTCCAACTCAAACAAACAAACAAACAAACAAACTCAGTTTCTCAACCAACTTTTCTTTGACAAAGCCACCAATAACAATCATAGGGGAAAGGAGACAATATTTAGCAGATGGTACTGGGAAAACTGACTAACCACATTAGAAGGATAAGACTGGACCCTTACCTATCACCATATATAAAAATAAACTCAAAATATAGCTCAGGGACTTGAACATAAAACCTCAAACTATAAGAATTCTAGAAGAAAACATTAAAAACACACTTCTGGATATCGGAGTAGGCAATGAATTCATAATCAAGTCCCTAATGAGAATGCTATAAAAGCTAAGATAGGCAGGTAAGACCTCATCAAACTGAAAACCTTTTGCACAGCAAAAGAAGCCATAAAGAGAGTAAAGAAGCCAGGCTCGGTGGCTCAGCCTGTAATCCCGCGCCTTTGGGAAGTTGAGGTGAGCGATTGCCTAAGCCCGTGGGTTCAAGACCCACCTAGGCAACTTGGCGAGATCTCATCTCTACAATAAATCAAAAATTAGCCAGTCAGGTAGCACGCGCCTGTAGTTCCAGCTACTTGGAAGGCTGAGGTGGAAGGCTCGCTGGAGCCCAGCAGGTCAAGGTTGCGGTGGACAGGAGTGGCCCTGCACACCAATCTGGGCGACAGAGTGAGACTCCAACTCAAACAAACAACAAAAAAACCCCAAAGAGCGTAAAGAAACAATGCACAGAATGGGAAAAAACATTTGCAAGTTATGCATCTGGCAAAGACCTAGCGCCAGGATCTACAAGGAACTCAAAAGAAGTGAAAGGAAACAAACAAACAAAACAAACAAACAAAAACCTCATTAAAGAATGTGCAAAAGGCATGAACAGACACTTCTCAAAAGACAATGTACAAGCAGCCAACAGTCACATTAAAAATACTCAGCCCCAAGCCGGGCTTGGTGGCTCAGCCTGTAATCCCGCGCCTTTGGGAGGCTGAGGTGAGTGGATTGCCTGAGACCACAGGTTCGAGACCCACCTGGGCAGCGAGACCTCATCTCTACAATAAATCAAAAAAATCAGCCGGGCGTGGTAGCGCATGCCTGTAATTCCGGCTACTTGGATGGCTGAGGCTGAAGGATCACCGGAGCCCAGCAGGTCGAGGCTGTGGTGGCCAGGAGCGTCCATTGCACTCCAGTCTGGGCGACAGGTGAGACTCCAACTCAAAAAAAAAAAACTCAGCCTCACTAATCATCAAAGATGCAAATTAAAAATAAAATGAGATACAACCTGTCTGCAGTGAGGATGGCTATTATTAATAAATCAAAAAAACAACAGTTGCTGTTGCCACTGTAGAAAAAAGGAAACACTTCTATACCGTTGGTGGGAATGTAAGTTGGTTGAACCTCTGTGGAAAGCAGTGTGGTAATTTCTAAATGAACTAAAAATTGATCTTCCATACGATCCAGCAATTTCTCTCCTGGAATTATACCTGAAGGAACACAAATCACTCTATCAAAAAGACACCTGCACACACATTTTTATTGCCGTAATTTTTGCAATAGGAAAAACTCAAAATCAACTCTGCTGCCTATTGAAAGTAGACTGGATAAAGAAAATATGGTACATATACACAATGGAGTATTACACAGCCATAAAAAATAACAGTAGGAACTTGGTTGAATGTAGTCGGAGACCATCATACTAAGTGAACTATCACAGAAAAGAAGAACTGAATACTGCATGTTTTCACTCATAAGTGAGCCCTGAATACTAGTCACGTTAGCACAAGTGGGGATTTGCAGTCACTGTACACTGCTAGGGGAGGGAGAAGGTGGAGGGTATTTGACAACACAAAGGGTACTTGGTCTACTACCAGGGAGAGCGAGGGCCACCAAGAAGCCCAAACTTCACTTGCATGCAGCCTACTTATGTAGTAAATTCTCACTTGTGCCCCACAACTCTATAACAAATAAATAATTTATAAACAAATAAAAGGCAAAAAAAAAATAGAGAAATAAAAGTCAAAAATTTCTGGAAGAAATAAAAGTCAAAATTGTTTCCTTTTTTCTTTTTTGAGACAAGATCTTGCTCTGTCACCCAGGCTGGAGAACTGTGGCAATCAAGTATCTGGGACTACAGGTACACAACACTACACTCAGCTACTTTTTATAGTTGTTGTTTTTTTTTGTAGAAATGGGGATCTTGAGACCAGGCTGATTTGAATCCTGGTCTCAAGCAATCTTCTCACCTCTGTCTCCCAAAGTGGTGGGATTATAGTCATGAGGCATCATGTCCAGCCACATTGGCTTTTTTAAATACTGAAAAATTAGATATATGACAGCTATATTTTAAACTATGGTTCTGCTCCATTAAAATATTAATGTGTCCCTAAGAAGATAGAAAAACAGAGGCCAATTTACCCTCATACTCCCCCCCCAAAAACGGTAACAATAAAAAAATAAAAAGTTTTCAAAACACTGGACAGCAGGCAACAAAGGAAATAGAATACAAATGGCAGGATTCCTCTTGCCTCAGTTTCCTACCTTGAGAGTTTCTAGCCCATAGGACAGAGGAAACACAGCAGGCCTGGTGGATGCCTGAAACTGAGGAGGTAGAGCTGGGCTTGGGAGAAACCAAGGAAGCTAGTGTTTGAAGTCAGAGTACTGAAAAGTAAGTTGCACATGAAGAACCCTTGAAATCTAAAGAAGGTGCCCATTGGGTTTTCAGTATATCAGCTTATGCATGTGAAACTTAGGTCAGGAAAGTACTCAGGTTCACAATGCCCAGTACATTATATATCAATGCAGATTCACACCAGCCAAACAAAAACTTCATGATTGGGTAGAGAACACAGAAAAGTTTTACCTTAGTATTGGGTAATAATTAGTCTGAGACTAAACACTCTCAGTAATGAAAGATCCATAACAGGTGCTGAAAGATTACCATATTGACATATTATCTTTCTTGAATGCTCAAGAAAACTATTCTGAGGATCAGTGATTGTGGTTGACTGTGTTGGTTATACTTTTAAAGAAGCTTCCTGAGACGGACCAAATTTGCAGAAACCATTGAATGGTATGAAGACATATTTCATTTCAAAGTTAATTTTTCATTATTTGATGCATATGACATTTTAAATATGCAATTTCCATTTTATTCTTACATTTAAATATAGTAGTCAAAAATTACATATTTTAGTTGGAACACACAATGATCACTTTTCTACAACTCTCAAGTCTATGCTCATTTGACAGGTAGCTTTTGTTAATATCTTTTCTTTACCACACATTTATTACATTCATTTCATGACTTTATGTTATAATTGATGCTCATTTTGGCTCACATTTCTTTTTTTTCACATTACCTTAGTTACCACCAAAAACTTAACGAACTTAAATGAAATCTCAAGGAGCCGGACTGGCGAAAACAGTATACACTGGATATTGACTTAAAGCATCCATGTAGGACATAAGCTAGGTCTAATTTGCGCAAGGTAACACTTTATGTTATTAGAGTCTAACAAAATATATTGATTTTTTTCAGAAGGTTTATTTAAAAATGCCAACATGAAAACACTGGCTGCAAACTTGTAGTGTCCATAATGTTTTACAGAACATAGCATCCGGGGAATTTAAAACCATAAAAATCTGTTTTCAAATTTTTATTGGATACTCTCAGATGTCTTGTTAACTTGAAATATATCATTAAAGTAATCTGTGTTAAAATATACACACAGTAACTTTATTATATATACTGCTATAAGACCTTATTAAATATTCAAACTGTCTTTTGTGTCTATCATTTAAAAGATAGCACTGCCCTTTCAATTTCAGTTTAGAGAATATGCGATGGCAGTACGTATTTTTATTTCAAATGTGTATTCATTATATCACCCCATGAAGTGGACCCTGGCAGCTAAGAAATTGATTTTCCAAGCATTACTAAACCAAAATCAACATTACAGTCTGTGGGTCATATCACTAAACTAAACACTTTATATTTAAATATATGCTTTATAAGTTTCAGTAAGAAAGGAATGAAATTAAACACTATATATTTAAATATATGCTTTATAAGTTTCAGTAAGAAAGGAATGTGTCATTTACACTTTTATGGTAGCCATCAAATTGCTTTTTTGACTCCCAAAAGTTATTTATACAGAACTTACGCACATAAAACAAGTAAGTATTTATCTTCTCTAGCATATGCATAAACAGAAAAGGCTGTGGAACCACAGCGGGGTCCCCAATTACAAGTCAGCCACAACTTCTCTATGTGATTATTGGCTACAGTGAATCTGGAAAAAAAATATTGCTGTTGGATTTTAATGTCTTTGTATGCTTTTAGACATCCATGAGACTAGAAAGGCACTATAGAATTTTGCAAATAAGCAACCTTTTTTCCTAGTCACACAGCATGTTTCCAGCAAAGAAAAACACATGTGGGAAACAAGCAAATGCACCTTTCAAAATTAATTTGCGTCAGGAATGAAGCTGTCTCCAACTCTAATTTCAGTTTGAAAAGAGTTTCAACACTGATATTTCTCTTCATCAATATATCTACATGAGGTATCCGTATAGTTTTTCATGACAGGAGATAAATCTTGTGAAAACTATAATACAAGTCACATCTTTTAGTATACAATGTCTGGCTACATTTTTATCCAAGAAGCACTCACACTTGTTCTGACATTCAAATTTTAAGGGTCATCATTTAAAAATCAACATGGCAGTCCATATAGCATAAAAATGGTCAGATTTCCATTTGTGTTTCTATGAATTAGTACAATTGACGAATTTATGTAGTACAACACTGGTCAGTATATCAAGAGTTGAATACTTAATTGTATATGACTTACTTTTCTTTTGGCCTCATTCAACTACCTAAACTCTATCAATGCATGTATGACTAAGTGACATTTTAGTCATATTTGGGGTGGTCATATTAAGTTAATGTATTAAACAAAGTAATCAGTGAGAGGTTAGTTATGCAGTATTTGAAGAGATGATTATGAGGCCTTAGGTTACACAACTATTAGGTCTAGCCATTTTGGTAGTTTGATGCCAATATGTACACTGAAAGTGAGGTTGTTCATGCTGCTGTTATGAAAAGCCTTGCTCCCAAGAGAAATTATTGGGTACAAACGTTGTCATTTTGAAGGGTTAAAGGCAAACAAATCTGGCACAATGTGGATTTTGTTTCATCATGGGTTGTAGCTCATGTAAGAAAGAGCAAACAGTAAAAGTATATATCCAACCATTATATTCTCAAGATATTTCCTGTCACATTGTATCCTAATTCTTATTTTCAATTCGTTAAGTGGAAACCAGAATCAAAATCGTTTTCTGCTACAGTTAGGAAGGTCTATTATATGCTTCCCTGTAGCTTTTTCTTTATTTTTTAAATTGTATATGGTCAGAGAACACATGCAAACATATCTGTGTTTAAAATTGGGGTCACTATGTGAAAGAATATTTGATTACTAACTTTGAACACAAAAAACAGAAGTACATATGGACAACACCAATCATTAAGATCTTTAAATCACGTTAAAATTAAAATGTTTTTTCAATGCATTAGTCAAGAATCTTTAGAATAACTTTCTGTAAACCTATTTTATTTAGCAGAAAATCTTTCCCATTTCTTCTGTACTAATAGTCTGTTGATTTTGTCCAGGTATAAGTCAAGAATGTGCTCAAGGGGAAAGTGAGCCCTCTATCCTGAGGGCATGAATTATACTTGGTATAATTCAGTCATGGTTAATTCATGAGTTGGTATTAGTTATTGGTTCAGTGTGGATATGTCCTGGATAATGAGACATGAAAGGAAGCTAGCTGGGAAGGGAAGAAATATTTTGCCCCTCATTCTTAAATGGAATGAAATAAAATGAACAAGTACTCTAGGAAAGTTTAACTTGCTGCCTTTATACAGTCTCTGAGGACAGGATGACTGGAGTTCCTGCAATTGTCTTATGATGACAAAATCCAAAAGAATTACAAAGAAGTCTTTTTAGAAGTTCTATATGTTTGAGCTGCTGAACTAATTAATCCTTGGAAACACTTGTCTCTGAATTTCTAGTTATATTCAAGCCACGTTTAATTGGATATTCTGTTTCTTAGAGCAGAAGACATCTAACGGGCTCTCCTACCATAGATACCTTAAGTAGGATGATATTCTGCAGGCAGGTTTATAAGCCACTATGCATTTTACATGTGATTAAAGAGTAGTTTTTGAAAACAAGTTCAAATCACATATTCATTAGTGAAAATAGTTTTCACAGAACTAAAGTTTGATATCTTTGCCTACACAAATCTATTTCTCTTCTATATATTACCACCTCAAGTGTTCTTTCAAGCTATCCTATTCTTCTTCTCAAACACTGTGGCTCCTATGCAGTTGACACTGCACTTGAATTTATAGACCAGACACCTGATCCAGACCTGGCCACCTGAATTGATTCACTGACAAGCCATAGCATCAGGCTCAGTTTTGGTATTTCCACTTCTGAGTTTCTTTGTGTGTCATTATTAAAGCTAGAGCTGCTGGTAGCCATCTTGCCACCATGAAGGGCGACAGTCTATAAGAGAATTTGCACTGAGAAAAGCATGGCTGCAAAAAAAGAAGATACCAGAGATATTATTTGACCTCTTGGGTACAGGATTGTCTGAAGAAGCAACAGTCCCCAACTTTTCACTTATGTTAGTTAAGAATTCACTATGGGTTAAATTTCTGTCACTTACAATAAAAAAGTCCTACTTAAAAGTCCTGCTCGAGATTATTTTAATTTTTTGGCCACTTTGGGGGCCAGAACAGTCTTACTCATCCTTGCTACCCTCCTACTGGCTGGGTCATTTGGGAAAAGTTTGTTAATTTCTTATCTTTGTTGTATGTGTAATATATTTGGTATTACTAAAATAAAGTGGATAGTCAATTAAAAAAAAAGTCCTGCTAAGTAGACTTCTTTCTTATAATTCAGTATATAAATCCTATGAACTGTTACAGTGGAATTATACTAAGGTTATTATACTGGTGCCTAATTATTTAAAACAATACCATAGGATTTATTAATTGAAATTATTAATGATAATCCTAAAGTAGATCTATTTTTTCAGCACACGATATTTATTAATTTTTTATTACTTGTGTAGTTTTTTAATAGATGAATCAATGCCTATCAATAATACCCATTGTTCTTTGAAAAGGGTAATTTATTCTTTCCTGAATCCACTGAATACAGATCCTATTTATATTCATTTACATTTTTTCTGTTCTTGCATTTTTCTTTTTAGACTTTATATGCTTCATATATTCACATCTGAAAATAACTTTTCTGCCTTATTTTAAAATTTATTTATTTATTATCATACCACTGTGTGAAGGATAATTTTTAGTCCATCTTTTAATGCACTTATTTTCTCGTCAGCTGTCTTTAAACTGCTATTTTAGTCATTAAGTTCCTCATGCCAATTATTACAATTTGTTTTCTAAAACAAAATATTTACATTAATTATTTAAAAAATGATAGCTAACAGCTGGGCTCAGTGGCTCAGCATGTAATCCCAGCACTTAGGGCAGCCGAGGCGAGTGGATTGCCTGAGTCCGCAGGTTAGACACCAGCCAGGGCAACTTGGCAAGACCTTGTCTCTAAAATAAATAAAAAATTAGCCAGGCATGGTAGTGCACACCTGTAGTCCCAGCTACTTGTAAGGCTGAGGCATAAGGATGGCTGGAGTACAGCAAGTTGATGCTGGGGTGGCTGTGAATGTGCCACTGCACTCCAGCCTGGGCGACGAAGTGAGACTCCAACTCAAAAAAAAAAAAAAAAAAATGACAACTAGTACAGCTCTCAGAATATACATTAAATTTCCTCAATGAATTCACATTTTCTGGACATCAGCTCTTTTGTGCATTTTTTGTAGATTTTTTATTGAGCAATTTCAGTGTCCTGTATACCTCTTAAAAACAGGGGTATCTAAGCCAGGCTCAGTGGCTCAGCCTGTAATCCCATGCCTTTGGGAGGCTAAGGTGAGAGGATTGCCTGAGCCTGAAGGTTCGAGACCCGCCTGGGCAGCAAGACCTCATCTCTGCAATAAATCAAAAAATCAGCCGGGCATGGTAGCGCATGCCTGTAATTCTGGCTACTTGGAAGGCTGAGGCGGAAGGATCGCCGGAGCCCAGCAGGTCGAGGCTGCGGTGGCCGGGAGTGGCCACTGCACTCCAGTCTGGGCGACAGAGTGAGACTCCAACTCAAAACAAAAAACAAAAAAAACAAAAAAAACCAGGGGTATCTAGATCACCATTTTGCTGAAAATAAAAACTTCCTTTGTTTCTTTTCAATATAACCATTACTTATACAAGAGTTATTGCTTAACCTTCAGTATTTCTGATTCATTGAGGTATGAGAGACATATGCTTTCTTAGTAACAAGGTAGAAAAGCAGTAATTTTTTACTTGCCTGTAATCTATCTTCTATTTCACCTACTTTCATTTATTTGCCTTACTGTTCTTCATGTATCTTTTTGAACTATTGAAAATCCTTTCATGAAGACTATATGTAAATCTACAAAACCAAACAAATATTTTAAGGCAGAATAACCTAAAGTTCTATTCAAAGCCAGGTCGCAGAAAAATCTGTTACACAACTGAACAAGAAACCACTCAGAATTCTAAACTCTGGGGCACCAAGAGAAGAAAGACTTGTTAACGAAAGGCCATTTTTGTTAATGGAGTATCTCTAGTTTATTCGTGTACCTGGAAGTCATTTATCTCACAAGTGCAAAGTTATTTCTTCTATGCATTATCATACTTAATACATTAATGTTTAACAGAACTGAATATAGCCAAAGAAATTGTTATAATCACCTTTGGATTATGGAATTTTTATATCAGATTTTAAAATATTTTAAATTCAAGAACTCTGAATTTATGTTCAATTAAAGCATTGTATATGATGTAGAGTAAAATAAAATAAAATGTCTCTGTTTTTATCCTTTTTGAAGCTTACAGTGCATTTTATAGGTACCTAATGTCAATTATGTTCTCTTCAAAATATTTGTTGTACGGGTATTCTTCTGTGGCCAAAAAAATGATTCCTGAGCTGTTGATGCCTGAACTGAACCCTGGTGTAGTCTCTTATGTTTGTGCCAAATAGAAAATTCTGAATGTTTTAGGAAGAACTAAACAAAGTAAACTACACTGAAAGCTCCCCAAAGTCATTCTAGCAGGATATTCTCTAAACGAAGGTATATGTGCTGCAACTGATGGCAAGCATGTTTTCCCAAAGACATTTAATTCTGAATTCTGAGGTATTTCTTTTGTGATTGCTGTTAAAATTACTTACAGCAAATAATTTTTTATTTATCTCTTAGACTGATAGCATACCACTTGATGGACATGCTATATAGCCTCATTTTGGATATGATTAATACATTTACATTTAGAAGTCTACAAGAATTATCTTACCTTTTGAAGGCATTTTTTTGTTTTGTTTTGTTTTTGTTTCTGTTTCAGTCAGAGTCTCACTCTCTCACCCAGACTGGAGTACAGTGGCACAATCATGGCTCACCACAGTCTTGATCTCCTTGGGTTCAGGTGTTCCTTTCACCTCAGCCTGCCAAGAGTGGCTGGGACTACTCATACAGGGGTGCACCACCACGCCTGGCTAATATCTTTTAATTTTTTTTGTAGAGACGAGGTCTCGCTATGTTGTCAAGGTTGACCTTGAACTCCTGGGCTCAAGCAATCCTCTTGTCTGGGCCTCCCAAAGTGCTAGGATTATAGGCATGAGCTACGGTGTCTAGCTTATCTTACCTGCTTAAATGTGTGATGTTGCCAAAATTAAAGCAATTACAGAGAAGAACAGAGCAAAGCCACAATGTGAGGAACTTATTTTCATTTTCAAAGTGAATGACAATGTTCTCACACCCTGTTTAAAATGGACAACACTTACAGTTGTATTCGCAAAGGTCTCTTCATAAAATGCTAGCATCAGAGCAAACTGTAACACTGTATATATCTTTAATAGTTGAGAAGCAGAGGATGAGAAGGGAACTTCTTTCCCGGTGACCTAAGTAGACAAGAAAGAAGGCTTTCTTTATGTTGCTTCAGGCTATCCTTTTTATTGCAATTCACACTAAGTAAAGAGATATGTAAAAATAATTTGCTGGTTTTTTTTTTTTTTTTTGAGAAGAAGACTCTAACATTATTTTGGGGGAGATAGAAACATGCAACCTCTGTGGAAAGCAGTGTGGCAATTCCTAAAAGCTCTAAATATCAACCTCCCATATGACCCCGCAATCCCCCTACTGGGAATATATCTGGAAGAACTCAAATCACTCTATAAAAAAGATACCTGCACACATGTTTATAGCAGCATTGTTCACAATAGCAAGAACCTGGAAGCAACCATGCTACCCATCAAAAGAGGACTGGATTAAAAAAATGTGGTACATATACACAATGGAATACTACACAGTCATAAAAAGGAACAAAATCATGAATGTTGCAGCAACCTGGATGGAACTAGAGTCTATAATACTGAGTGACCTCTCGCAAAAACAAAGATCCGAGTATCACATGTTCTCACTCATATAATGGACCTTCAACATCCAATGTAATACTATAAGAAAATGACTGACAGTGGTGGGAAACTACGGAGTGGGGAGGGAGACGGAATCAATGGCAGCAAATATCTGTCTGGGGACGGGCAAACACCTCTTATCAACAGGGTGCCTGAATGAAATGTACTTGTATACCTAACACTTAACTGTACCCCACAACACCATAATAAAAAACATTGATTAATTTAAAAAAGAAAAAGAAACGTGATTATAATCTGGGGAACTTTGTTCTCATATCAGAGGCATTTAGTTATGGTTTTGTCTGCATTAAAAAGCAAAGTAAGAATTGATTCACCAGTATATGCTAATGATAAAGATAGTAAAAATGAATATGTTAGATTTTTTCACATCTGAAAATATGTCCATGATCATACATGACAGCAAGTAGAATTAAAAACAGAAGATGATTTGATAGCGAGGTAATCATGCCTCAAAGGGAAATATTTTTTCCCCTCAACTAAACTTTCCCTACTGACTTTCCCAGAAATGTTACACTTATTTTCATTTATTTTTGTTTTGTTTTGTTTTATCTTGTTTTATTTGAGCTGAGCTCTCACTCTTGTCACCCAGGCTAGAGTACAGTGGTATGATCACCTCAATTTCCTGGCCTCAGGTGATCCTTCCAACTCAGTCTCCCAAGTAGTTGGGACTACAGGTGCACAACCACCATGCCTATGTTTGTTTGTTTGTTTTTTGTAGAGATGAGGTCTTGCTATATTGCATAGGCTGGTCTCTAAGTCCTGGACTCAAGGGATCCTCTAATCTCAGCCTCCCAAAGTGCTGGGATTACAGGCATGGTCACACTTCAGTTTGTATAATACAGACTCCAGCACCCCTACAACTGTATTCACTTTGAATTATCTATGGAAAAGAAAAATAATAAATAAAGCACAGCTAATGAGACTTTTCGAAGCTGAAACATGCAAATTATTTTCAACTATATCAAGTTGACTGTTACACAACTAATTGTGAATATAAAACTGACTGGGAAATTTATGAACAGCTTTGGTAACTGGATGAGAAAATATCATTATTTAGATTTAGGTTTTATATAAAATGGCAATATTCAAATAAAGCATGTGATTTAATTTCCTTGAAATATCACAGCCTAACTTTTATGTTCATAGTATTATCTTTGAAAGCAATAGTAGCTTGCTTTTACTATTGTTTCTATATTGCTATTCATGGCATTTCTTTGATAAGAAATTAGATCTTTAGTGATTTTTAAAATTCCTTTTTCTTCCCTAGAAGAGAAATTCTAAATTGAAACATAATTTTTTTTGACAAGGTTCAATAGTTTAAAATATTTACATTTCTTATTTTTTATATTTATTTATTTGTTTGTTTGTTTGTTTTGGAGTTGGAGTCTCACTCCATCCCCCAGACTGGAGTGCAGTGGCATGCTCATGGCTACCCCAGCGTTGATCTGCTGGGCTCAGGCAATCCCTCTGCCTCAGCCTTCCAAGTAGCTGGAACTACAGGAACATGCTACCACAATGGGCTAATTTTTTCATTTATTATAGTGACGAGGTCTCACCAATTTGCCCAGGCTGGTCTCAAACCCATGGGCTCAGGTAATCCCCTCACATTGGCCTCCCAAAGCGCTGGAATCACAGGCTTGAGCCACCATGCCCAGTCTATTTTTGGTTTTTAATGTGATTGCTGTACTTAATGCTTCTATTCTACTATAAAATGAATGCAGTTATCATCTGACCCCAAAATCACATTTTGCTGATATGACTTTATACCTTTTGTTTTCAGTGTTTTGTGAGTAAAACTGAGGTTATAATGACTCCTTCCTAAGGCTCCCTCCATCTCTGATGTTCAAAGACTCTGTGTCTGAGCCCCATGTATTTGTATTTGTGAAGTTATGCCCTGCAGAGATTTAAGTGGACGTGGACATGAAAACTAATCTTTGTTACTCTGCTCCACAAACTGTGCTCCCTGGTAAAAGTCTTCACCTGGGAGAAGACACCTTTCTTACTGATGGGGGCAACTCATTAAGTTAGGAACCATAGGGTTGCATCTGATGTGCATGAAAACAGTATATATACAGGTCAACTGTAGACCTGACAATTTAAGACTATCTTAACTGTCTTCAGTTCCATGAACTCTGTTGCTTACCTCTGGGATTTCTTCACTCAGTCCAAGTCTTGGTTTACCTGGACCCCATCCTGGTCCTTTAAATATGACAGAAAACTTATTGAAGAGTCCAGGTGTGGCCCAGAATGTAGTCCAAATGTAAAATAAATGGTGGAACTAGAGAGAATAAAAGTAAGGCTTATTTAAAAGAAGACAAATATCACAAAAAATATTAAATACAAAATACATGTATTTATTTTATTTTTCAATGGAATTTACATATTTTTCCTTCTTTATTATGATTATTTTGGGGGTTAGGGTATCACTGTTTACCCAGGATAGAGTACAGTGGCACAATCATGAGTCAGTGCAATCTCAACCTCCTGAGCTGAGGTGATCCTTCTGCCTCAGTCTCCTGAGTAGCTGGGACTACAGCACATGCCACACTCACATCCAGCTAATTTTTAATTTTTTTTGTAGAGGCTAGGTCTTGCTATGTTACCTAGGCTGCTCTCAAACACTTGGGCTCAAGTGATCCTTGCACTCCTACCTCCCAAAGTTCTGAGATTACAGGCATGACCCACTGCACCTGGTCCATATTTTTCTTGATTATGTTATATATGATTAGATTAAAAGAGATTAATATGTGATCACATCCATGTTGTCATCCTTTCTATGCATTCTGTATACCTTTAAGTGTGTTCTTATCAATATTTCTGAAGTTCAACCAAATTATAATGTTGAAATGTAAAAGTAAGGCAATTATTTAGAAAAATCAGAAAAAATGAGCTCAGAGGTTTCACTTCCCATGGAATTAAATAGCAGCCTGTCCATTCAACAAATGTCCTTTTCTAAAGTCTTGCTAAGGGGATATAAAGGTTGAACATGGAAACACATAAAGATTGCATATCTGTTTAAGTATTTAAAACATAAACCTCTATTTACTGTATTGTCATAGACAGACACAGATTAATTTAAAGATCAAAGTTGTTTCTGATAGATTTCCAAGGATTAAATAGTCCATATCCTGTAATTAGAAACAGAAAAGTTTGCAGACTGAGGCAAAAGTGTGCCTTGAATCTCATAGCAGGAATCCACATTCTTTAAATAACATACATTTGATATGTATAGAAGTTGAAAGTATGCCCACATATGATAAGTGCTTAATAAATGTTAGCATTCGTTTGCTGAATTAGCTATAAATGTCATATATGTGCATAAATGCAATATAGGATTAAAATAAATAATAAATTAAAAATACTCCTGGAGCAGCAGTTCTAGAAACTCATAGAAGTGAATTCTATTACAAATGGAGAAATAAATTAATGGAGGAAGATGTCTAAGCTCTACATGGTTTTGCTGGAATTTCACTGTCTTTTGAAGAATTTAAACTGTTAGGATTATAAAAAATTGAATTAAAATTTTCTTAAAATAACACAAGGAATCTGAAGCAATTAAGAAAACATGTAGCAATTAATAGAATAGATTTTGAGGAAAAGGTAAATGTTAGGTGGAAATTTAGCCTGGAGTTTTGCAATAATAATAATAATAATATAGAAAATTAATATGTATAGCAGTTACAACACATACTAATATACTTATCTGATTTTTCTATTTTGAAAACTGACTGCAATTTTGTTTCTATCATTTTGGACATAAGCCATAAGAAATACATGGTAATGCTTTAAAATAAAATGTATTTTCTCACTTATTTGCTTCCCAAAGCCCTGAAACTCTGGGCCCTTAAAGGAAAGCAATGTGTATGATTTATGCCTAATAACAAGGTAAATAAACACACAAAACCCTTCTGTCTATTGGAAGCAGTCCTAAATTGGCTTTGATGCTTCCATGAAATAAGTGAGAAATTTAGCTGTATATAAAGAAACACAAGTGAAATTAACTATGCATTTTTGCAACAACAAATATTTCAAATTATTACAACTTACTGACAACATTTCTGACAACATACAGGCATGTAGAAGACTTAACCTTGGACCCACTTTTGACAATTACGAAAAGAAATGTTTATGTGAAAGTAAAAACCTGGAGAATTGAACCTAACAGATTCAGCAGTAGCTCATAAATACCTGTTATTGTCTGCCCATGGTGTCTATCCAAATGCTAATCATCAAACTATTTGTGCAGCTCTCATTATACTTAATATTCACTCTCTGATTCTGTCTCAAATATTAACCACTCCTTCTTCTGCAAGAGTGTGCACCCCAACGCCTTGCTGTTGAAAGAATCCTCCATCAACCAACACACTGGCATCTCCTAGGGTATTGTCAGAAACAGAATCTTGGACCAAACCTCACATCTACTGAACAGAATCTGCAATTTAGTAGAATCCTCCTGTGATTCTCATGCACATTGAGTTTGAAAACCTCTGTCCTAGAGGATAGAGAACAAGTTTTCTATTTCTTTTTTAATCTGCACGTTGAGATAAATCTTATGTGGACTGAAGAAAGAGTAGCCCTCCATGCACTATTTCTAAATTGGTTTTAATTCTATAAAGGAAATAATCATTTGTGTCCTCCTGAGAGAGATATTATAATCTTAGTAAAGCCCAACCAAGACAGAGACAGAGGGGAGTCCCATGTAACTGAGAAGAAAAAAAAGATTGAAAATTCCTTATAATTGAAAAGAAAGAAGAGAGATAATTCACTTTCTTCTGGTGTATGAAGAGATAAAAATGCCTTTCACTTAACAAGTGAAGGCAACTTGCAATACCTTCTTACTTTAAAAGGTAGCATAGTGTAAAGGTTAAATTGTGTTAAGTAAGACTTGGGATTAGCCAGCAATCCACCTCAGTTAAGTCTGCCTCTAAAAAGCTGGGTGATCATGTGTGGATTTTTAAATCCTGGAAACCTCAGTTTCCTCCACCAGGAAAATGGGAATAAAAAGAGCCACTCCTCATAAGATTTTAGTAAGGCTTACATAAATATTTTGAGCCAGGCTGTCAGCAGTGCCCTGCACGTAGCAGAAGCTCAAAGATGTCAATTATTTTGTTATTTCAATTTTCTGTGAAAACTTGAGGTAGGTTTGAAAAGCAGATTCAACATAAGCCAGTAATTTCATCACTTACTGAATTTGTAACCAGTTCCCTATAAGGAGCTGTCATGGACTGACCTCTTCAGTTTTTTAAGCATTCTTATCTTTTTCTCATTTATGAATCCCTAACCCCGGGAGTATTTGTGGTGGTCTAATGCTGACGGATCAGAGCTTCACAGACATTCCTCATTTCTCTAGTGCTAACCATTGAGACCTGTGAACAACCAATACCACATGTCTGACAGAAAACCAGTCCAGTCCAACAAGTCTCACCAGGTGAGGTAATATGTAGACTTAACCAATCTGTAATAGCTCCTGACACTTAGGGCCAAGGAGAGTGGGGCAAAGGCCTCACATTGAATTTCTACCAGACTCATACAGCCTTGAAACAAATATTTTTCTTACTGTGGGATCAGCCTTAATTATACATGTTACTATTGGTCCTTCTGAATACATGAATATATTTCAGGTATATTCTGAAAAAGAATATGTTTACTAAGTCATTTTGTTTTTCATTCTAGGTAGTAGACATATTTGAAAATTCTTATAATGAGTTGTTTTTAAGTGCATTTTGTCTGATTTGATTCAAGCTTTTGCTTGAATGCCAGAGTTATTTCTAAATTATTTTACAATTTAAAAAGTTGAGGGGGCGCGGCAAGATGGCGACCGGGCAACCTGGCGTCTGAAGCCCTCTGCAAGGGAAATCTGCAGTGGGTCTCTGACCCTTGCCCCGGGGGGCTGGGGACCCCAGCATTGCAGCCTGCTCTTCAGACAGAGCTCGGCCATCGCCACCGCTGGAACATCGCAACGACTAGACAGTTTTACTGCATTGCACTGTCCTTCCTCCGCCGCAGCCCTCCCCCCGCCGGCGCTCCTGTCGCCACCGCCGCCGCCACTGCAGCCTCTGGGACGGGTAGCTCATCACAACCCGGCCCGAGGAGATCCACACCAAACCGCTTCAGGGAAGATCTGCTGGGATCGCTGCCACCTCTCCTGCATCCGAGACTGTCCTGCCCGCCCGGCGTGGGGCTCCTGTTGCCTGCTCGGAGGCAGGCAGCCATCTTGTTCCTGTCCGGCCCCACCCCCTCTGGGGCAAGCAGATGAGATAGTACCACCTGCTGGCGATTCAAGGTAACAACACTGAAACAGGAGAAACAACCTTGATAAAGACATAGACCAAACTGCTGAAGGAAGGTTAATCTGAATTGTCCTTCACAGCAGATCAGGGGCAATTGACTCTAACTGCAAACTAATTTACCAGCTTGAAAAGAAAACTAGAAATCAGACCTGAAAGGACATTGGACTTAAATGAAATGTCTCAGAGTGTGCTTCATTGATTCCATTAGTTTAATGACTTAATTCTATTCCTACTGTATTGTTCCCTTTTTTCTCTTTTCCTTTTCCTTTTCTTCTCTTTTCTTCTGTCTGGAAACCATGTCTTTGTATAGAGGAACAGCACACTAATAAGGTGGTTGGATAGCTGGTATGTTAGCATCACTATATGTTTTATTTTTGTTTGTATGAGAGTTGGTTCGATTGTAGCTGTGGTCTATTGTTTTTATCTGTTTCAGTATAGGCCTCTCTCTCTATTTGTTGGCACACTGGTTTGCTTCCCCCCTTACTCCTCTATCTCTCCACTCCCCTCTTCAACCCACTGTCTGCTCCATTCTCTCCCCTCTGCTAACCACATTTTATTTCAGGGAGTAAACCTACAGCCCCACTGCATGGACAGATTCCAGGGCAGTGAGAAGTGGGTTCCACATTATCCACATGCCTGTCAGCGAATACCAGGATCTGCGAAGAGATTTTGAATCACAGTTCTCCCCTTAAGTACATCTCAAAACTGCAAAAAGGACCACCTCCAACCTACAGTGCAACTTCAGAATTGAACAAAGTAAGAGGACATACATAAAGAATAGGAGATTGAACAAACAGAAGTAAAACCAATCCCTTTACCCCTGAATAACAGAATTAAAGAAGACGGTGACGTGGAGGGAAGGAAAAAGTAGGGAGGGGGAAAAACGCACAAATGAAGAAAAACCAAAAGAAGAATATAGGTCTTACACAGACCCCTGGGAAATCAGACAATGAGAAAACAGATTCTGGAACACAGACAATGAAGAGTCCCCAGAATGACTGGCTACATGCAACAAACCCAGACATCAAGACATTAATGGAGAGAATTAAAAAATTGAGGAGAGACAAGAGGAAAATAGGAAGGAGCTGTTGTCAGAAATGACAGCAGTAAAGAATACTGTGATGGAAATGAAAAACAGCCTAATAAGCATGGAAAGCAGAATCAGCCAAACAGAAGAAAGAATCTCAGAGCTCAAAGACCAAAACACAGAACTAACCCAAACTGTCAAAAGCATAGAAAAGAAGCTCAAAAAGACAGAACAAAACCTGCAAGAGATGAATGATCACTTCAAGAGACCAAACCTAAGAATAATTGGGCTTCCTGAGGCAGAAAGACAAACAGAAGCCACACTGGAACAAACATTTTATAAAATCATTCAAGAAAACTTCCCTCATCTCATTAAGAATGAAAAAATTCAAACACAAGAGATTCAGAGAACCCCTGCAAGACAACAAATGAGAAGACCAACTCCCAGACACATAATAATTCACCTAAACAGAGTAACTAGGAAAGGAAAAATCCTAAAGGCAGCAAGAGAAAAAGGCCAGACTACCTACCAGGGAAAACCAATTAGAATAGCGGCAGATTTATCCACAGAAACCCTTCAGGCCAGGAGAGCCTGAAGCCCTATCTTCAAAGTTCTAAAAGAGAAACAATTTCAACCAAGAATAACCTACCCAGTCAAACTAAGCTTCATTAGTGGGGGAGAATTGAAATCTTTTCCAGACATCCAATCCCTAAGAACCTACGCCGCCACCAGACCACCTCTACAAGAAACACATAAGAAAGTACTGAACACAGAAGAAAAAGAAAAAAGAACAACAGCATTCTTCACAAGAGTACAGGCAAAAGATTAAAAACACACATGAACCAACTCCCAAACCCAAAGAAAGACAACAAATAAACAGGAACAACTCTGTAAGAACCTTATGACAGGGATCAACTCTTGCATTTCAATTATTAGCCTAAATGTGAATGGACTAAATGCACCACTGAAAAGACACAGATTGGCAAAATGGATGAAATATCATCAAGGGCAACAATCTATTGCCTTCAAGAGACTCACCTCACTAGAAAGGACACCCACAGACTCAAAGTGAGAGGATGGGAAACAAACTTCCAGGCGAATGGAATACAAAAGAAAGGAGGAGTAGCCATCTTACTTTCAGACAAAATACCCTTCAAACTATTAAAAATAAAAAAAATACAGAAGTCCACTACATAATGATAAAAGGTTCAATCCATCCACAAGAAATATCTATCCTAAACATATATGCACCCAACATAGGTGCGCCAACTTTCATAAAGCAACTTCTTGGAAAACTAAAGAAAGATATTGACTCTAACACTATCATAACTGGGGACTTTAATACCCCACTCACAACCCTAGACAGATCATCAGGACAAAAAATCAGCAAGGAGATCTGGAACCTCAATGTGACTTTGGACCAAATGGACTTAACTGATACCTACAGAACACTCCATCCAAAGACCACAGAATACACATTCTACTCATCACCACATGGAACATATTCTAAGATCGACCACATACTCGGCAATAAATCATGCATAAGCAAATTTAAAAGGACCAAAATTCTACCAAACACCTTCTCGGATCACAGTGGAATAAAAATAAACATTGACATCAACAAAGTCCCCCCAAAACCCACAAAGACATGGACACTAAACAGCATGATGCCAAACAACTCCTGGGTCAACGACGAAATCAAAACAGGGATCAAAAGATACCTGGAAACAAATGAAAATGAAGAAACATCTTACCAAAATCTCTGGGATGCCCTGAAAGCTGTAATAAGAGGGGAATTTATATCCCTACAAACACACATGAAGAAAATGGAAGGAACAGAAATTCACAACCTAACAAGCCACCTAAAGAAGCTGGAAAAGCAAGACCACAAAAACCCTAATTTCAGCAGAAGAATCCAGATCACCAAAATAAAGGCCCAAATCTAGGACATAGAAGACAAAAAGATAATACAAAAAATCAATGAAACAAAAAGCTGGTTCTTCAAAAGGGTAAACAAGATTGATGGTCCCCTAGCTAGACTGACCAAGAAAAAAATGAGAAAAAAACCA
This sequence comes from Cephalopachus bancanus, assembly GCA_027257055.1. Classification (NCBI taxonomy): domain Eukaryota; kingdom Metazoa; phylum Chordata; class Mammalia; order Primates; family Tarsiidae; genus Cephalopachus; species Cephalopachus bancanus. The sequence continues at coordinate 208,148 of JAPVLO010000503.1, forward strand.
AATAAGCATAATCAGAAACACAAAAGATGAAGTCACATCTAACCCTGAAGAAATACAAAAGATCATTACAGACTACTGCGTACACTTGTATGGAAACAAACTTGAAACCATAAGGAAATGGAGGACTTTCTGACATCACACAACCTACCTAGGCTGGAACAAGAAGAAATTGAGACCCTAAATAGACGAATAATAATCAAGGAAATTGACTACGTAATGAGAAAACTTCCTACAAAAAAAAGCCCTGGTCCACATGGCTTTCTACAAGACATTCAAGAAGGAGCTGATACCAATCGTACTGAAGGTATTTCAGGTGATTGAAAAAGATGGAACTCTCCCCAAATCATTTTATGAAGCCAACATCACACTGATACCCAAGCCAGGTAAAGATCCAACAAAGAAAGAGAACTACAGGCCAATATCTTTGATGAACATAGATGCTAAAATTCTCAACAAAATCCTAGCAAACCGGATTCAGCAATACATCTCAAAAATCATCCATCATGACCAAGTAGGCTTCATTCCTGGGATGCAAGGCTGGTTCAACATTCTTAAAACCATAAATGTAATTAAATACATCAACAGATGTCAAAACAAAAACCACTGATTATATCATTAGATGAGAAAAAGCTTTTGAAAATCCAGCACCCCTTCTTGATAAAAACCCTTGAACATCTAGGCATAGGGGGAACATACCTCAAAATAGTAAGAGCCATCTACGAGAAACCCACAGCCAGCGTACTCCTAAATGGACAAAAATTGGAACCAATTCCCCTGAAACTGGAACTAGACAGGGATGCCCACTCTCTCCCCTCCTGTTCAACATAGTATTGGAAGTCCTGGCTAGAGCAATCAGAGAAGAGGAGGAAGTCAAGTTATCTCTCTATGCAGATAATATGATGGTGTACCTTGAAAACCCAAGAGAATCTGTCAAAGGCCTCCTTGCATTGATAAAGGCCTTTGGCAAAGTCTCAAGATACAAAATAAATGTACAAAAGACAATCGCATTTCTCTACATCAATAATAAACAAACAGAAACCAAAATAAAAAACACAAATCCATTCACAATAGCCACAAAAAAAATGAAATCCCTTGGCATCTTCCTAGCCAGAGACATGAAAGACCTTTACAATGAAAATTACAAAAAACTGCTCAAAGAAATCAAAGCTGACACAAACAAGTGGAAAAATATTCCATGCTCATGGATTGGAAGAATCAACATTGTGAAGATGTCCATCTTACCTAAGGCAATCTACAAATTCAATGCAATACCCATTAAATTACCAACACATTCTTCTCAGACGGGAAAAAAACAACACAGGAATTCATATGGAAACACAAACGTCCAAGAATAACAAGAACAATCCTCAGCAAAAAAAAAAAAAAACAAAGCAGGTGGTATCACAATACCAGATTTCAAACTTTACTATAAAGCTACAATCATCAAAACAGCTTGGTATTGGTACAGGAACAGGCATATAGATCAATGGAACAGAATTGAGATTCCAGAAGCAAAACCTCAATTTCTCAACCAACTCATCTTCAACAAAGCCCCCACTACCTACCAATGGGGAGAGGAGAACCTATTCAGTAAATGGTGCTGGGAAAACTGGCTGACCACATGCAGAAGATTGAAACAGGACCCCTATCTATCCCCATGCACAAAGGTTAACTCCAAATGGATCAGAGACCTAAATGTAAAACCTCAAACCATAAGAACCTTAGAAAAGGAAGGAAATACTCTCATGGAAATCGGAACCGGCATCCAATTCCTGTACAAAACCCGAAACCCACAGGAATTAAGAGAGAAGATAGACAAATGGGACCTTATTAAACTGACAAGCTTCTGCAAAGCCAAAGAAACCATCAAGAGAGCAGGGAGACAGTCTACAGACTGGGAAAAAGTATTTGCCAACTCTAGGTCTGACAAAGGCTTAACATCCTGGATCTACAAGGAACTGAAACATACTGAAAAGAAGAAAACAAACAACCCCATTATAAAATGGGCAAAAGATATGAACAGACACTTCACAAAAGAAGACATTCGAGATGCCAACAAACACATGAAGAAATGCTCAACCTCACTAATCATCAGGGAGATGCAAATCAAAACCACACTGAGATACCACCTAAATCCAGTCAGAATGGCAATTATCAACAACTCAAAAAATAACAGCTGCTGGAGAGGGTGTGGTGAAAAGGGAACACCTCTACACTGTTGGTGGGAGTGTAAACTAGTGCAACCTCTTGGAAAGCAGTGTGGCGATTCCCTGAAAGCTCTAAAAATTGACCTTTCATATGACTCTGCAATCCCCCTACTGGGAATATACCCTGAAGAGCACAAATCACTCTATAAAAAAGATACCTGCACACGTATGTTTATCGCAGCGTTGTTCACAATAGCAAGAACCTGGAACAACCATGCTGCCCATAAAAAGAGGACTGGATTAAAAAAATTGGTACATATACACGATGGAATACTACGCAGCCAAAAAAAAGAACAAAATCATGAATTTCGCAGCAACCTGGATGGAACTAGAGTCTATAATACTGAGTGACCTCTCACAAAAAAAAGATCAAAATATCACATGTTCTCACTCATATAATGGACCTTGAACATCCAATGTAATACTATAAGAAAATGATTGGCGGTACTGGGAAACTAGGGGGAGGGGGATGGGATTAACAGTAGCAAATATCTGTCTGGGGCTGGGAAAACACCTCTTATCAACAGGGTGCCTGAATGAAACGTAATTGTACACCTAACCCTTAACTGTACCCCACAAAACCATAATAAAAAATACTGATTAATTAAAAATAAATAAAAAAAAAATAAATAAATAAAAAGTTGAATGTTTTTTCCAGAGTGCGTAATGTGCTTTCACTTTTGAACAGGTGAATTTTCTCCCACTATAAGATTTATAAAATGATATAAATTCAGAAAGAATAAAAGCAATTACATTACCTGCACCTTGATTGGCTCAAATGTATTAATGGGATGTGTTAGACCATATACAACTTTTTCATTCTCTGCTTCAAAGGTCCCTGAAAAACAAACATCAAGGATATAATCTTTGCCTTTCTGGGAATGAAGGAACTAATTTAATTTTTTTATTTTCATACTTTTTACTTACCAAAAATTCTATCCCAAATAATAAGAACACCAGCATAATTTTTGTCTATGCAATAACGATTTCTACCTATAAGACAAAATATTTAAATTTTTAAAAACAAAGTTATGCTTTTTGAAATATATCGTTGTTTTATTTAAGAGTTAAGCAACAGAATGATTTTCCTGGGACTGTCTTCTCACTGATAATACCAAATTGTATTCACTAATAATGGAGTTTTTATTTTATTTATTTTTCAGTTAATTTTACTAAAAGGAACAAGGGTTTCTTTAAAACTACATATATGCTTTCTTCTCACATTTTTTTTTTGTACAAAAACCTGGATAAATCTAAATAATGTTTTCAGAACTATTGAAGGATAATAATTAAAAATTAAATGGTATAGAAAAATGTAAATAAGAAAACAGAGTATATGTATATATGTTTTTCTTTTTACACTTTGATGTGATATATCTCTATACCTTTTCTTTGTATCTGTCCCATGGAGAAAATTTCCTACATTGAGTGAGCCTTGACTGTGACAGAGTGAGATGCTGATGCACACACACACACAAAATCATAAAAAGATGCAAGTGAAAATTAAATTACTCTTGACTATCTTTTAACTCAAATTATATATGATATTTTTCTTGTTCCAAAATATTCAAATGACAATTTAAATTTAATGTGAGTAGCTGGTCATCATTTATTTAGTATCTATTTTTATAAAACTTAAGTATATGTGATCATATCCACAAGATTATAAATCTAAAAAAAAAGAAATATTAATTTACCAAGTCACTAGTCAATAAATTCAACTATCTTCAGGGTCCTCATTTATTTACATACAAATATGCATTTGAAAGCACAGACAAGAGCAGCCAACAGACATGAAAAAAATGCTCAATATCATTAATCATCAGAGAAATACAAATCAAAATTATAATGAGATACTATCTCACACTAGTCAGAATGACTACTATTGAAGTCAAAAAGCAACAGATGTTGGTGAGACTGCAAAGAAAAGCAGACACATTTTAGTGGGAGTAAAGCAAGTTGAACCCTTGTGGGAAGCAGTTTGGAGATTTCTCAAAGAACTAAAAATAGATTTACCATTCAACCTAGCAATCCCTCCACTGTGTGTATAATCAAAGGAGCATAAATCATTTAACCAAAAAGACACCAGTGCTCATGTGCTTATTGCAGCACTATTGACCATAGCAAAACATGGCATCAGCCCAGGTATCCATCAATGGTGACTCGGATAAAGAAAATGTGATATATATATGCTATGGATTACTACACAGTCGTAAAAAAGAATGAAATGGACTGGGTGTGGTGCTCAAACCTGTAATCTCAGCACTTTGGGAGGCCTAGGTGAGACGATTGCCTGAGCCCACGGGTTTATGACCAGAGCCTGGACAACATGGTGAGATCTTGTTTCTACAGTAAAAAGTAAAAATAAAAAATAAAAATTAGCTGGGCATGGTAGCAGGCGCCTGTAGTTCTGACCACTTGGAAGGCTGAGGCAGAAGGACTGCCAGAGACCAACAGGTTGATGGTGGGGTGGCTGCGAGTGTGCCGCCACTGCATTCCAACCTGGGCTACAGAGTGAGACTCCTATTCAAAAAAAAAAAGAAAGGAAGAAAGAAAGAAAAATGAAATAATGCCATTTGCAACAACATGGATGCAGCTGGAGGCCATCATTCTAAGTGAATTATCGCAGAAACAGAAAACTGAATACCACATGTTCTCACTTATAAGTGGGTATTAAACACTGGGCACACATGGACACAAGGATGGGAACAAGAGACACTGGGGACTACTAAAAGGCGCAGGGAGGGACTGGGAATAAGGGCTGCAAAACCACCCAGCAGGTACCATGCTTACCACCCAGGGAGAGGCAGGCATACAGAAGCCCAAACCTCAGCAAATGGTAACACGACTATGTAACGAATTTTAACAATAAACCCATCATGAGTTGAAAATAGCAAAAGTCAAAAATGCATTTAATACACCTAACTTACTGAACATTATAGCTTAGCCCACCCTACCTTAAACTTGCTCAGAACACTTACATTAGCCTACAGCAGGGCAAAAAATATCTAACACAAAGCCTATTTTATACTAAAGTGTTGACTATTTCATATAATGTACTGAATAATGTACTGAAAGTGAAAAACAGAATGATCATAGAGGTACTCAAACTGAGGTTCTACTGATTATCACCTTCCCATCATCATTAAAGTAGAAAAATTGGCCGGCTCGGTGGCTCAGCCTGTAATCCCTGGGCAATTTGGCGAGACCTCGTCTCTACAATAAATAAAAAATTAGCTGGGCGTGGTAGCACATGCCTGTAGTTCCGGTTACTTAGACAGCTGAGGCAGAAGGATTGCTGGAGCTCAGCAGGTTGAGGCTGCGGTGGCCGGGAGCGTGCCATGCACTCTGGTCTGGGCGACAGAGTGAGACTCCAACTCAAAAATTAAAAAAATATAAGTCGAAACATCCTAAGTCAGGGACCTTCTGTAGTCCCTGAAGGTGGAAGAATGACTGTTAAGTTTGGAAGAGAAAACTGAGCATGTACAGCCTGACATACCTTCTCCTCCTGTATAAGCCTACACTTCTCTGTTCTGCTCCCTGCCGTAAGGAGAGGGACCTGCCCCTTGGGAAAGCAGAACTTCAAGGCTCCAGTGCTGCCTATGAAACCTGGAAACTTATAAAAACAGAACAAGGCCGGGCTCGGTGACTCAGCCTGTAATCTCAGCACTTAGGGAGGCCTAGGCGAGTGGATTGCTGAGCCCACGGGTTCGAGACCTACCTGGGCAACTTGGTGAGCCCTCGTCTTTACAACAAGTCAAAAAAAAAACAACTATCCGGGCATGGCAGCGCATGCCTGTAGTTCCAGCTGACTGGATGGCTGAGGTGGAAGGATAGCCGGAGTCCAGCAGGTTGAGGCTGCGGTGGCCGGGAGCATGTCACTGCACTCCAGTCTGGGCGACAGAGTGAAATTCCAACTCAAACCCCCCCCAAAAAAACAGAACAATAGCATTTATTCTTTTTAAACAAAAAAATTGATTTCTCTCAACATTATGCTTGTGAGATTTATTCATGCCATTGCATGTAGCAATGGTTTGGACATTTCCATTGCTATATGATTCTTTATTTTAGAATGATCTACAACTGATCTGTTCTGCGGAACTCAAATCATTCTACAAAAAAGATACCTGCACATGTAGGCTTGTTTCAGCTCTATTCACAATAACAAAAACATGGAACTAACCATGCTGCCTATCGAAGCTGGACTGGATAAAAAAAATGTGGTACATATACACAATGGAGTATTATGTAACCATAAAGAAGGACAAACATATGGACTTTGAAGCAACTTGGATGAATTTAGAGTCTACCATACTTAGTGATCTATCACAGAAACAATGAATAGAGTACCATATGTTCTCACTAATAAGTGGACCTTAAACAATTATTATAACATTGGCAGCCGGGCTCGGTGGCTCAGCCTGTAATCCCGCGCCTTTGGGAGGCTGAGGTGAGTGGATTGCCTGAGCCCGCGGGTTCAAGACCCGCCTGGGCGGCGAGACCTCATCTCTACAATAAATCAAAAAATCAGCCGGGCATGGTAGCGGAATGCCTGTAATTCCGGCTACTCGGAAGGCTGAGACGGAAGGATCGCTGGAGCCCAGCAGGTCGAGGCTGCGGTGGCTGGCAGCGGCCACTGCACTCCAGTCTGGGCGACTGAGTGAGACTCCAACTAAAAAAAAAAAAAAGAAAGGGATTGGCAGTAATGGGAAACTTCCAGGGGAGGGGGTTGGGATTGGCAGTTGAAGGGAAACTGCCAGGGAGACAGGGGCACACCTCATCAACAAGGGTTCCTGCATAATGAACATTTATATACCTAACCCTGAATTATACCCCACATCTTTTAAAATTTTTTTAAAAATCTGTTCTGTGGCTGATAAGCATTTAAATTAGTTCTCTCTTTTTATTTCCTATCACAAATAATGCTGATATGCATATTGTTGTAGTGGTCTTATAGCGTACAATGCAAACATTTGTGTTATTACTTATGTTGTTATCTTTAGGCCTTAGACACTAGCCACTTGGGATTTTCTCCTTGTCAGGCAAACACAGCATATGTTGAGTTTGTTCATAGAACTTAGGCAGGAAAACGAAATGTTGTTTATTAGGTTCTCTTTAAATCCCAACAGTTTTCAAGACCAATGACTCTCTGGCTGTAGACAGGAATGACACCCCAGCACTGGGTCAAGGAGTAGCTTTCAACAGACTCCTTTAAAACTTAAAAAGAATATCACCTCAACTGGTTAACTCATTTTTCCACTACAACTGAGCTGAGATCTAGGTAAAAAATAAGTAAATAAACAAAATCAAGAAGCCAGATAAACAAATACTCCATCCCTCACCAGTCCACACTTTGGAGATGAGTCTTGTACAAAAGAAGGCAGGAAAGGAAAAAATATATATTTATTTGTACAATGTGCTTTTTTGACTATATTGGGTAATTGTGATGAAATAAAGTGAGGCAAAATAATAATATAATTTTTAAAGAAATGAAGAAGAAAAGAAAGAAGAGGTAGCACTTCCTTACCATGATGAACCCTATGATGGCTAGGAGTATTAAGAATCAGTTCCAAAATACCAAGATTATTGATGACCTGTTTAAAACAAAATGAATATATTTACACATAATATTTGGCACGTTATTTGTGATAGATAAAAGATAAATAATTCAAATGTTTATCAACAGTAGACAGATATATAACTCAGATTCCACGTCTTTAAAATGGAAATAATGACAGTATGTATGTAATAATGTTGTTCTAAAGATTACAAATGTTACTGTATTATATACCAAGGCACACTTTTCTCGGGTTTCATGTTGTATTATGTCTTTGGCCTTTCATCCATGACTTTGACTATGTATGTTAGCAGAGAATAGCTAGGAGAGGAAAAACACTATGTTGTACAAGTTCTCTGGAGCTGGTATCACCAGTCAGTCATGCTCCAACAACTTACTATTGCAGCAGTTCTCTCTTGTATTAGTGTGATCCTGCTTATTAAAATAGAATCCTAAATCATCTCTTAGACACACCATCTACAATTTCATCTTAAAGGAACAATTCAAAGTCAAATATGTGAAGGGACTTTTTTGTTACAATTAACATTACTTCAAAATCTGGTTCCTAACTCCCTTATGGTTTCTTTCAACATTACTCAGTAAGAATTCTCAATAAGTCTGAAAATTCTTAAGGACAAAAGAAACCAGGCAGATGTCATTAAAAAAAATATATATATAGTAGCTCAAGTCTAAGACATTTGGTACATTATATGAATAATATTGGGCAATTTGGAATTTGGAAAATTTTAAATCTCAATTACATTATTCATTCCTTATTATTAATATTCCTCTTTATCATTGTTATTTATCTACCACAGATGATAACAGAATGTTTTACTTTCCTTTCATCACAATCTAAATGGATTTCTTAGAGCTAACCAATAACAAAATTAATATATTGTCATGGTACTTTAAAACATGACTCACCTCTAGGATTAACTTCCATTTAAAGGAGACATGAGGATAAAGAAATGAGTTAAATGATGCTTTAGAGGAAAAATTGTTACTAGCAATTATAACATTGACTTTAATTTTGTAACAAGTCAGGGATATGGCAGAAAAACTGCATACTTAAGAGAAAAGAGATTTAATTTTCTTTTTTCACATTCATTGCATGTACCTTGTTTGGAAACTTATTTGAGCATACTAAACACACACAAAAAAGTATAGGTAATGAGGGAAAAAATTATTATAAACAGGTTATTGGATAGAAAAAAATGCTATCTTTATTGGGAGTTATAATGATGTCATTGTTCAAAAGGCGAATTTTTTTAGAGTTGTGTAACAAGTGTACATGACGAGATCTAAGATTTGCTACAAAACATTTGGCAATGAAAAATAAAATGTGAAAAGGATAGCTGAAGCAAACGAGTCAAAAAATCTTCATTTCTGAATGAAACTTACGGAGATATGTGAATTCATTCTGTTATTCTCTCTACTTTTCTGGATGCTTGAAAAATGTCAAGATAAAAATTTAAACAGAGCAAATTGCTAATAATGTACAGAAATGCTCACTAAGCCTGTTGAAAATATTTACAGATCACCAAAGTCCCAAACATATTTCCAAATCAAAGCTCTTTCTGTAGCAGGGTTTGATTATTCTTTGGCAATCTCTGGCATTAATACATTCAATTGACAACTGATCTATAAACATGAACTGGGATGGCTGCACCATTCTTCAATTTGTGGCATCCTGTACCTTCTTGAGATGGAAACTGTGACACTGTTGCCACATACCCATAGAGCATCCCTCCCCAGGTCAGGGGCAATTATCATCTCCCTCTTTGGCACAATATTTATGCACCTGAAAGAGACAGCCCTTCCCTTCCTCCTTGCTGCCCAGTTTCCAAGGGATTCCACTACAGGATGGACAGAAATATTTGTGTGCAAAAGAAAGTGCAATGTGTGTTGTATGTTAACTTAACTCTCCATTTCCCTCTCCTTCACTCCCTCATCTTCCTTCCTCTCCCTCTTCTTTGTTTTTTCTAACTTGCTTAATATCTGTGATGTTTAAAGTTATTTCCATAAGAAATATATTCCTAGCTCCAAGCAGCATAACTTTCGATTAACTCACAGAACAGAACTAATTTGTACACCAAAAATCTCTCCATATTGTTAATTTCAGATGTTTAAATGAATGTTCATATATAGCTTTTATATTAGACTACATTCTGTGAAATAAGGCACAAAAGGTATTATCCCACAAACATAGTACTAATGACCAGGAGTTGGCAAGTCAGGAGTTTCCAAGGGATTCCACTACAGGATGGACAGAAATATTTGTGTGCAAAAGAAAGTGCAATGTGTGTTGTATGTTAATTTAACTCTCCATTTCTCTCTCCTTCACTCCCTCATCTTCCTTCCTCTCCCTCTTCTTTGTTTTTTCTAACTTGGTTAATATCTGTGATGTTTAAAGTTATTTCCATAAGAAATATATTCCTATCTCCAAGCAGCAGAACTTTCGATTAACTCACGGAACAGAACTAATTTGTACACCAAAAATCTCTCCATATTGTTAATTTCAGATGTTTAAATGAATGTTCATATATAGCTTTTATATTAGACTACATTCCGTGAAATAAGGCACAAAAGGTATTATCCCACAAACATAGTACTAATGACCAGGAGTTGGCAAGTCAGTATGTATAAATAACTCTATATTTTATTGGACTACACTGCTTTGTACTTAGTGAATAAATGTTTGTTGAGAAGGGTGGAGAATAGAGAACAAGAAAGGGGGGTTCCTCGGCAGTTAGAACATTGAAATCTGATGCTTTGGTGGGTTTCGTGTCTCTGGTGGAGAACCAGATGGAAAAGGAGAGAGTCATTTTATCCTTGTTTGTCTCTTTGGTGCCTAACATTTGCTACAAAATCTAACAACAAAAGAGGTGGAGGGGACAAAATGGACCAGCTTCTGCTTCCCAGATGCGTCTCTGATTCTTGGCCCAGGCATATGTGCAGCCAGATTTAAAGCCACACTAATGGTGAGTGCATTCAGATGACCGGAGACTTGGCTGAGTGCATTATTTTTTTAATGTCAAGCTCTTTTGCTCCTGCAGACTAAGGCATGATGATATCAATATTGAAAACACTTTTTTAAAAAATAGTTAAAAGCCAAGTATAACATAGTCAAACACAGATACATTTCCTGGTAGTGCCTAGGAGTGCCTTGGAGCTAGGAAGACCACCTCTGAGGGGAAGACGATCCATCGTTCCCACAGCCCCGTCAGAACCTCTCCTGTAGAAAACTCTTCCGATTCAAAGTCATGGAAAATTCATTAATATTTAATATGGGTTGAGCGTAACGACTTAATTATCGCCCACTTTTGCATATTCAGCCATTTAGCAATTCAACCACATCTAGCTTTGAATCACTTCCTGAAAATATGTTACTCTGGGAATAATTGTAACTATTCTCATTTTTAGAAGTTATTTATTGCATTAATTTTTTAGATTTAGATGAGTTCATTTAAGTTACAGAATTTTAGAACATATAGAGGGCTTCAAACATAATGCAATTCCATACTCTATTATCTAAAAAAATATAAAACTGAAGTTCAGAGAGGTTAAATTACTAGTCCAAGTTTAAACAGCTTGAAATAAGTTAGTCTTTTCAATTTAAGTTCATGACTCTGTTTATGTGTCCCATTGCATTTAAGACATACAACAATTCTTCATCAAGTAAAAAGTAATTTAAATGCTTAAAACTTTAGTAGAAAATGATAACTAAGTCTTTTTCCACTTCATATTCATTCAAAGTATGCCAAGTATTTATAAAGAGCACAGGGATTTCAGTTTCTAAACTGCCCTGAGAGGTATTCTGGGCACTTCTGGTAATCCTTCAGTCTCTGAAGTAAGACTGTAAGTCTTATATTCTGTAGTCTTTGTCAAGGTTTTATAACCTAAGGACCATGAATGCCTAGAAAGGCCAAGGATATGTTTCAGAAGGTCAGGAAAACCTTGAAGTTTTAGATCAAATTTTATAAATATATGCCTATGGGTATTTTTCTGGTGAAAAATTTTGGCATCTTCATCACATACCCAAAAGGAAGCAACTTTTTAAAGGCTGAGGGCCAATGTCCTAAACAGAGATGACTTTAGATTATTTCCTTTGGCTTTCTTATTTATATTGTGTTGTTAGTTACCATATTATTAAAACTTGAGTGTTGGTTTTTCACTCAGACTTCACAAACAGAAACTTAAACTTTTTTTTAGCTCATTTCTTGAAATTGTGAAGTTTTCCAAGACACCATCTTTTAAGCCATTTTTACTTATGTAGTAATAAATTATAAATGAATGAATAACAAAAATAACAATTTTGTAATAGTAAGTTCCATGAATTGTACTGATTAACTTTCATCCCAAAAAAGTTCTCTGGATCATTTTCTGGGATGGTCACAAACTCCTCATTTTTCCTTCCACAATCTCTGGTGGTGGCAGTAAAGAAGAGTTAAATGAAAATGCAACAGAAGAGGGGCCATAAGACTCTGTCATCACCTCATCATGTCCTTTCTACTCATCAAAAATAAAATGAAGTGAAATGAAAGGCTCCTCACAGTGAACTAAATAATGTCAAATATTTTTGTGTTCAAAGCTATTCATACTCTTTCTGGAGAGGGATTTCTAATTTCTCTTTCTGTTCCCTCTAAGATCATAACCTCCCCTCTTGGCTTGTTGGATTCCTGTTTTTCCTTCAAAATCATATTCTCCAAGCACCCTTCTTGATTTTTCCAGTTAGAGTTTTGTTTTCCATTCTCTGAAAGCATATTGAGACATCATCTAATTCTCATGTCTTCCTGTTCTGTGTGCTACTTATTTGTGTTAACTAGAAATTGACCTTCTATATGACTAGAAATTGATCTTCCATATTGGGAATATACCCAGAGGAACTCAAATCATTCTACAAAAAAGATACCTGCACACATATGTTTGTTGCAGCTTTATTCACAATAGTAAAAACATGGAACCAACCATGTTGCCCACTGAAGCTGGACTAGATTAAAAAAATGTGGTACATATACACAATGGAATATTATGCAGCCATAAAGAAAGACAAACATAGGGACTTTGCAGCAACTTGAATGGATTTGGAGTTGATCATACTCAGTGATCTATCACAGAAACAAATAACAGAGTACAATATGTTCTCACTCATAAAAACTTGAGCAATTAAAATACTATAAGAAAGTGATTGGCAGTAATGGGAAACTGTCAGGGGAGGGAGGTGGGATTGGCAGTTGAGGAAAACTGCTAGGGAAGACAGAGCATACCTCATCAACAAGGGTAACTGCATAATCAATGTTAAGCCAGGCTCGGTGGCTCAGCCTGTAATCCTACGCCTTGGGAGGCTGAAGTGAGTGAATTGCCTGAGCCCGCGGGCTCGCGACATGCCTGGGCAACTTGGTGAGACCTCATCTCTACAATAAATCAAAAAATTAGCCGGGTGTGGTAGCATGCGCCTGTAGCTCCAGCTATTTGGACGGCTGAGGCGGAAGGATCGCCGGAGCCCAGCAGGTTGAGGCTGCGGTGGCCGGGAGCGGCCACTGCACTCCAGTCTGGGCGACAGAGTGAGACTCCAACTCAAAAAAAAAAAAAAAAAAAAAAAAATCAATGTTTGTATACTTAACCTTGAATTGCACCCCACATCTTTATAAGAAAAAATATTCTTATGCTTTATAGCAAGTTTCATGAAGGCAAGAAATGGTGTCATATCCTTAGTTATGATTCTCATAACACATACAACATCACTTACGCATAGTGATTGCTCAACAAAATTAAGTTTAAATTCAGTAGATAAATGCATCTTACTCCTCTCACAATCTTATACATTTATAGAAGTGACTATTCAATGGAGGTGATTTTGGCAAAGGTTGGAGACAATTTCGTCACAACTGAGGGAAGCGCCACTGGCAGCTAGTAAGTGACGGGTTTAGTGTTGCTAAACAGTCTACAATGGACAGGACAAGCTTCCACAATAAGAATTATCTGTTCCAAAATGTCAATGGTGTCAAAGTTATGGATATGGACATCTTTCTGTGCTCCAATACTTTGCAGTTCAGGAGGAAAACACTGCATAATTTCTGTCTTCTAATTTGAGAATTTGGGGAAATGATACCTTGGGGAATAAGGTTGGTGGTCATTCCCAAGGCCAAAGGCAAAACATAAGTTTGAAGTCTTTGGAGTTTAAAGCCAGGAGTGTCAGTCATGCAAGTAAAAGCATGATCTCTAACTGAGGTGAGAAAATAAATAGCTAAAATAAAGGGGCAAAAACAAAATAAAAGCAGAAACATCACAGAGCAAGGAACTTTGAGATTGGAGGGTGGGATAGTTGGCTTCTGGTGATCATTGGCAAGTAAACATTATCAATTATTGTTACATTCTCTGAGTACAATTTTACAAGGCTTTCAGTTTCAATGAAAGTAGCCAGAAATGAAAAGACAATTTTCATATCACCAAGTGATTTTCAAATTTCTTTTGAGAGTTATTGTAACTCTCATTACCTTGTACTCACACTATGAACTGAATGGCATAAAGCCCTAAGAGACTAATGAAATGCTCATTGTAGGAGAGGGAACCCCAAAATCCCTGGGACTTGTTTATTTTTTAAAATGTGCCTTTATTTTTACATGTTAAAACCTCAGTCACCTTCAAAGTGCTCTCCCTTTGAGGTCATATATTTATTGTGATGCTTTTTCCATTGCTTGAAACAAGTTTAGAACTTGCCAATTTTGATGCTTTTAGAGCTTCTGCAGTTTTTTGTTTCACTTCTACCACATCAGCAAAACGTCTCCCCTTTGATGACTATTTTCACCCAGGGAAACAAAAATAAAAGTCACTCATGGCAAGATCAGGTGAATAGGGAGGGTGGGGCACAGAGGTCATGCTGGTTTTGGTCAAAAACTGCAGAATACTGAAATATCGTGAGCAGGTGCATTATCATGATGGAAGAACTAGTCACCTGTTTGCCACAATTTGGGATGTTTCTCAAGAACACAGCCTGTCACAACAACACTAACTAGTACACCAATGCCAGAGGGTTCCTAGAACAGTTACTTAGCAGGGGAAGCCAGTTCTACAAGGGGCCCATCCCCCCCAAAATAATTCCAAGATTTTTAGGGTCTCCCTCATATCTAGGTGACCAGTATGGTATAAGTGTGCTATGGAAATTGAAAAACTGTGCACATGAGATGAGTAGATTAATTAAATGCCTACTATGAACTGATCACAATTTTTTTGTGATATAGTTCTCAGGAGTTTTTTCTACCCTACACTACCTAAAAAACTTAATTTTATAGGTCTTTCCAATTAAAATTGAAAAATCCTTTAGTGTTGAATTTGACAAAACATCAAAATAAATATACTAAGTAAATGTCCTGACTGAAGTTATTTCTTTTACAATTAACTTGTGCCATTCTATACATTTTGTAATTATCTTCACTGATTTACTTTTTTTATTGAGAAACATTGACTAGTTAGATCTTTGTAAGTTCAATAATAGTAAAGAAGCAATTAACTGGTGATCAAGTTGGAGAAAAAGACTTTCACCAAAAATGTTCAGTTATTTCAAAACAAAGTAATATGTTTGTTTGAATTGCTTGGAAACTTAACTCCTTTTGCCTCATTTTTATTATTGAGGCTGGAAAAGAAGTTTTCTATTTCTAATAACAAAATTCTTAATTCTATTCTATTGTCAATTTTAGAAGACTATTGAGGATGTTACATCATAGTTCTATCATTCAGTTTTTCCATCTGAAAATGGGTACTAAACATACTAGACTATATCATTGAAAGGCCACAGGAATATTTATAACCACTTACTTTTCAGAAAGAAGTTGTGAGCCCATAGTTAATCTGGAAGTTCTTTCCAAATAAAATATGCTTGCAGATATTTATGCTTCCTGTCTGCAATAAAAAAATTCTAATAGAGAAAATATGTCCTGAAAAGCATGTGTTTTACAGAATCTTCATTATAAAAATAAATGTGCAAACAATATGATCAATGCTGAAGAGTGACAGGGTTAGGAGTGAAGTAAAATGAAGTCTCCATAGGAGAAAAATACCTGCATTCAGATGATCATATGTTGGAGTGACATTGACTACAAGTAGTCTAGACTTTTCCTTTTTATTTTATTTTATTAATTTATTATAAAGATGTGGGATACAATTCAGGGTTAGGTATACAAACATTGATCATGCAGGTACCCTTGTTGATGAGGTATGCTCCCCCTCCCCTAGCAGTTTCCCTCAACTGCCAGTTCCACCCCCCTCCCCTGACAGTTTTCCACTACTGCCAATCGCTTTCTTATAGCATTATAATTATTCAAGGTCACCTTATGAGTTAGAACATATGGAACTCAGTTCTTTGTTTCTGTGATAAATCACTGAGTTTGATAGACTCCAAATTCACCCAATTTGCTACAAAGTCCATATATCTGTCCTTCTTTATGGCTGCATAATATTCCATTGTGTATGCTGACAAGGATGTGGAGAAAAGGGAACGCATCTACACTGTTGGTAGGAATGCAAACTTGTACAACCTCTCTGGAAAACAGTCTGGAGATTTCTGAAAGAACTAGAAATTGACCTTCCATATGACCCAGCAATCCCCCTATTGGGAATATACCTGGAGGAACTCAAATCATTCTACAAAAAAGATACCTGCATATGTGTGTTTGTTGCAGCTTTATTCACAATAGCAAAAACATGGAACCATCCGTGTTGCCCATCGAAGCTGGACTGGATAAAAAAAAATGTGGTGCATATACACAATAGACTTTTCTTTACAGCATCATGAATGACCAATGTTCCAGAAGGGGCCATACCACTGTGTACTTCCTTATTACACTATGGCCAGCCGTAATACATTAATCATCTGATAGAAAAAGCATTGTTATGTTAGAGTTAACTGAGAAAAATATGCTTGAAGTGCAGTTTGAAAGTGGCAAAACTTTTTAAAAATTAATTAGGTAAATTTGTGGTAAGATTCAATGAAAGCCCAAACTAAAATTAAATGAACTAATACTTAAATAACAAATAGTTGGCTTTTTCCTGGTCAATTTTCTCTCCCACTCCTCTTCCTCTGTCTCCTCCTCTTCCTGCTTCTTCTCTCTCCCCTCCTTCTTCATCTTCCTCTCTCTGTCACCTTTTCTTTCTTTTTTGTTATTTTATTCTTTCTTCTATCTATCTAAATATTTGTGTACATAAGTATAAAGATTTAGAGAGGTTTTTACTTGGAAATATCTTTATAATTAATTATAGGTTTATGCATATATTTTAAAAGTTAGTGGTAATAAATACTTCTAGGTTCTTTCAATAATATATTTCCATATTTATATTTTGTCTCATTTAGAGATAGAAAATCTGAAGGATATAAACTTGAATGTACAATATATGGATATGTTTATTCTTATTAAATATATTTGTTATATGTGTTAAATATATATTCAATCACCAAACAACTACTCTTTTGAGAACCAAACTACCAATAAGGGTTTTCTCTCAGCTTTGGAAATAATCTGTTGGAGAGCATTAAAACCTGTATTTAAAAGCCCTTATCAGAATCCTTATTGAAAACTATGTGCAGCTAGGTATAGTGGCTCACATCTGTAATACCAGCACTTTGGGAGGCTATGGTGGAAGAATTGTTTATACTTAGGAGTTTAAGACCAGCCCAGACAACATTGTTAGACCTTGCTTCTACAAAAATATCAATTAACAGGTGGTGCACTCCTGTAGTCCCAGTTACTCGGAAGACTAAGGAGAAATGATTTCCTGACACAGGAGGTCCAGGCTGCAGTGAGCCATGTTTGTGCCACTGCACTCCAGCATGAGTGACAGAGTGAAACCCTGAATAATAATAATAATAATAAAGCAATTTGCATAATCAACAGAGCAAGAAATCTCTTGTCAGCCAGTTAGCCAACTGATTTATTCTGTAAGCATTTATTGAATTTCTAGGGACTTGACTTTACCAGGTTTTTGAAGTACGAAGAAATGAAGTAAAACACAGGCACTCTCTGAAGGAAATTTATTTACACTCAATTAGACCCTCTATGGAAAGTTAAACAAATTTGAGACAAAAAATGTTTTACAGAAAAAATTACCTTCTTTATATAATTTTATTTTCCCTTGGGACCTATAAACAATATTCATTTTTTTCTTTTAAATTACTGCTGCATAATAAAAAGAATTGAATTTATAATTGGCACAAAAATTGTCTAAGAAGCAGCAAATTGAGTTCATTTTCCAGGTTTCAGGTTGAAGATTATCTTTCGTAAAGACGTATGTTTTATTTAGCTTTCCAGAGTGTAGCTTTGCAAATAGCCACATGGATTGTTCCAGGAGAGAATTATACATTATTCTCCCTTGTTCATAAACTTCTTCAACTGATTATATGAAAATAAAAATTTTCTATGTAAGTTTAATTTAGCTTATGGGTATTTATTGAATACTCATACTGTGCTAAGATCTTTTGAAAGATTCTAGAATAGAACAATGGAAATTGCAATTTAATGTCAGGTAATTTAACTATTTCTTAATGTAATGGTAGAAAAAATGACAATGTCTGCATTTATTATTTGAATACATACAAGCTCTGACAATTAAGTTTGCAAACTTGCCACCATACACTAACATTGCCAGCCTTGTACAAACAAGTCGATGAGGTATATCAGTGTCTCACAGCTGTGCTCATGTCAATATATGGCAGTGTCTTGCTGAGTGGCATTAATTATTGTTGTTGCATGTTTTTGTGTGTCATCGCAATTTCTTGTCAAACTTGGCAAGAGTGGAAGTAAAATCAGGGGCATGTTAGTCCAAGTTTATGAGGATAATGCCATGAAGAAAGTAGCAATGTACAAACGGTTTAAACGTTTTTCTGAGGGGAGAGAAATTGTCACTGATAAAAAGAGATTAGGATGGCCAGTAACAAGCAGAATTGATAAAAACATTGCAAAAATTTGTCAGATTATGTGTCAAAATCATCACCTCACTGTAGGGAGCATAACAAACCAAAGAAACATCAACAGAGAAACAGGAAAATCTTCACTGAAAATCTTGGTATGAGACAGGTGTGTGAAAAAAGGTCCTGAGGGAGCTCTTGCATTATGACAGTGCACCAGCTCACACAGCACTGGTGAGGGGATTTTTTTTTATCAGGAAACAAATAACTGTATTGGAACACTCTCCCTACTCACCTGATCTGGCCCCCAATGACCTTTCTCTTTACCTGAAGATAAAAGAACTATTGAAAGGAAGACATTCTGATGACATTCAGGACATCAGGAGTATTACAACAGCTCTAATGGCCATTCCAGGAAAAGAGTTCCAAAATGTACTGGTGTTAGTGTATTCCCCAAGGGGAATACTTCGAAAATGACCATAGTGATATTCAGCAAGTTTTCCAGAATGAGTTTACAAACTTAATTGTCAGTACTTGTATATGAATACATTTTTCACTATCATTAAAACCTATAGCAATTATCATTTAAAGTTCTAGGAAAAAGGTAAAATTCATAATCACTATAAGTAAACATATTAAAATAGTTTCACTTCTTATTCTGAATTAGTTGACCTTTAAAGACTAATGTTTTTCTTGTTAAAAGCTTAAAATTTGAACATTTATGGATAAATTTATATTATAGAGCATCTGGTGATGAAATGCAAAAATAAAATCTTAATTACATCTTCCACTAGTTCTGCTGTGTTAATTCAAGACAAGCCACTCAAGTATTTAGACAGATGGTAGTGGCAGCCGTATTAGCCTCTGATTTCTCTACAGGGAAGAAAGAGAAAGCAGAGCTCTTAGGATATGTGCTTATCTGCTTAGTTTCACACTTTGAAATGCTCAGCAAATGCTGATTTATTCACCACCAAATGTTTTCCTATCTGATTAGACAGTTTTCTACTTCAGTAAGCATGTAATATGGAGGTAGCTAAATATTCACACTAAGGAGTGAAAAAAACAATATTTATAGTTTGGAAATAAAACATTCTGGAGGAATCAGGACTGTTGGGATCATAAAGAATTTCATAGGGAGCAAATTTCTGATGAATACACAGACAAGGTTAAAGAGTTAAAGGCTTGGTTTTAATGAAGAATGGAACTAGGTTATGTTTATACTATAAACAAAAGTTTTAAAGGACTGGGTTTATAATAAATTATCTTGAAGGCTGATTCTTGTCATTTATGATTACATTATTCTTCAAATCAGAGGATAAGAGCTGCACAAGTTAGCATTTTATTTGAATTTATTTCAGCCTACATTTCACATAACACTTTTCGTTTCTCTTTGGAAAAATGAATACAAGTAACTGCTAGTCATATTCCTTCAAAGGGAGATGATTCCAAGTGGCTTTTTTTTTAAAACAACACCAATTAAACTGACAGAGGAATATTTTTAAGATTGACTATATAAGACTTTATTCTTATGTAACACGATTTTATATTTTCAAGTTTGGGCACCCAGTAAGTAATGTTATGATATTATTATAAGTGGTAGTAGTATTATGTCAAAAGAAGGCAACTGATAAATTGAAAGGTTAAGTAGTCCATGTTCAAAATTCCAATCCTTGCAGTCTTATAGTACATGCACTATACTTTCGACTCATTCTAAAACTCACTGTATTGTGACTGCCATTATGATCATATTCCCAATTTTAGGTGTGATTTTACATTCATTAGTCAACCAATGTTAACTGATTATCAACCAAATGCCTGGTATTGTCTATACCTTAGTGAACGAAGTAAATTCATTAATCTAAGGAATCTATACTTCAGCTTCCATTATCAAATGTCAAATCTTCTTATTGCCACCTATTATAAATTTCAGTCTGTGAAAAAATATTTACAGATACTAATATTTTAAAGTCAAATATTACAGAATAAATTCTCAATCAGGAGAACACAATCTATAAGGACTTGTGTCTTAAGTTCATCTGCCTTGTCATATCCATTTGCATAACTTCTTAAGAACAAGTAATTTTTACCCCTTCCCCGTGTCCCCTCAGAAATTTATTATTATTATTTTATTACTACATGCTCCATGATTCAGGTATTTCCTATAAATACTTTCTCTTATCTCTCCCTCTGCCCCTCACTAATACACATACATATTTTAGAGAAGCTAGTTAACACCAACAACTAATTCATTGATTTTTAAAGATATTTCTTGTTTATTGATGGACATCTAACTTTTAGGCATTGGAAAACAAAGATAAATACAATACAGCCCTTGTCCTCAAGAAGTTTATGATTAACTTCCATATCCATAGTGTTCAAATTTCATCACATTAGCATTAAATCTGCTGCTGGTCCCATATGCAGATTCCTAGATAATTATTCTATAACTTGAGTAAGCACTCAGATCCTTCTGATGCATGCAGGTGACCCATAATAATTATTCTTGCTTCAAATCTAGGTAACTTCATGTACCAAGTACAATACATAGTCATTTGGCTTTATCATAATAAATACTATTGATTGAAAACATATTATGTTACAGATGAGAAACTTTACATATATTATTTCATTAATCATCATAACACTTTTATAAAGTGAATATGATTATCCTCACTTAACAGATTAGGAAGCAAAATCAGAGAGTTTAAATAAGTTTAGTAAATATTCATAATAACTCATTCAACAATAGTTTTTGAGCTCCTACTATGTGGGAGTTTTTCCGGGTTCTGGGACACACACCAGTGAACAAGGTAGAGGAACTTCTAGTGGAGCAAAAATACGATAGATGTCTCTTTGATTACAAAATGTATACTCTTATCCATTATGCCATACTTTTCCTCTGCCCCTGAAGTGACTTCCTCTTCAATTGTGGTAAATCGATTCCCATCATGCTCCTAGTATCTGAGAGCTCAAATTCCAATTTTTTCACAATTGTCATGAATGCTTAGACAGTCTATGGATGAGCTTCAGGAAGTGCAATAAAAATCTTGAAAGGTACACTTAACTTTTATTAGGAGTTGAAAGAAAGACATTCCAGAGGAATTGCTAATTGGGTCACACAATGAAGAACATTTGGGGGAAAAAAGTGCATCATAGAGAAAGCATGTGCAGACATTGAGAATGCCTAAGTGTTTCATCTGTTTAGGAGTGAATAGCAGTCATTTTCCCTGGATTGGTTGACCTGTCTGATGGGAGGGGAGCGGTAAGCAAAGGTTATAGTCTAAGAGTTTTGAAATCTACTCATGAACATGAATGTAAGGGTTTTCATTTTATCTTGGAGCAATAGAAAGTCTTTAAGAAATTGCTTGTTCTCATGTTGGGAGAACCCTAATATTTTGGGGCTCTAAAATGATCATTACAGTTGTTATATGAAAATATATGGGAGAGGACAGTCTGTTAGAGTAAAACAAATCAGAAATATGTTGTAACCATCCGCATAACTGATGGAGGAGCGTAAATATGTTGTAACCATCTGCATAATTGATGGAGGGCAAAAGAAATGGAAAGGGTAGGAGGAAAAGTCTACTGGTTTATAATGAAAGCCTTAAGAGTGAAAGGTGTGTTATTGACAAGTATGTGAGAAAAATAGGGAGCAAAAAGGGACACATGATAACCTAGCATTAAGAGATGTAAAATCAATGATACAGGATTTCAAAGGCGCAAAGGAGAGAGAATTGTTTATCAGGCTCTGAATCACAGATCTACTGCTAACTAGCTGCAACATTAGACAAATTACTTGACCTTCGTATATTTCAGCTTCCTCCCTTTTAACGGGGAGAATGAAGATGTATGATAATTAAATAAATAAATACATGTAAAATATTTAGCAAAGTGGCTAACATATAGTATGAGCTATTCAGAGGTTTTCTCTTAACAGAGGAAACACTTTATGGAGAAGGAAGAATTTGAGTTGGGTCCTGAAGAATGCATAGAATAGTAACATGTAGAAAGTATGAGAAGTAGAGAAACAACAAAGATTAGATATTGGATGCATTTGAGAAACGGAAAATGGCTCCATTTTACTGAACCACATAGAATGGAGACTAATGACATGCAGACCAGGAGATGTAGTTGAAAGGCAGTGGATGGAGAACATAAAATGCAAGAAATTTAGACTTTATTCAGCAAGCAATAGAATATCACTAAAGCATTTTTGGGAGGACTGGACTCTGAGAATAGGTTAGATTTTAAAAGGTGGAGGGAGTAGGTATGAGTGAAGGTCACACAAATATTTGGTACAGGTAGGACTACAGTCATGTTCTGTCTTAACCAAAGGCTTTGATATTTTCACTCTACCATATCCTTTCTTTATGAACTCTGCTGTCACCCATTATTGTATACTGAGTCATAATCAGAAAAATATATTATTTGAAGAAAAAATTTGACAGATGAATAATGGACAAAATTCATCTCTGAAGCCAGCTGCGTCACCTTATGTCAATCAAAGAATTTCAATATTCTTAGCTTTAAAAGAAGTGGTGTTTGCTCACA
Source organism: Cephalopachus bancanus (assembly GCA_027257055.1). Lineage (NCBI taxonomy): Eukaryota > Metazoa > Chordata > Mammalia > Primates > Tarsiidae > Cephalopachus > Cephalopachus bancanus. The sequence continues at coordinate 231,363 of JAPVLO010000503.1, forward strand.
GAGTTTGGTGAATATAAAAATTTCAGTTTTCTGAAACATTTTCTATTAAATTCCTGGAACGATTTTCTGCTGCATATATGCCTGCTAGTACCCTTAAAATAAAGCCCCAGGACTAAAGTGACTTGAACTTATATTCATTCTTTACAACCTGTAAAATTTTAATTAGCCTTTAGTGATTCAGATTATTTCATGGGAATTATGTTAAACATTTTTGCTTGGCATATATTGGATGCTTAATGCATAGTGACATTTTTATTATAACATTAAGATCAGAAATGGCCCATCTAGATGGAAACTGTGTAAGTGTGGTAGATGAGGGCAAAGAACACAGAGCCTGACTACTATGTATAGTCTCAGTTTTGTTTTGTTTTTGTCGCCCAGACTGGAGTACAGTGGCCACTCCCAGCCACCGCAGCCTCTACCCGCTGGGCTCCAGCGATTCTTCTGCCTCAGCCTTCCAAGTAGCTGGAACTACAGGCACATGGTACCACGCCTGGCTAATTTTTGATTTATTGTAGAGATGAGGTCTCGCCAACTTGCCCTGGCGGGTCTCGAACCCGCGGGTTCAGGCAATCCACTCACCTCAGCCTCCCAAAGCAAGGGATTATAGGCTGAGCCACCAAGCCTGGCTAGCCCCAGCTTTAACACTTACTAATTGTGTAAGCCCGGATGAGTTACTCAGTGTATTTGCTTGGAGGTAACAATATTACCTATTCTAAAGAGTTGTTATGCAGATTTAATGGAGTTATATTTGCTAAAAACTTTCTAAAAAATAGAGAGTGCTGGATAGACATTTGATACAAGAAAAAATTAAATGGACAAATAAATGGAAATGGTATCTTATTAAATTTTCCTTAGAACATGTGAGAGCAATCACAACTATAAGTAACAGAATTCTTGACCTGATGTGACTGCAATTGTTCTCCAAAACTTTATTACTTTTAAAAAATATATCTTTCAAATTCAGTTACTTCATCTTCCTCAAGAAAATTATAACTAATTGTTTCACACTTACTCCTTAATTTTGTCCTTGTTACTACATGCAAAACTAGGGATACAACAGACACTTACTAAATGACTGTGGAATATAATAATTGAAGTATTTTTTAAAGATGTACTGAACTTGTCAAATTTATTAACCTGTACATTAACCAGTTTCTGAATCAGAAAAAAATAACAGAAAACACAAATGATATAATAATGATTATAATCCCAAACTCTTAGTGTTAAGAATTTTTTCTAAAATAGTTGTGTATTAATGAATTCTTCATCTCAAATTTAATTATATCTATATATACTAATAAATAAAATATATTAAACCAAATATAGATAGCTTTAAAAATTATGTCACAAAAATGTACAGGAATAAATATGATGATTAAGAATGATGGCTAGTGAGTGACATAGTAAAACAGGTATCTAGATTGCAAAAAAAAAAAAAGCAAATAATCCTAAATATATTTTTTATGTATAAAACACTGTTCTAATTGTTGGATTGAAGCCTTGTGGTTTGAATACCCCTCCAAAAATCATGTTGAAACTTAATTGCCATTGTTATAGTGTTAAGAGTTGGGGTCTTTAAGAGGTGATTAGGTCATGAAGGCTCTCCTCTCATAAATGGATTAATGCCATTACTTCCTAAGTAGGGAGAGGTTAGTTACCTTGGGAATGTGCTCCTGATAAAAAGATAAATTCATCCCTTACTTGATCTCTATCTCGATTGCCCATTTGTCCTTCTGCCATGTCATGACACAGCATGAAAGCCCTCCTTAGATGTTGGCACCTTGTTCTTAAACTTCACAGAATCCAGAACCATAAGCCAAATAATCTTCTATTCTTTGTAAATAACCCAGTCTGTGGTATCCTGTTATAGCAGCAGAAAACAGACTAAGATGCTATGTATTGTTATTATCCTCATGTTACATAGAAAAGCTGAAGCACAAGAAGATAAAGAACTCTTCCTAAAGTCATAGTCACAGTTCCAAATGAAGTCAGGAATTGAACTCAGGTCACAAATAGAAAAGAAGCATAGTTTACATTATAAAAATGGTATTACTTATTTGTGATTTATCTTGTTTTTTTAAAGCACTTGGGATGACGAATTAAGTACTTATGATATTCATATTTAAATTTTAATAATCATATCATGTGAACTATTTAAGAACATCTTCCAGATGTCATCTTTCCTTATGCAAAATAAATACTTAATTTGTTAATAAAGAAGATTTTCCAATTAGCTTAATGATTTCAACACATTTCCTACCCTTACAAATGGCAAAATAATAGCTACAGATAACTGATATTAACTAAACATGCTTCTCTGCAATTATGACAAAATTCATATCACAAGTATTATGTCGTTTTTCTTCCTCAATGTGTTATCTAAAAGATAGACAAAATTTATGTAGTATATTAAAAGAAAACTAAATTTTCACATGACTGAATCTTCAATAGACTCTACAATTTCAAAGAATAAATTAGTACTCCTAGACTTTCATGAATCTGCAATTTTGAATAGAAAAGGTAATGGGCAAAACATTCTATTATTTGTATCCTCAGAAAGTAGAACCTTGTTTGCAACATTTTAACAGAATGACTGACCTAACAAATGTTCTGATTGCAAGCAGAAAGGGAATAAAGCTCAAATAAAAATTTCCAGTCACTTTAGGAGTCACAGGTCAAATTTTGGAACTACAAAAGTGACTAGATATTGAAATAGGAAAATCACAGAAAGAAAGGAGCCATAGAAGAAAAGTCACAATGTCTCCATGCAAATTTCTGTCAAAGCTTGGCTGACTTTTAAATGTCTCATATGTGGGGCAAGATGGTGAAGAACCCTGATGAAAAAACAGGAGGGTAAAAAGCTAGATAATTACTGGGCAGAGATTTAAACTGCTGTCTGGTACTAGTAAAAGATAATTTAGAGTTAAAATCTGCCATTTCATTATTAAAAATAAAAAGATGGGCTTTGCCCTAAGCTGAAAGATCATCAAAAATAAGCAATATGCCTTAAGACTAAAGGCAATGCCCAAAAACACTTCCTAATAATGTATATATCAAAGTCCACAAAAAACACAGGATAGCCAAATATTTCATCTAGAATAAAAATAAGAAATTATCAAAGAAATATAACAGAATCTACAGTCTTTACAACAAATTTGCCATAAAAATTTACACATAACATTAACAATAAATTACTAGACAAAAAAATGGCACATGTGATCCATATAGAGGGAAACAAAATCAGTCAACTGGAGTATACCTGATTGTGACTCAGATGTTGAAATTAGCAGATAAGAATTTTTAAATAATTACAATTAAGTCATAAGGAAAAATAGTCTCAATGAGCTACAGAGTATATCCACAGAGAAATGAAAACCATTAAAAAAAAACCAAACAGAAATTCTAGAACTTAAAGGAATGATATCTAAAACGAGAAATACATTGAATAGGCTTAATAGCAGATTGGAGAAAGTAGATAAAGGGTAAATGAACATGAAGATAAATTAGTATCAGTTATCTAATCTGAATGAGAGGGAACGTAAAAAAGTTCACACAGCATACTGATGTTCCCAGACTAGAGAAGAGAGAGAGACAGAAATAATGCTCAAGAAAATCATAGCCAGGTTTCCCTCTCCAAATTTTATTTTATTTTATTTTATTTATTTATTTATTTTTTGAGTTGGAGTCTCACTCTGGCGCCCAGACTGGAGTGCAGTGGCCGGGCAGCCTTGCCTGCTGGGCTCCGGCGATCCTTCCGCCTCAGCCTTCCGAGTAGCCGGAATTACAGGCATGCGCTACCACGCCCGGCTGATTTTTTGATTTATCGTAGAGATGAAGTCTCGCTGCCCAGGCGGGTCTCGAACCCGCGGGCCCAAGCAATCCACTCACCTCAGCCTCCTAAAGGCGCGGGATTACAGGCTGAGCCACCGAGCTCGGCTGCTATGTGTTTTTTAAATAAAATTTGGAGATGGGCTCGGTGGCTCAGCCTGTAATCCCGCGCCTTTGGGAGGCTGAGGTGAGTGGATTGCCTGGGCCCGCGGGTTCGAGACCCGCCTGGGCAGCGAGACCTCATCTCTAAGATAAATCAAAAAATCAGCCGGGCGTGGTAGCGCATGCCTGTAATTCCGGCTACTCGGAAGGCTGAGGCGGAAGGATCGCCGGAGCCCAGCAGGCAAGGCTGCGGTGGCCGGGAGCGGCCACTGCACTCCAGTCTGGGCGACAGAGTGAGACTCCAACTCAAAAAATAAATAAAAATAAAAATAAAAAATAAAAACATAAAAAACACATAGCTGTCATCTGTAATAAATATTAATATATTTTAAAACATCAACACATCACAAAATGCTAAAATTCATAAATGAAGAGGAAAATTTTATAAATATATAATAATGAAAAGACACACCACATAGAATAACAATTATATGAAAACTGAATTATTAGAAACAATAAAGATTTTAGGATTAAAAAATAACCTTTTTAAAGTGCAGTAAATAGCAAAGAAATATCAATGAAGGATTTTATATGCAGAAAAAATATTCTTCAAAAAAGAAAAATATAAAGACATCTTAAGATAAATATATAAATACTGAGGAAATTTGTTGCTATAGACCTTCATTACAAAGAGTCTAAAGTTCTTTATATTGAAGAGAAATATTATCAGATGGAAATTTAGATTAATTCAAAGAATGAAGAATAGAAGGTAAATATTTGGGCAAATAAAGAAGACTCATATTTTGGTTTCTTGCTTTAAAAGACAATTTACTGATTAAATCTAAAATAATAAAAATCATAATATGAAAAATTAGCATGTGAGAACCCCAGCTAAAAGAGTGAGAGGGCATAGATGGGAGCATTATAAGCTCCTTACATTTATGATAAGTAGCATTCATATTAATTCAAGATAGAATGTGATAGGAATGGATGTCTTATTCCTAGAGCAACCACTAATAGACACACACACACACACACACACACACACACACACACACACACACGCACACACATGCTTATATTAATTCAAGGTAGAATGTGATAGGAATGGATATCATATTTCTAGAGTAACCACTAATAGATACATATGCTCCACACACACACACACACACACACACACACACACACACACACACACACAGAGTGAGAGAAAGATACAGGCCAGTAGAGTATGCCCACATCTTCCTCTAACCACTTATATCTTGAACAATATCGCTCCATGCCTGAGCAATAAGGCAAGAAAAAAGAATAAATAACATAAAGAAGAAATAAAACTGTTTTTATTCAAAGACCTCAAAATTGTTCATGAAAAAAAATCGTACAGAAAATCAAATAAATTATATTACAAAGGTAGAAACAACTATTTCTATACGCCTATGATAATTACTAAATTGAGGGATTGGCATAAAGGGAAATAGATCCATGAAAGTGAGTATGAGTCTAAAAATACATCCAACCATATATGGTCTTTTTTTTTTTTTCCAACAAAGTCACCAAGGACATCCAATGGATTTTTTTAAAAGCCCCTATACTAAATGATGCTATAGTGAGTAGTTATGTGCATAGTAATTAGACATCTTGATCCCTACCATATATCATAAAAATTTTATTCAAATATATCACAGATCTAAAGGTAAAAGTTAAAGCTCTAAAAATTCCAAAAGAGGTCCTATGAGAATATCTTTCAGAGTTTTTGCTATGAACTGAGGGAATCATTTAAAATACATATATCTGATAAGGAATTCATCTCCAGAGTCCTGAAATAATTCCAATAAATCAATTAGGCAAACAACCCAATAAAAAGTAGGGAAGAGCTTGAATAGACAGTTCATTAAAGCAAATATACCATTGAAAAACTGTTTGGTATAGTTAGTTATTAGGGAAATAATACCGCAAAGTGACCATGCTTTCCGTACATTAGAATGGATAAAATTGTTACTGTCCCACACTGATCTATGTCTCTCTGCCATCTCACATACCTCTGCTTTCAGGAAAACAAGGGACTATTCAAGTGTCCCTCTAGGGTCACTTTATGCATATCTAGACATATAAAATATACAGTTGTTTTTTCCTTTGTGATATAAATATTAACATACAGCATATCCTATTATGTAGGCTGATTTATTTGGAAGTTTGTTCATATCAGTATATAAAGAGATTATACATTGTATTTATAATACTGACATGTTCCATTTAGAAGTTTAGTTTAGCACTATTAAAAATCATGGAGTCATATGGTTAAAATCTTCACTATCAAAGAATTAAGTTATTTCTCTACCACAACATTTCTCTACTGAAGTATCACATTATATATACATGAACAATATAATAGTAAATTTAAGGCAAAAGTTAACAGGTAATGATACTATTGCTTTTGTACTGTGTATGCTCAGCTAACATCCAAATAACAATTAACATCTCAAAAAACTACTTAAAACATTCCACAGTTGTTAAGTTTAAAAGTTGTATTAAATAAAAATCTACTACCCTTAAGAAAATTCTCATAGAAAGAATATAACTGAATATGTCCTGTGAATACTTTAGATTAATGAACAATAAGCAAACAAAAGTGCTATCATAAAAATCAAGTAGCAGAGTAGTTTCTAGCCAAATGTTTTGTAACTTTCAAAAAAAGAGGATGAGAGTAGGCTTTGTTGTTTCTTTATCAAAATAGCTCAAAAGTAAACAGGAAGTGTCAATAAACTAGTATGCCTTATGACCTAATTTTCTGTCATATACTATCTTACAGAAACAGTTTTAGCTTTTTTTTTCCTTCCTGTTATCTTAATGGGATTGATTCAAAGAGAACTAAATCACCTTGACTTAAAAGAAAATCAGTATGTCCTTAAGACCAGACTCCCCTTATAGTGAGAACTGATCTTTATGGATGTTAGGAGACTTGGAAACAACTGTAAGAATCAAACCTTTCTTCAGGCATGTACAACATTGTCACATTTATAGCTCACATACAGCTTCTGTGAATGGAGAACCAAGTATGATGCCTGATATTGACCAGTGCTCTAATGGCTTAAAGGTGTTAACACATTTTACAGTACAGGTACAAATATTTTTTAGACTAAAGGCCATTGTTTGCAATTTATATTTTTTACTTTAATCTGTGGACTAACTTTTCATTGTAAAAGTAGGACAAGCACATAATAAAAATAAGTTTTTTAAAAATGGTTAATTCTTCATTGTAGTTCTCTATTTCATTTGTCCCTCTCTCCAGATGCAGTCACTGAATCCAATCTCAGGGCTCTCCTTCCTGAGCAATACTATCATTTGTTTAAAAAAAATGGTTGTATGCTATATATAATAAGTGAATGTAATTACACAGTTATGAAGGATCTCAGAAATGTATTCAGAACTAATAATACAATTTAAAACTCCAAGATACAAACCATAACTTCAGAAAGTGTGTTCTTGCCCCCATGCAGCTCAATTATAGTTACTACACATAGGAAAGTATTTTGAAATGCATAAGGCACACACAAGTGAGAGGTTCTAAGCACTGCTTTTGAACTGGAAATGAAGCCACCTGGAGGTTCTGAGCTTAAAAGGAGTACATCTCACCAGTGACTTTTCTCCACTCTCTCATTACTTCATGAAATGGAACTCAAGCCCTGGCTCATGGCCCTATTGGAGGGACACAGGAAAAGGTGGAAGTGACTGAGGCACCATTGTTCTGTATCCAAACTAATACCTGCCTCAACATGTGGCATGACCTGGAGCAGAGCTGCTATAAAATGTAATTCTCCTTTAACCCCTCCACGTAAATCATCAGAAACCTTCTCTCCACTGATTTAAACAAATTTGGTCTTTGACCTCTGGAGTCAGAATTGGCCACAACAACTCTTTCAGATGGCTGTAGTATTGAGTGTTTGATGTATGTCAACTACCATAAAACACAATTCCATTTCACGACAGATCTTCAAATAATGTCAGATATGTCCAAAGTTAGGGTAACAGTCTCTTTATTCTGAGTAAATCAGTAGCATAAAATACTGCACATTGATGAAATAATACACTTTGTTGTATCAAGATTTCACATCTAATGCAGCTGTGATTTGTAGTGTTGTTCAGCCAGTTGCAACACCTGTCAACGTACTTCCGATAGTAACTTCAAAAGGCTTCCAATAAATGCCAAATGCTTAAAAGCATGCTAGGGTGTATAAGTAAGAATTTTTCTGGATCTGTGATTTTATATTTAGCAATGAGATTAGTATAAAAGCTCATAAACCAATCCGTTGCTTAATGATCTATCTGCAAACATTCAAATCTGACAATTTGAGGTGCCACAGGAGACCCCAAAGTTATATTTGTTCAGTTTTCTGGGGGGAAAACCCCAAACAATATATTGATATACTATATTAAACAACTTTAAATAAAACATAAACTCTATAGTTAAAGCAAGTTTTCCAATCAAAATGTATTTTCCTGATTTCTATAAACATTAAATTTTTTTCAAGAAAGTTTCAAGGAGCTCCAACAGATATATATATATATATATATACATATATATGTATATGTATATATATATATATATATATATATATATGACATACATATAGAAATATATAGAGAGAAATGAATTTCAACATCTCTTGGTAAGTAATGTTTAATAAACTGTAATACAGGAAGATATTGTATTGAATATAATATTAAAATGTTTTGGTACTTAATAGTTCAAAAAATTGTTTTATTTAATTGAGACCAACTGGTCTCATTGCTTCTTATAAACTTTGCAATATATATTCAGTAAAAAGGAATAAAAATGAACAGATGTTTCTCCTTAAAAAAGGCAGACAAAGATTTTTCTTACACAATAAATCAACTGCTAGTGGATTTCCAGGACATTGCCTCAGGCTAACTATTTAGGTATAAAACTTTAAAAAATAAAATAAAGATTTACCTCTGTATGAATCCAGAATTGGTAGAGAAGATTGAATTGAAGATGAACAGCATATACTGAAGGTGGTACAAAGAGGGCCAGGGGAGAGTAGAAAATCTGAAAGAGAAAAACAATTTAAAATTAATTTGCATATATGATCTCTTTATTAATTTATAATAAGCACTTTATTTAATGGTTCCATATTCTGACTATATAGTTCTTCAACAAGTATTTTATTCTATGTACTTTCTCGCCATGTTTGACTTTGAAACTTTAAATTTCCACATGGTGATAAACTTGCAAACACATTAGAGCTAAGTCAACTGGATTTCTATTTTGCATTTAATATTGTCTAGTTAAATATCATATGTTGGTGTTATTTCCTTAATCTTGAAAATGTTGGATGCATTTTCTAGAATTAAATATTTTTTATATATACACAAAAATACTCACTCTCTTTATGGAAAAAAAAATGTAGGACTTTGTGCCTTTCTACCTTGACAGGTTTGTGTTATTACCCAGCATTTTCTATAATAAAATAAAGTTCTTATAAAGAGAGCATATATTTTATTATTTTTATTTTGTTTTTATAAGGTTGATTGAAGGGGCCATATCTCCTAATTTTTTCAAAGTTATTAGGAAGTAAGTATGATATGGTACCACAATGGAAACAAATTTTAAAGGTTTGTAGAAGGAAATGCCTCTGCCTTGGAAAAACAAATTATGATTAAACCACAGAACTTGTTAGAATCAATTAATAAGCATGATCTGTTGTGTTTTCCTAATGACTTTGATCCCCCAAGAGTGGTTTCATGTTAGAAGAAAACTTTTTATTAAATGAAACCTAAATAACCAAATAAGAATAAAATGAACCTTACTTCCACCTCATATTTCTGATTTTATAAAGTTTACACTGCTTAAAGACAAAATATTTTATACAATTTCTTCTGAATATTATAATTTTATTTTTGAATTATTTAAAGGTCTTGTTCTCAGTTAGGCTACAAGTTATTTCAGAGATTTTTAGTTATAATTATATGCATTCAAAATTGAACATTACCCTTCTAGTTTTTGCTTTTAAACTTAAGTCTTAAAAGTAATCTCAATTGTCATCCCAAGCAGCAGGATCAGTTCTGTTATTTATAAATTTATAATTAAGCAATAGATTTTAGCAAATAACAAAAGAATACTGGACTCTTATTCAAGAGATTAATTTTTAATCTGTGGGTCCACTACTGAATCCCTCTGTGCTAGTCACAAAGTTCTTACACTTCTTTAGGTTTCAGTTACCTCAAATTAATGGTGAAGGGAAAAACCATTTGAAATCTAGTCATCCTTTTTTATTAAAAATAAAGTCTGTGATACTATAATTTTGCTTTGTAATATACCAAAATATTTTTCTTCCAGTACATTAACAGCAAATTTGTAAAATATATACGACCTAAAGATCCTTTAAGTTAAGAGATATTTTAGAATCTCTTCTTTGAGATGTGAGAAAAATGTGAAACAAGTTATTTTGGATCCCTATGAAGTAGTTCTGTTTGGATAGACCTTGCTTAGCAGCTCAATATTTATAGTTCACTATAATTTCCCAAAGTGTGGAGAAGTCGCCCCTTGAGAAAACAGCAACTGTTATGGAAAAGGTGGTTCTATGGTCAAATAAGTGTGAAGTGATGAGTTTAAAAAGTGAAGTTTCTTTCACACAGGACTTTTCAGAGCCTTTACATGCCAATGTAAATCACAAGTCTATTAGCCTGTAGAATACTTTCTTGATAAGTTTTCCATAGGATTAGATTTCATAGAAACCCATCTTATGTAACAATGTGCTAAATCTTACAAATCAGTAAATATAATGATGAGCTGACAGATGAAAAAAAGAGCTCTCCATGAATTCCAAAAATCACATTATTAACAACAAAAAAATATAGGTCAGGAAATAAGTCACATGAATCACATGAGTGATAATTTCTTATGATGAATACAGAGCTATAAACATAATGTAATAATACTATCAAGGTTCTTATTTTTACAATTTAAAGCAACTTAGTAAATATGTTTCAGGTATGAGAATTCTTATTTTTCTTCTTTACCTCCAATCTTTACATTTCCCAATCTTCTACAGATTTTAAAACCAATTTAAACACTACTTCTATCATAAGTCCTTAATGGTACTAACTTGAATGAAGAAATTCTCCTTCTTCAACCCAGAGTAACTCTTAGTACCTGAGTCAGGGACATTAAACTGTTTACAAAATAAATCCATCTCTACCAAGCATCTAAATTCATGTTATTCTGACTCTAAGCCTCTTTAGCCTTAAGCTACACTTTCTACCCTATGTTATTTTATTATATTATGATAGAAGTCATATACAATAGGACTACAAATAGAGAGAAAAGAACACAGATCTCTCTCTATATATATATCTGAGGAAAGAATGAGGATAAGTCTGGAGATTAAATCCATCTCTACCAAGCATCTAAATTCATGTTATTCTGACTCTAAGCCTCTTTAGCCTTAAGCTACACTTTCTACCCTATGTTATTTTATTATATTATGATAGAAGTCATATACAATAGGACTACAAATAGAGAGAAAAGAACACAGATCTCTCTCTATATATATATCTGAGGAAAGAATGAGGATAAGTCTGGAGATTTTCTTAGGCTAACAGATAGAAGGTGAGTGAATTTTATTCTGTTACTAAGTGAATGGGAGCCAGCAGAGGGTTGTGTGAGATCATATCATGAACCAAAAAGCAACATAGCATTTAGGGGAAACTGTAAGCATTTTGGCATTACTTAAAGCATGGGAGAATAGTGTGGCAAGAAATCTTGCCCTACCATGAGATTTCTGAATAGAAATCCCTGAACCTTCTGGCACTGCTACAGCAACATGTTAGCTTGTGCGCATGGAGGAGCATGCATTTTTCTAAAGAAACAATTTATAGCTTTCATTATAGTCTCCAGTGGGTCTGTGACTAGCCATAGCCGAAACAAAAAAATTATATATATATTCATTAGTGGTCAAATCAGAGAGGAAAACTTTTGGGGGCCATTTTAAGAGGATTGACTATAAGAGAACAATTAACATCTTTTTAAGAATGTAAGAAATCCAAAATATAAAAGTCTATTTGGAGCCCAGTGAAAAGTGATACATATTTAATGACAGTGGCAGACATGGAGATGGAGAGGTAGAATACATACAACAAACCTAAGGATTTGGTAACCACTCGCACCTAGGAGTTGAGAGGTGTAGAGCAGTGTCAGAAAACGCTCAAGTTTATTTTGTATATTAGGGAATATCGTTCACCAAGACAGGGTGCAGAAGGAAGAATAGGTTGTAAAGTTCAACTTTGAGAGTTCTGTGTTGGAGTCCATGAGGTATAACCCAAGGAAACTATTGTGTAAAGTCAGAAATGCATGTATGGAATTAGACCTCAGGAAATCAGGAACTGTCTGGGTTGAACTTACTGATACTAGTGTCATGAAAATATTGATTGTATTTGAACTGATAGGTGTGTCCACAGTGGGAGGATAACAGCCAAGGATGCAATTCCATGGGCAGTCAGAAAACGAAATGGTAGCAAATTAGGCTGAAACAGGACAGTCATGGAAATGGAAAAGATCCAGTGGTTAGCATTACCAGAGACAATGAGAAATTTTTTAAAAGGAGAGACTAGAAGACTATCATTGAGTGTCCAAGTAAGACAAGAAGTCAAGCAAGCAAACAAAAAACAGTTACACTGGATTTGCAGGCATGGCTCAGCATAGCAGTAGGTCTGGAATCCAGATCTCAAACTAACTCAGGACGGTAAGTTTATGAATCACCCAGAAGAGGTAATAAAATGGAGGAAGGAGTTGTTACTGTGTTTCCCTGAGAACAAGAAAGGAGGTAGCTGGAAGTATTTCTTGAAAAAAACAATAGATGAAGGAGGAGATCGTGCTTGTTTCTTCTTTTAATGTAAGAGACATTCAGAAGCAGCCAGTTGAGAGGAAGAGACAAATGCCAAAAGTAGTTGAGTGGACAAAGTCCAAGAGAGAAAACCATAATAACAGCAATGATATCAACCTAAAGATTAGACCTGGTGAAAGGAGGTGAACATTTTCTATAAAACTAGAGGTAAGTTTTATAGACATTCACTTGTGAATTCATGACTCTTAATTGAAGATATGTGAACAGGATGTCAGCAAACTGGAAAAACTCACATTTCCCTGTGAAACTTTAAATGTGTTTAAGAGGCAGCAGAGGAGAAGAGATCTTGAGAAAACTGAAATTCTAGAAAGGTTTCTCCAAGGTGGAAAGGAGAAAATAGAGCAGTCTCATGTTTACGGATTTGTAGACAATGTCTAGGGACCACCTGGGTGTGAAAGCCATGCATAGACGGGCACTAAACAGCCCAACTGGTTCGGGAAAGCACCCACAACATTCAGCAACCTGGATGTGGAAGTGAAGAAGGTGGATGATTGGATTTATTTGTGGCTTGAGGTGGAGGATTTTAACAGAGGATGCAGACTGTGCTTGCCAGAGTCACAGAAATTTAGCACCTTTGGTTGAATGACGTAGAAAGTAAGACCAGGAAGTGATGACAAACAGAGAGAAAGCAGGGATGAGAGAGGAGAACAGTACACAAGTCAACTGCTAAGCAACTAAAGATGAAGTGTATCATTACTTAAGAAAACAAACAAACACATCTGAGCTCCTGGATTCACATCTACTTTAATAGTTCAAAGTGGCTTAATTAACATGACTAAGGTCTACACTTCTAGGATTCTTGTTTTTTATAATATTTGCTTTAGAGATAAAGCAATTTTGTAAAAAAGAAAATTCTCTTCAGAACTGAGAAACTAATGATTGAAGAATCAGGGAGTATTGCCACATTCCTTCAGTCTATGATTGGTAATGATACAGAACAAAATCCTCTGACTACAGATAAAAGTACTGATCTCTGTCCTTAAGACATATCAAAGTAAATTTTGTGTTTGGAGTGTTTGTGTTTCTACATAGACAGTCATTATCTTTACGTAACCTAGGCCTTTATTTCTGGACCTGTCTCTATGTTCTCCCATCCAAGCGCTCACTGGGAGTGACCCTGCTTAGCTTCCCAGCCTGTGGCGCATCCAGTGCCTGCGCTCCATGAAGTGCCCTGGCTCTATGTTCTTACCCATTTCCCTTTCCCCTCATTCTACCTTCTCTTATATCCTATATTTTAGACACACTCATACTTTTAGGGATTGAATTGTGCCCCTCCAAAAGATATGCGAGATCATGGTGTCCAGTAACTCAGAACGTGACCTTATTTGGAAATATTGTCTTTACAGGAGTAATCAAGTTAAAATTAGTTCACTGGGGTAGGCCCTAATCCAATACCACCATTGTCCTTATAAAAAGGAGAAATTTAAACAGAGAGGAAAACATAGGCATAGAAAGAATACCAGGTACAGATGAAAGCTGAGACAACAGTAAAACCCCTGCAAGTCAAGTAATGCCCAAAATGCAAACCACCATCATCTAGGTGGCAGGCATAACTGATTCTCTCTCACAGCCCTTGGAAGGATCTAACCCAGTTAACACCCTGATGTTAGGCTTCCAGCTTCCAGAACTATAAGGTAATGAATTTCTGTTGTTCTAAGATATCCAATTTTTGTTATTTTGTAACAGCAGTCCAGGAAACCAACACACATAGCATACATTTGATTTACTATTCCCTAACTTGATTATATTATTCTACAATTTTGTGTTTTCAACAGACATTGTCCTTCAGCATAATATTCCATCTACAGCCTCCTCCATGGCAAAAATTTACTCTTCTTTCAAATTTGGCTCATGCATTATTTCTTTTGTAAACTGTCTCCTGACCTACAGCAGTTCTCAGTGCAGATTCATCCCTCTAAAAGCTAACACATTAGTAACAGTGGGTGTTTTCTTACCTGATTGCCTCGAAGGAAAGCAATCACCTAGAGATTTCAAGCCCATTTCTTACTTATCTTTTATATCTCCAACCTCTGCCAGCATGATTGGCCCTCCTAGTCAAGTACATATGTGGAAAAATGAGTAGATAAACTATCAAAACAAGAGCAACAACATGTGAAGAAGGTTGAATGCTTTAGTCATATTGTACATATGTGACAATAAGATAATGCAGCTTTACATAAAACTCACTTTGCTTCCCCTTGTATATTCTTCAGTATAAGAATTGAAAATGATTATTACATTTCTGTAAAAGAAAACACTGAAAATTCAAGAGTAATTTTATTTTTACCTAATTTCAAAATGACTTTGGATTATCTGGTTAACCATAGAATAATTCCATTTTCCTGATGTATGCTAGAATTGAGTCTCTGAAACTAGTAAAGAGTAAAACCGTCAAAAGATCTTTAATTCATGGACATAAATTTTGTCCCATTTGTCATCTTTAAATGGTGGTTGAGGATGGTAAAGAGATACTTGGGGTCCTGAGACAAGGGTCTGAGAGAAGTTTTGTTTCTTTACTTCATAGGGGTTTAAGGCATGCTTTCCTTCTGTGACAAAGAGTTATGAGTATTTTATCCCCAGTGCATTCTAATACATTACATCAAAGTTGTTAGTTTCTTATATCTTTGTTTGTTCACATTTGTCTTTATATAACACCAACTCCTGCCTATTGAAAAACAGTCTTTGCTTATGAAGTTTGGCAGGGAATACAGTGTAATAAAAGATCTGAGATTTCACTAAGTTTTCTCTGCAGTCTTATATGTAATATAAAAACAAGATCATACATAATAATCATTCTTGATATATTTCAGACCTTCCACATTCATTATTTAAAGTGATCTTCAAGAAAAATATGAGAAGGTAGAGCAAATATTGAGTTCTTTTCATGTACAAAAATCACAGAGACTTAAACATTAATTGATTGGCTCAGACTGGCAAAGGTGTTTAATAACTAAATTAGGGTGGGACCCAGATTTCTTTATTTTGAGTCAGTTGCTCTTTGTTGTTTTCTAAATATAATATGTATGTTTTAAAAACTATCATGCTTAAAAGCAATAAGTATCATCTATTACATATTCTCTAATTTTGCTTCAGCAATAATGGTTTTAATAGAGGATTTTATAATTTGATGCTAAAACTATATTTCTTTCCTCTGATGCTGGGTATAATTTACCTTTTTTAAGATTGTGAATACGTTATTAATATATTTTACTAATTCTTATAAAACTAATTTCAATACCAACCTAGAGAATAAAACAAGGTTGAGAGACATGACAAATTTTTTTCTAAATACTCATCCTAGTTATTAAAACTAAGTGCATTTATCATTAACTTACTATGCTTTTGAGAGAAATACTCAGGTCTTTGAAGGTAGATATTTTATTATTTTCTATTCAACATCAGCTTCATATATGAAACAAATAAGTTAAAAATATTTTTATTGCAAAAGGTAAGTAAATTATATATCCTACACTCTAGCTTTTGGAAAGTCTATTAAATAAAAATAGACTTTAAATGAATGACAAATTTAAATTATGTCACGCTATGCCTTTATCCGTTTTTCGTTGGTCTTACCCTAGTTAATTCTGTAGAGTATGTTCATTGTCACATTTATTTGAACTATAAGACTTATTTCACTCATTTATGTGACATGTATTTATTAAGCCCTGACTCTGCAGTAGGCATTTCATATATACTAGGTATACAGAGGTAAAAAATACTCATTTCTGTCAAGGTTTATAGGCTGGCATAAATTAAACTAATAAAAAAGTGTTATAGTACTGCAATAGATAAATGCAAGGGTTTTGTGGGATCCTACCAAAAACACCCAAAACAATAAACAACAACAAAAGACCTGGACAAAGTTAGAAAGGCATCTGAGAGAAAGGAGAGGAATAAAGTACATAAATCTTGAGGGATATAATGATCAGAGGAAAAGGAAAAATAATTTTTCAGGTAGAGGTAATGACATATACAAAGAAGCGTCAAGTCATTATGGCATGCTGGATTAAGAGATGTGAATGTTAATGGGTAAACTGGAGATGGGATTGCAGTAGGGTGTGTGGAAGATGAAACTTAAGACAGAGCTTTTGACTCTCTCTGCATATGGTAAGAAGTCTATTACATTCCTTTCTCAAAACTATAGAGGGCTTAAGGTTACTCATAGTAGTGCTCTTGGAAAGCAACAGTAAGTAATGTTTAAGGATTAGGAATGGAAAAATAGAGTTCCGTAAGAACAATGGCCAACTAAAAACAGCACTGGCTGATACATTGTTCTTTATGATAATGTCTATTGTTGATGGTTCATTGTTTTTTTTCTAAAGTAGATGTATAATCTACAGTGACTCTGAGTATGCAAATGTACATATGTACATGTAGGTGTTTTTAATAAGCTACTGTATTTATTTTGTAATAGTTTAATATTTTCAGAAGCATTGCAATGATAACACAAGGTTGCCATATACCCTTCACCAAGTTTTCCCTGTTATTAACACATTACTATGCTGCATTTGTCACAACTAAGAAACCCACATTGGTACATCAATATTCACTAAGCACCACAATTTATTTGATTTCACTGGTTTTATTTATTTATTTATTGCTTTTTTATTTGTTTTGCCTTGTTTTCCTTTCCAATATCTTTTGTTTGTTTAAGAATACCATTCAGGATCCTAAAGCATACACTTTATATCTTTCATACTCATCTTTTAGCCTTCTCTGACCTGCAACAATTTCTCAGATGATCTTTGTGTTTTATGACATTTTACAACTTTGAGGAGTACTGGTTATGTATTTTGTAAAATGTCCCCCAATTTGATTTGTCACGTATATTATCCTGTGGTTATAGTAGGGTTGTGGTTTGGGGGATGAAGCCAGGTGTGGTGACGCATGCCTGGAGTTCCAGCTACTTGGAAGGCTGAGGTGGAAGGATCGCCTGAGACCAGCAGGTTGAGGTTGGGGTGGCCGTGAGCATGCCACTGCCCTATAACCTAGGTGACAGAGTGAGATTCCTACTCTTAAAAAAAAAAAGGAATTGTAGAATTCAGGTATTTTAAATATAAAATTAATGAAATGTTAAACTTGACACTATTACTATTCTTTTATTTTTTCTTCTTTCTTGTCCTTCTTCCTTCCTCTCTCCATCCCTCCCTTCCTTCCTTCCTTTTTCTTTCATCTGAGCCAGGGTCTTGCTTTGATGCACAAGCTAGAGTGCAATGGCACAATCTTGGCTTACTGTAAACTCGAACTCCTGGGCTCAAGGGATTCTCCCACCTCAGTCTCCCAAGTAGCTTGGACTACAGGTGTGAGTCACCACACCTAGCTAAGTTTTATTTTATTTTTTTAGAAACAGAGTGTCCTTCTGTTGCCCAGGCTGTTCTCAAATTTCTGGCCTCAAGTAATTTTTCGCCCTGATCCTCCCATAGTGTTGGGCTTACATGCAAGAACCACTGCACCTGACTGAGACTATTATTCATAAGGCATTATATTAAGATGTATAATCAAAGATTAAAGTGGCATGTAAAATCACAATTGCAGTATATAGTAAATAAGTCTTATTTAAAATGCTACTCTATCAATGGCAGCTCCTTTCGGATGGGTAATACTAAGCTTAAAATTGGTTCAAAATGCAAATAATATAGTTAGAAATTATAGAAAGTTGAATTTTCATCTTTAACTTCTTTAAGTGAAAGGTATGCTACCCTAATTTTTGTAGTAGGAAAGAAACACATTCTGAACTTAATTTCACTTTTCATTTCACAAATCAATTTTCTTTTCAAAGACATGAGCCATTTATTATTTGTTCTAAAATATATAGCTAATTTGGCAACAGTCAAATTACAGGCCTTAGTTAACAATGCTGTTGAGAATCTCACAACCAACTCAACAAAAATGAAGAGACTGAAGTCTGCTCTTTGATGTGAGTGTCTAGAAAGACTTACAGACTGTTAACCACCACAGACCCTCTCATTATAGTCTATGAGACTTAGAAATGCTAGTCTAGATTCCAGGCTACTTAATAATCCTTACCTTTTGTTTCCCACCATGCAGTTTCCCTAAGACCCCCTCAAAAAATACTTGGCTGTTTCTCATGCATTTCAGATGCTCCTTTCCTTATTCACCACATTTTCTTCATGGTATGAGATTGTAAAGGAAAATTATTCTGGCAATATGACAGGCTTGAAGTGGAATTGTTGAATCGAGGAAAAGGAGACTTTTAGGGGTGAGGAGTACATTCAAGGTCTTAAATGTGACCGTGGGTTCACAGGTATATGCACATGTCAAAATGTATCAAATGTTATACTTTAAGAATATGCAGCTTACTCTGTCAGTACAACTCAATAAATCTGTCCTCTCCCTCAAAGACAAAGCTTTGCAAGGAAAGGCATTTTATTTTATTTATTTGAGTCAGAGTTTCACTCTGTTGTCCAGGCTGAAGTGCTGGAGTGCATGTTCATGGTTCACTACAGGTGTATAAATTATAAATAAATAAATAATGAGATGAGGCAATCATTCTGCCTCAGCCTCCCGAATAGCTGGGACTATAGATGCACACAACTCTGCCACTATGGCTGGCTAATTTTTTTGCTTTTTTGTAGAGACAAAGTCTCGCTATGTTGTTGAGGCTGGTTCAAACTCCTGGGCTCAAGCAGTCCTTCTGCCTCCATCTCCCAACGTGCTGGTATTACAGGTGTGAGCCATCATGCCTAGACCTGGGTTCTATTGATCCTAAGACATCTAGTCTCAAGTATTTGGCTTTGTCACTTACTAGCTGTGCAATTACTTCCTCTGATTTTCATTTCCATGATAATGATAATACTTGATCTAGAGGCATATTTATGAGGTTCAAAGGAGAAAACACAAGTAAAAAACAATAAGGAGGCACATCAAAGAGGATTTAGAATACAAAGATGAAGATCAGGAGCCCTGAAACCAGGCTACATGGATTCAAGTTCTACTCCTCCCTTTACTAGTTGTGTGACTGAACTACAGACTCAGTGCTATTGTTTTAAAATGAGAGTTATAATAGTTCCTGTGTGTCAATGTTATTGTGACGATGAAGTGAGTTAACAAAGAGAGAGGTCTTAGAAGATTGTCTGGTACATAGAAAATACTCATTAAATGGTGTCTAATAAAGGTGTCTTGCAAACTATGTTGAATCACACAAATTTTTGATCATGATAATTTATAGTTAGAAAATATTTATTGATTTTCCACATTAATAACTCTGACTTCCTTAGCTCACTGTTTAACATGCATTTCAGTATCATGTATTTTGATAGTCACAAAGAGCTAAGCAAGGGTGTTCACAGAAAAAGGACATTACCAAGTGGATCGAGGTTGCCCAGCAAGTCAGAACTAGAGATTAGACCTCATATTCATTATTCTTGTCACCTGCTCTTCTGAGAATATTTAAGAGGCAAACATTTTGTTGAGGATGATACTAATTGCTCTAATACGGCAAAAATTAATGGATTCAAGTAGATTTTACTTGGGAATTTTTTTTAATGGCTTTTAAGTTTCTAATGAAATCTTTGTTTACATAGATTTGAATTGAGGTACCTTGTCTATACATCACCTTGCTAAATGACAGTAAATAAAGAAATAACCAACCACTTTCTCACATTACTATGTATTTCTGTGTATGTTGAGTATTGGGGTCAAATAAAAGACTTCTGGAAAACAACATTTGCTTCATAAGTGGCCTTACAGAGGCGAAATAAATATTTTAGTGTCTGGCCTTACAGAGGAGAAAGAAGCATTTTAGCCAAACACCTCCTATTAGTTTTTCAGAGAAAATAGAAACAGCTGAGACTTGAAAAACAAATTACAGTATCACATTTATCCCATTTCATACAACTTACCCAGGAAGTGTATATCTGCAAGACAGATTGTCTCAGTGCTGTGGATAAGTTATAGTCCTCAGAACTGTGGTGTGTTTGGTGTCCAGCCCACATAATATTAACCTCTGCAAAACACATAATTTGAAAGGAGCCATGAGGATAAGAACAAAGCAATTTCCATTTTCAGTTATGCATGCTGCTCTGTTGAGGAAGAAAAGTTTGGAATATCTCTGTAAAAGTTAATACAATGATAATTAAAATAAGCCACCTGAAATCATTTAGGAAGCAGGAGATATATAAATTATCAATAAATAAATAATGGAACCATAGCCAATAAATATATATAGTGTATATGATACAATTAAATGCCTCCAGCAAATTGAAATGACTTCCAAAATTTGCACTTTGCTAACATATTACAGTATGACAGATCATAAAAGCTAACTAGTAATGTTGCAACCATAGGCAGTGTAGTGATGATATTTCAGTATGGGATAACGTATTTCTAATTAAAGAAAAATTATCTGATGAGAGAAATCAGTACATAAACTTTGAAATAAAATATTACATAATATTATTTCCTGATGGTTCTTGGGAAGTCTCAAAAATCTGTCTCTTGGAATAAGAAACAAAGCATAGTAATACTTAGCTCTGAGATTTAAGCTTTGCCCTTTTCACAAGATCGCGCCGAAGGCCAAGAAGGAAGCTCCTGGCACACGTCCTGCTCCTGGCCCTCCTAAAGCCGAAGCCAAAGCAAAGGCATTGAAGGCCAAGAAAGCAGTGCTGAAAGGCGTCCATAGCCACACAAAAAAAGAAGATTCGCACGTCACCCACTTTCCGGAGGCCCAAGACTCTGCGGCTCCGGAGGCAGCCCAAATATCCTCAGAAGAGCGCTCCCAGGAGAAACAAGCTTGGCCATTATGCCTTCTTCAAGTTTCCCCTGACCACTGAGACCGCCATGAAGAAAACAGAAGACAATAACACACTCGTGTTCATCGTGGATGTTAAAGCCAACAAACACCAGATAAAACAGGCTGTGAAGAAGCTCTATGACACTGATGTTGCCAAGGTCAACACCCTGATTAGGCCTGATGGAGAGAAGAAGGCATATGTTCGACTGGCTCCTGATTATCATGCTTTGGATGTTGCCAACAAAATTGGGATCATTTAAACAGAGTCCAGCTGGCTAATTCTAAATATATATCTTCTCGCCATTAAAAAAAAAAGATTTAAGCTTTTCTTTTTTATTTACAAAAAATGTATTAGCTAATAGTAACAAATTGTTTTTTCCATACCCTACCAAAGGGTATTACCATTTCTAAATTTTCCCACATAGTTGCTATTTGTGCTCATAATAAAGAAAGAACTGGATATTGCTCATTTTTATCAAACACGGTATGGGTTGCCCTCATACTGTCTTGTAATTCACACAGGCCCCCAAAACCTAGTTTTAGTTTTTTCAACAAATACGACATTGCAATGACCCTCTAAGTAGTAGAAACAGAAGAGTAAAATTTTTTTTATTTTGTTGATATTTTTCATTTCCTACCAGAATCACAGATTAAAATGTCACATTATATTCTCTACAGTGAATATATATATATATATATATATACACACATATATGTGTTTTTAGCTAAACTAACGTGTGTTTAGTCTTTTGCAACAAATCTAGAAGTAACCGTGTGTTATGATCATCATATCCTTGCTAGTATAGATTAGAACTTAAATCTTTTAGGTGTGAATGTATAGGAACTGAAGAGTGGACCCAAAATTGGAAATAACAGGTTAAGGGTCTTTGCAGTAGCCATATATTCATACTGAAAATATGAGCAGGGACTCCTCAAAAAACAGAATTTTTTTGGAGTGTGGGTCCCTTGTAGTGCACGCTTCTGCCACTAGTAAGGATTTTAGGAACCCATTGGCATCAGTGTGCCAGCTAGCATTGTGAGACGCTGCATTCGGCTTCAGTGAATTTAGTTATTTATTTATTTATCTTAGATTCTTTCAATGTGTTTGCCCTGGTGGATGATCTACACGAACAACGTGTAAACCAAGCTGAGCGTTCACCAGTTTTTGATCAAAAATGGCATGAACCCCATGCCCCACCCTCTCTATTCACCCAGTCTTACCCTGAGTAATATTTTTTTGTTTCCAGATTGAAAAACGTCCTCAGATACAAACATTTTGCTGATGTGGAAGAGGTGAAACAAAAAACGGCAGAAGCACTAAAAGGCATAAAAAATGATGCATTCAAAACCTGTTTTGAGCAGTGGAAAAAGCATCTCAATAGGCATATTGCATCACATGGAGAGTACTTTGAAAGTGACTGAAGTTTAAACATGTAAGAATAAATACACAATTTTTGTAAATAAATTGTGGATTTGGGGGAGGTCCCTCTTAGTATATAGTTCATGGTAGAATAATTTGTTTGTTAAGGGATTTCATGAAAATAATGGTGAGATACACATGCACAGATACACGAAAATACACAAAATCTGGGTAACATATTTGGTCTTGCCTTTAGGAAATGAAAACTTTCTGGGCATTTAGTGTAGGGAGTTATCAAACACAATTTCCAAAGCAAAGTGACCTTGGGTAAATAAATGGTAGCTCATAGATGTAAGAAGGACTTAATTCTATAAAAATGAGATTATGAGCAGGGTCATGAATAGATAGTCCTATTATTAATAGACATCAGATGTCATTCCTGTTAAAATCATATATTTTCAAGTGGGACAAGTATTGTTATAAACCATGAACTGATATACAGCTTAGACCCTGATTGGTTGCTGTTTTTAACATTACTAAGTATAACACTGTACTTCTATGCTAGCAGTTTATAAAATTGTTATCCAAACAAGAATTACTTCACCATAATGACCTCCAAAACAACACAGGCGTAATCTTTGAAATAATCTAGCACCTTCTAGTTTATTGATTAGCCTATATGACTGTGTGTGAGACATACAAAGACCCCTGTGGCCCCTTATATCTTCAGCCATTCTGTAGAAGTTGATGAAGAGGTCACACACGTGATGACTCTCCTATATTTTTAAAGCTGTCTACAGATAGAGCCACTGTGGTAATCCAAACACCGTTTTCTCTTTAGAAGCTACCATTATTAAATATTTTTATAGCCTAAGGCTTATAAACCATTACAGACCAACACATTGTCTACTTTTCTTTGGACCTTTCAGGATTTGTTTCAAAAAATTCATACTAATCCAACCACCAAATGAGTTGACCAGCGATGAACAAATCAGATGAAGGTTAATTAAGGAGTAATAGCGTATACTGGAGCTACTCTTGGAACCTCCACAGAAGCTAAATGGTGGAACAAAGAATCCACAAGGGTGGAGGTTAAAGATCTGTCTCTTCAGTTGTTTTAAAAGCATTTACTTCCTATCACAAACTGTGTGTAACACAAGCCTTCATTCAATGAAGTACAGCTGTATAAACAGGCCATAGTAACAGGATCCTACTGCCTCACTCTGTCACTTTTCAAAACTGGGAAAAAACAAGAAGGAATACGAGAGTTTTTTCACAGTCTATATTCAGCTTTTTGGAGTAAATCATTTTCAAAAGTAATTGTAGGAATGCATTTTCCAAAAAAAAAATTATTCCAACAGTTCTTTTGTGTGTGAAACAAGAAAACTTAGTAGTGCACTTATACTTTCATCTTCCCAAGTACTTAAATTGATGAATTATCTGTTCTAAGGAATGAAAATAAATATTAAGGGGAAGAAAAATATATCATTTACAATAAGCTTCCTTCGATGAAATAATATAATTATAGATTCTGTTCAATAATAATATTTTTCTCTTTTCCTGTAAGCAAGTGATAGATTATACATGCATATAGTGTGTTGTTACAGCTTTTCAGTGATATAATTAGCAAGGATTATGCTGCTTTCTAGTGCCAAAATGTATATTTGTATAAAAATATTTTAATGTGTTGATCAGTAGTTGCATTCATTTGGAATTATTAATGTAATATATGTATTTGTGTGTGTTGTATTCTTGAGTTTAACTTTTAAATGTAAAACTGCAAATTTAATGTAATATGTATATTTGTGTATATTGTATTTTTGAGTTTAACTTTTTTCATTTTTCAAATGAAGGTATAATTTTCATACAGTAAAATCTATCTTCTTTAGTGCCAGGTCTATGAGTTTTTAACAAATAAATACAGCTGTGTAATCATTACCACAATCAAAATATAGAACGGTGTTGTTACTCGAGAGTTTCTTCATCCCCTTTGTGATGAACAGTTCTCTGCTTCTGATCATTTGACTGGATTTTGAATCGATAATTCATGCAATAAAACTTTTGGAATCTTGAGAGAGGTATATTTTGAATTTGGGAGAAATGTGAATCACTAGGGCCCTGAGAGCTTATAAGGGGAGGCAGCTGGGGGAAGCGGAGCACCCCTTTATAAAAAGGGCTTGAGGGAGCAGACACTAATGTACTTTTGGTGGTCTCAAGCATCACTAACATCTTGTCAATACACCTGTAATACTTATTGTTCATAACTTGAGGGTTTTCCAGGTTAGGAGTGAAGGCAACATCATCACTCCTAGGATGCCCCAGAACTTCTTAGTCTGCCCACTATTGGGAATTACATGACTATCTCAAATAACTACAAATTTCCTGTAGCTCTGTCTCAATTAATTTAATTTAATGTCTCAAATTAACCTAAAGAGTCACTTCTCTCCATTCCAGAGGTGACGAGATATGGAAGAAGAGACTTATGTAGATATATTTTAGGTCTATAATGGCAATTAGCATCTAGACACAGATTTCTCATTATTCTGAAACAATTCTCCAAGATAACATTTATTTTTTGTCATGCACCAAAGAAACCTCAATAAAACTCCCAAGTATATACTTCAGATTTCATGAAAATGAAAAATTTTCGTTCTTCATAACACTGGGAATAAATGAAAAATAAATTGAAAAGAAATACATGAAAATAAATTAAAAATAAATGAAATAAAATGCCTGGAAGAAAATAAATGTAAATCAGATATTTAATAAAGAATTTTTATGAAGAATATATAAAGATCTCTCAAAACTGAATTATAAGAAAAGAACTCATTTAAAATTAGGGCATACATTTTGAATGCACGCTTCAAAAAGAAGATACACAGATGTCAAGTAAGCACACAGAGAGATGATCATTATCATTAACCATTACAGCAATGCATATTAACTTTTCTCTTTTTCTTTTTCTTTCTTTCTTTCTTTCTTTCTTTCTTTCTTTCTTTCTTTCTTTCTTTCTTCTTTCTTTCTTTCTTTCTTTCCTTCTGTCCTTCCTTCCTTCCTTCCTTCCTTCCTTCCTTCCTTCCTTCCTTCTTTGAGTTGGGGGTCTCACTCTTGCTCAGGCTATAGCGTGGTGTCACATTCACAGCTCACCACAGCCTTGACCCTAGTATCACCTCCTGGGTCTAGGTGATACTTTCATCTCAGTCTCCAAAGTAGCTAGACTACAAGGATGTGCCACCATTCCTGGCTAGTTTTTTTTCTTTCTGTCTCACTATGTTGCTTAGGCTGGCTTGAACTCTTAAGCTCACATGCCTTGTCCTGCTTCCCATAGTGCTGAGATTGTAGGCATGATAAATCATGTCTGGCCAAAATTTCAGTGTGATACCAGGACACATCTATTATAATAGCTATCAAATAAATACATAAAAAATAAAATTAATGATGTCAAGTGCTGCCAGAGATGTAGAACAACTTGAACTCATACACTACTGGTGCTAATATAAAAACACATAGCCACTTTGGAGAACAGTTTGACAATTTCTTAACAAGCTAAGTGTAAATATCCCCACAGCTCAATAATCCCACTTGTAGGTACTTACCCAAGTAGAAAAAAAGCTTATATTCACAAACAACATCTATGATAATGTTGATAGAAGATTTATTTGTAATTGACAAAAATTGAAAACAACTGAAATGTTGTTCAATGTTGAATAGATTTTTTAAAACGGTAATAACCTGCATGATCAATGCTTGTATACCTAACCCTGAATTGTACCCCACATCTTTATAATAAATAAATTAAAATAAAATTAAAAAATGATAATACATTCATATGTATAGACTACTACTCAACAATAAAAAGTAACAAATTGCTCATATACAACAAAATGGAGAAATTTCTAATGCATTATACTAAATAAAAGAATCCAGACTAAAAAAGCTAGATACTGTATGATTTCATTTATAGGATACTCTCTAAAGACAAAATTAAAAAAAAGAAAAGAAAAGAATACAAATTAAATCTAACTCTCATTCAAAGGAAGGGTATGATAAAAGGCATGAAAACCAGTGGACAGCACTAATTTAATGAATCTCTGCTATACGCAAATCTTTTCATAGATATTCTTCTACATAAAAGCACAAAATAAAACAAAGCAAAAAATACCAAAAGCCAAAACAGTCTCCAAAAGCCCCTACAACCTAACAGAAGAAATGTTTATATGAATGCCTAGCTGATATGACAAAGAAAGTTTCACATCTCTTAAAGTGTAAATTGCAAGTCTTGTATTACTTTGTGGTCATTGCTTTAGAAAAATCTTTTTAAAGATTACTATAACCAGAGTTCCCATAGCATGTAAAAAGATATTAACATCCCTCTGCCTGAGAGATTAAGTGATCACTTCCCAACCTGTCTTCCTATATCTTCCATTCTCAACATGTGCTAGAAATTTCACATCATCTCATGCAATGCAAATTTGGATCATTGCCTACTTGCTGCAATGGTTAGAACTATCATAAGAGTTCCCTGTCTACTCAAAAATGACATTGAGTGATAATAATAATAACAGTAATAATCATAAACACGTAAGAATAAGAATGCTTGGCATGTACTAGGGAATCATTTAAGCACCTTATGTGTATTAACTCACACTGCTCATAACTATACCAAGAAGGTAAATAAATACTTGTATAGTTACCATTGTATACATGAAGACATGGAGATACAGCAGTGTGGCGATTCCTAAAGCTTTAAATACCAACCTTCCATACAACCCCACAATCCCCCTACTGGGAATATATCCGGAAGAACTCAAATCACTCTATAAAAAAGATACCTGCACACGTATGATTATCGCAGCATTGTTCACAATAGCAAGAACCTGGAAGCAACCATGCTGCCCATCAAAAGAGGACTGGATTAAAAAAATGTGGTACATATACACGATGGAATACTACGCAGCCATAAAAAAGAACAAAATCATGAATTTCGCAGCAACCTGGATGGAACTAGAGTCTATAATACTGAGTGATCTCTCACAAAAAACGGTCCGAGTATCACATATTCTCATTCATATAATGGACCTTGAACATCCAACCTAATACTATAAGAAAATGACTGACAGTAGTGGGAAACTATGGGGTGGGGAGGGAGATGGGATTAACGGTAGCAAACATCTGTCTGGGGATGGGGAAGCACCTCTTATCAATAGGGTGCCTGAATGAAATGTATTTGTATACCTAACCCTTAACTGTACCCCACAACATCATAATAAAAAATATTGATTATAAAAAAAATAAATAAAATAAATAAAAAATAACTTTCCTAAGGTAAGTAACAATTATTATTCCTGTTACATAATAATAATTGTTATAATAGTTGCAGTGACTATATTTTCTATCTCCTTTGCCTCTAGGTGAATTTATTTGATTGTTTCATAATGATGGAGTGTGAGAGAAAATAAATTGTGTCATTTGACACCAAGGTAAAGAGCTAGTGTGTCTTCTCTACCCTCCCTCTCTTCTCCTCCAATTGCAAGCAGCATGCAGAATAGTCAGTGGAGGACACTGAGGCCCAGGTGGAAAGATTCTGGGTACCTGATCAACAGCATGAAGCAGAATGCCCCCACACACTCACAATGAACCAGGATATGAGTGAACAATAAATATTTATTGTGTGAAATCACGTGGATTTGTTATTGCTCAATGAACTAACTCAAATACATCCTCACTATTAATTTTTGTTCTTAGCACAGATGAATATGATGCAATAACCACAAATAGTGATTTATTACAAGTTTATGTTATCTCATCACTCACTACTTCCTACAGACTGACTTTTATGGGGAAAACACTTCGTAGTATGATAGGTAAACTGGTGTGTGCGTTTCTCAAAGTAACCTTCAACTAGCATAGCTCAGAGTTATGCATTTTCTTATTACCAGCCTTCCAAAATTACTTTTTCAAAGAGATGGCTATAGAAAATCCAGAACATATCCTGTAGCTTTTTCCTTCCTCCTTTTCTTCTCCCTGGAGACTCATTCTTCACTTTATTCTAATGAGAAGTTTATCCTCCCTTGGGATTGTGCTTCAGAGGACTGTAAGTGTCCTATAAAGAGAAAAGAAAAGGGGAAAAAAAAGAAAAGAAAAGGGCTCATAGGAATATCTTACCAGTAGCCTGTACAACTCCCATCCTATTTCCATTTTCCTCCCAGAGCCCACATTGCCTTTTTAACATTGTTCTGGTTCTTACACACATCCTGGATTGACTGTCTATTTGTTTTCCCCTAAATGCAGCTTAATCTCATTTTTGTTTACCTAGTTATGTGCAATTGTATTTTTCTTTTTCTTTTATTTTTTCTTTTCTTTTTTTTTTTTTTCTGAGTCACAATCTCACTCTGTCATCCAGGCTGGAGTGCAATGACATACTCACGGCCACTGCAGCCTTGACCTGCTGGGCTCAGGCGATTCTCCTACCTCAGCCTTCCAAGTAGCTGGAACTATAGACACCTACTACCATGCCCATTTTATTTTTTGATTTATTGTAGAGATGAGGCCTCACCAAATTGCCCAGGCTGGTCTCGAATCCCTGAGCTCAGGCAATACTCTTGCTTCCACCTCCCAAAGTGCTAGGATTACAAGCTTAAGCCACCATACACTGCCTTGTATTTTTCTTTTTACTACCTAAAAATATAAAGAATAGGGTGATATAGTAAAAAAACAAAAACAAAAACTTGCCAGATCAAGGAGTAAGAGTAAGAACTTTTGAATTTTACCAAAAGCCCATGCTAGGATCTGGGATGAGACCCCCACAATCTCTCTTCCTTTTAATCTCTCTCCATGTTTTATCCTCTTTGTCTAACTCCTTCCAGGTTAGAGCCCTTGTCCCAAACCACAAAACACCAAACCAGCTGTATCTTAAAATTAAATGTGTATTTTCCTTAACCTATGTCAGGTAGGTGAAAGAGAAGGTGAATGGGGTTCCTCATTTCAAGTTGAAAGACTAACAGCAATTTCCTCTTAGAATAATATTGAATATGGTGATTATGTCCTATGAAACAGTATTTCAGTTTTTTAATGAGTTATATGTCTATACGGGCAGCCTTGAGATCTTGAGCATACAAAAATACACTTCTTTGAGAAAAGGTGCTTCAAGTTTCTAAAAGCCAGTGTGCAACCAGGATTTTTAAATATCACTCAGTAATGGGAGGATAGTGTTAGGTCAAGAAAACAAGTGAATAGGAAAAGAGAGACAGGCAGCTCAACGGCAACACAGGTTTATTCCAAGGAGGATAAACTGTGGAGGGGACTCCAGAAAACTGAAGCCCACTACCACTTATAGGCTACGACGGTTATAGGACTTGGGTGAAAATTTTTGCGGTTGGCGTTGCTAGGGAGTAACAGGACTGTGGTTAAGTAAGTTGAGAGGAAGACTTGTGGTGGTTAGACAAGGTGCTACATGTGGCAGGATGAACTCTGTGGTCGATACTTAGCTGGTATTAGCAAAATGGCAGGGACTACCTATGTTGGCTTTCCTAAGGCTAACAGATATTGCTTACTCATATATATGTTTCAGAAACTAGGAAAAGTAGAAGAATAAAAGCAAATCTATAAAGAGAAAAAGAAAATTGGGTACATTTTTTCAAGAAACCAAATGAGACAGAGAAAGTCCACAATATAATTTGTGCACACACACATATTATAGGTGTGTATTGTACATATGTGTGTGCATTTCTTTATTTGTTAAGGTAGAAAGATAGGTACAAAAATACACATAATTTCATCTTACTTTCCATATGTAAGTGATACAGGTATGTAGGATGCTGCTCAAAATTTCACCTATGAACAGAATAGAAAAAGTGTGTTGTTTATATATGAAAGCAGAGAGAGTTCCACTTGGCTCCTGTCATTCAAAGCACACTAAACTTTATTAAACATCATCAACCTACACACTCTCTGGAACACTCCCAATCCATGAGATTACTTAGATACTAGTCTAAGTAAAATACTGCAATTTTTTACTGATATGATACAAGGTTATAGTCAAAATGGATGGAAAGTAATATTATGGATAAGAAAATCTGATTGATTTCAAGGTACACCCATAATTCCATCATTTCCATTGATATCCCTTTACCATCAACCAATTTGTGCGCTGATATGGTCAAGACTAAACAATCACCTAGACTTTTCTTGGTTCAAACTTATATATCCTTAGCACTAAGTCTTCAGTCTAGTAATTTTTTAGGGAATCCTGCCTGATATTTTTTATAATATGAATGAAGAGCAGAGCTCTTACTCCCCCAATAAAAGTGTGTGATTGAAACTAAAGCATTTTTAAGTGGTATAAATACTGGAATTTCCAGAAATGTACCAGACCCGTGAAGAGATATTTTTGGCTAAGGAAGATTATCAAACATGAGGAAAACTAGCCCTGTACATAGAAAAATCCTTCTCTGCAAAAGTTACTATAATTAGATAAAAAATACTTTGAAATAAGTTATTATACTACATTATAAAATAATTATGAATTTGACAATTTTCATATCTCATGAAAATCACTTGTCCGCGTAATAAAACCAGATTCTCTTGGACTTAGTTCCTGGTTGTCAGGACTAACATTGATGTCATAACTTAGGTTTTGGTGTGGATAGAGATTTGATAATTCTTAAAATACATTCAAATTCACAGGACTCCACACGCTTTGCATAGATTAAAGCAAGAAATCTTCCAGAATGTTTAATGACATACACTTGGCATTCATAATAACCCTACTAGCACAATTAGGAGACAGAGATCATGGTAGAAGAAGTATCTTTATGTCAATAGCGTTAGCTGGGATTGGCAGGCACTCCTGCGACACTCCTGTGGGGAGACACAATGAACTTCTGCTGTACTATGTTTGAAACAATGGTTTATATAATTTGTCTCCACAAGTCACAAAATCCAGTTTGAAAGGAGAGCCACATAAGAGAAGCAAAACAATCAGGGATTGTCAGGAAAATGGAAAGGGGTAGACAAAAATAATTAGGTAGAAAGTAGCTGCAGTCTCTCTTCATTTCCTCCCTAGTGAGTCTCCTGAGTGGATGTATATTATCCCTGTCAACAACAAAACATTTCCAAGATCTATTTGCCATTAATAAGGATGGTCTTTTCATTTGCTTTTGTGTTTTGAAACTAATTTTAAAACTTCACAGCAAATGAGTCTAGCTTTCACTTTAGAAATTTTCAGGGTTACTGAATATTTTCAAGGAATAAAGCTATGGCCAATGAAAGTGCCAGATGGAATTGGAAGTCCTGATTGGAATAGATCTGTCTGTCCTTTGAGAAGGGTGTCATGTAGATTGGCAGTGTCACTGGCCTTTGAGGAAGTAACCTGCACCTCTGATAGATTTCTATTATTTCTAACATTTAGGAACTGTTGTTGCTACCCACTCTTTTTTTTTTTTTTTTTGAGTTGGAGTCTCACTCTGTCATCCAGACTAGAGTGCAGTGGCCACTACCGACCACTGCAGTCTCTACCTGCTAGGCTCCGGCAATCCTTCCGCCTCAGCCTTCCAAGTAGCTGGAACTCCAGGTGTGCGCTACCATGCCTGGCTAAGTTTTGATTTATTGCAGAGATGAGGTCTTGCCAAGTTGCCCACGTGGGTCTCGAACCCGTGGGGTCAGGCAATCCACTCACCTCGGCCTCCCAAAGTGCTGGGATTACAGGTTGAGCCACCGAGCCCGGCCAATACCCACTCTTTTATTGCCAATTATAGAATATTATTTGTTACTTTGATTTACATTGTTCTTTCCTTTGTTCCCTTCAAGCTACTCCTTAAATCTGAGCATACATCTGGCTTAAAGAATAGAATACCAATTACTATCAGGTCTTGTGACAGCTGGAGGAAGAGGTCTCATGTAATACTCTTTGACCTCGGGGCATTGAGAGGTGGATGTGGTCACACAGGAACATTTCCCCTATTATTCTAAGAGGGATAACCTCATATCCTATCCTTTATTTTCCCCAACTTGACCCCATTGCTACCCTATTGATAAATACCATTTGGGTATTTATCAACTGAATTTATTGTTTTCTACCCATAACTTACTGCTGGTTTCTGATTTGATAGCATGACTATCATACCTTTGATCACTCCTTCTTCCTAACTCCCATCAAGCTTCCATGATTGGCCTTAATCAACCCACTGTATCTTTGGTATCCTTCCTTTCCTATCCCACATTAGCTTCCCTCATTGTCTCAGGACAATCAGCAAGTATTCACTGGGTGATATCTACATATAATATGTACTGCCCATAGAGCACTCAAAATCTAGTGTCAGGGTCAGCACACTACCACTATGGGCCAAGTGCTGTCCACCACCTGATTGGTACAACCTGAAATCTATGGATGGTTTTTATGTCTTTAAATGTTTGAAGTTAATCAGAAGAGTATTAGTTTGTGACACATGGATATTAAATGAAAAAATATAATCTTCCTCTTTTTCCTTTTCTCAGGTACCATTCACTGGCCTTTTTGTGCCACCTGTCAAAATATTCTTCATCTTTTAAGAATGCATACATGATTTTCTTCAGGAAGACATCTTTAATCTTCCCCAGTCAAAATTATACAATCCTTATTATGTTTAGGTAGGCTTTTAATATCACAAATAACCTGTTATTTTAGATCTCCCGCTGTTTCATAAGCTGCTGCTTTTTTCGTCTTCTTCTTCTTCTTCTCCTTCTCCTTCTCCTTCTCGTTCCTCTTCTTCTTCATGTGTGTGTGTGTGTGTGTGTGTGTGTGAGAGAGAGAGAGAGAGACAGAGAGAGAGACAGGGTCTTGCCCTGCCACCCTGGCCGAAGTGCAATGGTGTGATCATAGCTCATTGCAGCCTCAAACTCCTGGGCTCAAGTAATCGTCCTTCTTTGGCCTCGCAAGTAGCTGGGACTGCAGGTGGGTGCCACCATGCCCAGCTAATTTAAAAATTTTTTTATTTTGTAGAGATAAGAGTCCCACCTGAAAGCCCATAAAGCTTCTTAATGAAAGAAAAATTAATTTTTCTTGTTCATCTTAGTATTGTCTTTGTATAGTAGACATTAGTGTATTTTCTCAACTAAACATATACTTATCAAATAAATTTGTTTCTTTTCAATAATTAATAACCAAGTCATACTATTTTATTTGCTAAATATGTATGAAAAATCAATTCTTTTTTTTTTTTAGTTTTTCTTTTCTTTTACACTGACTCCTTCTCCCTAATTTCAGTCATATCCAAACATTCTACTTCAGAAAACATAATCTCTTGACCCTTCCACTTCCTAATTTGTTTTTATCTCCAGTATCTGAAACAGCAAAGTATTTATTTTCTTATCTCCCATTCATTCTTAAACTCATTGTTAATGTCACTTGAATCTTTCCAAAACCATTACTGGCCTTCCCCTTACCAAAACCATAGGCCTCTATTTAGAAACTCGATTTGAACTTTCTAAAACATTTGACAACTGCTTCTGTTTTGAAAATCTTTTCTTTTCCCTTGGCATGAACAACATTCCTTTTACCTTGTTTTCCTCTTTCTCTGCTCCAACTGGGTGCATTTCTCTGATTTCTCCCCTTTTTCTCATCCACCAGGAAGGTATCAACTTGTTTTTCTTATGCCTCATTCTGCTTCTTTTTCACGGTTGTGCTGTCACTTACGATTTCAATAAGCTCGTATCTCAAAGCTGACAGTTCCCAAGTATGCATCTGCAACTCTGTTGCCATCAGATCTGAATTCCTTTTGCAAATCGTATACAAATTGCACTATCTCATTCCCTTCCTGCCTGTCCCATTTTCCTTCCTTGCTCAATGGCATCACCATCATCTTGGGTAGCAGACCAAGGAGCTAACAGCTAGGAAGCATCTTGAAAGCAGAGCCTCTTTGTAGCCTTCTGAACTTTCTTTAGGTATTTATGCAGCTCTTAACACATAATTAGGATGTAAGTCAATATTTCTGAAGGAATTATTTTTTTAAAAAAAGATTTAACATTAGCCTATGGTATTGTCTTCTAACTCCCTCTAGCAAACATAACTAAAAATTTTGTTTTATTACTAATAGAAACAATTGTATATTTAAGAAAAAATATGAAGAGAAATGAGAAATAGCAAAAGTAACATGGAAAAAATATTATTATTGATGCAGGTCAATAATGAAATGTGAGATATTCTTTTATCAAAGATTTTACATTTTAGAAAAGTCCATAAAGAATCTCAAAAACTATATTTGACACATTAAAATTCTAAAATGATGACATAGCTCTCATATTAAAGGATTTTCCTCTAAATAAACAAGTGCATTCAATATATAGTGTATTGCTTTTCCTTTTGTCTTGGGGCTAGAACATCAAACTTGGAGTCCAAGCACCTGGATTCTGTTTATAGATTTCTTTACTATTTGCAGGCCATCACTACTAGGGTTACCTCACTTGCTCACAATTAAGCTATTCCATGATAAAATTAAACTTTACATGAAAATAAGTATTATATAGTTTTGATACACTTTTGAGATTGGGAGAATATGAATGTGATACATCACTCTATTATCATATTGTCTTTTCTGAAGCATCCAACATGAAAAAACAAATAAACCATATGGTTACACAAAACTTCCTAGACATTTTTAAATCCCCAAATAGAGAAGAAAGGAATGGTCAAAACACATAAAAATGTTTATGTGGTATTTTTATCAGTGTAATCCCACCCCGTTTTTTAAAATCTAAAAGAAGTCAATCGTGGCTTCCACAAACCCCCTCCCTGCCTCTATTCTGTCACTCCAAAGTTGTGTGACCTTTTGGTAAACTGGGCTTAATCCTACCCTGTCAAATACTGAAAAGCATATTTGCTATTTGAAAAATACTTTTTTTTCTAGGAGTACCATTTTGTATTTATTATCCTTTTGAAAACAGATTATTGGAAACATTTCATAATGTTATGAGTGTCAGGAGCTGTTATTTTTAAAAGTATCATGCATGTGAAAAAGACCCATTAAATTGCAAAATATGTAAAGATCATGAGGCAAAATAATGTTAAATTCTAAGATCCATGTAGAATAGTCCAATACCAATGAGAACTGGAGAACTCGCCTTGATCACTGAGCCTTGAAGTACAATGTGAATTGGAGCAACCACAAATCTATTAGTAGATAACAAGACAACTTACTACAGGTCAAAGCAATGACTTAAGCACATTTCTCCTAACAATTCTCTCTTACCCTGTGATTACCTTGTGTGAAACCTTGTCAGATATAAATACCTACAAGATTATGCCTCAATAAAAAAATAAAACTAAATGACAAAAAATGTCCTCCTAGTGTTGCAGATTTGCCTAATTTGATTTTCTAAAATGATGTCACATTTGTTGCTGCAGACCATGTGAAATGGATTAACTGTGACCAACATAACATTTTTCTGGAGGGCAGCTGATATGCACGTTTAAAATGTGCATGAAACACACACATACACAGATGCAATTAAATTATTCTCAAACTCTATGCCATAAATAATTCAACTTCATGAATGTCTACCTTATTCAAAAGTAGATTGGTGACTTTTAGTTGTTTTCTTAAACAATCAACGTGGCAATCTAAGTAATTTCAGTACATATTCATCCTTAAGAAATGTACCAGGAAAATGCTTTGGTTGCACTTTTGGGGGTTAGATAATGTCTTGTTTGTTCTTTTTAAAGCATTCTTATTTTTATGTGCTCTGGGCAGTCTTTAGAAAAGATTGATGTCTAGTGTCACTGCTAGGAAGTGCAAACTGTTGGACCTCCCTGCAATCTATGCCCTCATCCTCTTGCTCCACAGGATACCACATACTTTGGAAGTCAACATTCGGAAAGGGAGTCCTTTAATGGCATTAAGTGATGCCACTGAAACCTTCCCCACAATGCTCAGAACTCTTAGTGGTTGGACACTGAGGCACCAAATGGTAAAACTAAAGAGAATAAATGAATATTTTAGCTGAAAGGTACTATTGCTGCTTAACCAATGCTAGAAGGGACTCAAAATTTCCTCTGTCATTACACTTTTCACCAAAATATCATCCCATAATAGTCTGAGAGAATCTGGATCTGTTTAATGATGCCTTGACCCTCTTCTTCCAGATGTAAAAGTTTAGTGATCAATTGCATTAATAATAGCAATTGTCAGTGTGCATTTTAGGAATAATTTCTACAGTATAACATGTTCCAGTTATATCTTCACCCCTATGGAGAGTAGAGCAATAGGCATGAACCCTTTGCTATGTAAGTAAAATGAAAGGAATTCATGTAAGTTGACATAATACAGGTATTTGAGAACCATTGAGACACATAATGGGAAAGAGTGCTCTTGTGGAAGCAAGACATGCAGAAGTTGTGAGATCCTGGCAAAGTCCTTCAAAGTCTGCAATGTTCTCATTTTTATGAGCGAGTTAAAGTATTATCTTTCAAAAAGAACAATGTGGCTATAGTTACAATCTCAAACAGAAATAGAACATGGGGATTTCTTTATTACAGATTATTTGGATTCTGATTGATATAAATAAAAACTCTTTTGATTGCTTCGGGATACAGATGTCAAAACCACCAAACCAGTGAAAACAATGAACTGTTTAGGGATATGACCTTGGTCTTATTAGCTCTGTGCTCTAAGCAATAGGCCTAATTTTTTGTACCATTCGATGAAATGAATGTTATGGGCTGGATATTTGAATCTCCCCAAAATTCATGTGTTGAAATCTTAACCCCAAAAGTGATGGTATTTACATTTTGGAGATGAGGCCCTTGGAAGGTGATTTGGGAGGTAATTAGGGAATGGGATTAGTGCCTTTTTAAATGAAACCCCAAAGAGACCCTT
Source organism: Cephalopachus bancanus (assembly GCA_027257055.1). Lineage (NCBI taxonomy): Eukaryota > Metazoa > Chordata > Mammalia > Primates > Tarsiidae > Cephalopachus > Cephalopachus bancanus. The sequence goes on from JAPVLO010000503.1 coordinate 269,181, forward strand.
CACCCCTTTTGCCATGTGAATTTACAATGAGAAGACAACCATCTATAGACAGGAAGTGGGACCTGATCTGCTGACACCTTGATCTTGGACTTATCAGCCCCTAGAACTGTGAAAAAAAAACTTCTGCAGGTTAAGTTACTTAGTTTACGCTATTTTGTTATAGCAGTCCAGAGGGATTTAGATATGTATGTTAGACTGCAAGTAAAAACTTTAAGCTAGCTGGGCTCAGTGGCTCAGCCTGTAATCCCGTGCCTTTGGGAGGCTGAGGTGAGTGGATTGCCTGAGCCTGTGGGTTCGAGACCCGCCTGGGCAGCGAAACCTCATCTCTACAATAAATCAAAAAATCAGCCGGGCATGGTAGCACATGCCTGTAATTCCGGTTTCTCGGAAGGCTGAGGCGGAAGGATCGCGGAGCCCAGCAGGTCGAGGTTGCGGTGGCCGGGAGCGGCCACGGCACTCCAGTCTGGGCGACAGAGTGAGACTCCAACTCAAAAAAAGAAAAAAAAACTTTAAGCTTAAAAACTCAATTTGACCCTTACAGCAATGAGTGATTTCTCTAAGTTTAAATAGCTTTTTTTTTTCTTTCAGTTTTTGGCTAGGCCACTGACAAAATTTTGGGAAATATGAGGAGGAAATAAAAAAAAAAAGCCCAAAATTTATCTATAAAAAATATGTATTATTACATGTTTAAACTTGTCATCTCCAAAGTATTTTCTGTTTGATGCAATTCACCTATCAAGTCACTTTTTCCACTGCTAAAAACAATGTCTGATTATGATGCCTTTTAGTGCTTCTGCCATCTTTTGTTTCACCTCTTCCACATCGGCCAAACATTTCCCTTTGAGAAACTTTTTCATCTGGAGAAAGAAAAAAAATTTTCTTAAGGCGAGATCAGGTGAACAGTGAGCATGGGGTATAGGAGTCATGGTATTTGTGATCAAAAACTGCTGAATAATCAGAGCTGTGTGGGCAGGTATGCTTGTAAATCACCCATTATGAAATGGGTAAACACACTGAAAGAATCTCCAAAAGAAATTCACTCAAGTTGAATGCAGCCTCTCACAACAATGCTAGCTGGGACACTGATGCCCATGGTTTCCTATAACACATACTTAGTGGAAGAAATCTGTACTACAAGGGGTCCACCCATCAAAAAATATATCCATTTTTTTAATAAATAAAATTTTGCTTTTTACTATCTTTTAAAAGGTAGAGGAAAGAATAAAAAATGTGTGCAATCAATTGTGTGCAGAGGTGAAGGTGGTTTGAAGGAGAGAAATGAAAGTACAAGTTGAAGAGCTAAAATATGTGGAGGTTTGGGCAGGTACTTGAGATTATCCTTGCTAATCCTTACCATGGATTAACTCTTATTTTTGCTGCTTTAAAGAAGAGAAAATTGAAGAAACATCTTTTCAAGATCACAGCTACTAAGTGACAGAGCTGGAATTTAAATCCAGACCTATTTGGCCCCAGAGCTGGTATTCTCTCCTGAGTTCTGCTCTACATATGATGGGGCATACAGGTAAGTAATGCATAGTGTCTACTTTTGAAAGTCAGTTCTTTAGATGAAAAGAGTAGATGGAGATATTTATATGAAAATGAAGATAAAAAGTAGTAAATCACTAGTGCCATTTAGTTGTGCAAACATTGCTTACAAAAGAGTTCAAGGAAAGAAAAATACAGCAGAGACCTGATTGATAAGTAAATCCTCAGAATGGCTAGAGTTTAGGCTCTGCCTGAACGTTAAAATATTACATTCTTTACAAGGCTGGAGTTCAGCATATTAAAAGTATCTTTCTGCCGGGCTCAGTGGTATATCCCCATCATTAAGCAATGCATGACTGTTTGTATACATGCATTTGTGTATATATGAATATATGTACATCTCTGTGTGTGGGTGTATACAATGTAAAATATTTGTTACAATTTGACTTATTTTTAAACAAATTCAGAACATAGACAATGAGATGAACCCACTTGCTGTATAATTTTTGCATTTATGAAAGTAAAGTACTACTTGGTTTAAAAAATCATTTATGTGCATTTTTTAAGAAATATTACTAATGAGTAAAGTGAAATCTACAAACTATGAACAATGTACCAATGTTCCATTTAGGAAAAGGAAAAAATGGGATTTTTGTTTTAAACAGAGAGAAATTACTTAAATCACTTCTTAAAAGCCCCCTTTTTCAAATTTAACAACAAATAGTTCTACTATGCAGATACTTAAATGCATTCTGTTCAACTTATTTTTCCAGTTTAACTTACATAATCATGGAACTTGATTCTTTAAAAGCGTTAGTAGAGTTTTAGTAAAATATCTCATATCGCATCAACTGAACATTTTAAATTTATATTTTAGTTCATTAAATTTACTGAAAAAAACCATTATTTCCTCAAAATATTTATGTTAGTGTTCTAAAAATGTTACCTAAAATATTTATTCTAACATTTTTTATAAGGAACAGACCAAGACTATGTATTTCAGAAAATGTTTACATAAGCAATATTATGAATTTTGGTGTGTCTTCACAATCACACACGCATACACATTCAGCATGAATGAAATCATCATGGATGTATAAAGCTCCTGGCTACTGTATATTTTTAGCAAGAAAATGTGACTCTAGCAACACAAGGCATGTTAATGTATGCTACTTCCTTTGGTTTTACTGAAAGGCCACTTGCTGGCTTATTCACTCCTTTTAATAGAACCAAACAATTTGGCATATGTTTTATTTTAACTTGAAAAATATATTAATAGCTATAAATCCAAAAATGAAATATTAACAGCAAAATTAAATAAAAGTTTTCTTACAGAGTACTATGGAGAGGGCAAAAAATAAACTTAGCAGTGAAGAAAACAACATTAATAAATTATGTTAGCTGCATTATTAATTATTTAGTGACACTTTTTAAATTTTAGTTTTGAATCAAGGTCTCATTCTGTTCCCCAGGCTGGAGTATAGTGGCACAATCATGGTTCACCACAGCCTCCACCTCTTGAGCTCAGATGATCCTCCCACCTCAGCCTCTTGAGTAATTAGAACTACAGACGTATACCACCACTCCTGGCTAATATTTCTGATTTTTTTTAATGGAGACAAGGTCTCACTATATTGCCCAGACTAGTCTCAAATTCCTAAGCTCAAGCAATCCTCCTGCCTCAGCCTCCCAAAGTGCTCAAATTATATGTGTCTATCACTGTGCCCAACCGAACACTGTTTTATATCTGTGAGAAATGAAGCTAACTCTGTTTTTGAATTGTCCATCATCACATTTTACAATATGAAAATAAAAGAAAATCAATAGAGGATGTTTTAAAGTGAATTCTCATCTCTTTTTTGTCAAGAATCTTAACCTGGGTTTCTGCAGCATTTTCATTGGGTGAAGCAAGCAATTATACATAGATAGATAGATAGATAGATAGATAGATAGATATAGATAGATATAGATATAGATATACACACACATATACATATATATTCGCTATTGCAAATTAAGTCATATAATGTAAAATTATTCTCAGTGTAATGGAAAATCTAAAGCTCAAAGAAGATGATGTTGATAGTTAACTTTCCATATTTTAAGAAGGTAAAAGTGATTTTAATATTTCCAAAATGGGTATTGAAGAGTTCTGGGTAATTATATACAGTAAGTCCCTTACATACCAACCTTAAAGTCGCAAACTTTCAAAGGTATGAACATGCATCTGTATGTCTAATCACTTAAGTTAGTTCATGAGTCTGGCATATTTTTTAAGGTACTGTACTATAAGATTAAAAATGTAGTCACTTATCAGACCAGAAAAAGGGGCTTAGTACTGCAGAAGGGGTCTCAGAGTTGGATCTTATCAAGTGGAATGACCACTTGCAATTATGTACATTAATGTTTTATTTATTTGTCATGTTTTTTAATGTATTATTTCTGTGAAAAGTGTTGTAAATCTATCATTGCACAGTACTATATAGCCAATTGTGTTGGTAGGGTGTCTAGACTAACTTTGTTGGACTTATGAACATGCTTTCAGAACAGAACTTCTTCGCGTGTATGGCACTTACTGTATTCTAGTTAATAGAAAGTGACTCAGACTGGACTGCTATAATAAAATACCTTAGACTGGGTAATTTATAAACAACAGACCTGTATTGCTCATAGTTCTAAGGTTTGGGAAGTCCAAGATCCAGGTGCCCGTAGATTCACTGTCTGGTGAGCACTTGTTCTCTGTTTCAAAGATGGCATCGTCTTCATGTATCTTTACATAGTGGAAAAAGCAGCCAAATTTCCTCAAATCTCTTTTATAAGGGCACTAATTCCATTCATGAAAGCAAAGCCTGCATTATCTAATCATCTCCCAAAGGCCTCCCCTCTGAATACTACCACACTGAAGATTTGATATTAGGTTTCAAGATAAAAATTTTGAAGGGACACAGCATTCACACCACATCAGAGAGATACCACTCATATGAATGACACATTTTCAAAGAATTAGACTAACATAAAATAGGCCACATGAACTACACTGAGGTAACTGAATCTTTGTTGTTTCAAAAGTATATGATATTGAATGCTTCAGGGTCATTTCACACTCTAAGTATCACGTGTGCAGCTGATGAGTTTAGTAAGAAGCCCAAGGTTACAGAGACCCACAGACATTCCCTTTAATGTGGCAAGATGTATCTGCTGTTACAATGTGTTGGTTGGCTTTCAGATATCGTCCACCATTGAGAGACAACACATTGACCTTGTGCTATTTGGGTTATTTGTTCAGTGCTGCTTCCAAACAAAATATCAAGTATTGCTAAACAAAATACTTAGTTGTAACACATTATTCTCTTTCTTACTCTCCCTCCTTTCTTTCCTTTTTTCCTTCTCTCCATTCCTCTGTCTTTCCTTCCCTCCATTCCTCTGTCTTTCCTTCCCTCCCTCCTTCTCTCTTTTCTTATTGTTTGTTCTTCTTTCTCTTTCTTCTTTCTTTCCTTTCTCCCTCCCACACTCTTCTTTTCTTCCCCCAAGGTCTTTGGACCACTCCTCCTGTACAATCTATGACCTCCTTATGCTGTGCTTGGAGAGGGATTTTAATAGCTTATTTACATGTTCAAAGAAGATACTTAGAGACAGTAACTCCTCAATCTAGAAAGAGGATATTTCTAGTAATGCATGATACACAAGATTTTTAATACCTCAAGTTCTGACTTAAACTAACCCAAGACAGTTATTGCAGTGCCTTTATTTATATTCTTAAAACTATGTTGGCTTCAGTTTCTTCATCATAGAAGCAGTGGTATTTTGTCAAATGTTTATAGAAGTACATTGTACCAATACAACTTCATGCTCATTTGCAAAAATACTCTGATGCCTAGGTATAGGCTGGCTCCTATTTTTTACAACACATTCAGACAAGTAGACACTGGCTAGCCATACCACTAGCCAGTCAAATATATATACATATGTACTGATTTTTGAAATCTGAACAAAGAAAAAAAAGAAAGAAAGAAAAAAGGAAGAAGAAACAGAAAACAGAGAAAGAAAAAATGATAACTTGGTAGTAATCAAGTATTACATGTTACAGAGTTATTATTAATATGGTAAAATGCTATTATCTAAGAATTAGTGTCTTGATTTTAATTTCCACTATCAGTTAAGTATTAATAATCTGTTTAATTTTTTACATGCATTTTATAGCTTACTCTTCTTGTTTCAAAAATATATGTTGAATTATGTACCTTTGCACATGATTTGTATTATGACTTGAATAAATATTGCTTTTAATATTGCCCTCTTTTCTCTCCCAGTTATTTAAATATGTTGATTCTTTAGCATCTGATCTCACCTAGAAGATAGTTCCTGAGTGTTGTTATTTCTTGGCATGCCTTCCTCCTGCTTGCTTTCTTTGGAATATAAGTATGAAGTATTCCCATAATATTAGGTTCTGTGCTTGTTTCTTTATTCTTCTCATTCTAGTACACACACACGCTGCATAAGGATACCTCAGTCAAGAACATATCTAATATACAAAGGTGATCCCACAAGATTATCACAGAGCTGAAAAATTCCTGTAGCTTAGTAATATTACAGTCATTTTAACATTTTAGTGCAACACATTACTCATGTGTTTTGGGGCATGCTGATGGGAAGAAACCTAGCACACTGACCATCATATAAAAGTATAGCATTTTCAATTATCCACAGTGCATATTATTAAAATTGATCACAAAGGACTATGCTACTGTAAGTACTACAGTACTTACTATTCATTTAATCATACTTTATGGGATATAATCCCTTACTTATAAAAGTTTATTGTAAAACAGTATGCAGTATAAGATCAGCAGCAGCATCATACACCTGTAATTGCATTAATTTCTCTTGTGCTTGATTTAAGTGCTATTATAAAAATAGAGTAAAAGAGTTAAAAAAATTTTAAACATTTATGTAGTAAAAAGTAATAGCAATCTGAGGTTAATTTATTATTGATGAAAAAACTTATAAATTTAGCATAGGCAAAGTGTACAGTATTTATAAAGCCTACAGTAGAGAGCAGTAACTCTGTAGGCCTTCACATTCACACACATTCACTCACTGACTCACCCAAGGTGACTTCCAGTTCTGCAAGCTCCACTCATGCTAAATGCCCCCATACACGTGTACCATTTTAAAATATTTTTCTATTGCATTTTTACTCTACTTTTTCTATGTTTAGATACACAAAAACTATTGTGTTATAATTGCCTACAGTATTCACTGCAGTAACATGCTTCACAAGTCTGTAGTCTGTGAGCAAAACGCTGTACCACATAGCCAAGACTCTACTCTCTGGGCTTAAGTGCACTCTATGATGTTCACACAATGATGGAATGGCCCAAGAATGCATTTCTCAGTATGTGTTTCCATCATTAAGTGATGCATGACTGTATATGCAACCCTTGGACATTTTCAAGTTTTTACAGAGAGAAAGAAAGTGAGAGGCAAAGAAAATAAATAACTTTCCCAAGAGCACAAAACATTTTGATCACAAAACTGGACTAATACTGCAAATAATCACCTCTTACATACATGTACCAATTTTACTGTGAGCCACATGCATCACAGTCACCCTGTGATGATATCAGTCTCCTATGTTTTTCCCATGTATCATACAAGATGCAGATTACATTCTTAAGTAGGTAACTTTCATCTACCTAGTTGGACAATTCTAACTCTATATTTCTTTAGTAGAATAAAATTCTGTTAGAGGACGAAATTTTAATCATTTCACCCTCAATTCAGTAAATATTTTCTATGAATCTTCTACTTCTAAAATACTGCTCATTCTACCCCAAAATTAACTAAAAATGGATCAAAGGTCTAACTGTAAGAGCTAAAGTTAAAACTCTTAAAAGAGAATTAAGTATATCTTCATAACCTTGCATTAGGCAATGGTCTCTTAACTAAGATGCCAAAAAGACCAAGCAAACAGAGAAAAAAATAGGTATAATTGTCCTTCATAAAAATTCAAAAAAATTATATTTTGAATTTTTCTGAATATTCATAAAAATTAAAAAAAATCAACAAAACTTTGTGCTTTAAAGGACACCATCAAAAAAGTGAAATCCACAGAATAGAAGTAAACATCTACAAATTATATATTGAATAAAGTCTTGGTATCCAGAATATATGAAGAACTCTTTCAACTGAAAAATAAAAAGACACACCCATCTGATTTTTATATAAGCAATGTATTTCAATAAATATTTGTCCAAAGAAGGCATACAGATGATCAATAAGCACATAAAAATAATAAGCACATGAATGTCATCAGTCATTAGGGAAATACAAATCAAAGCCACAATAATATACCACTGTGCATCCATAAGATGGCTATAATAAAAAAGATAGACAATATTAAGTGTTGGAAGGGTTATGAAAAAATTAGAACACTGATATACTACTGTTGGGAATGTAAAATTATGCTGTTGCTTTAAAAAACAGTTTCACAATTCCCCAAAAGTAAAATATAGTTACCATATGACCCAGTAGCTCCACTCTTAAGTATGTACTCAAAGAAGTTTAAAATACATGTTCACACAAAACTTACACAGGGATGCATTATTTATAGTAGCCCAAAGGTGGCAACAACCCAACTGTCTATCATAAACAGACAAACAAAATATTATACATAAAATGGAATATTACTGAGCCATAGAATAAATGAAGAACTGATACATGCTGCAGTGTTGATGAACTTGAAAATATTATGCTAAGAGAAAGAGGTCAGACACAAGAGGCCTCATCTTGAATGATTCCATTTATATGAAATGTCCAAAATAGGCAACTCTAAAATAGATTAGTGGTTGCCAGGGTCTGAGGAGAGAAGGGAAATGGGAAGTCATTGCTAATAGGCACCAGGTTTCTATTGAGGTGATGAAAATATTCTGGAATTAGAGAGTGGAGAGATGATTGCACAACCTGTGAATATGCCAAAAACCACCGAATTACACATTTTAAGAGGGCAATTTTTATGGTATGTGAATTATATCTCAATAAATTAAAATAAAAACTTCACTGGGGTGGAGGGTGAAGAAAGGAGAGAAAAAGAAACTTTTATAACTCAAATGGATCAAAGACCTAACTGTGAGAGCTAAAACTATAAAACTCTTAAAAGAAAATACAAGTGTATATCTTCAGGATCTTGGATTAGGCAATGGTCTCTTGGCTATGAGGCGAAAAGCATAAGTGGTTCAATTATAGACATTTTCGCTTAATTGAAAGAAAACACAAAAATAAAACCAAGTCTGTGCTAAGTAATGTGGACCGAAAGATGAATGCCTTTATAACAACGTCCTAGTGTAGCGGAGAAAGCAGACACTGGCATCACAGAGCACGATACAAGTCAGCTGTGAAAAGTGCTGCCTTCACAGTGGAAATACAAAGAGGAAAAAGAGACTATGTATTCTAACACAGAGATAGGGACTGTTTCTAGGTGAGAAAATCTATTTCAGGCAAAGGAAAATCACAGGAGAAAGACCCTAAATGGGGACCCTGGCAGCAGAGGCAGGAGAAGACTCTGCCCACAAGGTCTGGAGGACACAGCGGTGGCTTCTCATCCCAACTCCATCACCTGTGGACCCGTGACCTCCACAAAATAGTCTGCCATTCCGAGTCTTGGGGATTACAAGAAAAACCAAAAACAGTGTCACTAGAGAATATCTGAGAGAATGTGGAATGACACACATGGGATGTTATCTTAGCTCTGCCACATGCTAGGTAAATGTAAATATTACTTTTCTCAAAAAAAAGTCAATATATACTCATAGCAGAAGATTTTAAAAGCAACAAGAAAAAATAAGCGAATAAATAAATAAATAAATAAAAATCTAATGTGCAGTGTGGAGACTACAGTTAATAATACTGTGCTTGTATATTTAAAATCTGCTAAGAGGAAAATCTTAAGTGCTCTTACTGCGCACACACACAAATGGTAACTATGCATGTAAAGAGATAGATATATTATGTTAATTAACTTGGCTGTGGTAATTTGTTCGCTATGTATACATATGTCAAAACTTCATGTCACACAACTTAATCATATACAATTTCGTAAAAAAAAATTTTTTTAATCACTCACCTGTGCTTTCTCTATCCAGAGATGGTCATTGTTAACATGTTATTGTGTAACTTTTCAATCTTAGTGTGTATGTGATTAGTTTAGGGTTGTAAAATATACGATAAGCATTTTCTATTATCTTCAAACATTGTGAACAGTCCCATAATGCTCTGACTTTAGTATGTATTTACCCCAATCATATACATGATTACCATCATTTTGAAAGCTTTATTTCCTCTATGCTAAGGATACTTATGATTTACATATTTATCAAGGTAATATGTGTTACAGTTTTAAAAGTTAAATGTTAAAGCTTATTAAGAAAAATAGCAAACTTGGACCCACCCTTCCCACCTATTCTAACTTCACAAAAGCAACAACTTTGGGCTGCTTGAGCTGCTTTCTGTGGTATTTTCCTCTGTATTATTAGATGATGTTCTGACATCACTATTGTTAAAACCCTTTTATACATTACCTACTAACTGCCTGTGCTACAGTAGATGAATATTTAGCTCTGTAATGTGTTTACACACACACACACACACACACACACTTCCTTTCTTCCCATCCTCCCAATAGAGTTATACCTCAGGATGTTTCACAGATAAGTATTAAATGTAACTATAAATATTTTGTAAATAGCCGGGCTCAGTGGCGCAGCCTGTAATCCCACGCCTTTGGGAGACTGAGGTGAGCGAATTGCCTGAACCCACGGATTCGAGACCCGCCTGGGCAGCGAGACCTCATCTCTACAATAAATAAAAAAAAATCAGCCAGGCGTGGTAGTGCATGCCTGCAATTCCTGCTATTGGGAAGGCTGAAGCAGAAGGATCGCCGGAGCCCAGCAGGTCGAGGCTGTGGTGGCCAGGAGCGGCCACTGTACTCCAGTCTGGGCGACAGAGTGAGACTCCAATTCAAAAAATATATATATATATATATCTTGTAATTATAAAAAATTTGTAACTATACAAATGTTATGCACCGCTGAACTATTCCTAGTGTTATAATTTCTTCTTCCACTTTTGTATACCTGAAGTTTATTTTTTCTCTATGATCTGTCATTAGTTTATTCCCAAATCCTGCTACACAAGTATTCTCCTAATAATATGTTCAAATACATCAGTAGTCTATGAAAGTATTTATTCCTTTTTGGACATCGTTCATGGTGATTTGGGGTCACCGGCTTCTCAATTTAGACTGATTACTCTCAGGTTGGCTTCATATTTGTAATCTTAGGACTTTTCCACACCAGCAATTGGAGGTTTCCTTTTTTTTTTTTTTTTTTTTGAGTTGGAGTCTCACTCTGTCGCCCAGACTGGAGTGCAGTGGCCGCTCCCGGTCACCGCAGCCTCGACCTGCTGGGCTCCGGCGATCCTTCCGTCTCACCCTTCCGAGTAGCTGGAACTACAGGCGCGCACTACCACGCCCGGCTGATTTTTTGATATATTGTAGAGATGAGGTCTCGCCAAGTTGCCCAGGCGGGTCTCGAACTTGCGGCTCAGGCAATCCACTCACCTCAGCCTCCCAAGGGGCGGAATTACAAACTGAGCCACGGAGCCCGACTGGAGGTTTCCTTTTATCTGATGGATTTCCTGTTTCCATAAGGCCACCTCAACCGGCTTTACTTACTCACTTATCTTAAATACCTCCTCTCGTCCACATGAGATAAAGTTTGGGATCAGTCACATTCGAAACTATTTTTATTCTATTCACACACTTGATTGACAGTGTAGTTAGGTATATGACTTCAGGCTGGGGATGATTTTTCTTCAGAGTTTTGAAGGTGTTGATCTACTGGCAACTATTATTCACCTGCTGGGAAGAGACCTCATGCCATTTTGATTCCACCACCTTAAATATCTGACCTGATTTTGTTCATCTTTCTTCATGTTGTTATTATATGCTCTTGTGCCCAATATTCTACAATTTCACAGTGAAACGTTTAAGTAGGGATTTTCTTTCCCTTTTACTTAGTCAGAACATGTCCAGTTTGGAAAATGCCTTCTGTTAGCACTCATAAGTTTTCCTAAAGTATTTTTTAAATGATACCTTGGTTTCCATTTTCTCTATTCGTTCTTCTTGGAGGAAAGATAATTGGTTATACTTCAGACCTCCTGCACCAATCTTATAATTTTCTTATTTATTCTAGAGCATTTCCATTCTTATCTATTTCTAGATTATTTCCATTCCATATCCTTCAGAAGGTTTTCTCAACTTTATCTTCCAGTCTTTGGAGAATTTTATTTCTGTTCTCATGTATTTAATTTCTAGAACTTCACTTTTGTTCTCTGCATTTACCTTTAATATAACATTCTACTGGTTCATAAATACAGTACCTGCTCCTCCCTTTCTAAAGACATTAATCATAATAGAGTTTTAAAAATGTTTTCTTCTGCTTCTTGCACTGACTCTGTTTCTCCTAAGTTTCTTTTGCTATTATTGTTGTTGTTTTGGTTTCTTATTTTGATCTTTACCTGCTTTAGTTACTTTGAGTATCATCAGGTCAGGAAGAAATCTTCTCATTATTGGCTTGGAGGTTATGAGAATTTTACAGAGATCCTTGAACCCAGTGGGGAAAATTTTATTCCATTTTCCTGTCCTGTGTTCAGTTTAGTTCACTTGCCCTCAGCTCTTCCTGCCGTCCATAAGGCCAGGAACCTTCTAGTTCTTGGTAATCAGAGAGTGAACCTTCGGTCTTCTCCTGAGTAAGGATATCATTTGTTGTTCAGCTACACTGAGGATCTAGGGATCACTACTTATACAGAATTTCAACATGATCAGCTTTATCCTTTCAACTCAAACTATCCACCTCTTTCAGATGCACCTGTGGTTTTAAATTACTGAGATTTTTCTGGAGTTCTGTGGTACAGATCGTCTTTCATCTTGGTTCTATACCATATGAGTCTGGTTTCAGTTTTCTTGGTTTAGCTAATTACTTTAATTCTTATCTATCAACTTCCAACTTTCAAAGTTTTATCACAGTACCCTGCACTTATTGCAGGGTACTCAGTGGTCTTAGGATTTATGACTTTCTTTGTCCATATTGTTGCAGTAATTTTCATGAGGCTTCCTGACGAAGCAAGATGAAAGCAAGTGGTCAATCAGCCATGTTTAAGTGGAAATAAATATGTATGTGTTTGTATTGTAAACAAAAATGATAATGTATAAAGTTATTCTTTAATAACACTTAACAGTGTTACATGCAACTTTCAGTCATTTTTTAAATAAACTTTAATGTTCCAATAAAGATTTGGGATTTTTATTTCAAGCCTATCAGCCTTCCAACCTAAAACTTGAAATCTTGATTTCTTTTGTATTCTACACTTCAAATCAGTGTTTTCTAAAGACAACTCATCATCAGTGTTAAGATAGCTTTGATTAATCTATATCTTCCTTTTATAAATGCATGATATTCATTTAAGTAACAAAGATCAAAACATATCCTGCAGTAAAGAAATACAGTTAATGTTGTTTAAACTTGACTTTCTTAAGCATATCTGAAGATTTGACAATTTTCTGTCAACTTCCTAACAACATCTAGTAGAAGATTTGTTTTGTGCAATACATTCTGAGAAACCCTGCTATGAGTTTAATATTTACTCGAATCTATTTTTCCCAGACATAATGTGTAATCAGGGTTTACTGTGATTATTATTGATTCTTTAAAATGTCTTTGAGGACAACTATAGTAAGTTAGCTGGTAATGATAATAATATTACTTGCCTCACATTTGGTTGATAAGTTTAGCAAAAATAAGACTATACATTTGTTTTTTTTAAATTCATTTTCTAGGATTTATGACTATAATTAGTAATGTCACTAATATTTAGAGTCCAACCATCAAGCATGAGTACTATATTTTATTTAGAAGATACAAATCTGAAGAATATATTACACATGCCATACTATCCACTTTGAATTCCATAGTTAATGCAAAAAAAATCACACCCTTAGCATGTTTTACTCCTCAATATTGACACATTGTTGAATATCTAACCACTAGTGATGTACAATATTGGCATGCCAATTATACAATATATAACGAAGTAAGTTGTGGGTAAATTTGCATAAAAACTATTCATAACTAGGAAGCAAAATAAATGATTATTTAACATGCAGGAGAGTTTATTCTCTCACTTGCCTATAAGCAAGCATCACTTGATTTACCAAAGTAGCTATTTTTCTGCTGTTAGCTCTTAACCAAATATTGGCACCCAAGAGCACCGTCTCTCCTTCAAGGGATCAAGCCAAATACAACTACAGCCCCAAAAAAGACATCCTGTCCCTCCTTCAACAGCCAGGAGTCTCCTCTCATGATTCCAAAGAAAAACAAGAACAAATATTTGCAAAGATTTTTGTCTTGTAGCAAAAATCCGCATTAATAAAATCCTGCTTGGAGAAAAGTGCAGAGAGAGTATATAAAAACAATATTGTAATTTCAAAGTGGAAAATATTAATTCATAATATGCAGGAGTATTTTTAGATGGCACTGACAGTTTGCATGAAACTTGGGAGTGGTGTGACTTGCTTTCATAGGAAAGGAATGGCCTAGCCTGGGAATTTTATTGGCAGATATCATAGTTTAAAAATGCACATGGGATGTCTGTCTTATAAAGCAACAAGTAGAATATTTTACTTTTTTTCATTTTATGATAGGAATCAATTATTATACAAGAGAAAAGTTTTCTTGCTTTTCTCATTATTCATCTCATTTTTGCTAGACCGTATTAAACAGAAGTCTGCACATTATCTTGGATTTTTATGGCTCTCTATGGTTTGCAAAGTACTTTCACATGCATCACCACCTTTAATCCTTGCAACAACTGTTGAGGGTATTATTAATAGCTCTACTTTATCTAAGAAAAAACTTAGCATCAAAAGGGATTAGTGAATTGCATAAGACTACACAACCACTAAATAGTAGGACAAGGTCTGGAACCCTGAACTTCTGTTTCCAAATCCAGAGAGGGTACTCCCCTCTACCACCCCATTCTCCCATGCTGCCCACCCCTGTGACATGTTCTTTCTTATAATTAACTTCACTTCATACTTTTCAAAACTTCACTCCTTCTTTAGGGAGTTATTTTCCATCATATGTCAGATAGAAACGCACAAAATTACCCTTTTTTCAGGTCAGAAACAGAAATATCAGCAATTTTACATAGTTCAATCTAATGCATACAGAACGCCTATAAAGATATTTGATAATTTGCAATGCTGCTCATATATAAATGTCTGGTTTTAAAGCTCACTACAAAATTTTAACAAGGTTTTTTCTTCTTTTTTCTTCTTTTTGAATCTTCAGTTCTACATGTTAGCACTTCTGGCTGTGTCTACACAAACACACACACACACACACACACACACACACACACACACAGGTTACCTCAGTTTGATAGATTTAGTTAAGCCAATTTAAATAAAATCATCCAATGCGTTGTTTTGAGTGAAAATCATTTGCTTGTTTTGGTTTTGCAATGAATAAATCAATACAGTTAGTTTGAAAGAGTTCATTTGTATAAAAACTGTGTAAGTGATGCAGCCGAGAAAAGGTGTTTGTAGGCAGCAGTTCGAGAGCCTTCTCAGATGACAGAAGGTCCTTTTGCAAGGCCTTGGGATGCTGAGAGGAAGGGAAGAGTGGTCATGTTCCGATTGCTCTCATTTCCTGCCCTCTCCCTGGGGAGGCATGGATATCATAAAAGATCCTGGAATGAACTTTTCTGAATCTCAAAATAATTCTCTTCCAACTTTTAAGGAATTGGTAAAATTTAGGTTTGATCTTTCAAAACAAAACAAACCAAAACAGGCTGTCCATCACTGAAGAAAAAAAATCACACCACCCAAGCCATAAATTCAATAAATTTTGGTCATAGGTTTTATAATGGTTCTAACCAAAGTTATATTTTTTAAAACAGCATGACATGTACTTGACTAAGTTAAAACTTGGAGAGAAAAATAAAGGCAAAAAGAGTAAGACACCTATATTTAAAGCTATGTGAACAGACACATTATGATTGTTTAAGATATAAGTAGCCTACTTAATTACACTGAATTCTATAAGATGTATAGCAAGTTTTCTAAGACATGATCATTATTGCATCTTAAACTATACTGTGATTAATATTCATTAATGCATGTTATTATGCTATTAATTAATTTTCATATTTAATAAGAATTATCATGTATTAAGTAATTCATTCACTAGTTAAATATTTACTCATTTGTAAACACATACTTGTTGAGTACTTATAATGGGTATACCAAGTTTTGCAGGTATTTTGCATTCCTGGGTACATAAGATATATAAGGTTTTAAAGCAGTTATTTACACAATTCACATGGATTATTAAAATGAAAATTGTTTATCAAGCTTTAGATGTAAGTTCACATCTTTCAGTTTTTCGTAGGGTCAATATCTATAGCCACACATTTTTCAGCAATGTTTTATATTTATAAAAACCCTGATAGAAGAACAAAGTATATTCCTCATGATTAGTTTTAAAAATTATCTTATTTAAATTAAATTGTGCTTTTTATACTTGCTATTTTAAGAAATAAATATGACCATCACATAATGTTTCAAAATTTTTAAATTTAATTATAAGATATATTAATGAGATCTAAGAAGTTAAAAATTTACCTAGGTTTTATACTAATTTAAAATAGGATTTTCACATTGATGATTTAAAAATAAGGCATTAGTGAAAATAACAATATATATAATCAGGAAATTTTGCAACAAACTAATCAGAGAAAGTTGGATGAAAAATAAGATTTTTTAAGAAGTATTTAGGAAAAAATATGAGATAAAAATAAGCAATTGATGACTTTTAAATTGGAAATGAATCTGAGTTCTTGCGAAACCTAAAGTAATTTATATATAGTATTATTAATAAATAGGGATATATTGTAATAGTGATGTGACTCCCTGAATCACAATCAAGAATGTTCTAGCAATTCATGCAACAGACACTGCTAGACAATGTTCTAGCAATTCATTGTAGGGTTACTGTGTTACCCAACTGATATGGAGGAAGATCAATGTATTTCTTGCTGCCACAGGGTCTCCAATATTGATCAAAGGTATGGATGCTCTATAAGTCCCAATGATATGGGGATGTCTCCAACTGAAGCCTGAGTTATCACACAAAAAGCCATCACTTCAAGGTAGTTAGAAATTCCTTCCACCCAGGCAACTATCATGTTATTATAATGCTGTATAACTACAGATAATAATAAATATCTTATATTGAACTCTCTATATGTAAAAATATCTTGATCCCCTTTTATATTTAAAAACAGAATTTTGAATAAAGGTAATAGAGAAACAGCATGATTACTATATCATCTCAATATTACAACTTCATCTTTAGCATATCTAGATAGTAATAATCATAATGTGCTTTATTAAGGCCAAGAACAAAAAATTTTGGTGAAAAGCTATAGGACGTGATGATCTACTTTAATAATAGGATGGTCGTGAAGGTCTTATTTTCACGAGGGCTCCAACCTGTCAATATGTGAGCAGCAGGGGTTTTCATTAACATATATCAAATCCTCCTGCAGAGATACCCAAGCTGCTGGTCTCTCTGGCATAAGCATGTCTTTTGGCACTTTGTTGATCAGACCTCTGGGAGATCAGGAGGAAAGCATATTCAGTAAATGATTCAGAATTTTAGAATTCAATTTCCTTGCCAAGAAAGGAAAATCAGTCTTTGGGGGGCTGAGAAGCTCACATATTTACACATGTATTTACTTGAAGAAGTATAGTACAAATTCCCAGAACTCTTCGAAAAATAGGAAGACTGTTTTGTGGTCATATTTGGCAAAAGGACTAGAGTTTCAATGTCATGACAGACAAATATTACAAAAGTTGAAATAAATGAAATCAGACCTTTTCCTTATTTATGCACCCCAAATGCTTCAAATGATTCATAATATTTCTGCAAACGACCACAAGTCCACAAACTAAAGTTGAAAGATATTAAGTTAGATCCAAAAGAATCCTATTTGGATAAGGTAAAAAAAATTTCTAAAATGAAAACAAGACAAAATACATATGGTATTGTAGGCCCATTTTATCACTTACATCAGCATACAGTTCTAAGTGAGATAAGTTTCAGGAAATATCAGAAAGCTAATTTAATTGTACTTATTCCCAGTATCCTAAATTATGCAATACATACTATTGGATCTCAAGAAATAACAGCTGAGAGTGATATATTATAAAATTTTTGTAAAATAAAATTATTTTCTAATCTGTGTTGTTCTAAAAAAGATGGAAAGTTTCAAGCCTGTAAATCTCACACAAAAATTTGTATTTAATTGTTGGACTAGATATGTCATCAAGTTTATTATTTTTCTGGAAATTCTGTTCTAAAAAATGTTATAGACAATTTTTTCTGTAGAACACTACCATTGGAAAAGTGTTACCAATTAAAATATCTGAATAAGTACTAAAACATACAAAGAAATAAAATAAAAGAAACCATACTTCCTGTAGCAAAGTAAGCTTTGACTACTGAACTCTAAAAATAAAAGTTAATAGGCATGGCTAAATTATAGTCATGCAGATTTTAAGACACGTAGGAACTTTAGATCTATATCGACCTTAAATCTGTCTACATTTCTGGTTGACTAACTACCAAAAGCTATAAATTTCTCTTCATAGAACTCTTTCACTGGTGTAAGAAGAAATTAAGCTCTTTTATGCTATTGGCTAAAATGCCATGTATGAAAATTTTGTATATCCAATTAATCTACCAAGTAGAGTAATACTGATTCATAAATGAATCCATGCAAAATACGGGGAGAAAGAACAATGAAATAGTATACAAAGTACAATCACTCCTGTCTCCTCTAAAGGCATCTTCCAAAACTCATTGGGTCCAATTTTCTGGAGTGTAGGAGAAATCAGCTGGTATAAACTATATGGTGTCAGATTGTCAGATTCCCCAAGAAGGAGTTTTTTCACAGATTTTTACTATAAAATGTGAATGAAATTAACTGAATGAAATATCTAGGTTAGAAGATTTCTAAAAATTAGACAATTGGAACAAATTATAAAAGAAAGTCCATTTTACTGTCCTTTCTTCACATCACTGAGTAAAATTTTGACATGCCTACTGTGTATGAGGTGATCCACCAGACCACAGTAGTTATTTAAAAGATATAGGGAGAATATATGAGAGACTAGATTGTAAATAGAGGCTTTTTTGTTGCTTGTAATAAGTTCAGGCAATGGCAGTGAGAACACACAAGAACTTGTTTATCTGATACCTACTTCCCTCCTTTTCTACTGTGGTTCAGTCAGCTGAACTGTATTTACTTCACCATAGCTGCAGAAAGAAAAGGCCAGAGTTTTCTCCACCTTCTGTTTTCCACACTCACTCTAATTGACAGCACACACACACACACACACACACACACACACACACACACACAGAGCGAGAGAAAGAGAGAGAGAAATAAAATAACAAAGTTCTCAATGTATTGTTCTATAAAGAGTCTATAATTTTACTTTAGTTCTGTTTACTTTCAAGAGAAGATAGCAAGCAGTTCTTAATATACTGGGATCCAAAAAAAAAAAATTAGAGTCCCTTTTCTGAAGAAGTATAACTGGATATTTATTCGGTGTGCTATTTGAGCCAATGCTTCTCTATCTACCTGTGTGAAATTGGACAACGTGATAACCATTTCAAAAGAGGTAGAACAGTAGTAAAATTTGAGTCGAGCTTTTTTATTAGATAGAGGAAGAGAGAACATTTCACATGGGGAAAAATGAGCAGTCTACACACAGGAAAATAAGAATAATTATTTTTGTTTGAAGTGTGCAGAAATATTAAAAGTAATGATGATATCATAGTTGGAATATTTGGTTGTAGAACCACTATGACCATTTCAGATAATTGTGGCTGGAAAAAGAAAGAAGGCCTCAATGTTGTGCTTGATTATTTTTAGTCCTAAGTCTGGATAAAGCTCTTTTCTACAAAACTGAAAATCATCCTCAGAGTATTTCAGAGGGTGGACTAAAGTCTTGAGCATAATTGGGCATACTGAACCAGTAGAACTCTACTAACCAATCGCTTTCAATAATATTCCCTAATAATAGCCACGGGGATTCTCTACCCCTTTCACTGGTTCACTTGGAGAAGTTCAATCCTGATCACTTAAGGTCTTGTCCACAAATTCCTTAATTAAAACGTAAAGAATATCATACCTATTAGAGTCCATGTTTTTCCTGTTCTGTGGCTGAACTAGAAGGGGACCAAGAAGTTACCAGAGCCTTTTAGCTCTCCTCGTCCCTCCATAAAAACATTTAACCTTAGTTAGAGCTACTTGATCACTTGCTATAAATAAGCTAGATGTTTGGCTGCTAATACTCTTTCAGATATTAAAAATGATCTACAGTTTAAAATACAGACTTGAGCTAGTGCTTTAGGTAAGTTAATTGCCAGTGTGATGCTTGCAGCAGGCTATATCTGGAGATAAAAATTTATTCATAAAAACATTTTAAAAACAAGTAACTCATACTAATGTTCATACATTGCTTAATTCCTCTGGTAATTTCTCTGTTATTATACTTTTTCCACAACCGTGAAAGATACTGGCCAATTTAGACTCAAAAAGTGTTAGTGAATTAATTCAGGAGGAATGTCTTCTAATATGGAAATATTCAGTAAAATGAGCCTACAAAAATCTTGGGTGAGGCTAGTAGTTGCTTGAGGATAAGAGATTATAGCATTGCTTGTGGATAAGACAGTAGCTGGAAACAATGTATGTTGTGTTGTAATTGTGAGCACAGGCTTTTTATCTTAAAAAGGAGTCACCAAATATGATTCGAAAAGAATAAATAATAAAATACTAACAAGGCCAGAAAAGCAATTATAGTACGTCTTGATCTGAGATAGAATAGAAGCTCTTGAATAGAAAATAATAAACTTGGTTTCTTGTGATTAACAACATCAAATGAGACCATACCATTATGGCAAGAAGCAGTATGCTATGTTCCCTCAATTTGCAAGCATAGACCAGAGGTCAATGACTGTTTGACATATCACTAAGCACATATCACCATGTATGTTTTTTCTATAATTAGATAAAGTGGCTTAGAATGTGCTGGGTTTTTTTGGAGAAATTTATTGAGGTAGAAATATGACCCCAGAATAAGCTTGAAGTCTTTATTGTGCTTTTTGAGACGTCACCTTACATACCTACTTTTGACAAGCTTAATATCAGCCTTTGTGAGTTAAACTCACCAAATATGGCCTCACTGGGACCAACTTATGCTACCTCTTCTCGTCTTACTCCTACTTGCCAGAAACAAACACACTTTAAAAATGTTAAACCAGAACAGGTATAAAAACTGTTTTACATGAGTCATGGGTTACCATGTCAGATCTGATATCATATAGATCATATATTTTATTTCACTTTAATAGTCAGGATATCAGCACGTGGCTAGTACGAATGTCCCCATTTTACAGAAGAGCAAATTGAATTGTAAAGAATATAATGAATGTACCATGGTCATTCAGTTGATAAATGGCACTGTCAAAAGCCCTTTCCAAAGCATGTAGGTATACAGCCTTAACTGGCTAGGGTCCTCTATTGGGTTATTTGTAAAACTCAATTTGGTGCAGTCAAGAGGTGTTCTTTGTGAGCACTGACTACTGAATGATGAAGCAGTGCACAGCACGACCGTAAAAAGAGATCTGTGTGTGAAATGTAAATCTCTGAACATGATTTAAAAGCTTGAGGAAAATGTCATCATCTAAAAAGGGTACAATATAAGTAACCTCAAAACTTATCACCAGGCTTATGACCAGATGAAACAGCAGTAATTTGATATTAGTAAGGCGCATTAATATTTGAAAATAGCATCCTTCAATTTGTATCAGTATTTTTCAGGACAAAGTCAAAGTTTTTCACCTTATTCATTGAAGAAGTAGGCTTGGTAACACCAAACTTTAAAATTTGCCTCAGCCGGGCTTGGTGGCTCAGCCTGTAATCTGGCACCTTGGGAGGCTGAGGTGAGTGGATTGCCTGAGCCCGCAGGTTCGAGACCCACCAGGACAACTTGGCGAGACCTCATCTCTACAATAAATAAAAAAAATCAGCCGAGTGTGGTAGCGCGCACTTGTAGTTCCAGCTACTTGGAAGGCTAAGGCAGAAGGATCGCCGGAGCCCCAGCAGGTCGAGGCTGCGGTGGCTGGGAGCAGCCACTGCACTGCAATCTGGGTGACAGTGAGACTCCAACTGAGATAAAATAAAATAAAATAAAATTTGCCTCAAACCACCCATTTTCAGTACAAAAAATACTCGACTGGGTGAGGTGGTTCAGCCTGTAATCCCAGCACTTTGGGAGGCCGAGGCAAGAGGGTTGCCCGAGCCCGGGAGTTCAAGATCAGCCTGGGCAACTTGGTAAGACCTCATCTTTACAATAAATCCCCAAAATTAGCTGGGTGTGGTGGCATGAACCTGTAATTCCAACTACTTGGAAGGTTAAGGCGGAAGGATCGCCTAAGCCCAGCAGGTGGTGGCCGTGAGTGTGCCACTGCACTCCAACCTCGATGACAGAGTGAGACTCTGCCTTAAAAAAAAAAAGGAAAAATAAAAAGAAATACTCTGTCTCACATATTCAAGGGTCAATCTGTTTCCAATAATTTTCTCTTTCTTTACCTGACGATGTATTCCTAGCAGCCAACCAGGAAAAAGTATAACAAGAATTAATAGTTTGGCATTTTAAAAAGGATTCCAGACTACTGTAGAAACCTCTCCTAAATCAGCATAAGACTCAACTTCAAGAATACAACAAAATCCACAAGGTGAAACGTTAGAGACTGGATGTGGTGGCTATACAAAATATAGCAAAAATACTGACACTTATTTTCTCATGCATCAAATCCTTCTGAAATGTGTATTGAAACACCTCATCTGTTTACAATATTTCTTTATAAGTTGAAGGTACAGGAAAACAAAGACCGAATTTTCTGTAATTAGAGATTGCATGGTCTATGATTTCTGAGCCTACTCTGGACACTGTGCTAATTGCCACAGGGACACTGATGATGATGACAGAGATGGCATTGACGATACTGAATACATGTTGTTTCATATTCACAAGAGCCTTTATCTTTATTCTGACAGACCAGTGTGAAAATGAGGCCAGGGAAATGAACTCGATCAAGGACACAAAGTTAGTCATTAGTGGGAGAAGGAGGCAAACCCAGGTAATCTGAGTCATGTGCACCCTTCCTGCTCTTAAGGATTACTAGAATCTACTGGAGGAGAAAAGAATTGATGTAAATAATCTCACATAGAAGTATGTAATTTTAACTATGATGAACACTATGAAGAAAAGGAGATCTGGGCCGATAGCAGGGGCTTACACCTATAATCCTAGCCCTTTGGAAGGCAGATGCAAGAGGATTGCCTGAGACCAGTCTGGGTACTTGATAAAACCTCGTCTCTGTAATAAATTAAAAAAAAATTAGTCAGGCTTGGTGGCTCACACCAGTAGTTCCAGTCACATGGAAGGCTGAGGTGAAAGGATTGCCTGAGGTTAGCAGGTCAAGGCTGCAGTGGTTCTGAGCATGCCACTGCACTCAAGCCTGGGCAATAGAGTGAGACTGTCACTCAAAAAAAAAAATGGAGAAGGAGACCTGGAATTATAAATGCATACAACAGGGAATACTGAACTGGGTTCTGCACCTTCCTCCCACAAATGTGTGTGCTCACCTGCTCTATCTTCTGACATGTCCTGAAATCACAGGGATACATTGCTACTGCTGCAGTCACGTAAAAGTCCTCGATACACACCCAGGGGCCTACTGTGCTGACTGTTTTTGTCCTCATGTGACTCTAGGTCACACACAAACCAGGTCATACTTCCAAGCTTTGCAAAATACCTCTAACATTTCACCTTGTGGATTTGCTGTTTCCTGCCAGAGACATGGTGAATCACCTGTTTGGCATCTAGGCATGTACACAAATGTGGGAGAGAGCGAAAACCCCAAGGAACACCTTAGACTCATGGGAAAGAAGTGCCAGCGGAATAAGTTATTTTCCTTTCCTAATCCTGATGGACTACTCAGGGAATTTATCAGGACTCTCGGAAGAAAGGTGAACTCGGAGACCAAGTGATTGGCTCAGTCAACATCAATGGTGAACTGAAGAAAGAAAATATGGTAGACATACACTATGGAATACTATGTAGCCATTGAAAAGAACAAAACCATATCTTTTGCAGCAATATGGATACAGCTAGTGTCCATCATTCTAAGTGAATTATCACAGAAACAAAAAATTGAATATAGTGTGTTTTCCCTTATAAGTGAGCACTAAGCACTGAGTACACACAGGCACAAGGCTAGGAGCAAGAGACATTGGGCACTCCAAAGGGGGACGGGAAGGCAGAGGGAAAAAAGCTGAAGAACTACCCAATGGGTACCACATTCACTACCTGAGTGACAGGCTCAGTAGAAGCCCAAACCTCGCCATCTTGCGATACACCCATGTAACAAACCTGCACGTGTATTCCTTGAATCTAAAAAAAAAAAAAAAAACATTGGGGGGAGTGGCTTAGTTGCTTTACTTTATTCTTTTTATTTATTTCATTTTTATAAAGAAATAAAAGAAAATCAGTAGGAAAAATGAAGAGAAAAATGGATCTCTCCCTCAAAAAAATTAAAAAAAGAGAAGCTGGGAAGGCTCAGAAATATATTCCCTTGTATTTGTTGTCTCTCTCCTTTAATGCTTAACTTTCATTTTCTTTGCTTGCTTTCCAGGGTTCCACTTCCTGGGGAAAATGTCTATCCAAACAAAATACAAAAACTGACTATTAAGTTTGCAAACCCATCCTAGAAAAAGTGCTACACACCTCATTGCTGAATATCACTATGGTCACCTCCAAAGTACTCCCCTTGGGAAGCTATGCACCAGTGCCAGCACCTCACCCAGCCATCAAAGCAGTTTTGGAGCTCTTTTTCTGGAATGGCCATCATAACTGACATCATATTACCCTCAATGTCCTGAATGTCATCAAAATATCTTCTTTTCAATATTTTCTTTATCTTCGGGTAAAGAACGAAGACATTGGTGGCCAGATCAGGTGAGTCGGGAGGGTGTTCCAATACAGTTATTTGTTTACTGGCTAAAAACTCCCTCACAGTCAGTGCTGTGTGAGCTGGTGCATTGTCATGGTGCAAAAGCTCCTTTGGGACCATTTCTGTACACACCTTTCTCATGTCAAGATTTTCAGTTAAGATTTTCCTGTTTCTCTATTGATGTTTATTGGATCTGTTATGCTTCTCACTGTCAGGGGACAATTTAGACACACAATAAGACAAATTTTTGCAATGTTTCCATCAGTTCTGCTCATTATTGGTTGTTCTGACCCCGCTTCATCAGTGATGCTTTCTCTCCCTTCAGAAAAATGTTTAACCCATCTACACACTGCCATTTTCTTCATGGCATTGTCCCCGTAAACTTAAACTAATATGACCCTGATTTCACTTCCACTCTTGCCAAGTTTAACAAGAAATTTAATGCTTGTTTTTTGCTCTAATTCAAGCTCCAACATTCTCGCGATAGCACACAAAAACTTGCAACAATAATGAATGCCACTCAGCAAGACACCGCCACACATCGACATGAACACAGCTGTGAGACACTGATGTACCAAGATTATGCAACGTTACAGAGTTGTTTGTACAATGCTGCCAATGTTAAGTGCACAGTAGTAAGTTTGAAAACTTAATTGTCATAGCATGTATCTACACTTTTATGTCAAGATCTATTTTCTAAGGAACCAAGACAAAAGGAATTAGGGGTACTCACTGAGTCTGAGTGTCCAGAAAAGCTTCCCTGAGAAAAAATACATTTGCCCTAAGGTTTTCCTGCATAGACTAATTGAAGATGGATGTCAGGAGGTTTGGAGGTGGGAAGGGTAGGTAAAAACTCAGGGCATGTTTTGGTGCTTCTGAAGAAATTTTTTTAAAAGTAGGAAAAATGATGTGGGAAAATAATAGTAAAGTTATTGACATTATAAGCAAATTATCACTCCGAGTATTTTGCAACTATTATCACATCTAATTTTCACAACTCACTTTAATAGGTACCAATTGTAGTCCTATTTTATAGATGAAGAGAGGCTGAGAAAGTTTAGGAAAAGAGTCCAGCATTTTATAAATGGAGAGGAAACAGAATACTTAGGAAAGCAGACTTTAGAAATAAACTCCCGGGGTTGGACTCTCTGCTTGTCTACGTATAAGCTGTGTGACATTGAACTCTCTATAATGGAATTTTTTCATCTATTAAATAGACCAGTAATTGTATCGGTAACCTAGTATTGCTATGGGATTACATAAATATTTGCAAAACGTTTTAAGCAGTTTTAAGTACTTTCAAGCACTGTGTAAGTATTTGAGAAAGGATACAGTCAGTTCAAGCAAAATTATGAGTCTAGATCCCATACTTGATCCTGTCTGTGTTTTAATTATGTAAACAGTAATAGATAAGGTTAACAAGGCAATGGAAAGAAAGATAATGATTAGCAATGATTTAGCAAAGTAAGTACAAAGTAGAAAACTAAAAGGGTATTTAGTAGCATGAACCTAATAATTCTTAAGTACTGTTTTCATAAAACATAATATCCTAAAATATGGACATGCAGCTTTATAATATTGCTAAATTCAAAAAATATATATAACAAAAGATAGAAGAATGTAAATCCTATTCAGTGTAATAGTCTGAGGGGATTTTACATAGAAAGCACAATCCAGACAACAATGAAATGTTGTACTCTTGCAGGCCTAATGGATGTGTTGAATTTACTGTGGCTTCCCCTGTTTCACGAGGACATGTGGAACATATTGAGCAGTGAAAGGGTACATTTAGGGAACGATAAAGGTCTAAGAGCAAGGGGTTTGTGTTGTTGGAGACAAATTTAGCCAGACCCACCCAACTTAATTCACGAGAAAGGAAGACCAGAATGGAAGCTACAATATTTGTCCTGACGATATAATTAGTTACATTATTTTTACTTGTTTTGATATGTGTCTTAATTAAGTTTGTTTCTGTTGAAGACATTGTAATGCTTTCCTTTTCACAAAAAAAGAATCAAAAGCATTTAAAATATATACAAAAGGACTAAAACTTCACAAAAGTGCATGGAAATTTAATAATAGCAGGATTCCTGAAAATATTTACACCCCAACACGGTTTCTATAATGGTTCTTCCAGGCAAATAGAAAATCCAGAATTTTACACAGAGTATTTGCACCATATTAAATAACGGGTATCTGTAGTTTTTGAATATTATTTCTGGGACAGTTATGGGATTTGTTAAATAAATCTACATTTGAAATCACTAAGTCTTATTCATAATTCTCTAATTTTAAGGAAATGCAATTGAAGATGAAGGTATTTCAGCCCGTTAGAAGAGTGATTTTACATGCCTCTGTTTTAGGAAAATGGCCATCTTTCAATATAATATGGTTCTGAGATGCAGGTGAGAGATTTGTCCCACCCCTGACCCTGTAAGCCCCCCGCCACCCTCCCATACAAACTCAACTTCCCCTTTGACCTCAGCAGACCTAATAATCTGTTTCTCATTTGTAACTCTTCCTTTACCTAACTTAACAAGATTTTTTTAACAGATCTGCTCACAACAGCTCCCCTCCCCCTTCCTGACTGAACAAGGTGAATAATTCATTACATTCTCATATGCTTCTGGGATAACCTCTCAAGAAGACACTGAACTTAAGTGCTGGCTGTAGCTGCTAATCCAAAATAGTCATGGCAAAAATACCACTACAGCTGTTACATCCGTTGTAACAGTCTTACAAGTGGCAGCCCTAAGTGAGGATTGCTTTTGTTTTTATTTTTACCTTTGCACTGGAGGACAGTACCAGGCATTGGTACCAAGATTTCTCTACCAAGCAAATATTTTCTACATGATTCAAGAATTATTCTTCATGAATATTCTGAAGCAATTTCATTCAAGTTTGAAGTTTCTTCTGCTGCCTAACTATTTTTCCACAGGGAAAATGCATGGTCATATCACTGTATAAATATATGTATGTGTATAATACATATCTGTATATATACTAAACATATAATATATATATTTAATATCCATGCACTCATACATGTATATGTTTATATACACAAACCATATATACATGATTTTTTACACTTGATAAGAAGGTACCCTAGAGATATGAATTCAGATTATCTTCAAAAGATAGAGATATGTATTTGCAAGCCACATATATAGACATAAAAATTTTCATAATTTTATATAAATAAATGTGTATTTATTTATTTATAAAAATTCTCATCTGTAAGAGGTTGTATTTGATTTGCTTATCAAATATCTGAAGTTTGTACATGCTTGTAGGCTGGAGTAAACTGGGAGGAGATGAATAATTTTTCTGTTTAGGTTTTTTTCTAATACTGTGAACTATGGGATTGACTGAAATGTTAGTTTTGTTGGTATTATCCAATATCTATTTTATATCAGCAAAAGTATCACAATAATAACCCAGTAAGTTAAGAATTCCATTTGTGTTATAGGTTTATTTCTGCTTTTCAATCTTTCTCATCTGGTATAAATATAAACTCAGAACTCATTTAGGACATATAGTTTTCAATTGGGAATGTGTGGGTTGTTTTCTTTGCATGGTGCATGGTGAATGTATAATAACTTGGTTTGGTTTGATAAATTGCCACAATATAAAAATAAAACTGTGATCTACACAGCAGTCTTGCGTGTGATTTAGAGTTGTTCTGTACTCCTGGACAGTGCCCTTGGCAGTTAAAGGTCTACTTTTGATATGCAAAATAATGTTTTATTTTAACTTTCCATTTCATTTGTGGAATGAGAACTTTTAAAAGTCTCTTTTTATTAGCTATTTTAATATTGTATCACTTTTACTGTGTTTATTTGAAAATTTTTTTGGAAACCTTATATATGAATGTATAGTTTTTTTGTCAAAAAGTAGGAAGATGGACTTGCTTATGAAGTAATAAATTTGTATCATATTATCTTTATGTGTCATAGGTGAGAAAAATGTGTTAACATTTTATCTATACTGTCAAACAGGTTTTAATGAAGTAAAAGCATATTATAAACAGAAACAATTAAACCAACTACAACAAAATGTACTGTACTGTTCTGCATCTCACTAAATAACTAGCTAGAGCCTCACTGGGGCTTAGTCACCTGCTGAGACACTTCCTGGATGTGTCACCTTGGCTAGTCAGTTGAGCCCCTTACACCTCATGGCAGGAGGCAGTCTGAAATAGAACAGTAGAAATAAAAAGAGGAGGGAAGACTCAAGACTATCTTAGCAGGAACTTGACAGAAATTTGTGATTGGCTGAATGTGAAGGAGAATTAGAGAAAAGAGTTTATGTTCTTTTGGATAACTGTGGTTATGAGATGGCGAGATTACTAATGGAGATAGAGAAGACACAAGGAGAAGCAGGAAGGAAGATTTCATCTTAGCACAAGTTAATTTCGAAAGGGATTTGAGATATCCAGGAAGAAATGTCTAGTAGGCACCCTTGAAACAGATATCTAGATCTCAGGAGACAGAGGTCAGGTGAGGATGGAGATGTGGATGAATATAATGTCTCAGTCATACTTTGAAAGGTCTAAAATCTAGAGAAAATTACAAGAATGGAGATCTGATTCAGAAATAGCCTAGATAAAAGAACCAAATAGCAAAATCTTAATGGGAACAACCTTTTCAGGTTTAGGCTAAATGTAAAATGAGTGAATACTGAGAAAACGTAGTCAAGGTGTAGGAGAATGAGAAAAGATGTCATAACATAGAAGGCAGATACTCAAGAAGGATGGGATAATAGTATGTAAAGAGGTGAATAAAGAGATAAAATCATGTCTGGAAGTATGCTACAAAATTTATTCATTAGGAGATCATATTTGACCATAGTAGAAAAAGTTTTTGGTAATATGCTGGGAACACTAGATGGAACAGCTTTGAGGAGTAAATAACAAGAAAGTGAGGGAAATACAACATTAATAGTCAATATAGTGATATTGCTGTTTTATGAGGTCAGGTTTTTCAAAAGTTTTTTTAATTTTTATCTGTTACATGGACTTATAAATTTTTAAATAATAATAGAGTCAATCTGTTCCTAAAATTTTTCAGATTCTAGTATTCTTTAAATTTTATTTTTAGTATTTATTAAGTTGAATTGTAATAAAGTGACATTTACAAACTAAATCTCAATTTTTGGTCACATCAAATTAAAATGAAAACATTCCAGAATAGTCTCATGTGATCTAAATGGAGCTTCTCCTCTTTCTTGTAACACTGAAATTAAACTTCAACCCTTCTAAAAATCACTTAAAGACTTAGTTGTTTTTTCATTATTACTTTTGACTTTTTAACTCTCAAAAGCAGCAAATCAATAAACAAATTTGTATGTACTTACTGAGTTTAAAAGAATAGTTTCTATCCTTTCTTAGAATATCTGTAAACACAAACATTTATTTCAAATGTACTCTTTTTTGTAGAGAGTGAATAACACATTTCTTGAATGTAAACATGTGTATATTATTTCTAAATAATAAATATAGATTCATCGTCCTAGATCTAAGTTGTATGTTTTTGTAGAGCATAACCAGGTCCTTCTGGGATAGTCAGTTGTCTCTGAGTAAAAATTAAGTACTCATGGAGATACTTTTGCTCTCTGGATTTAGTGATATATTGCAACTACAACACATTAAAGTGAATACATTTCCCCAAGTGGTTATTTATACCTCTGGAATAGTGTGCACATAAATCAGAATAGTACCCAATTGTCATCATTATCATTTCTCTGTTTCCTCCATAATGCTTCCTATTGTTATTACACACTGGTATGACCTCACGTTTCTGAAAGCTGGAGATGAACTATTAAATACCATTGTCATTGGTGGACAGAGGTAATACTCCCACGTACAGAACTTTACATTTAATGTTTTCTGACTTCATTGTAAGAGAGAGGACTCTCTCAAAAATGGAATTTGTTTATTTAAAAATTGTGTATTTATTCTTCTGTGTTTAAACTTCAGTCACCTTCAAAGTACTCCTCACTTGATGCAATACATCTATGGAGATGTTTTTTCCACTGCTCTAAACAGTTTTTGAACTCATCAATTTTGAACCCTTTGGTTCTTCTGTCATTTTTTGTTTCACCTCATCCACATCAGAAAAACATTTCCCTATGAGGACTTTTTTATCCAGGGAAACAATTAAAAAAGACACTTTGGGGCACAATCAGGTGAATAAGAAGGGTGGGGCACTAGGGTCATGCCAATTTTTGCCAAAAACTGCTGAACGCTCAGTACAGTGTGGGTGGGAGTCTCATAAATCACCCATGCTGAAATGGGCAAATGCATTGAAAGAATGTCCCCCCAAAATTCACTGAAGCCGAACGCAACCACTCACAATAATGGATTCCTAGAGGGGGAAGCCTGTACTACAAAGAACCCACCTTCCAAATGATAATTCTTTTTTTATTTTTATTTTTTGAGTTTCCCTTGTATAGCTGGCCATAATCGGTAAAACAAATAGTAAAAAGAAAGGCAACATAATAATCATGGGTCTACATGGAACCTCTTATAAGCATATTCTCTATAACTATAAAAATGAGATCATTGCCCAGGATCCTTCTTTCTACTTTAATTATCAGTGAATAATGTCATGATTGTTATGTCTCAGCCATACTTGGCAGGACAGAGAGAAGAATCTGTATTCTTAAATATTGTTTAGTAGCTTTAACTATAAATGAGGATTACTTTACAATAAAGCAACGTTGTTTCAGAAACAATGTTAACTTTGTGATTAATGAGGTGATGGATGAGGAACATATGACTGCTTCTAGGTGCATTCCAGCATTTTTCTTAACTTCAGCCTCAGCCAAAACTGTCAGTACTAATGACAAGATGACCAGATAATGTTTCACCTGTGAGTGGGGATCTTGACAGCAATTTAGAATTTCCAAAACTTCTACAAGGCACAGCTCTTTTGTAAAGCCAAGATTTTTTTTGTGTCTTCCAAAAAGCTTAAAAACAAATAGGATTGCAAATCTCTGAGGAGGAGAAGAAGCGATTCAATATGCACTCTTGGAAATCTTAGAAGTATAGGCTGATTAGCAGGGTGACTGTGTTGCCCAGAGACCGGAGCATGGAAACAAAGAATTTTGTCTTAAGAAGAATCCTAGCAATAAATGTGAGTCTAAATCTGAGTGATATAGTCATTCAAAATGCTGCAGCCTATAATTTTTGATGAAAACTTTTTGAAAAGTGTATCAAATTCTGTCATCTCATGGTAGACTTTAAACTCCTTGAGGTTAAGAACTATGTCTAATCACATCTATAAATTTTATAGTACTTGATAATCAGTGCTGTGGGTCCCGCCAGCCATTTGGGGTGAGGTTCTGGCTCAGGGAAACATTTTCATAAAGTCTCATTCTATGAACAACATATTCATTAAGAATAATAATTAACCATATATCTCAAAAATATTTTCAAAAAGTTGAATGGAAATGTAGTTCTTAACAGGAAAGATCTGTAGTTAAACTCAGATGTGTGCAGTTAGCAAATTCTTTTAACTCTTCCCTTCTTCTATGAAATGAAAATATAGAACTAAATATGGCAGATCCTCTCTAGCACACAGAAGCACTCTAGCATCATAATTTTTTAGAACAGAAGGAAACTTCATATGTCACCCAGCCTCAACTCTCTGTTTCATACACAAAAAAGTAAAATGCAGTGTTGCCTTGAGAAAGACCACACAGTTCTGTTGTAAAATCACAGAAATAACCAAAAGTCATAATTAATTTAAAAACTATTTTTATTCTGTAAAACGTACTTATCTGATGTTTTGCTAATACATCGTGGTTATATTTTATGACAACATTTAATGGAACTTTGTTGTGGCAATATTAGCCCAAATATTGCTAATAATACTAAGTGCTTCATATTATAAATACATCATCAGAGCAAAATATTCTGTTCTCCTTGTGAATGTATTATTTTCCAAAATATTTCAGTATGTTCAACATGACTGAGTAGGCCTAAAAGTCACTTTTGACTGCATAATCAGAAAACCAGCAAGTAAGAAATCAAAAAATAGGAAACTTGACGTCTTCTTTCCCAGTGGCACAGTGAACTCTTTACATGTTTGTCATTTAATCCATTCGTATGACCAAGCTAATTTTTTCAGTGTAAAATATCAAGAAACATCAATAATTTGTAAATATACATAATAATATAATTATTAATAAATAATTTAAGTTTTTCGAGTGTAAATTCTACTTATTCTTTTTCACTTTATTTAGTTGTTTCTTTGTTTGTTTTTAGTTGGAATCTCACTCTGTCACCCAGGCTGGAGTGCAGCAGCACACTCATGGCCACCACAACCTCAACCCGCTGGGCTCTGGCAATTCTTCCACTTCAGGGTTTCACATAGCTGGAACCACAGCATGTCACAAAGCCCAGATCTTTTTAAAAAATTGTTTTATTTAATTTAGAGATGAGATCTCACAAGTGGTCCAGGCTGGTCTTGAAACTCTGGGCTCAGGTAGTCCTCTTGCCTTGGCATCCCAAAGTGCTGGGATTACAGGCATGAGCCGCTGAGCCCAGTGTCCTTATTTAGATTTTTTAAAACATAACTCAGGCATGATTATAGTGTAATAACAAAAAAGTTAAATTATTTGAAAGCAGAATTGAAAGAAGATTGAAATGAGCTGCAAATATGCATGTTTGTATATTCCACATGCTCTCTAAACATTCTCTCTCTATATGTATACATATTCATTTCTGGATAATTAATTTTCAAATGCAGGGCTAGAAATGCTCCTCAATTATCCCATAGTAGAGCATCAAGAGTGAATTGGAGTTCAATGACCAAGGTAAGGGAGATGTTGGATCTGGTTTAAAGTGGACTCAGGCAAAACTTTTGGATAACTGATAGGGTGTCCACTTTAAGTGGGAGCTTACTGGTAAATAATATGTACAAAGTGGGAATACATTTTGAACTACAAATCTAATTTCACTTCAGGAATGGAAGATGAACTCATTATCAAGAATCCTTGCTGCCTGAGTAAGCAGAGGGCATTCAAAAAGGATGGCGGGAACCAAGGTAACTGTTTTCCAAAACAGCATCTAACATTTCAAAGATTTTTGTGAGGTCACTTTAATCCACATATGGATTGTATCATTTTTGACATTTTACTGAAAGTCGCAAACCATAACTTTCATGAAAAGTTCAGTCTTTAAAGATATTCTTTCCATGGAATGCCTTCTCATGCACCAGTGTGTGCTTATTTCACGAGAAGCTCTAAGTAGGGCAGGACATAGATAATTCATTTTCATCTTTCTATGGGCACAAAGGGAGTTATTGTCTCTGTAACATTCCCTTTTCGAAACTTGGAGAAAAATGCAAATCTGGATTTGTGGCGGTAGTTGTTTCATCTCTGTTTTCTTTTCCTTGAGTTTTTTCTTTTTGTGAAGAATTCTGCCTGCCGAGCTTGTGGTCTTTAGGAGGAGAAATGTTCTAAAACCAGTGAACCTTTTCCTTCTTCTGTCAAGCTGTGAAAGTTGTTAATAAAGTTATGTCTGCTGGACTTTAAAACATTTTGAAACACACTTCCAAACATTGTGAAATACACATAAAACAAAACAGATGAAGGTTTGCATCATTTGAAGGACTTTGCATGTCATAGAATTCAATTCAGTCCTCTGAGGTTAATTTTATTATTATCCTCCCATGTTTATAGAGGGGGAAATGGAAGCAGAGATAGTTAAAGTAGCTTGCAGGTTGAGCCACGGTTTGAACTCTTGCATTCTGGATCTAAAGACCATCTCTTCCCCATCATGATCCACTTTTTTATCTGTGGCTTTACCCATACAAAGTTTCCTCGTCCTCTTGTGGGTGCTCTTTTTCATCGAATAGCAACCGTTTGGGCTAATCAAATTTTATGTAGACAAGAAAATAGTCTATCACTGACTACTAATTCAAGAAAATACTTGTTTTTCAAAGAGAAATTTTCAAAACTTCTTTATGGGTAAGTAAGGCTGAGAATTTAACATTAAAAGTATGAACAATTAAAATACACCACTGAAGAACAAAAACAACGTAAACGAAGATATACATTAGAAAGGTTCATTTGGTTACAGTAGCAGGATGTCATGGAAACAGGTAACTAAATTGGACTCTAGAATCTGCCCCATAGACAGCAACAGAGGCTTTCATTAAGTAATTGTTATATATATACCCACTCTATCTTGTCATATGATTTCAAGATGTAACTATGTTCAGCAAACTAGCATATGATCTATGTTAATGAAAGAGACATTGGGGCAAGGAAGTATGAAAACTTGCATAGCAGCAAGTAGATTTCTTTTTAAGTTTCCTAGTTTACAAACTTTCAAAGAAAAATTAAGTAATACTTGGGGGCGACCAAATATTTCTGTGCAGATAGAACCTAAAACATCAACAAAGTGCAGAGAGTTTCATGATGACCACTGAGCCAGTAACTTGTTTTTCAGTTGTCAAATGTGTTACCATTAGTTATCTCAATAAATATTGCAGTTTTGATACTCCAGGCAGTAAAAAGTGATGTTTTCTTTCTTCTCTAATTTTGTCATATCTCATCTTTAAGATCACTGCTATGAAATTGATTTTCATATATAAAAACAATAGAGTAATTAAGTCAATATTCTAAACAAAAAATAAATAAACACAAAGCCTTTGGTGATTCTGATATCCTGCCAAAATTGATAATCACTACTATACTGGACATTGGTTGAGTTTTGGGACACCTAGAAACCAGACACTTTCTCATCTGTAGGCAAACCCAAAGTATGAGAGGGTAACTCTTGCACCCTTCCCCATTGTGTATTAAAGGGACACATATTCTTCAGAGAAATGCTCCATTTTGGACCAGGCAGTACCCCCTTATGGGTGCAGAAAAATAAAACCTATTTGTATTGACAGTTTAATCTACTTATGGATTAAATACAGCTCTAACCTTAATTGAAAAATGAGCATAGAAGATTGGAGAAGGTCCTGGACTAGGAATTAGGAAAAATTGAATTCATGCACCAAACTCATTGTCTAATTTGATACATGGCCTTGAGCAAATCACTTAATATCACCAACCTTTAATTTCCTTGTTTATAAAATGAGAAGTTAAGACTTTCTAATCCCCAAGGGTGCTTCTATAAGAAGAAGAACCATATCCCCCAAGTATCATTGAAAACACATTGACATACAGGGAGAATTTGTAACTGCTTTATCCTTTCCAAACTCACTGTAGATCAGACTGTAAAGTGACCACTGAAGCAAATCAGTTAATGCATTTTACAAAAACAGCACATGCACACGACATGGCTGTGACTTGTCTGTCTGCTGACAGACATCAGAGCTTGTCACTAGCACAGTCAATGGGATATAAAATCTTGAGGAATTTGCTGAACTGAGCAGGACACTACACATCACAATGGGAGCCTCAGACACTGGCCATGTCGGGTGCTGTCATCACTGATCGTGTTCCTGTTCTCACTCCAGTGCCAGCCAGAGAGTCTGTTTCTTTTATTAAAGCAGAGATTGTTCAGGTCAGATCAGATCTTAAGCAATTATCTTGACCTGACCAAGACTTCTCTTTTATGTTCAAGTTAATGATTTGTATTTTGAAAAAATATATGCCCCAGATAACTGGCTCTATCCTAAATTTGGTGCATTCAAACCCTAATCTTTCATGCTGTTTATCATCCGGGACAGGTACTGGAGACCTCGTCTTGTATCATAACTTTATATGCTGCTATGGAAGATGAATAAACTAATATACATTGCACCTGAAGGTGATTCAGATCTGACACTCAAGTTAGACACACAATTGTTCATGCATAGTTTTTGTTAGCATAGATACAAATATCTATATAGATACAGCAAAGATGTATTGTTTCTGGCCAGAAAAAGGAAGCAAAATAGAATGGATCCGACACGCAGGATGTGAAGCTTATTCTAAGTCCACAGAATCTTAGAATTGAAAAGGCCTGAAAAACAAGAACTAGAGCAAAATTAGTCTATAAGAGAGATTAGGCCACTTGTGTAAGGTCACGGGACAAAGGTCCTAGACTCCTGAGCCAGTGACCTTTTCACTATATATCGTAGTTACAGTGTCAAGTTATTTAAATATTTCCACTGAATATAAATGGTTCCAATTCAAAAGACACACCATCTTCTTTCATGCACCACCATGGAATGAAAACAAAGCTGTGGTTTGGGTTGACACTTGCAAACACAACGGAGTAAGTATCACTTACATAAAAATTGACATCTCTTCTCAAACATCATGCATTCCATCAACACTGAAGTCTTGCTTTGTGCCAGGGCTGTGCTAAGTGCTAGAGATACAAAGCTGAAAGGACATGATCCCTCCTCTTCGTGAATTTTCTCTCTAGTGAAGGAGACAGGCATAAAAATAAAAGATTGCAAAAAGATACGGGGCACGAGTGGTGATGAGAGCTCAGCAACAGGGCTGGAATTGTGAGAAGGAAACAGGTTATGAAGGATGTGTCTGTGGGAAGGATTTTAAACACACACTCTTGGCAAGTCAAGAGTCAGTAGATGACTTAAAGCAATAAAGTCAAGAGTCAGTAGACGACTTAAAGCAATAAAGTGACATGTACATGTTAATTGAGGAAAATTATTCTGGCATGCTTAAGTAATAGACAAGAAAAGGTGAGAGAGAGAGAGAGAGAGAGAGAGAGAGAGAGAGAGAGAGAGAGTAGGGGAACTAAGAGCACTTTAAATAGCCTACGAAGATGGTGAGCCTTAAATAAAAGTCATAACGTGTCTGAGTCAGGAGTTATTTCTTAGATAGACATATTAGTCTCAAATAATAGTTAGAAACAGGTTGTAAATTACTGGTGTGATTAATTATGGATGAATTCGAGTTATCCAGAGTAGAGTATGGAGGCTTTAATAGTGTAGAGCAAAGCTTAGGTTTAGAATGTAGATAAGTTCTGCCAAGGGCATCTTCAGCTTGAGATTCTTATGATTAAGGTAATAATGTTTAGAGTCAGTTGAATATCACTTCCTAAAGCTTGGAATGAGAAAATAATCACAGATTAAGTAGTCTTCAGCATGTAGTTGATGCCATGAGGGTAGAAGAGAGCATCAAAAGCAAAAAGAATAAAGATAGAATCACAGAAAAACATAGATGAAAGATTCAGCAATTCCTACAACTATGTCACAATCAAACAGCAGGATGTCATCTTCAGGATAAAAACTTTTTAAATTGTTCTAATTTTACCTGGAATTCTCCTTTATGGCTACATAACAATTCCAACACTTCCCAAAATCAGCCGAACTCTTTTGCATCAAAGTATCAAACATGTTTGGATCAAATGTTCATTATCTGTTCTCCTATTTCACAAGAACTTTTCATCGTTTGGATCTTATAGTCCCTATTTTTCTAAGTATTTTCTATTGTATAAAGAAAATTATTGTCAAAGTACCTACCACTACTACACAAAAAAGGTACTGATTGGTTGAAGCCCCAATCAAGCACCATGCAAAGTTAAAGAAAATGAGAACTAGTTAAAGAAAATGAGAACTAAGTTTGTTTTGGCCTTGATGATTCACTAATGAGTAAGAAACCCTCACAGTCACAGACTCTTGGGTTTCAGAGAGAAATGAAAGCAGCTACAGCATCCTTAATATGTGTTGCTACATCCCCACAATTCTGTGGGGATGAACAAAATTACGTCAAGAGTTTAACTTTTTCTCCACTGTCTCAAAAGGAAATGATGGCACATAAACGAAAAAAGAAAACAGACAGAAAAAAGTAAGAGCTGACAGTTTTTAATACAAAATATTTTATTGCCAGGATTCTATCTGCATTTCCTAATAATGGGCAGGTCTGGAAAAGCGCAGCGGAATCTCTGTCAGTAGGAAAGGACTTTGAGAACACTTTTAGGGTGACATAAGTGTTGGGAGTTACCACCCAGTCTGTGAATCTCTGCCAAAGCCATTAAAGCTTAACGTGAAGAAGAACCAGACAGTTTCCTTTATTTCAAAAAGACACAAAGCATGTTAAACAATAAGGAGAAATATTTCATAATGATAAAAAAGTACATGAGAGATTCTAACTCTTCTAAGTTGTATACACAACATAAATTCAAAATACATAAGCAAAAAGAAAAGAACAGAACTAATGAAGAAATGGATAAACCTGTACTCAGACAGGGAGACTTTACATAATTCTCAATAACTAATAAAGTAAGTAGACAAAATACTTAGTAAGAATATCAAAATTAGACCAAATTTTGTAATTGAATTGTTTTGGATCAACCAATAGAATTTTTTCCCCCAGGGCCTCCTTTGGCATTTTTTGGGCTAAGTGAATTTTGGGGGCTAAATCAAGTTTAATAAACTTCAAAAAAGAGAAATAGCAGAGTACATTCTCTGGACACAATGAGATTAAGCTAGGACTCATTAAGAAGAACTTAACTAGAACACTTTCAAGTGTTTGGAAATTAAACAATATGGTTGTAAATAATACTTTGATCCAAGAAGAAATAAAAATAAACACATCACAAATTGTGGGATGCAGATAAAACTGTTCTGAGGATCATTTGTACTTTTAGCAAACATATCAATTAAAAAGAAGGCTGAAAATCAAAGATATAAATGTCCATGTTAAAAGGTTTGAAAAAAAAACACTAAAAGAGAAGAAAGAAGGAAAAATGAAGGTTAAAAAAATAAAAAGAAATAGAAAGCAAGTGTTCAATAAAGAGACTCAAAGAAGATTTAGGAAAGAATTTTAAAAATCAATGCACTGCTAATAAAACTGGTTAAGAAAATATAAGAAAGGCACAAGTTACCTATATCATGAATAAAATATAAGAAGTCCTCAGATCTAAAACAAAAAAGTTGAGATAACATATTTCACGTCAATATATCTGACAACTTAAATACATTAGACAAGTGCCTACAAACAAAAACTTACCAAAAAGAAAGTGATACTTAGAAAATCTGTACAGTGGTATATTTACTAAAGAAATTAAATTTGTAACTAGAAACTAGCCCCAAACTAAATATCTGGCTCAGATTGTTTCACAGATGAATCACCTCAAACATGTAAGGAAAAAATAACAGAGACAAATTTAAACAATTCCATAGAATAGAAGAAGCAGTGACACTGTCCATCTCTATATTGATGCTAAAGTTTCTTTTGTGCCAAATTCAGAAAAGGAAATTATAAAAAGGAAAATAATAGGATAATCTGTCATAAACACACACACACACACACACACACACACACACACACACACACACACACTATATGTATATATATGGAGGTTTGGTTAATGTTTAAGAAATCAGTAAGCTCAAGTCATCGCATTAAAATAATTCAAGGAAAAAATAATATGATAATGCCAACAGATACAGAAAACCCTTTGAGAAAATACAACATTCATTCCCATTTTTTAAAAGTTAACAAATTAGGAAGACAAGTAATTTCCTTTATTTCATAAGTATCTATTTTTTAAAAAAACAGAAAATAACGGGGTTAAAAAAAAAACACTCTCTTATTTATTATACCAAAAGTATCAGTCAGTGCTAAGCAAAAAGAAACTGAAGTTATAACAGTTGCAAAAAAAAAAGATAATGCATTTACTATTAAAACTGTGATTTTAGACCATACAAAACAATTATAGTTAAATGTTTAAATCTGAAAGATAATTTAGGAAGAACACTGAATAAAAGTTCAATAACCCCCATATCATTGTATTTATATATATTAGCATTAATCTAGTAGACATGAAATTTTTAAATGGCACAATATGTAATGACAAACATAAAATTTCTAGAAATAAAGCTATCTCAATATGGACAGAAAATTAGAAAGTATTATCAGAAAAATATATATATATTAACTAGATGGAGTATTTACCATTTTCTAGACTGGAAAACTTGATTCTGTAAAGATATCAGTGTTCACAAGTTGATTTATGACTTCAACATAATTGCAATTTAAAAAAACTCAGTAGAGTTTTCTAATAACTTGACAAGATGATTAAAATTTATACAAAGATTCAAAGGGCCATGAAGAGTCAAGATAAATTTAAGAAGAAAAAAAAGTTCAAGAACTTATACTACCTAATATCAAAATATATCATAATAACAGTAATTAAGGCATATTGCTATTGATGCCAGGATAGAAAAACAACTCTTCAATGAATTTTTTTTTTTTTTTGGTCAGGGTCTCACCTTGTCGTCTAGGCTGGAGTACAGTGGGACAATCACAGCTCACCACAGCCTTCAATTTCTGGGTTCAAGTGATCCTCCTACAGCAGCCTTCCAAGTAGCTGAGACTATAGGTATGACCCACCACAACAGCTAATATTTTTGATTTTTTGTAGAGATGAGGTCTCACAATGTTGCCCAGGCTAGTCTCAAACTCCTAGGTTCAAGCATTCCTCTCACCCCTGCCTCCCAAAGTACTGGAATTACAGATGTGAGCCAGCGCACCCAGCCTCCATGAATATTTAAATGTATGTCTTTGATGCACATATCTATTCATTTTGGTTGAGTCTTAGAATTTGTGCAGGTCTAATTTTAAAAGATGTTTTCAAAGAGCTTTCCAAAATTGCTGCATGAATTTTATATTTTCACACAAAAATTAGACACTACAAAGCTCTCTAAACTAGCTAAAAATCAAATAATATACATATGAAATGTTGAAGTAGAGGCAGAGTAAAGGAATTTTCATAGACCAGCAGATTATGCAAACATTATTTCTTATTCTGTGGTCTGCCTCCGAAGACTATGTACCATACCATTCCATTTGTATCAAGTTCACAAATGTGTGTATTTAATCTACAAAGATAGACACAAAATAGGGGTCACACTAAGGAGTTAATGACTAATTAGGAGGCATGAAGGAGACATTAGGGGCACTGGGAAAGTTCCATATGGGTTCTGGATGGTGGTTACATATATGCTCACTCATAAAATTAATCCAACTATACACTTAGGAGTCGTAAACTTTTTTGTATATATGCCATACTTCAAAAATATTTACCAGAATTTAAAACATTTTTTTTAAATGGATGGGCACAGTGGCTCACACCTGTAATCCCATCATTTTGGGAGGCTGAGGCTAGAGGATTGCCTGAGCCCAGGGGTTCAAGACCAGCCTAGGCAACATAGTGAGATCTCGTCTCTACAAAAAAAATCAAACAAATTAGCTGGGTGTGGTGGCGTGTGCTTGTAGTCCCAGCTACTCAGAAGTCTGAGGCAGAAGGATTACCTAAACCCAGGAGATCAAGGCTGTGGTGAGCCGTGATCATGCCACTGCACTCCAGTCTGGATAACAGAGTGAAACCTCTACTCAACGACAAAACAAACAAACAAAAGGCACCAAAAAGCTAATCTGTTCCTGAAATGCTTTTGATAGGAAACAAATCTTTTACCCTATCCTTTAAAGACAGGAGAGTACACAGAACTGGTTCAAAAAGGTTATGGAAACTTAGGTTTCTAAGGACATGTTTTGATAAGGGGGAAAACAGATTTCAGGAGGTCAAAGGATCCCTAAAACATGGAGAAAAGGAATAATATCACATGCTTTAAAAAGTAATTGAGGGCCAAACTGTTTAAATGGACTTATGATTCCTGCTTAAAGTTATACATGAGTGAAATGTGTAGAGGGATAGACAAGAAGTTCTAAGGGGTGGTGGATAGAAAGAAGAAAATAAGGTAGGGATACAAGATAGCATGATATGAATACAGAAAGATACAAGAAAGTTGGTGATAAGAAAAATATGTCTTAAGGGGAAAATGAGAAGAGTAAAAAAAACCAAAAAAAACAGGGGGTGATGGTGAACAATGTCAGCTCTGAAGATAGGAACAAAACCAAGAAGCCCACATCACGTGGGTCTGTGGTCATGAGATTATAGCAGACTCCATCAATTTTCTCAAGTTCAGAAGAGGTCTGTGGGGTGGTTAGCGCTTTGTTGGTCAGGGAACCCTGCTCAGTGTTAACAAAAGCACATTGTAACTCATTTCTTAAAGCATAACAGAGATTGTTTCTCCCACTTTGGTGGGGGGTATGCGAGAAGCTAGGGCCTGATGGAGATTGATAGCAGCCTTGGAAGAAAACGTGGATGACAAATTACAGGCTTCACACTCTTAGCATGGTGCCATCTTGATCAGGACCAGGACTGTGTTACTCCTTCTCACTGTTCTGATGATCAAGGAGGGATAGTTTTTTGTTTACAAAAAAAATTGCTCTCTCAGTGAAGTGTGTTTTCTTTCCTTATTTCGTCCTCTGTTTCCAAAGGGGCCTTATTTGGGGTTTCAGGGTCTGAAATATTCTGATGGTTTAATTAAGTAAAGTTGAATTCCATTTTACTGCATTTTCACAATTTCTGTGTTTTGTGGCGTTAAGCAATGTTTATCATCAGAGGTTCTCAGCTTCACATTCAGAAAAGAATGGCTGCAAAGCGACTGTTTTCTTCCGCTGTAGCCTGCAGCCTATGCATTGGATTACTGCTATAACATTTGAAGATAAAGCAAACCACCCTTCATCTGTATATAGGTGTTGC
This sequence comes from Cephalopachus bancanus, assembly GCA_027257055.1. Lineage (NCBI taxonomy): Eukaryota > Metazoa > Chordata > Mammalia > Primates > Tarsiidae > Cephalopachus > Cephalopachus bancanus. Next base: position 312,405 of record JAPVLO010000503.1, read on the forward strand.
TATTACATGTTTACAAACAGACATGGGCTACAAGAATTCTGTTCAGTGTCGAGATTCTGTCACCTGAGCTCAGTGGTCTCTAGGAACATATCGACACATAATTTTCAGATACTAAGGAGTTTAATTTGAATTTGGAAGGCAGAATATTATTTCTAGAAAGGGAAGTGGCTATGTGCATTTCAAACCTGTGCCCCTGGGTCTATAAAAAGCGTTTCCCAAGGAAGTGAAATAAACGAGCTGGATTGGCAGTAGTGGGAATCTGCCAGGGGAAGGGGGACACACCTCATCAACAAGGGTACCTACATAATGAACATTTGTATACCTAACCCTGAATTTTACCCCACATCTTTAAAATAAAATTTTTTTAAAAAAAGAAAGTAATAACACTCGTAAACACAAACACATGGAGATTTTGCTTGACAGAGAAAGACATTCAAATGACACTTGAAATTTTTGTAAGCTATCCTAAATAATTCCATAAGAAAAACGCCCACAACTTACATTTTGTAAAAAGGAAAAATCTAAATTTAGACAGACTGACAAAATGTGGTAGCTGCAGAGAAATTTTAGTCAAACTATGTTCATTGGGGGGGATACTTCTTATTGTGAAAAATTGGACAAAATCATTTTACTTTAAGTAATTTGCTTTCTTGAAAAATATGCAAGTGATGCAAAACAAAGAACCACTGAGGCAACAGTGTCTTTCTTTGCTGCCTGATTTCCTTGACAACTACCAGACACCTCTTCCACTTTCTCATCCTTCCAATCATCTCTGGAAGATGTGTTAAATCACATTCAGCTTGGGTAGATGAAGAAAAGTTAAGAATTAATTAAGAGGTCACTGAGTTGTTTATTCCAAAATTTTCTCGAATCTATTGTATTTAAAAATATCGGTGGGTTAAAATGACCATACCAAAAATTTTAATTTTTAAAAAAAATTTATTGTAGAGCTGAGGTCTTGTCAACTTGCCCAGGTTGGTGTCGAACATGTGGACTCAGGCAATTCTCTCACCTTGGCCTCCCAAAGTGCTGGGACTATAGTACACTCAAAATTTTAAATAACGAATTGCATTTTATGCTGCAAGATTCAAAAAAATTCAAAGTGAATTGTTAAAAAACAGTCCAAATAAAATAGCAAAACATGAATGTAAACAAGATAGAATGGCCAGGCTCGATGGCTCAGCCTGTAATCCTGAGCCTTTGGGAGGCTGAGGTGAGTGAATTGCCTGAGCCCGCGGGTTCGAGACCCGCCTGGGCTGCGAGACCTCATCTCTACAATAAATCAAAAAATCAGCTGGGCGTGGTAGCGCATGCCCGTAATTCTGGCTACTCGGAAGGCTGAGGCGGAAGGATCGCTGGAGCCCAGCAGGTTGAGGCTGCGGTGGCCGGGAGCGGCCACTGCACTCCAGTCTGGGCGACAGAGTGAGACTCCAACTTAAAAAAAAAAACAAAAACAAAAAAACAAGATAGAATGGTTGAAAATGTGTATTATAAAAGAAGTTAGAGACTAGCCATTGAATGGGATACATAGGATGGCAAAAGCAATATATGGATATATAAGTTTTGTCATCAGAGTATTTGTAATCTCCTTGTGCTAGCAGGATTCACTTGAGGGAACAGTAAGTGTAGTAAATAAAATTGGATAGCATAATTAACATGGTAAAGCTGAAGATTGCAATGTCACTTTCAAAACCATTTTGGTATCTGATAAACTGGACAGTGGTTTTCTTTATCATGTATCATGTTCTGTTTGGACAGATTATTTATATACATGGTTATTTTTAATATGCATATGTTTAAAAACAGCAAACTGCTTAACATGCAGGATCCCATTTTCTTCTTGAATGCTATGAGGACTAATAACAAGCATGCTTCTTATTCGCATCTCTTGTTTTACATTCAAGCTATTTTGCCAAATACTTTCAGACATTTTGTGGGGGTGGACACATAAAATGGACATGGCTTTCCAAGTCTTAAAAATATTTGGAAACATTTTATAAGTCTTAGTATGTCAGTGGCAACTAAAATATATTTTCACCTATAATGTGATTAGAATGGACACTGGGAATAAGTACCTCAACTCCTGAAAAGAATAATCTAACACATTTATAATCACACAAAAAATCAATAATCCAAGCTAAAATCTTCAGTGATTTCCCTTTTTAACAACATACACATAATTTTTTCCAAGATCTGTTTAAAATTAAACTCTGTTTCTTGAAGGAAAGGAAGCAGCACATTTTATTGCTGGCCCATAAGCAAGAAGTAAGGCATAAAGCCATCAAGCTTATTGAAATGTGAGACACATTTTCCCCAAGTTCTAAGATGCTATTCAGCCAGAACGTTAGTTGAGCAGAAGGTAGGAGGTAGTTTTGTGATATTGCACTCCTAGTGAATCTGCTTAGCTTGGGTAATTAAAAGTGTTGTTTGGAATTGTAGTTTGTTTGGCACATTATTTTAAAAAATATTTCAACTCATTAATTATTTACAATGTATACTTAGAGCCAGAAATATTAATACAAAATGAGAAAAATTTGTTTTTGCTTTTGTCTATCAGGGAGACATACTGAAGGGCATGCTTGTCTCTATAATAGTCTTTATGTTCATGGTAATACTTGAATACTACATTAAAGTAGCAGTCTCAATAAATTTAAAGTTCATTCTTGGCATTATCTAGTTATGGAGCATACAACATAAACCTTATTTCATCATCTATTTGGCAAAACATGGGAAATTATTGGGTTTTTACCTAAACTTAGACAATCACAAAGGACACAACAAATATTTTATTTGTAAGCCACAAAGTAACGAATAGTGCTGAACAGACAGTACATATGTAGTAATATTTGCTGATTATTGAATTTGGATTCTTACAAACTATTCCCAAGATAGCCAACTACCGCAGGAAAGAAAGACCATATATTTGACATATTTATGCCTAACAATAGTTATATACAAACACACGTTAATGTGCCCTATGCCATAGGTAAATAATAATAGAAATATAATTTGCACCAGTTATTCTCTCCTTTCTGCTAAAGATGAACAGGAAAAAAAATGACAATATTTGATAAGCTATGTGTTGAGAAAGTCACTTGGTAAAGTGACAATGGGACAAATCAGTTCATCCTTACTTTCATTTGTAACAGTTGATAAAAAGATAAGGATTTTTGAAAATTACATGGTATGTCTTCAAATAGTATGACCACTGCTACAAAAAATATGAATCTGTCATTTTCAATGACTGTTTTTAAATTTGGGAAAGGTTCTTAAACATGTTCAACACAAATAACTGAGAATCATCACTTTCTCAATAGTCATAAAGTAACACTAAAATAATTAATATTTATTATATAACAGTTTATGGAATCACGGGGAACCCTTTATTAGGGGAAGAAAACCTTAAATTGCTTAATAGTAACTAATATAACTTTAAGGGAAAGGGGAACAAGATAGGCAGTAGTGGGAAACTGTCAGGGGGTGATACACCTCATCGACAAGGGTATCTACATAATGAACGTCTGTATACCTAACCCTGAATTGTACTCCACATCTTTAAAAATTAAAAAAAAAATTTTTAATTTTCTTTAATGCAGAAGAAAAAGAAAACTAAAGTTAAAATTGTTATTAGAAGCAATTGAAAGCAAGCAGGAACTGAAGCTGTGCCGTGAAGTCTTGGCTATTGTTGTATTATTGCAGGGTCCCATAGGCAATCTTCACAATGTACAGTACATCCTGGTTCTTTCGATTCTTTTGTCCGCCCTCCAACCTGCACGGCCAGGGACCTTCAGCCAAGAAAGATTTATGAAGCTCCCACTAACAGGGTCAACCCTGTTTTATCACCAGAGGCCTTCTTCGTAAAAATAATAACATCCATCTACAGCTCTGTTGGGTCGATTCTCTTGGCATCAACATTTCGTGTTTATCTTAGCAACCAGTGAGCACTCAAAGACCCCAGTTGAAATGAGTGTGTTCATTAATTCTGCTAGGCACAGTAGCCCAGACATCTAAGCTAAAGAATAGGTCAGTGCTAGTACACTTCAAAAGGTTGATATGGCTTGCATTTTTAGATGAAGCTAATGAGTTTTAAGGGGGAGATTTGCAAAAGCAAAGGTGAAAGTATTTCAACAGAATCAAGAATAAATCACCCCAAGTACAAAGGAGATGAGTTTAAAAATTACAAATAACTAAATGGAAGGAAGCTTTAAAAAATGTTTAATGAATTATTTTTATAACTTATCCTTCTTCACACAAATGACACTCTGAATTGAAAGATATCTAATTTGAGGACATTTATCAATGAGTCATTACAATATAACATTTGGTCTACTTTTAGAGGTCTTATACAAGCTATTTTTAAATATTAGATTTATACAAAAATAGACCCCTAAGTTGTAAGCTCACTCACTGCTAGCAACACAATATTGAGAATATTTCATAAATTCATTAAATTATTGTTCCTGAACTTTGATAATTTAAAAAAATCATACATCTTACTTTCTGGTAGTGTAAATTTGTAAGATTTTACAAAATGTTTTGAGATTTCCTCTTGGAAAGGAATGTGCATAAAAATCCAAAGAAATCTTCACTATTTTATTATAATTGCATAAAGTAGTTCTTTCACAGAGATCATTCTTAACAATGTTAGTCCCCTGTGCTATGATGAGAGAGGCTTTTCATGGGTATTTGGCCAAAGATTTTTTCTAGAGTTAATACTCCCACTCTTCTTCCTTAAGTGTCTTGGGATTATTAACATCCGCAACACAGACAGGAACTTGGTTTTATGCCTCAAGAAAAGAATGGATCTTTTTTCATATAATGATCTGCAGTGCAATTACCAATGAAAAAGTAATATTGTGCACCATAAACTGAACAATCTGCAAGGAACATTTTAGTAATAGACAATTCAAAATGCAGAAAGCATAAGGAATTTAAATCAAGTGAAGAGGAAAATCAATACAAGAAAATTTTTTAAAATCCCATAATTTCATATACAAAATAAATTTGGGGTAACAAATATAATACCTGTTGTCTGCTCCTTGAGTTCATCAGAAGCCTATGTTTTTTAGGGAAAAAAAAGGACTTATAATTTAAAAATCAAATATTATAAACTACTTGAAGGCAGTTAGCAACCATCTATCTTGATGAAACTAGTTGTCCATACTAGCTTAGATCAAGAGTCCATATTTTGGGAATAACATCCTCTACACTCAGGACTTTATGCCGAGTGGAGACATAAAGGAAAGTCCTGATGGTTTAGTGTCTATAAATCCAAGAACATTAATCTTCTCATTCTTCTAGTTAAGGGGGATTACATTTATATACTATTTCAATTATTTCTCAGTTTCTGAATTAACAAAGATGTATCCAACACCTACTCTATGTCCAGACCTTGCAAGACATAAAGATGATGGAGAAAGTGGTCTTGTTGGGGATAGGCCGGGATGGGGGGTTGGCAAAAATGTGAGTAAGTAATCATTATTTAGTGAAATATGTCCCAGAAAAGACACATAAACTATATTGGGTGTTATGACATAAGTAGTGCCAAGAGGAGTTTTAACTCCACTGTGATCTTAATGTCACCTGCTGAACTAGTCTCACATTAGTATTTATTCTATTTATTTTCCATTGGTTGTGAGATTGGAAACAAGTAAGTTCACTGAGGTTTCTTTTATTAAACACTTACATTTAAATATAGTACTTATTATGTGCCATACTGCAAATTAAGTGCTATACATAAAGTTCTAAGGATTTTAACAATAGTAACTCATTTAATTCACTTCATTATATTTGTGACAGAAAATAAATTACCATGTCCTATGGCTAAAATTTAACAGCACAGCCCAAGACAAAACCCCAAAGGCAAAACAGAAATTCGCGTGATATATTTTAAGAACATGGTATTCACCACTTTATGCAAAATGCATACTTTTGCATTTGTGAAGACCACATTGAGCACACCAAGAAGAATCTAGAAGACAGAGATGAAGGAAAAATGATCACAGGGTACTTTCTTACATTTGTAGTGAATAAATAATATGGAGGTCTTCACAGAGGAACTAAATAGCCATTTTGTTAAGCCTAAAATGAGAGTGACTGAAGTTCTTTTAACTAGTGGGGGGGAAAGAGAGGCATTGCCATCACACCAATTACTTTATGTAAACCAAAGCTAGAAATAGTTGCAGTATGGTTCTAGCATAGACAATAGTGAAAGACAAGCTCTAGCCCTCTAAGAATCTACGTGATGCCAACAACAAAGTCATAACACAGACGTGAAGTTCATAGTTGTAGAGTGGTGTGTTTCAGTGAGCTCTCTACCACTCCCTCAAGGAGTTGAGCATAATGAGAGTAAACTCATCCAGGGTTCTGTGGGAGTGGTTATGTCACCAGTACTTTTTCAAAAGCTTCAAGAACAGCAGGACTGAGTGATAGTGTAATTAATTAAACAAACAGTTTAAGTGGTTTCAAAAGCATTTTATTTGATACTTTTTCCAGGATTGTAGACAGGACAAAATATGTTTATTTATGAGGTGAAATCACTTGCTTGACATAACACAGCTAGAATCTAAGTTTCAAAGTCCAGCATTAAATACATGCTACTCTATATTCAGAGTTTGCTGTTCCTCCCTGGAGTTGAGTAAAAATCCTTCTAGGCTACTGGGGTTGGGGGCTGGAAGGGGTGGTGACTGCAAGTCATTGCAAGTCTTTCTGAGGCCCAATACAAAACATCATCATCATCCTCATCAACATCAATTAAATCAGTAGCAGTGAAGAACGTCCTGGCTTTCTGCAGGGCTACACAAGTCCTATGGAGGCCAGAGATAGAATCTTTTAGAATTGCAGTTTCCAAATTATGTCCCTCAGTGCCCAAGGCCCTCACAGTTATACCTGACATCTGTCTGTTAACATGGACATGACTAACTCATAATGTTCACAGTTTCAACACCACATTTCTTTCTGCGATATCCTATCTTCCTCAAGCAGTGTTTCCAGAGGCTACCCTGATAAAAATACAAGTGTCGCATATAATGCAATGCAGGAAAGGAAATGAGAGATTGGTGTTCAACCTGATTTGTAGATTTGAGAAACCATGCAATACCCTATAGACATCCATGTCCCATTCAGAGGCAATTGTGGTTGTTTAAGAATGAAATAAATGTTTTACAATTTATATGTATCCTTTTTTTCAAACACCTACTAAGTTGCAAAGACATAAATACTTTTTAAGTTGTTTGGACCCAACTACCTAATAAACAGAACTGTTGGATATTTCTTTTGATTTAGAGTGTTGTTTAAAAGTAACTGAGACACAAGAGCATCATGAGCCAAGAAAGTTTGGGAATTTCTTTATTCTGAAATGAATATCCAAATTTCTCAGTAAAGGGTTTTTTTAAGGTTTCTATATTAAGGAACAGGGAATACTTTTATTACAAGAGGAAAACAGAAAATCTTATCTTTATTAAATTATTTTCTGTCTTTCCACAAAGTATTAAATATTGGACTCGTAAAAAACTACAGTTATTTTTTTCTTTTAACAGAAAATGGAATATGCTTACATAGTAAAAAACTCAAATAGTTCTAATATATCTATATTTGAGAGCAGCCCTTCCTTTCCAGTCTCCAGTGCTCCCAGAGTGGACTTGTCTATAACTATTCCTGATCTTCTTTGTGTTCGTTCTTACTCCAAGTTTTTATACTAAACACTCTGTCACTTCCTTTTCGTTATTATAATCATCATTTTTTTTACTAGTCTATAAGCATAATGAAGACAGAGACTTTATCTAGTTCATCATTGTTTCCCCAATATTCATATAGTGTTTGAGACCTAGTAGGCTTGCAATTGATGCAAGTTGAATTAAAAGAAGAAAGGAAAGAAAGAAAGAAGGAAGGAAGAGGGGGAGGAAAGGCAGGAAGAAGATGCACCAAATTGCTCTAGTAAAGGTTTAGATCACTGCTTTATTTTTATTTTTATATAACTTCAAACAAAAGTTACAGACAAGATATAAGGGACTCACATATAATTATTACCCAGATTCACATTTTTTTTCATTTTGCCCTTTTTATTTTATTAACTTCTTTCTTTCTTCCTCCCTTTATTAACCTCTTTCTTTCTTCCTCCCTACACACACACACACACACACACACACACACACACACACACACACACAAGAGAGAGAGAGAGAGAGAGAGAGAGAGAGAGAAGAGAAGAGAAGAAAGAGAAGAGAAGAGAAGAGAAGAGAAGAGAAGAGATTATTTTTCTGATCATTTGACAGTAACTTGGAGCCCTGATGTCCCTTAACCTCTAAATTCTTTAGTGTGTATTTCCTAAGGACAAGGACATTTAGTTACATAGTCTTCAAAATCAAGGCATAGCTTTATGGATCTTTATTTGTAGTATATGTTTTTTACTTTTGCTTTATCCCTGGATTAAGGATTTTAAGGTCAACAAGTGAGTCCCATGGTGGCATAGTCTACGCTACCTAATGGTGACCAAATAAATACTTCCTGGCAACATTCTTAAGACTAACAGAAAAGGGCTTTCAAAAGGCACTCTTCTACTAAGTTTTCATTTGAAAATGGAGGCTCATCCAAAGGAGAACATCAGTGGTTCAGGATATTTAAAGCCCAACTATTTATAGGTCTGTGGCATATGTTAAAACTGAATTTCGTACCAGATCAAGTGCATTAGATTGATTATATTCATGCTATAATTAAAGTAATTACTTCACTTTAAAATTAATTCAATCTAAATATGTTTAATGACTGAATCTAAAAGCGCAATTATAGTATAAATACATGAAATGATGTTGTAGTGTGTTTACGCTAATTACTGTATGTCAGCTAAAGTAGCTGAAGTGAACACTTAAATAAGCACCCAATGGAGTTGTTCCCAGCCCATCTAGCAAAGGTGTTCCCAGACCAAGTGCCACATGGGACAAGCACCATGGTTGTAGGTTCAAGCAGAAAAAGATTGCCTCTTTCCTCATTCACTTAATTATGTAAATAAGAAGCAAGTTAATAAAAAATGCATGAACATCCTCTTAAGTATTACAGAAAATATCTTGAGTGAAAGTATAGAAATACAGACGTGACCTACCAGACTAAATATAGTGTCCTGGAGAAAATGTAACTATGTAAAGCCACTTCTCTCTTGCAGGTCTATTGGCCACTTTTTACAAATTGCTTGCTACAGTTGTATATCAATGCTGATTACTATCACCTTGCATTTGGTAAGTCTGGGACCTAAAGAATTTTACCAGTAGAACCCAAAGTATGAGGTCTGAAAATTAGGTTCATAAACTTGCCACTGTGCACTTATGTTGACAGCACTGTACAAACAACTCAGTAAGGTTTCCTAACTTTGGTACATCAGTATCTCACAGCTCATGTCAATGTGTGGCAGTGTCTTGTTGTTGTGTGGCATTCATTATTGTTGTTGCATGTTTTTGTGTGTCATCGCGAGAATGTTGGAGCTTGAATTAGAGTGACGAGCAAAAATTAAATTTATTTTAAACTTGGCAAGAGTGGAAATGAATTCAGGGACAAATTAGTCCAAGTTTATGGGGATAATACTATGAAGAAAAGAGCAGTGTACAAATGGGTAAACGTTTTTCTGAGGGGAGAGAAAGTGTCACTGATGAAGAGAGGTCAGAACAGCCAGTAATGAGCAGAACTGATGAAAATGCTGCAAAAATTTGTCAAATTATGTGTCAAAATCATCAGCTGATTGTGAGAAGCTTAGCAGGTCAAATTAACATCAATAGAGAAATAGTTAGGAAAAACTTAACTGGAAATCTTGGCATGAGAAAGGTATGTGCAAAAATGATCCTGAAGGAGCCCTTGCATCATGACAATACACCAGCTCACACAGCACTATCTGTGAGGAAGTTTTTAGCCAGTAAACAAATAAGTGTATTGGAACACCCTTCCTTCTCACTTGATCTGGCCCCAGATGACTTTTTTCTTTACCCAAAGATAAAGAAAATATTGAAAGAAAAGACATTTTGATGATATTTGGGACATCAAGGATAATATGATGATAGCTCTGATGGCCATTCCAGAAAAAGGGTTCCAAGATTGCTTTGACAAGTGGACTAGGCATTGGCATTGGTGCATTGCTTACCTAGGGGAGTACTTTGAAGGTGACTCTAGTGATATTCAGCAATGGGGTATGTAGTACTTTTTCTAGGATGAGTTCATGAATTTAATTGTTAGTCCTCTTATAACTATTAACTTGCTTGAATACTTAGGTAAGTGTGTTATCTCACACATAAAAATAAAAATTTCAATCATTGATACCTTTGCTGGTACATGCTTGCCTTATAGCATTTGACCTGTTACTTTCCAAATTCTACCCGTTCCCTTGAGTTTTTTGAAAGAGATAATTCAGTCCATGTGTTTCTGATTCATTTACTCTCTCTTTTTTTTTTTTTTTTTTTGAGTTGGAGTCTCACTCTGTCGCCCAGACTAGAGTGCAGTGGCCACTCCCAGCCACCACAGCCTCGACCTGCTGGGCTCCGGCAATCCTTCCGCCTCAGCCTTCCAAGTAGCTGGAACTACAGGTGCGTACTACCACGCCCAGGTAATTTTTTTTATTTATTGTAGAGATGAGGTCTCACCAAGTTGCCCAGGTGGGTCTCAAACCCGTGGGCTCAGGCAAACCACTCCCCTCAGCCTCCCAAAGGGGGGGATTACAAGCTGAGCCACCGAGCCCGGCCTCATTTACTCTTATCTCATCAAAAAAGTCGTGTTGGCTTAGAATTACTTGATGCTCAAACAGTCTTACCCAACTGGGTTCATATACCATTTCTCTTTAAAATAGAATGGGGAAGCCAGGCTCGGTGGCTCAGCCTGTAATCCTGCGCCTTTGGGAGACTGAGTTGAGTGGATTGCCTGAGCCCGCAGGTTCGAGACCCGCCTGGACAGTGAGACTTCATCTCTACAATAAATCAAAAAAAATCAGCCGGTCGTGGTAGCGCATGCCTGTAATTCCGGCTACTCAGAAGGCTGAGGCAGAAGGATCGCCGGAGCCCAGCAGGTCGAGGCTGCGGTGGCAGGGAGCGGCCACTGCACTCCAGTCTGGGCGACAGAGTGAGACTCCAACTCAAAAAAAAATAAAAAAAATAAATAGAATGGGGAATTTTGTAGCCTTACAAGGTAACTATGAGGAAAAGTAGTTTTGATTTTGAATTCCTATAACTCATAGCTTCCCATGCCTCTGTTCTTAAGAACGTCTACTGTCTTAGTCTGCTCAGGTTGCTATGACAAAATATCCTGGACTAGGTAGCTTAAACAATAGGCATTTATTTCTCAGCTTTGGTGACTGAGACATCCAAGATCAAGGTGCTGGCAGATTTGATTGTTAGTAAGTCCCTCTCCCTGGCTTGTGGACAGCCAACCACCTTCTGTCCGTGGATTTACATGGCATCTCCCTGGTGAGTGAAGATGTAAAGAGATCTCTCTCTCCTTTTTCCTCTTCCTCTTCTTATAAGGGCACAAATTCCATCAGGATAGTCCCACTGTCATGACCTAATCTAAAACTACTTACTCCCAAAAGTCACACCCTCAAGTAAATACCATCATTGGCTATTAGAACTTCCACATATTAATTTCAGTGGGCACAAACATTTAGTTAATAACATCTAGAACACACTAGGAATACCTTCCTTAAAGAAGCAATAGTATGGGATATAGTTTGGCATAGCCTGGGCACTTCTGTAAAAGCATCACCTCCAGCATGAAGAAGAGTGGAAAGACTTCAACTCTCATACAACCTCTTTACCAACTTGAGAGAGTGATAAAACAGTGAGAAAAGCAATTTACAAGCTAGAACCAAGATGTGCCTGATCAGCTGCAGAGTCAGTTTTGCCACTAAATAAACGATTGACTTTTTACACCTGCCTTGTAGAGTGCTGACAGTCAATCAATATTATACCTCAACAAAATGACAGATTACTACATTTCAGATGGAGACCTATTCAGAGGAAAGGGCAGGGATGCTTACTGTCTAGAATAAAATATTTGGTTTCTCTAAACTCAGGGTTCCCTTTCTGTAATATAACCAACTTTGTGTCCTGGGGTCACCTGACTTTCTTTTCATGTTGGTTTGTGAGAACTGAGACTGAGGAACCAGTACAAATGCTACCAGTCTGCCTACTGCAATTGCCATAAGAATGATGGACAAATAGATGGATACGCAAGAACACAAGTAGACTAAAAAGTTAGTTGTGGAATCTAGGTGGTGAGTGGTTATGTGGGTATTTTTTGTGCATTCTGTCAACTTTTCTGATTGAAATATTCATAATGAAATATCAGTTACATATTTTTAATCTTACTTCAAAATTAGTAATTGCTCAGCAATTGAATGAAATTTGCAAGACCCACCTGCATTACCTCCACCCTTGTGTAATACTCATTGATTCACAATTGTTCACTCTTTTATCAGTTATTGAGCATGTCCTCAATTACCCCAAATCTCTGCAGTACTTCATCAATGCCTGCTGTGCCTCACAAAGACCCTAGACTTGAATCCATGTCTCTACTAGTCAAATTTTTGGGGGTGGCACTGTATCATGCTTGGTGGGAGAAATATTTGGTGACAAGAAGGATCTTCAAGTTATAGAAAGCAGACTTTCCCCTTTAAAAATTAGCTTTGTTCCCCTCAGTGAAGTAGATCACACTGATTAAACATGGTACGTTACAAGTTTAGGCTGGGTGCAGTGGCTCATGCCTGTAATCCCAGCACTTTGGGAGGTGAGGCAGGACAGTGTTTAAACCCAGGAGTTCAAGACCAGCCTGGGCAGCATAGTGAGACCTCATCCCTACAAAAAAATTTTTAAAATAGCCAGTTGTGGTGGAGCACTATACTACATTCTTGCCCAGCTACCTGCTGGCTGTAAATTTTGAAGTGGTTCTTACAAAAAGCATCCCAGGTGTGCTGGAGAGAAAAAAGAAAAGAGAAAGTTCTCCCACTTATTCCTGCAATGAGTCACTGCTTATGGACCAATGAGTAGTTTTTTTGAAATAATTTTAACACATGTAATTCTCACAGCAGTCTTATTATTCCTATTTTAAGACTGAGAAAAGATAAACCAGAAAGATTAAGTATTTTGCTAAGGGTTCAATGATGCAGCCAAGATTCGAACCCTGACTTTTCAGACTCCAACTCCTAGGACTATAACCACTTGCTTGTTTTATCTCCCAAGTCTCATTACTTCTTTCTTTGTACAATGAAATGATCCTATTTCACAGGGATACTTTTAGCGTCAAAGGCCAAATATAGTTAAGAAAGCATATTTTAAATTTTATTTCTACAAATATCATCAAGGCATAAAAAAACACTGAACTGATTGTGATAAGTGACATATGGTATGGCATCTCATAACAGAAAAGCCCCACAGAAATACCTTCTTACTTAACACTTAGACATTCATTCCTTTAACAATTACAGTACAGTGGAAATTCATACACATTTAGTCATATTAATTTTAAAGTTCACATGTGAACACAAGTATTAGATTATTTTTAAAAGCCATGTGTTGACATTGCAATTTAACAGAAGGACTAAAAACACTATATGGTCTCTTAACTCAATGGTTACCAAAATTGAAAGCCTATAAAAATTGGCACTGAAAAAAAAATTATCGGGTCCGTCTCTAGGAGATTCTTATAGAATGGATCTTGAGAATTTGAGTTTTAAGATTTTAGAAATCTAAAGAAGAGATTTTGATAAACAGCAGATTTGAAGACCAATACCTTAACTCAGGAATATGTTTCAGACAATAATTTTTGAGCACCATATCATGCTTGATGGGAGAAATATTTGGAGGCAAGAGGGTCTTTAAGTTACACAATGTAGATCGCCCCCTTCAAAAGTTAGCTTTGTTGTAGCCGGGCTCGGTGGCTCAGCCTGTAATCCCAGCGCTTTGGGAAGCAGAGGTGAGTGAATTGCCTGAGCCCAAGGGTTCAAGACCCACCTGGGCAACTTGGCAAGACCTCATCTCTACAATAAATCAAAAAATTAGCCAGGCGTGGTATTGAGCGCCTGTAGTTCCAGCTACTTGGAAGGCTGAGGCATAAGGATCTCTGGAGCCCAGGAGGTCGAGGTTGCAGTGGCCGGGAGCAGCCACTGCACTCCAGTCTGGGTGACTGAGTGAGAATCCAACTCAAAAAATAAAAATAAAAAATAAAAAAAGTTAGTTTTGTTTCTCTCAGTATGTTAAAAGCTTAGGCCAGGAGCATGCCTGCAATCCCATACTTTGAGAGGACGGAGTGGGAGGATTGCTTGAACCCAGGAGTTCGAGACAAGCCTAAGCAACATAGCAAGACCTTGTTTCTACAAAAAATAATTTTAAAAAATTAGTTGGGCATGCTGGCACATGCCTCTAGTACCAGCAACTCGGGAGACCGAGGTGAAAGGATCATCTGATCCCAGAAGGTCGAGGTTGTGGTGAGCTGTAATCATGTCACTGTACTCTAGCCTGGGTGACAGAGTGAGATCTCGATTCAAAAAAAAAAAAAAAGTGGTGGCTATAGTTTATAATAAAGCTACCTAAATGTTCATTGTATTTACTACTAAAAGGGGGAACCCCATGAACGCAAGAGCTGTCCAAAAAGACAATCACAAAAAATAGTTAAGATGTCTTGCCACTCAAAACATAACTAGTTATAAATTTTTGCAAGAGGTTTTCACCTAGAAAACAATGTAGCAGTGATTATTAAATAATCACTGTATATTAGTAAAAAGGGGTTCATGAGGATATTTAATGATTTGAAGCTGAACTCTAATTTTTGCATTAGAAAACTGATGAATATCTTTTTTAGGAGATAATATTCTGTTTACATATATTGCTTTAGTCACTATATACTTAGAGGAAGTGAAAGAATGACTTTTCCGTGTTTATGTTTCTGCAGTTTGTTCCAGATGAAAAAATTGTTTCATTTTGTGTGCACAGAATAAAAGAGGCTAGAAGGTTACAAATCATGTGTGTATAAGGTACTACAGCAGCCCTCCAGTCAATTGGAAAATTAAACTTACTGATGCACTGACCAAATCAAAACAATGTGCTTTATTTTTTTCTCTAGAAAATCTTCAGCCCAAATAGCAATTTGGCTTCCTATTCTTCTAATTAGAAAATGCATTTTGATTTACCACAAGTGTCTAATTTAATCAAAGGTATGAACAAATGAATAGTATCTGGATCGTATTCATTGTGTTTTCATAAACTAAATGAGAAACAGTGAGAAATGTACTATCTGAAGACATCTATTGTATATTTTTCCAGCAGTGTTGATACATATTAAGCTTTTCCAGCATTTCCTAAAGTGTAAGAAAATTTTATTTTATACCAAAACATGAAAAAAATCTCTGAGATAAAAATCATTTCATTCCCAAAGAAGGTATGAAGTTGCAGGAGCCACGCATGTTTAGAGTAGAAAATAGAAAGGGTGCAAAGGGTTACAGAATTCTCCTTAGTCTTATGTTTAAAAATAAATAACACAAAGTTTAAATCATGATTTTTAGTTCTTTCAAAGAAAATCATTATTAAGTGACTACCTAGGAGCTGACAGTGCAAAAATTTCAGTGCAACCTATCTGCACGCTTCTTTCCTATGTGGAGGTAAGTTTAAGAGCAACATGTGTGAAGATGTTATCCCATACCATCCATTTATAAAAGTCAACTATACCTCAATAAAGATGGATTTTTTTAAATATGCCTCTCCCAGATTCTCACTCTGAGTGTGCCTTCTACCATTGTGTAAGACAGAACACAGCTTTGAAATACACCCTTATCTCTACATGTACATAGAAATTTATAATACAAATGATCATTGTTATGATCAATCAGAGATACTCCAGTTGGGTTTCCATGCTGCTAAAATTACTCTGAGACTTGATTTTTCATCTATCAGGTTGGCAAGTATCTAGAAGTTTAACAATACTTTTTTTTTTTTTTGGAGAGGCTGTGAGGAAACTGGTACTCCCATACAATGTTGATATGTATACAAAATAGATCAACCCACTGTAAGGAAATTCACTATAAGGCAATTCTCCACTGTAAAGGAATTTTGCAATGACTATAAAAAAATTCATTTTCTTTTTGCAGATTCCTTTCTTAAATCTACTTAGGTATTCACTGCCAAAAAAGGAAGAAAGAATAGATGGGCAGGGCTATTATTACTGCCAAAGACTGAGATAATTCTCATGTCCATTATAGAGAACTGCCTGAATAAACTATGATATATCCCACAATGCACTATGCAACTGCAAAATGGAGCAATGCATGTCTCAATAAGCTGCTTTAAAATGATCTTCAGGATGTATTATTCAGTGAAAAGAGTGATGCACAAAATTATATGTATTGTATGCAATTTTTATGAAAGTGGGAATATGATATATTGATACACACACACACACACACACACACACACACACACACACACACACATGCATACATACACACACAGAGAGAGATTATACTGCTTTTCCAAAAACAGTAGTTGAATTTTGAAAAAAGAATTAGTAAAAATGCTTTCACAAATGATAAATTAAGAAACTAGGGTAGTATACATGTGATGTGTGAAAGTAAATTCTCTTTGAATGTACTTTGTCTTATGGTTTGAGCTTTGGATGCAATTTTTTATCAAAATAAGGATCAATATTAAAGTTTTTAGAAGCAACCCTTAGAAATTGTAGTTAACAAGTGAGGTTAACCAAATACCATGTTAATGGAATGCTCGAGAAGTCATCTCCAGTGATTTTAAACAGAATATTTTGAGTGTCTCTCCCAACTGGGAAAAAATCCAAAGAACAAAAACAGCCACAAAGTCATCTAATATTGCATTAAGTGGCCTCAGGGGAAAAAAAAGTCAGGCACAGGAGAAACAGTCTATGTCCCATCGTTTACCTCACAATTTTGTTGGCAATTTCAAACAAATGCACTGGGTTGACCTTGTTTAGATTCTAACTTAAGCAATCAACTGCTGGCAAAAAGAACAAAATTCTTTAGGAACTATTGAAGAACTATTGTCAACTGTGTTTTATGTGATAATGACATTGCTAAGCTAGGGGAAAGAGTATCAACAACATAGGATTTTTAAAAATCAAAAATAGGCTTCGGATATTAATCCCAAATCTCATAAAAAGTTGAATGCAGCAGATCAACAACAAAAAAGAAAGCTACAAAGCAGAAGAAAGACAGAAAAATCTTTGCAAAAAATTAAGTCAGTCAAGATGTAATAATCCAAGAATAAATAATCCAGGGGAATAAATCAAAATGGACTAGAGAAGAAACAACTGGTTTCAAGGAGCTTTCCCTATTAGCATTGTTAAAACAATTCTATATTTGGCTGATATTGAAATATCATTTTACCTTTAAAAATAAACTTCATCCAAACTACCCATTCAATGTAACATGGAATGAATTCTGAGGCGGTATGATGTTTCAAGTCTTCTAGTTCACAATCTAAGCATGAGCCTCAGATTTTGGATGCCATTTACCCACTTAATCCACTTATCCTCTCTAGGCATTCGTTTTCTCATCTGCAAAGAAAAGGGCTTAAATAATCAAATAATCTTAGTGTTTTATGATAGACATTCTGTGACTAGATAACCCAAGTTTATTTTGTCTCACCTCTCCCAAATTCCCTGATCTTTTGCACTTCTTCAGACTGGAGAAGATCAACTGATCCAACCCTGCCCCTCCTGCTTCATGTCTAAACATCTTTTAACTCCCTCCAAGTTCCCTTCCCCTACCCCCATCCCACCCCACATTCTGGCAGCATGGGTGAATGCAAGAGGCAGGAGTCTGGGAAGCAATTTATAATCATATATACTGCTGCTGTCACCTCAGAGAGAGAGACAATTTATAATAAACAATGGACCTCTTAAAATTATCAAAGCAGTGGTCCTCAGCACATGGGGCCAGCTCCCCAGGGTCCCTGATAGTTGCGAGGGTCTGGCTAACATTTGCATCCTGTGTTGACTCCTCATAAAGCTCCCTCTCATCTCTTCTCCTGGATTCTGTAAAGGCCACCCTAAGAAATGCCAGGGCAAATTAGTCTAAGCAATAAGAGATAAACTGCAGAAAGGAAGACTTCAATTTGGCAATCCAGAAGAAAAGCAGTGCTTTAGGTAGGCAGAAAAATATGGACGGCAGATTGGGCAAACGTATTTCGGGAAATAGAGAAAATTCTTCTTCCTTTGTATTTCGCCACTAATGGGCAGGACAGTTGCATGTGACAGGAAAAAGAATGCTGATTTTAATGCCTGAAGATCTGTGTTCAAATTGTGACTCCATCCTGTATTAGATTATGCTAGCAATATAAGCTCAAACTTAGGGAAACAGAATGGTCACAATATGACTTCCCTCACCTAGGCGACTTTACCTGTCTGCACCAAAGCCTCAGGCCTACCTCTATTGGTATAATTTTGAAACTGAGCCATTTTTTTTCTTTTAATTTTTTTTCTTTTAAAGATGTGGGGTACAATTCAGGGTTAGGTATACTAATGTCCATTATGCAAGTACCCTTGTTAATGAGGTGTGCTCCCCCTTCCCCAGACAGATTCCCACTACTGCCACCATTCCAGCAGTTTCCCACTAGTGCCAATCATTTTCTTATAGTATTACAATAATTGTTCAAGTTCTGCTTATGAGTGAGAACATGTAATGCTCAGTTCTTTGTTTCTTTGAAAGATCACTCAGTATTATACACTCTAATTCCCTCCAAGTTGCTGTGACGTTCATGATTTTGCTCTTTTTATGGCTGCATAATATTCCATCATGTACATGTACCACATTTTTTTAATCCAGTCCTCTTTTGATGGGCAGCACAGTTGGTTCCATGTTCTTTCTACTGTGAACAATGCTGTGATCAACATATGTGTGCAGGTATCTTTTTTATAGAGTGATTTGTGTTCTTCCGACTATATTCCCAGTAGGGGGATTGCAGGGTCATATGGAAGGTCGATTTTTAGATCTTTTAGGAATCTCCACACTGCTTTTCACAGAGGCTGTACTAGTTAACACTACCACAACAGCATAGAAGTGTTCCCTTTCACCACATCCTCTCTAGCATTTGGTGTTTTTTGAGTTGTTGATGATAGCCATCCTGACTGGAGTTAGGTGGTATCCCAGTATAGGAACTGAGCTATTGATTCAGAGAGACAGGACAAATCAGAGCCAAACTGATCACCACTCTTAAATCATTCATTCATTCATTCTTTCCATCTATTTATTCATTCAGTTCTTTCCATTAAAACCTTCTCCATACAAGACACTAAGTTGAATGAGGCATAATGGAAGGTGTATCTGTTATTCTGGGATGGAGCACATTGTTGAACTCAGAGTTGGTGCCAAACATACACGTTGGTTACTTAAAACTCACAACCACATTGATAGGGAGATTTTATTATCCAGATTTTACAGATGAATAAAGTAAGATACAATAAGATATGTAAATCATCCTTAAGTATGCAGTTGCTAGGCCACAGAACCGGGATTTGAGACTAGGCATGCTTTTTCTAGTAATCTTATGTATCATTAATTTTATAATTAACACATTTCCAAGAACAATATAACCCAAATATTGCTTTTGAATGCCATTGAAATAGACTTAAAATTGTAACAGAAACACTTTTTATTTGTATAACACAAGTAAAGGTGTGGAACAAATGCAAACATTTATTAGTTGCTTCTGATAATATTCCAATTTTTTTCCTGAAATTATTGAGAGGAAGTGGATGACATTTCTTGTCCCCCTTTTAAAATAATAATAAAAACACTGTTTTTCCTTTGTAATACAGAAAATAATTGTATTTTTATTTTTCAGATTACATAGGAGACTAATTCTAATTTTGAAAATTATTTCTTCAATTGTTTCCACAGCAATTACAGAAGTAATTTCACTGCTTATGTAAAAAGTTCTATAGTTCTTCAAGTAGAAATTTAGTCATCTATTTAATGCCAGTAGAGGGAGTGGAGACCTAAAAACCTACATTTCTGGATGAAATATAAGGAAACATTTTTAAAGCCAATAGTTATTTTCTGACAAAGCACACCAACTGCAGAAATCATGCTTTTAAAGCATAAATTCTAATGTAAACACCATATCTTCGCCTTCCGTCTTCAGTTGAACACATCAAAATTTATAACTAGAAAGTTTATAAAGACAAATGTGAGGGGAAAAAAATTAGTACCACTACTCTCCAAAGAACATTTGATATGTTCCAACCCTGGCCTTCTCTGATGGTTTCTACAGCACTGCATGTTAAGAAGCAAAGCTTTAATCTGTAAAGATGAATTTCAACCTCAAAACCCCCACTGGCTTTAATGGAAGTGACATAACTAACATGTCACAACAGACTTTGGAAAGGTACCCCTGAGTGTCCAATTATTTTAAGTGCTTTTCCTATTCACTGTCGCTCAACTGATCAGAGTGGATTTATTTGGCAATAACATTCATCTGACATGTACTTCCGGAGGAACTGCTCCATAATTCAACCTCAGTTAATGTTGCCTTAAAAATTAAGTGTTTCCGTAAGTTTTAAATAGATAACAGTACTTTCTAACAACTACATTCTTGGATACAAGTTTATTACTTAGACGGGGTTAAAAAAAATCTGGCAAGAAAAGGTTTTTCCTTTTCTAGTTAAAATGAAAGGGAAAAAAAGAAAGGTTAAAAGAAAACATCCTGTCATGAGTCTCAGAAGAATGTCCCTATTCTGGAACTGAAGATGCAATCATTTCCCAATATTGCCTCAATACATGTGACATGATTAGTTTAATATTCATTTCTTTTTTTAAAAAAATTATTAGGTTTCGAGTAACATCAGTAATCACTCCCCCCTCATCTTTGCAGTGATTTTTTTAAAGGAATTTTGCATGTTCCAGGTCCTCAATTTTTTAATACCCATTCTAATTTCATGATTATTATATATCGCATTAAACCAGCTACCCACACATGGTCTGCAGTGGGCACCAATCTGTACCTCTGGGTTTATCCATGTTTTCAATCAAATCACCTATTGCCAAAATACTACATTTGTTCATGTAATAATAAAGATACTAATAAATGGAATTCCTACATATTATTCAAAAAGAAAAAAGATTTACTTTTCTTGTTTTTCTCAAGGTTCTAGGGATTTATGAGCAGTACAGATGATGGACCATACAACCAAGCTAGAGTGAGACACAGACCTTGTATTCATCTGAGATAATATAAAGCTAACATGTGCCTGTCTGGTTGGAATGCAGTTAGTAATGGAGCAGAATTTATAGAAATCTGGGCTTACTCAGGCATACAGCTAAAACTACTCTCTGCCACTTCAACCAATCAGGCAGATGCCATTCCTATACCACGCTAATTAACACAAGGTCAATGTGACTCTTCCATCCAATTAGTTTCTTGTGTTATTAAAATAAACAAAAATAAGCATCAACATCTACTTGCGCTACAGCGTTGCAAAAGGTCTTGAATTTTGTTCCTGGGGACAAAGAGAGCATAACATGAAGGTAATAAATGTGACTGCTTCTGAAAGAACAAATTGACGTTTTCCCCATGCAGTTGTAACTTAAAATATTTTGAATAATTCATATCTCTTCATAATTTGGGGAAACATTTTTTCTTATTTAATTTATTAATAACAGTGAGAGTCTAAGAAATTCACATAGACTCTGTATTTATGTTTTAAAGAAGAAAAGTAAAACAAAAATTACTATCAGATGAGTCGTCTGATGACTTTTAAAGTTTAATTGTTTCAGCATGATCCAAAATTCAGTATTTTAAAATGAAGAGTCTACCTACATACTTGGAAAGTTGCCAAAGTCTAGACTACCATAATAGCAAATTTAGAAAAGGACAGGGAGATACAATTTTGATCTAATGCAAGTCAAAACTACCTAGAAAGAACTTTCATTTGCATTTGAGCTGTGATTTGTCTGATTTTTATTAACATTCAAAAGTAAAGTCAAATTATTAAATTTATTCGGAAACTCACTTTGGACTCTGTGATGTGAATTTTTCCTCAAAACCTCCAAAGATACATTGAGTAAAGTTTTAGTAATTGAGCATTTACTGTGTGCCAGAAACTGCATGTAAATGGTATGCATTATCCACCTTTCTGTTTACTACTGTCTTCTAATTTACAAGTGAAGAAACTGAGGCAACGGGAAGTCAAGAAACTTACCCGAATCACATATTCTTTTTTTTTTTTTTTTTTTAGTTGGAGTCTCACTCTGTCGCCCAGACTGGAGTGCAGTGGCCGCTCCCGGCCACCGCAGCCTCGTTTGCTGGGCTCCGGCGATCCTTCCGCCTCAGCCTTCCGAGTAGCTGGAATTACAGGCATGCGCTACCACGCCTGACTGATTTTTTTTTTTTATTTATTGTAGAGATGAGGTCTCGCTGCCCAGGCGGGTCTCGAACCCGCGGGCTCAGGCAATCCACTCACCTCAGCCTCCCAAAGGCGTGGGATTACAGGCTGAGCCACCGAGCCTGGCCCGAATCACATATTCTAAGTAACAGAATAGGGATTCAACCCCTAGGAGTCAAGGTTTAGAATCTGTGCTCACAACCAGTGCCACACCTGCCCTCTATGTGTTTGTGACACTGGTGTCCTCAGAAGCCACTGTCTGTGTTGCATTCTTCTGTGTTACTCTTGGAGGATAATTCCCCCTTAAGCGATAACTACACCTAATACTACATGTATGTATTATGCCTGTTTGTGATCTAAACCTCAATTCACTACTTACTTTGATATCTTTGTAGAACAAAAATATATTTCTCAAATAATATTTGGCAACTATATTGTCCCTGAAATACTCTTCTTTGTCCAAATATTATCTCTAATACCATTGTAAAAGTAGAAATTGCTAGAAAGTATAGGAAATGAGAGAGTCAAATATAAGTGGAAGACGAAATAGAACCAAGTGATCTCAGAAAGTACAAGGTGAGGCAAATACACATACATACACACACATACATGCATATGCACACACACACACACACACACACACTTTATAAAAGCAACCCAAAAAGAGAGTTTTAATGCTACGAGGCTAAGAGAGCTATCCTATCATACCCATTTCTCCTAGAGTTAAGAGAAACTAATTTTTCTCTAAAATGAATAACAGAAAAAAGTGTGGTCTAATATACCAAAGATTTAAAGGGTCACTAAAAAAAAAAAAAAGAGGAAATCAGATTTCCATCATTTTATTAGCATCAATGCTTCATTTTTTAAAAACAAAGAGAAAGGAATAAAATACTCAAGGATAGTGTGAGCCAAGGATTCTACATGCAGCCAAACTGCCTTCCAAGTGTAAAAATCAAGGACAGATTGTTATCAGCATATGTAAACTCAAGGAATATTGTTCCCTGTGGAATCTACTAGAGTGCAAGCCTCAGAAAACCATAATGGCTGGAAATTCATCAACACAAAGACTGGTGGCATGAATATCAGCGCTAACCTCACAAAAAAAGAGAGAATACACAATGTATGACTCTCTTGAGGGAAGAAAACAACACTATTGTTCAATTAATCTTGTCTACAAAATCAAGGTTGGAGTCTTATCCAGCCTCCAAATCTGACTAGTAGGAATTATAAAAGACAGAGGAACATAGTAAGTTATATACCACAGGGATGGAATCAACAAAACCCAGATAGCTGTATATTGGGTGGGGGAGGCACAGTTTTTTCAACAAATAAATTAGAAAGTAAATGGAAATGGAAATTACAGTTTAAAGGAAGTTTAACAAATAAAGTAAAAATTGTAATGCGGTGACTTCATTGCAAACTTATTATAAAAACTATGCTAAAGAATTTTAGAACATGAGACAATGGGAAACGTGAACACTGAATGAATAGTTGGTAATATTAAGCAATTCTTTTTAACCATTTTATAGATTGGCCAGGTGGACATGTAAAGAAAGAACGAAAAGTTTATTCTATAGACATTACACTAAATTATTTACAGATTAAACCAATGCACTAAAACAATCAGGTTTGCTTCACTCTAACTTTGTGGGTGTAGACGTGGATATAAAAGGGGTAGAATGGGTCATGAGGTGACAGCTGTTCGGGCGGATGCTGGGTCCTAAGTGTGCAGTTTGGTAGTTGCTAAAAAAGTCACTATAATGAAATTTAAAATGGAAATGAAATGAGATTTTTCAAACAAACAAAGGCTGAGAGAATTTATTACCTCTGGGTCTGTGCTAAAAGTAGCACCGAAAGAATGCTTCCAGGAAGGACAATTATCCCAGATGAACACAGAATAATGAAGGAAAGAAAGTCAGTCCCTGGAAAATGCAGGCAAGTGGGTCAATCTAAATGAATATTAACTGCTTAAAATAATAATACTTGGGTCGAGAGCAGCGGTTCATGCCTGTAATCCCAGCACTTTGGGAAGACACGGTGGGAGAATCACTTGATCCCAGGAGTTTTAGACCAGCCTAGGCAATATAACAAGACCTTATCTCTACAAAAATATCAAAAAATTAACCAGACATGGTGGTGTGTGCCTGTAGTCCCAGCTATGCAGGAGGCTGACGTGGGAGGGTCACCTGAGCCCAACAGGTTGAACCTGTGATGAGCTATGATTGTGGCACTGCCATCCAGCCCGGGCAATAGAGTGAGACCCCCAACTCAATAATGATAATAACAATAATAATGCTGGGCCGGGCTCGGTGGCTCAGCCTGTAATCCCGCGCCTTTGGGAGGCTGAGGTGAGTGGATTGCCTGAGCCTGAGGGTTCGAGACCCGCCTGGGCAGCAAGAACTCATATCTACAATAAATTAAAAAAAAAAAAATCAGCCGGGCGTGGTAGCGTGTGCCTGTAATTCCGGCTACTAGGAAGGCTGAGGAGGAAGGATTGCCGGAGCCCAGCAGGTCGAGCCTGCGGTGGCCAGGAGCGGCCACTGCACTCCAGTCTGGGCGACAGAGTGAGACTCCAACTCAAAATAATAATAATAATGATAATAATAATAATGCTTATCTTGTGGGGTAGAAATACATGTAGAATTAAAATACCTAACAAAAATTGCACCAAAGTTAGAAAAATTAATGAAGTTGTCCTGTATCCTTGCATTGTCTGGGAAGTAGTAAAAACACTAATTTATATTCAGCTGTAGTGAATCAAGGATGCAAGGTACCATCTGTCAAGTAACTGCTTCTTTTCTTTGGACAATTGGAAACTAGAGTGGGTTGTTGATCTATTTTTATAAACAGTGGAACCACTGAAATGCATTTGTTTGAGGCAGCTGCTCTTTGCAATAAAATCTTTCATATTCATAAAACGTTCTGTTAGGAAGGGAGTCAGAAACTTACAGAGGGAACTAAAAAAAATGCATAAAGAGATTAGGATATCATAACAAGATTGAACTCCACCTAATCCACAAGCGATACAGTTGCCAAGGAAAGTTCACCAACAAAAATGTTGATACAAGATAGTTTGCACACACTGCACAATGGCAGATTCTCCACCTCTTATGCCTCATCCATACTAGGTTTGAATTAGTATGGAAGTCTTTAAAAAGAAATTAGAGAGTAAACAAAAACTAACCATGTTTTTAGCATCTTTCTGTTTCTTTATTCATGTAAATAATAATGCATGAATATTTAACATAAGGAAAAGATACTTTATATGTTCCATTCAGGTAAATGTAGTTAAATCTAGGTCATGCTCCTAGGTAATTTAGTTTCGGAAGAACATGGATAAATAGCAAAAAAAAAAAAAAATAGTCAAAAAAATATTAAAAATTGGTATACCAACCTTGCTTATGTGGACACTTCAGATGCAGCAATCTAATGAAATTAAAGGGGAAAATATTGTTGTTTCCAATTTTTAGATAAAGAAAGGGAGGCTCCCAAAGATATAGTAACTTACTTAGGGCAAATAATTAGATACTACTGATTAAGAGAAGGAAATGACATAGTATGGTACTGGTATAAAAAACATATACATAGACCAGTAAAGCAGAACACAGAGCCCAGAAATAAACTTAAGCATATAAGGTCAATTAATCTTCAACAAGAACACCAAGAATACACAATGGAGAAAGGGTAGTGTTTTCAGTAAATGGTATTGGAAAAATTATATATCCATATGCATGCAGCCTCTTTGTATAAAGAATGAAATTGGACAGTTTTTTATACTGTACACAAACTTAAAATGGATTAAAGACTAAAATGTAAGACCTGAAACTGTATATGCTCCATTAAGAAAACATAGAAGGAAAATTCCCTAACATTGGCCTTGGCAGTTTTTTTCTTTTTGATATGTCACTAAAGGCTCAGGAAACAATAGCAAACATTTTTTTTAAATGGGACTGCATCATACTAGAAAGCTTCTGCATAGCAAGCAAGCAACAAAATGAAAAGGCAGATTGTCAATGTTAGGCCTTTGTCAAATACATAATTTGCAAATGTTTTTTTCCATTCTGTGTTTTCTGGTCCTATAACAGAAGGAGTGAGGACCAATTGGAGGTCCAAACTTTACCTGCATGCAGCCTATTTGTGTAGTTAATTCTTACTTGTATTCCTCATCTCTGTACTAAGATAAAATTTAATCAAAATGAAAAGGCAACCTACAAATTCAAAAAGAATACTACAAACATATATCTGACAAAAAGTTAATAGCCCAAATATATAGCACTCATGCTACTCATCAGAAAAAATCCAAAAGACCTGATTAAAAAATGGACAAAGGACTTGCACAGACATTTTTCCAAAAAATACATTCAAATGGTCTATATGACAAGGTGATCTATATCATTGGTCATCAGGGAAATGCAAATCAAAGCACTGTGAGCTATCATCTTGTACTTATTAGGATGACTATTATCAAAAGGGCAATAAACAAGTGTGGCTGAAGGTGTGGAGAAAAGGGAACATTTACAAACTGTCAGTGGGAGTGTGAATTGGTACAACCTTTATGGAAGCAGTATGGCAGTTTCTCAAAACATTATGAATACAACTACCAAATGATCCAGCAATCTCTCTTCTGGATATATACCAAAAGGAAATGAAAACAGGACTTGGAAGAGATGCCTTCATTCTCATGTCCACAGAAGCATTATTTACATTAGTCAAGATACAGAAAACAACTTAATAGTCTGCTGATGGATGGACAGAGGAAGATATTGTGATATATATCATGGCATATATACTACGGAACATTATTCAGCGTAGAAAAGAAGGAAATCTTGCAATTTTCAACAACATGGATAGACCTAGAGGACATTAATGCTAAGTGAAGTAAGTCAGACACAGAACGAAAAATACCATATAATCTCACTTATATGTGAAATTTAAATAAGTCAAAAGCAGTAAGTTCTCACTTAACATCATTGACCAGGATCTTGGAAACTGCAACTTTAAGCAAAGCAATGTATAAGGAAAGCCTTTTTACCATTGGCTAATTGATATAAGCAAGAGGTATATTCTTAGGGCATATTTCTGATCAGAAAAGCATCTCCAAACTTCTAAGCAAAGACTCAAAACACTTCAAATATTAAACATTGAAATAAACGTGAGCTATACATATATTTAAGAAAGATAAATAATAAAAAGTAAGATAATAGCCAGGAGCAGTGACTCATGCTTGTAATCCCCAGCACTTTGAGAGGTGGAGGGGAGAGAATTGCCTGAGTCCACAAGTTTGAGACCAGTCTGGACACTTGGCAAGACCTGTCTCTGCAATAAATAAAAAAATTAGCAGGACTGGCATGGCATGCCTGTAGCTCCGGCTACTTGGAAGGCTGAGGCAGAAGGATCACCTAAACCCAGCAGATCGAGTGTGCAGTAGCTGTGAGTGTGCTACCTCACTCCAACTGGGCAACAGGGTGAGACTCCAACTCAAAAAAAAAAAAAAAGTAAGATCATTATACCTACTTATTTCAGTTCAGGTTCACGAGTAGCAGAAGCCTATCCTGGCAGCTCTATACAAAGCAGGGATCCTCCCTGGACCCTGGACAGGGCATCATCCTATTACAGGACACACACACACACTCTCTCTCTCTCTGAACATTTAGACATGCCAAAGAACCTAACAACCTAACAGGCACCAGGCACATCTTTGGGAGGTAGGAAGAAATGAGGTTTCAGTATAAAATCCATGCAGACATGGGAAGAATGTGACAACTCCACATAGATCTTGGCCCTGGTCAACAATTTATTTCTTTGCTCATTGGTACTATAACAAAATGACTTTGAACAGAACAATGCAATTTGAGGAACTGCTGTAGCTAGAAACAAGTAGAATGGTGGTTACCAGGTGTCAGAGGGTGGGAGGAATGAATGTTGGTCAAAGAGAGCAAACTAGCAGTTATCAGATGAATCAGTTCTAGAGACCTGATGTACAGCATGATGACTATGGACAATAATGTATTATATACCTGAAATGTACTACGACAGGGCAGCTTACGTGTTTTTCAGTCCCTCAAAAGTAAACTATGTGAGGTCATGGATATGGTAATTAACTTAAGTGTGCCAATCAATTCTCAATGTACAAACATGTCATTGTACATTGTACATCTTTAATATATACAGTACATTGTACATCTTCAATATATACAATTGTATCTGTCAATTACACTTCAGTAAAGCTGAAAAAAAATGAAAATTCATTTGAAAAGTAAAAAAATAGACATAATTTGGACACGGTCATGCACAGATACAGAGCAAAGACCATATAAAGGAAGACAGAGAAGACTGTCATCAGCAAGCCAAGGAGAAAAGTCTCTCAATAAAACCAAACATCTTGCTCTTGGACTTATAGTCTCCAGAAGCATGGGAACATAAATTTCTATTCTTTAGGCCAAAAAGAAAAAGAAACAAAAGAAGGAGAAGAAAGGGAAACGAACATGCAAAATAATATAAATAAGTGTACTATAACTTACTCTGTAGCAGTGTGTATCACTCATACGAATCTTACAGATTCAGAATAATGCAGTCCGTAGTTAACACTCTTTAAATTTACTAACTTCTTGTGTTATCTTTTAAAGTAGCAAATAGCAGTGATCTCTCTCATAAGTCACTGATGATGAAGTCTGATATTTCTTTTCTTCCTTTTTTTTTTTTTTTTTTTTGAGAGAAAGCAGGATTTATTGAGAGGACAGAAAAGCTTCCACAGTGGAAGTGAGCCTGATGGGGTTGCCCTGATATTTCTTTTCCACAGGTAAATGTGTCAACTAGAAGATTGTCTTCATAGTTAATAGAATTGACTGGGATATCTCCAATGTTGTCACTTGTGTTCTCAGACAATATTTTCTAAGACTTTTTCTATTTCAATAATATTTTAATTACACAGAAAGTTTTTGGAGTAGTATTAGCATGGACTCCAAGGACTATGAAGACTTACTGTAACAGTACTATTCAACATACATGAGACCTCACACTGTTCTCTGTTTTCTCTCCTTTCTTTCACATTTACACCTTTTTTTCCTATATGCTGCTACATTCTGTAACGTTTCTATGTGTACATTCTGTATAGCTTATTTTTATCAACTACTGAGTAATTTTCTCTTCTGTTCTATGCTGTTATCAGACCTGAGTACTCAGTTTTTAATTTCCATTTTGTAATTATCATTTCCAGAAACTCTATTTCTTTCATTTGCAAATCTGAACATCACTTAAAATTGTTTTTCTCATCTATCTACTTATTTGTGAAATTTTCTTTTATTTCTTTAAACATAGTTGTTTAATCATCTGTATCTGATACTATTGAAATCTGCAGATGAGTTTTATCTGTCTTTTGTTTTAGCTGATTGTCAAGTATAATTGCCTGTTTCCTTGTTTGTCTGAGTTTCTTTAATGTGTGCTGGTCATTTCTGTTGAAAAAAATAATTGAAACACAGAGGAGTATCACTATTTTTCTAGTGGCATTTACTTTAGTTGTTTTTTTAGATATCTGGAATGCCACTTTGTATTTATGACCATACATTTTTAAAAATATACCTGGCATTGTACATTTTGGCTATTATTATCTGTTTTAGCTAGTGTTTGATTTACTCTCAGAGACCAGTTTCCTCCCTCCCTTCCTATCTTCCCACCCCTTCCTTCCTTCCTTCCTTCCTTTCTTCCTTCCTTCCTTCCTATCTTCCCACCCCTTCCTTCCTTCCTTTCTTCCTTCCTTCCTTCTAACTCCCTTCCTTCCTTCCTCCCTTCCTTCCTATCTTCCCACCCCTTCCTTCCTTCCTTCCTTCTTTCCTTTCTTCCTTCCCTCCTTCCTTCCTTCCTTCTCCTTCCTCCCTCCCCCTTTCTTCCTTTCCTCCTTCTTTCCAGCATCAAGACAATTTTCCCCACATTATTGTGGAAATGTGGATACAGAGGTGGATTACAACTTTTGACCCTTACTTTTTGAGATCTTCACTTAACTTATAGAGTCTTCATCCTCAGAGACCTTAAGCTTTTCCTCCTATATCCCCTCTTGCCCTAAGACAACCCAAATCACCTCTCATTTCCATGACTGTTCCATATTCCTTGCCAGTGCCCACACAATAAATGTGGACTAGAATGCTACTTTAATTTTCTATTCTTACTATTTTCAAGATTTGGCCAGGTGGTTTCTCACTATTTTGACATCCCTCTGAATTGAGTAAGACAGTTTTCATATCTCATCCAGGAGTTTTAGTTGCCCTCAGGAAGTCAGTTCTAAGAACCTGGCACACCATTCCTAAAGCAGAAATCCCTTTGCAGTATCTGACAGTCGATCATAACCCTTTCCTTGAAACACCCTCTTCACTCTCTTTCAGGACTTTCATCTTCCTATGATATTGTTATGCTGCCTCCTTAGTCTAATTTGCTCGTTCTTTCTAATACTCCAACACACAAAATAAAGGAACGCCACAGGGATAAGTTTTCAGAGTGTCTTCCTTGTCTAGATTCGTTTCTTTGAATCTTAATCTCTCCCAAAGCTTTAAATACCACCAATAAGCTAAAGATTGTATCTCCAGTCTGAACCTCTTCCTAAAAGCCAGTCTTGGATCCAACTTCTTCCATGATATTTTCACTTGGAGGTCTGATAACTCGACTTTAATATGTTCAAGCAGCAATTCATCAACTCTTGACTCAAGAAATCCTTTCTAAGGTTTGGTTCAGTCTATTTTTTCTTCTTTCTTTTAGGAAAGTTTCTGAGATTGAGTGTGGTATTAGTAGGACAGAGCACCTTAATCAATTAGCACAAATTTTTATGGATTCTGAGATGGTCACCACATATGTGTTATATATATATATATATATATATTATATATATAATATATATGAATAATAATAACTAAAACAACTACTGTATTATGAATATTGTACCTATTATCAGTCATTGAAACCATAAGTACTTCATTTAATCTCATAACATTTAGGGAGATATATTGTATTTGTGCCCATTTTACAAATAAAGTTGAAACTCAGAGAAATTAAGTTGTGTGTACAAAGTCACAGTAACTCATAAATGATGGAGTCAGAATTTGAAATCGCATCTATCCAACTTTAAATATTTCCTTTAATCCTCTGTATAAAATTGCCTCTCTGAAAACAAAGGGACATCTAAAAACTAGAACAAAAGTAAATGAATGGCTTCAAAGAGCATGTGAGTATGTGAAAATACATTTGTCAAGACCCACCTGGGCAACTTGGCGAGACCTCATCTCTACAATAAATCAAAAATTAGCCGGGCGCTGTAGTGCGTGTCTGTAGTTCCAGCTACTTGGAAGGCTGAGGCTGAAGGATTGCTGGAGCCCAGCCGGTCGAGGCTGCAGTGGCTGAGAGCGACCACTGCACTCCAGTCTAGACGACAGAGTGAGACTCCAACTCAAAAAAAAAAAAAGAAAATACATTTGCATCTGAATTAAAAGAATTGTCATATGCAGAACTACTTCATGTCAGTAAGAGAGAAAGACAAGCAGTTCCAGTGGAATGTTTTGTGCGAATCACTACATTATCCTTTCTACTCAGCATCTCACCTTCTGTCCTCCAGTGACACTGCTTTCAAGGCATAGAGACTTTTCCAGAAAATAAGTCAGTTAACTTTTGGGCAGCTTACTTACTCCCTCACTCACCCCATCCCTGCACTCAAACACAAAAAAGGGGAAGAAATGCAACATCTATGTTAGGATCGGGAGGGTGCTCTGGGAGAGGGGAGGCATTCAGAGATCTCAGCAATGCATCAGCACCTTCTCCAGTGTTGTATCTTCTTTCTTTATTTTCTCCATTCACTTCTTCCTCCCACCACCTGTCTGTCAGGCACAGGGGGAGGTTAAACCCTGGAGAAGCAGCTTCTCCATTTACAAAGGATGAAAAGGAAGTGCTGTAACTTGTAAAGTCATTCTTTTAATGTGAGAAATCGCTGCTGTCTGCGTATGCTCCTGAGACTACTGCAAAGTTTTACCCTAGCCTAACTCTCCAGTGATTTTCCACGGACGACTTTCTCTTTTTTAAAGACCTCCTTCCTCATTCACTTTGAACTAACTTCCTATTAACTGAGCAAGTTGTCATACTTTTTCTTTGGACGTCATTTTTCTCTCTAAAACTGTATGAACTTCAGGAAAACACAGAGCCCAATGGCTCCTTTCTTCTCCCTACTTCAGTTGTGTGTTGGAGCTCAGCCAAAGAAGTGTCAGCTTCAAATCCCACAGCACTTTAAATCCCCGGAATTAGGATGTGCTTTGTTGTCATTCCCATGGATATATGCTTTGGCTTTTAAGAAGCATGCAAGGCGTGGTAACCATGTAGAACATACAGGAATATTTTGCTACATAAAAGTGAATATTTACAGGAGGGCAGTATCTATCTCTAACTAGAACATTCCTTTGTAGTGTTCTAATAGCTTTCTCATATAGAAAAGGCTGTATTTCTCTTGTTTTATAATTTCAGATATTATTATTATTAGTTTCTAAGAGAATTAAGAACCATTGTTCTGTAGGATTTTTAAGCAATGGAGTCATTTTGTTATTTCTTTCATATCTTTCTTTAGCCTGAGGTGACTCAGAATATTTGCAAGCTGTTTCTGAAGATGTATAGGACTCAATATGAAGTAAGTGCATAGAAGGAGGATAGTTATCAGTAACTGGGGGTGGGGAGGGCTTGGGGAATCGTTGCTCACAGGGTACACAATTCTATTTAGATAGGAGGAATATATTCTTGAGATCTGTTGTACAACATGGTGACCTTAGTATGCAACAATGTAATATTGCATTTTGGAAATCATAAAGCGAGTAGATTTTAAGTGCTTTTATTACAAAATGATAATTATATGAGATAATTCATATGTTAATTAGTTCAACTGAGCCATTCCACAGTGTATACATATTTCAGGATGTTATGTTGTACGTAATAAATATATACAATTTTTGTGTAAATTTCAAATAATAAAATTATTAGAATTAAGCCAAATATGATTATTAAAATGACAATAAATATAGCTCATTTTTAAAACAAAAAGAAGATGAAGTAAGCATACAAGAAATCCCTAGGTATACATGAATAAATACTAAAATAAAGCCCATTTCCTTTTTACGGTAAAAATAAATTAATCGCATGTGTTCATCCATATATTAAAGATGTTGCAGCAAGATGTATGATTTTCTAGGTCTCCATTTGATTTAATTTCATTTATGATCTTTATTGAACTGGTTTTATATATTTAAGAATCTTTAGTGCACTGTTAAATGGTTTAAAGATATGAAAAAAAATCTCTTTGAAAATCTTAAAAAATCAGATTACAGTTGATAACTGAGTGATATGTTTACTATTTACAACTTCCTCTGTAAAGACACAAGGATTGTTTTCCTTGTCTTTTAAATTGTAACCCTACACATCTGCTGAGCACACATCTGGACATCCAGCCCAACTCATCATTTCCTTCTGTAGGTTCAAATACTGTCAGTTATTTCACAGGAGATTCAGCCCATGAGAGAACTAAAAAAGTTACATCCTTCTTTCCCCAGGTTTTATAAACTCTTCTTTACCTTTTTCTACAGGATACCGGTGGGTACAAAAATAAGCAATCTGAATTCCTTCTGGCTCTGGAGAAAGCAGGATGGAATGATGAGGGGCAAGGACTTCATTAACATTTGCTTGTATAGAATAAAGAGAAGAAGCCTTCATATGAAAGAACAGACATAGACCGTCCACCAAGTCATAAAACAAGAGTCTCTCTCTCTTGTTTTTTTTTGACAAAGTAAATACAATTTGAATACAGGAAGGAGACAGCCTGAACACCAATGAGGAAGATCAGCACTTTCAAAAGATAAAGATCTCACACTTCATACTGTTAAAATATAATTATTTTAAATATGCATGCACCTAATATCATAGTCTCCAAATATCAAATGACATAATTGCAAAAAGAATTTTAAATGTTATAGTCATAGTGCAAGATTTTAGCACATCTCAAAAAAGACAACAAAATAGACAATATAAACTGTGATTAACAAATTTAGTATACTAATGTGTGTGTGTACTTATTTATGTCTTTATTAAAACACACAGAAAGTAAAATAACAAAGCATTTAAAAGACAAGATGGTTAACAAAATGGTCATAATAAGATTGAGAGGAAAAAAATAACAATATGTTTGAGCATATATTTTATGTGTTTTGAAATATTTTAGGTATACACAAAAATAAAAGTAAATAAAAGCAATTGAACAAAAAAAAGAAGCAAATTAACTATACATTAAATTGTTACCACAACCAAACATGAAAATAATTAATTCAAGCAACTTTTCAAACAGTTCTCTGACCATATCTGTAGTGAGATATACTCTAACAGGAAAACAAAATAGAAAAAAACTTAAACTACTATGAGTAAACTTTCTGTTTCATATTTTTATTATGTTAAATATATGTGTGTATTATATGACATAGTAAATAATGAAATACATAGTATTATAAACTAAGATTTTTAGTGTTAGAAAATGAATAGTACAAATATGAAAATATAATTGCAGAATGCTAAAATATTAAACTTGAATTTTAGATATCATCATAAAGTCACATACACCTATACATATGCATATATATGTATATTTCATATCTGTCCACTAGAGGAAACTGAAAAATGTTGGCTAGTTATTGCAAACAGAACAATATATTTTTTGAAATAATTCTACAATCTCCACTATAATAATTGATTTAGACAGTTTTCAAAATGAAGGCTAAAATCATTATATGAAATGTTTGATGGAAATAAGACCCATGTGCTGAAGTATAGGTTAGTTGGTGATAATTTGCAAAAAAATTCTAATTTTTGGAAACTAATTTAATTTTTAATGGTTTGCAGGAATTTGTATTTTCCTTAGGTTACTGAATCAGTTTGGATATGCAACAATTTTTTCTAGAGATGTATAATTTGTTTATTTCACATGCTTGTGCTATATACATGTACAATTTTATATATATGTAGCTTATAACAAAAGCATGCCTTATTTTATTGTGCTACATTCCTTGGGCTTTGCAAATATTGTGTATTTTTCAAATTGAAGGTTCGTAGCAACCCTGTGTCTAGAAAGTCTGCTGGTGCCATTTGTCCAACAGTGTTTGCTGACTTCGTGCTTGCTTTCGGTAATTCTTTCAATATTGCAAACTTTTTTGTTATCTTTCGGTAATTCTTTCAATATTGCAAACTTTTTTGTTATTATTATACCTGTCATGCTGATCTGTGATTGATTGATTATCTTTGATGCTATTAGTGTGATTGTTTTGTGGTGCCATGAACTGCACCCATATGAAACAGCAAACTTAATTGATAAACATTGTGTGTGGTCTCTGCAGTTCCCCTATCGCTCTCCCTCTCTTCAGGTCTCCCTACTCCCTGAGACACAAAAATATTGAAATTAGGCCAATGAATAACCTTACAATGACTTCTAAGTGTTCACATAGAAGGAAAAGTCACCTGTCTCTCACTTTAAATAAAAAGCTAGAAATGATGAAGCTTCATGAGGAAGCCATGTTGAAAGCCAAAAGAGGTTGAAAGCTTGGCCTCCTTTGCAAAACAGTCAAGTTGGGAATGCAAAGTAAAATGTATTCAAGGAAATTAAAAGTGTCACTCCAGTGAACATATTAATGATAAGAAAGAGAAACAGAGCCGGGCTCGGTGGCTCAGCCTGTAATACTGCGCCTTTGGGAGGCTGAGGTGAGTGGATTTCCTGAGCCCGTGGGTTCGAGACCCGCCTGGGCAGTGAGACCTCATCTCTACAATAAATAATAATTAAAAAAAAATCAGCTGGGTGTGGTAGTGCATGCCTGTAATTCCGGCTACTCGGAAGGCTGAGGCGGAAGGATCGCCGGAGCCCAGCAAGCGAGGCTGCAGTGGCCGGGAGCGGCCACTGCACTCCAGTCTGGGCGACAGGGTGAGACTCCAACTCAAAAAAAGAAAGAGAAACAGACTTATTGTAGGTATGGAGAAAGTTTTGCATGGTCTGGATAGATCAAACTAGTCATGACATTCCATTAAGCCAAAGGCTAATTCAAAGTAAGATTCCAACTCTGATAATTCTATGAAGACTGAGAGAGGGGAGGAAGCTGCAGAAGAAAAGTTTGAAGCTAGCAGAGATTGGTTCATGAGGCTTAAGAAAAGAAGCTGCCCTCATAACATAAAAGAACAAGGTGAAATAGCAAGTGTTGATGTTGCTGCAAGTTATCCAGAAAATCTAGCTGAGATCACTGAAGAAGGTCACTGCAAAATGCAGTAAATTTTCAATGTAGATGAAACACCCTTTTACTGAAAGAAGATGCCTCCAGACTCAGTGGCTTAAACCTGTAATCCCAGCACTTTAGGAGGCCAAGGCGAAAGGATTGCCTGAGTCCAGGGGTTCAAGACCAGCCTGGGCAACTTGATAAAACCTCATCTGCACAATAAATAAAAAAATTAGCCAGGCATGATGGCGTTCATCTGTAGTTTTAGCTACTTGGAAGGCTGAGGTGGAAGGACTACCTGAGCCCAGCAGGTCAAGGCTGCAGTGGCCGTGAGTGTGGCACTCCAGCCTGAGCAAGGGTGAGACTCCGCCCCACCCCCCACAAAAGAAAGAAGATGCTATCTAGGTATTCCATAGTTAAAGAGGAGATGCCAATGGCTAGCTTCACGGGACAGGCTGATTATCTTATTAAGGGCTAATACAGCTGGTGACTTCAACCTGAAGTCAGTGCTCATTAATCATTTCAAAAGTCCTAGGGTCCTTAAGAATTATGCTAAGGCAGGCTCTGTGGCTCAGCCTGTAATCCCGCGCCTTTGGGAGGCTGAGGTGAGTGGATTGCCTGAGCCCGTGGGTTCGAGACCCGCCAGGGCAGCGAGACCTCATCTCTACAATAAATCAAAAATTCAGCCGGGTGTGGTAGCGCATGCCTGTAATTCCGGCTACTTGGAAGACTGAGGCGGAAGGATCGCCGGAGCCCAGCAGGTCAAGGCTGCGGTGGCCGGGAGCGGCCACTGCACTCCAGTCTGGGCGCCAGAGTGAGACTCCAACTCAAAAAAAAAAGAATTATGCTAAATCAGCCGGGCTCGGTGGCTCAGCCTATAATCGGGCGTCTTGGGAGGCTGAAGTGAGTGGATTGCCTGAGCCTGCGGGTTCAAGACCCGCCTGGGCAACTTGGTGAGACCTCATCTCTACAGTAAATCAAAAAATTAGCTGGGTGTGGTAGCTAGCGCCTATAATTCCAGCTATTTGGAAGCCTGAGGCAAAAGGATCACCGGAGCCCGCAGGTCGAGGCTGCGGTGACCGGGAGCAGCCACTGCACTCCAGTATGGGCGACAAAGTGACTCCAACTCAAAAATAAAAAAAGAATTAT
The DNA here is from genome assembly GCA_027257055.1 of Cephalopachus bancanus. NCBI lineage: Eukaryota > Metazoa > Chordata > Mammalia > Primates > Tarsiidae > Cephalopachus > Cephalopachus bancanus. Next base: position 350,177 of record JAPVLO010000503.1, read on the forward strand.
GCTAAATCTATTCTGCCTGTGCTCTAGAAACGAAAAAACAAAGCCTGGATGATAATACATCTGTTTACAGTACAGTGTTCTAAATATTTTAAGCCCACCATTGAGACCTCGTCTCTACAATAGAGTGAAAAATTAGCCTGGCATGGTAGCACGCGCCTGTAGTACCAGCTACTTAGAAGGCTGAGGCGGAAGAATCGCCAGAGCCCAGCAGATCAACGCTGGGGTGGCAGTGAATGTACCAGTGCACTCCAGCCTGGGCAATAGAGTGAGACTCTAACTCAAAAAAAAAAAAGAAAGAAAGAAAGAAAGAAAAGAAAAAGAGAAACTTAAATGGATGAGGATATGCTTCTTATGAGTAAGGAAGAAAGGGTTTCTTGATCTACTACTGGTAAAGATGCTGTGAACATTGCTGAAATGACAAAAAAGGATTTAGAATATTTCCTATACTTAGTTGATAAAGCAGCAACAGGGTTTGAGAGGACTATCAACTTTAAAAGACATTCTACTGGTAAACAGCATCATATGCTACAGAGAAATTTTTCATGAGAAAAGTCAATTAACATGGCAAACTTCACTGTTGTCTTATCGTAAGAAATTGTCACAGCCACCCCAAGCTTTGGGAGGCCAATGCCTTTGGGAGGCTGAGGTGAGTGGATTGCCTGAGCCCGCGGATTCGAGACCCGCCTGGGGAGCGAGACCTCATCTCTACAATAAATCAAAAATCAGCCGGGCGTGGTAGTGCGCACCTGTAATTCCGGCTACTTGGAAGGCTGAGGTGGAAGGATCGCCAGAGCCCTGAAATTATTCAATTATATATACACACAACTCTATGTATAATACATACATATTACTGTCAACTCATCTTTGAAAGAGCTAGCATGTTGCTATTCCATCTGTCAATAATCTCGGCCACTGCACTCCAGTCTGGGTGACGGAGTGAAACTCCAACTCAAAAAAAAAAAAAAGATATAATACTATTTTACATTTAATAGACTACAATATAGTGTAAACCTAACATTTGTATGCACTGGGAAATAAAAAAATTTGTGTGACTAGCTTTATTGTGACATTCACTTCATTGTGGCAGTCTGGAACCATACCCATAGTATCTTTTGAGGGATGTCTGTGTAATTACATACGCTTTATATATTATATATAAGGCAACCTGCTTATGGTCATCCTGATATGACATACCTAACATGGCTTGTGAACTTTTCTTTCTTTCTTTCTTTTAGCCTATATCTAATCAATCTAGAGTCTAGACCTAACATTTGGTTTGCAAAGAACTCAGAAGACAGAGAAGATTCTTGGGCAACACTAGGAAGAAACTGTCAGACAATTAGAATGTGGATCATTTTACGAGACAATTGCCCTATACTCTTTCTCTTCCACTTAGGCAAAATGTTTCCTTTTGAGAACTTTTTTCATCTGGGGAAACAAAAAAAGTCACTTGGGGAGAGAATAGGTAAATAGTGACAGTAGGTCATGGGAGTCATGCACTTTTTGGTCAAAAACTGCTCTAGCCTGGCATGGTGCTCTAGCCTGGCATCTGTAGTTCCAACTACTTGGAAGGCTGAGGCAGAAGGATCATCTGAGTCCAGCAGGTCGAGGCTACAGTGCCCGTGAGTGTGCCACTGCCCTCCAGCCTGGGCAACAAGAGTGAGACTCCAACTCAAAAAAAAAAAAAAAAAAAGCTGCTGAACATGTAGCACAGTGTGGGCAGGAGTGTTTGTAAATCACCCATCATGAAATGAGCAAACATGCTGAAAGAGTCTCCAAAAAATTTCACTGAAGCTGAACACAGCCTCTCACAACAACTCTAGTTGGTACACTTATGCTGATGGGTTCCTAGAACATTTTCCTAGTGTGAGAAGGCTGTATTACAAGGGGCCACCCTCCAAATTATAATTCCGTTTTGTAAGGGATTCTCCCTCAAAAATGGCATAAGAAAGTGGGATAATAGCATCAACTTAGAGAAAAAAGACAAAAAACCTTGTTGGTAAACACTGATTTTTATCTAATTAAAAATTTCATATAATACATTGTTGGCTTAGTTGGGGGAATTTACAAAACTGATATTAGATAATATAATTGATTTATTGTTCTATTTCTTAGGTATGATAATTTTTTTTTAGAAAAGTGTTATTATTGAGGGATACATCATGTAGTTATGTTTCAGCATACATGGAAATTATTCAATTATATATACACACAACTCTATGTATAATACATACATATTACTGTCAACTCATCTTTGAAAGAGCTAGCATGTTGCTTATTCCATCTGTCAATAATCTCCAATAAGTAGTCATTGTTACTCAATTTAGCATACTCATTTTGAAAACTGGATAGCTTAATACAGCATCAACAGCAAAAACAGCAACAACTAAACTCACAGAAATTTCTGTGGGTTCAACCCACAGAAATTCTAATCCAAGAGTATCTGTTGATAGCTTAGGCATCAACATATTTTAAAGGTTTCAGTGTTATTCTAACGTACAGCCACCTCACAAGTCAATCACCTAGCAAAAGAACACTGTGGTCTAGGATTAATAGGACAACAATATGCATGTAATACTGCATAGGGAGTGAAGGAGAGAAAACCTCACTTTATCTATTCTAATGTTGCTGGATCCTTAATTTTCGGTAGATATTTTTGACATCTTAAAAAATTAAATCCTTAACTTTAGTTTTTGCCTTGTACCAAAATATTTGGAGATTTATATATGCCAACTTGATCTAAAATAGATTGGATAGATGTTGATATGAATGTATGCTGCATTTAATAAAAATCTTTAATTGTCTCAGGCAGCTAGAGAAATAGAAAAAGCCCGTAGGCTCTGAGATCAGTGACCTTGTGCCAACATGCCCAGCCTCTGATGCATCAGTTCTGAGAGTTGGGCAAGACGCTTAAACTTGCTTTGTTTTTAACATCTAAGTAATATGTGTTGTTCCAAGGAGGTCCTGTTATACTGTGGCTATGTATTTCTTTACATTGACATGTTCTTATTCATCTCCATTCTCATAAAATAATCATTAATCTCTTTTCTTGCCATTAATAAATACATCTATTCTTCTTTCATTCTCATTTTTCTTATAACATTTATTTAGTCAAAAAACAAAGCTATGACAGTAACAATGTGCTTACAAAACAATTATCTGGTTTTAATCTTAAATTATATGATTGCCTGGGCTATTCTTTTTAAGCAAACTTTTAAAATTTATTTTACAGATCTTTGCTATAAATATGATTTATATATACTGATCGCTGTCTTCACTCAAATATCTTTACTCACCCTTATTTATGTTCTTTCTTGTTTTCTACTTTCTACTCATTTGGCTTTCTGCTTTACATGGAGTTCCCTTTATACTTTCACTTAGAGTCATTTTTTTTTTCTAAGCAATATTGTCACCATGGTGGAGCCCATAAAATTCTTTATAATGACTTATTTTTCCACTATATATCTATATTTCTAAAGAAAAAGATAAGATCCTACTGATGAAATCCAATACTGATGAAATCAGTTTTCTTGTTGATTAACTACCACCTGCACATCTGGCGTATTTTGGAGGAGTTTGTCTGTATTTTCTGTTTAACTCACAGTATAAGCACTTCATGTAGAGGATGTATCTTCTTCAATGCTTCAAACGGCTTCAAAACACAGAGCCGGCATTGGAAATGTATATTAAAAGAGAATGTAGCATAAGCTATATTTATGATAATATATAGTTGTGGGTTTTTTTATACTATCCAGATTTGTGAATTTAGGGGAAAAAAACTATATACCATATATACTTGAGAAATACCTATGACAAAAATTTATATTGTTTTTGAAAAAAAAACACAAAAAAACCCAAAATTAAATTGTGTATTAGTGTAAGAGAAAGAACAAATCTGTTTTAGTAATTTTTTTCAAGTCATTTTCTAGGTTCTGGAAAAGATATTTCAACCTCTAAACTGAAAAAAATGTTTTTTTGAGAGAATAATATTTAATTAAGCAGAAAAGGCAATGAAAGACACTTAAAATGTAGGTAAAATGTAACAAATTATAATGGATTCTGTTTCTTCCAAAATCCTTCACAATTTTTAGAAAAACTTAATAAAAACAAAGTACCCAAAGAAAAAGGAGCATGAATAAGTTTGGTCAACTCTCCCAAAATTCAAATTGCATGATATTCACTTTAGGAAAAGAAACAACTTTGAAAAGAAAAACATAACAATTTTGTGTATGATCATTGACAAATATTCATCTTAGAAAAGATTATTAGTGCCATGTCTGAGAGCAAGCCTAAAACACAGTCTGTTAATGGTCCCTGTCGTCTATATATCTGTAGTGACACATGTGTGTCTTATTAAAAACAAAGCTGATTTCATTATAATCTGATACACAGAAATCCATATGACATGCTTTATATAACCAAGGTTCCCTAGCTTTACTTTATATTGCATAATACATTTGTACATGTACTCAACAATACAAATATATCTTTCATTTTTACAAGATCCTTTATGACGTACTATTATTATCCTCAACTAACAGTGAGGAAATAACTAAGTTTTTTGATGCAAAAGCTCCTTCAGGACCATTTTTACACACACCTTTCTCATGCCAAAACTTTCAGTTAAGATTTTCTTGTTTCTCTACTGATGTTTATTTGGTCTGCTATGTTTCTTGCAGTCAGCTGATGATTTTGATGCATAATTCAATGAATGTTTGCAATATTTTCATCAGTTCTGCTCACGTTACTGGTCATTCTGACCTCTCTTCATCAGTGATGCCTCCTCTCCCATCAAAAAAACATTTAATCCATTTGTATATTGCCATTTTCTTCATGACATTGCCCCACAAACTTGGACTAACATGTCCCTGATTTCACTTCCATTCTTGTCAAGTTTAACAATAAATTTAATGTTTGTTCATTGCTCTAATTCAAATTCTGACATTCTTGCAACAGCACACAAAAACATGCAACAATAATGAAAGTCACTCAGCAAGACACTGCCACACATCAATATGCACATAACATAAAAAATAAGTCATAATATATGGCAAAGAGTTATAAAACTCTTAGGTCTGTTCTGAGATCTTAAAAAGAAGAAACAAAAATATAGCAGAATGTAAGTAATCTATTTTCAACATAGAGTACAATCCTGGCACTATCACAAGATAAAACAATGTATAATCAATATATCTGTTTATTGCCTTGGTTTAAACAATAATAAAAATTGGGATGATCTAAATTCAACTCTCAATGAAAGTCAGAAAAAAAATAACTTTAAATTTAAGAAGTCATATGCAGAATCGTGCTTAATCCCAATGAAGTTGTGGAAATAAATGTTTATAACTAATTACACATCCATTGTGATCACTTGCCTTGTTTAGATAAATAAAAAATGAATAGGGCAGCTCCCTTGTTGAGTAAAAGAAAGAGAATTTGAGGTGGTATTATAGATTGCTGATTACAACAATTTTAGGTGAAAATCCCTATTTCAGGACTTAACTAAATTGTGTTGCAGCCTAAATGTATAATCAGTGCTTCAGAATGTTATAGTAAAAGGCATAGTTGGGTAAACTCAAGTGTATGCTTTTATATACTATATGGAAAGGCTGCCTGTATCAGGCAGTGTTCAATCAAGACACAGAAACCACACCGGCAATTGCATAAGGTGAAGTTAATATAATCCCAGCACTTTGGGGGGCGGAGGCAAGAGGATTGCCTGAGCTCAGGGGTTTGAAATCAGCCTGAGCAACATGGCGAGACCTAGTCTCTACAATAAATCACAAAATTAGCTGAGTGTGGTGGCACATGCCTATGGTTCCAGCTACTTGGAAGGCTGAGGCGGAAGGATCACCTGAGCCCAGCAGGTGGAGGCTGTGGTGATCATGAGCATGTCATTGCACTCCAGCCTGGGCAACAGAGTAAGACTCCAACTTAAAATGAAAAAGAAAAAAGAAAAAAGAATGATCAATACAAGAAAGTTATCTACTCAAAGAGTTAAAGAAGGAGGAAGTCAGTGGAAGGAAGTAGCAACTGCAGAATGCAGCTACTGTCCATAGAGCTGAGGGAAAGGACAAGACAGGTACTTACACATTTAAAAGAACCCCACATGCACACTCACACACACACCACCACCATGCCTAAGACAAAGACATCTCTGGAGAGGTTGTGGCTTATACCAGAGTCTGTTGGTGAAAGAGGGAATGCCTGAGTATACACGCCCCAGGTGGTGTGGGTTGTAGCTAGTTTTATGGTGTGGTCCTCTGGAGAGCAAAGAAATCTTACCAGCGGGTGTCGACTACAGGTGAGACAGGAGGCAACAGTACCAGTTTCCTTAGGTACCAATCCACTAAGTACCAGACAGAAAATGGTACTCCGGAAAATGGAAGCCAAGTCTGCAGTACTTTTCTGGCTTCACATTGTCCCTCCAGTACCTTAAATTGGCAAAGCCCGAGCCGGGCTCGGTGGCTCAGCCTGTAATCCCGCGCCTTTGGGAGGCTGAGGTGAGTGGATTGCCTGAGCCCGCGGGTTCGAGACCCGCCTGGGCAGCGAGACCTCCAGTCTGGGCGACAGAGTGAGACTCCAACTCAAAAAAAAAAAAAAACAGCCAGGCTGTTCCGCGGGTTCGAGACCCGCCTGGGCGAGACCTCATCTCTACAATAAATCAAAAGAATCAGCCGGGCGTGGTAGCGCACGCCTGTAGTCCCAGCTACTTGGAAGGCTGAGACGGAGGGATCGCCGGAGCCCAGCAGGTCGAGGCTGCGGTGGCCGGGAGCGGCCACTGCACTCCAGTCTGGGCCACAGAGTAAGACTCCACCCCCCCAAAAAAAAAAAATTGGCAAAGCCTAACATCAAGCCAACTGGCAACGAGAAATATCTACAATGTGCTACTCAGGAAAAACAAAAAAAGGTAAAGAAATTTTGGAAAGAGAAGCAATATAACAATAATTGGCATGTTGGCATCCTGGGCTGTGGAAATGGACACACATAAAAACTGTCTAACATCACGTGTTCATGCTTACCATCACAAATACTGACTTCTTAGTTCCCAGCTCTACATTTGGTTACCTACTATATAATTCTGACTTAGAACTGTTCACCAAGAAATCATATTGCTGGCATTATGTAGTAATTTAACTTTTTATAAAAGTACATACAGATAAAAGTGTATATATTCCAAGTGTATAGCTAACTCAATTAGTTTTGTAAATATATATATTCATGTAAACACCAGTCAAGATAGTTTATTTCCAGCACCCTGGAAGCCTCAGTCTTGCTACTTTTGAGCAGTAATTATTCATTTTTCAAGTGTTTCTTTAAAAATCTTTATCTGTTTTCTTACTTGTTTAGTATAACTAAACAAGGAAGCACAAAGAAAAATAAAGCACCATTTTATAATGGAGAAAAAAAACACAAGAAGCTACTTTAAGACCTATTTAATTTTATCATTCCATATATCCTTCTAAAGTTATCAAAGTTCTCTATAGAAATTATTATACTTCCCTTATTTTTATGTAAGTTGACAATAATTAGCCATTTTTTTCTTATTTCACAGGAAAAGAAATGAAATATAAAGAACATATTCAATTTCAACTATCCCTCTGTGTTTTTGTGTAGTGATAGGAATGGAATTCAAATTTGTGAGAGTAAACTGTTTTCCACTAATACCAAACAGTCCTCTAAATGTGAGAAAATGTTACATGTATGCAATTCACACAAATGACAGCAGCAAAAACAACAACAAGAAATTTAGCAATTATTTGGGTTACTATAAAAATAATTTAAATACATGTTAGGATAACATTTCAAATATATAACATATTGTTTCTTTAAAACTCAAAGCATTTAACATATGAACAAATGTGAAATATGTTTTTGTGATAGCAGTTTGGAGTACTGAAAGGAAAATATTGCACTAAGTACAAAAAGCAAGGAGTTTTGCTTACTATACTTTGGGATGACATACAGATTTTAGAATTATTGACGCTTTCCAGTTGAATAAGTCTAACCAGTTATTCAGTTTGGGCTCAGTAATCCAAGAGGCTCAAGAAATTTGATCTTGTAAGCTTCTTTTTTTCTAAGTCCTGAGTATTTTTTGATTTTTAAAAACCAATTTTAATATTTGACACAATTATTTACATTTAAAATTTAAAAATTAACTATCATATTGAAGGTTGACACACTTAACTACAATAATTTTTCCTACTAGCTTTCCGCTACAAGTTGAAAGTCTTTGAACTTATGATTATGCTACATAGCCTGAAGGTTGTGAGTGTTTTTCCAGAAGGTTTTCAACTTTTTTTATGCCTGACTCCTTTACTGGATTCAGTTCAAAATTTTCTAATGGGAAGCATACTTTAAATAGCCTTGATTCCACATTTTTGAGTTATTTTATTTTATTGCTCTTTGCTGAGAGCACTTACAATCAACATATTTTTCAGAGTTTTATATTTGGTAATGTATTGTTGGTTCTTTCTTTCCTGTTGTAATGGGCTTTCAAAGATTTAAGCAAATTTGCAGACTTCCCAAACAAACACATCTATACTGGACAGTGTGATATTAGAAGGTTCCTGAAATAAGTAACACAGTACAATGCAAATGCTTTCTGCAGTACCCCTTTATTGCATAAAAAATGAGAAAGGTTGCCAATGACTTTATTTTAGGGAGAAAACTACTACATAGAAATAAAATATGAATGTTTTACTACACAGACTGTATTTTATTCTTAATCATGTTTGACTTGGGTGTATCCTCTGGCATTTTTATACTAGAAATGATGTCAGAAGCTGAAGCTGACCTTATCTTCAAAGACCAAGGTTATCACACACAAAATATATAGCTAATATATTCACTTCAAATTGTTTTAGTAAATTAAGTCTTCTTATAGCTTTATTAAATGCATGTGTTGAAGGTGTTTAACATGATCAATGCTATATTTAAAATTTAACAGCCTGAAGCTTAACGATTGTCCAGGCTACTCCTGTTCCTTCATTCTTGCTTGGGAAGGATATTTGCTCACATGCACTCCTACACACATAGCTCAGTTATTCATCCTGATCTCAGGTCTCTTCTTTCCATTTGCCATCTATTTTATTATTATTATTCCAGGTTTCTTCCTCTTCCTTCCTTCCTCTCCACCCACTCAACCAACCACCCACTGAAATCCTGAGTTCTTGTTCTTCAGTAGCTTTTCAAAATTAGTACTTCCCCCAACTTCCCTTCAGAAACACTTTGGCATGTCTTATTTCTCCTCAGAGACCACTTGCTCGCCTTAGCTCTACTGCCATTCTTCAACCCCTACTTATCCCTACCGAACTTCAGACCTAGACACATCCCCAACTCTTCCATTTCCATTTATAACAAAACATTTCTTTGGAAATTCATCCAAGCATTCCAAAAAGCAAATTCAGTGAGTCAGTGCCTTAAGATTAGATGATACATTTTGCACAACTATGGTAACACTGAAGTATATGTGGTCAGTACCTAGTCAATTGCATTTTCATTTGTAATGTGGAAGTACGGCCAACAAATTGAACCAAGTATATTATGACAGACTGTGTTACCCAGAATCCCACGCCGTTACAGAAGTCATCTGACTGTGAGGTGAAGCTTGATATTTTGTGTGTATGTAGACTCTATCAAGCACATTATAATTAAAACAATGTAAGGCAATACATTAAAAAGCAATGCTGCAGCCATCACTTTCTAAACTTTTTAAAATTAGAAATAATCAGTGAGAAAAATGTCTCTCCAATAATTTACATCTGTTTTGAAAAAATTATCTCCACTTAAATTTCAAAGTGAACTTTATTAATCTTAATATTCTATAAAATATGCTATTTTATACTTTATTTATCTATCTATTCAATAAATATTTACTGAATATCTGTTAGGTACCAGACACAGTTCAACATAAACTAACCAAAAAAATCTTCATTTGCAACTTACCATGGGCCATGCGATGGAACCAGTAGTAACCAAAATCAACCCCTAAGAAGGTTAAATACCAAGTCCATGGAGAGTCCCAAGGCAAATTGAAGAGCCTGTAGTTCTCCCAGATATAAATGTAGCTGGTTAGTTCAATGCTCCTGAAAAACAGACTGGAAAAGAAAATTCACAAGCAATGATTATACTACCTTTTAGAGAGAAAATGCTAAGACGTTTTAGATAACATTTGAAAATTAATTTATTGCTATGCAAAAATAAAATTCTTTATCCCCTCTATTTTGTCTCTTACTTCTCTTTCTTTTTAAAGTTCAACTTCCTTGGTATCAAAATGATTCACGTTTCCTTTTGTTTCATAGGCATCATAGGTGCCAGCTGTTTGTACTCTGAATTTCATAAACTGGAAAGGGTCATTTTATTTTAATGTCTCTTAAAATACTTTTCATGGAACCCATACAACATCAACTTGTCAAAATTGCAACTTATTTTCTGTGATTGTCATTCTAAATCTTAATAAAGGAAGTTTAAATGGCAAAAAATATAAAGGAAGTTTAAAAGGCAAAAAATTACAAATGGCATATTTTTTAAGGGAACTGCAAATTGTCTACTGCCTTCGAATATGTTGATCCCATAAAATTTGCCTTTAAAGTTGATTCTGTCTAATTCTATTTTCTCTCTTCTTCTCTCCTCTCTCTTTCCTTTTTATCCTCTTTTTCATGCATATGCACACACACACACACACACACACACACACACACACACACACACATATCTTTAATTTAATTTTGTTGGCTGTTATACTATGATCATATGTTGAATTCTAGTATCATTTCAGTATTTCTTATAAGAAATATAAACTAGAGTTTTCAAGATTTGAGGGAAAATTCTTTCCCTAGAAATAAGGTATACAAATCTAGTTCAATGGGAAGCTGAGGTGAGTGGATTGCCTGAGTCCGCGGTGTTGAGACCTGCCTGGGCAAGTTGGTGAGACCTCATCTCTACAATAAATCAAAAACTAGCTGGGTGTGGTAGCGCGCGCCTGTAGTTCCAGCTACTCAGAAGGCTGAGGCAGAAGGATCGCCGGAGCCCAGCAGGTCGGGGCTGCGGTGACCGGGAGCGGCCACTGCACTCCAGTCTGGGTGACAGAGTGAGACTCCAACTCAAAAAAAAAAAAAAATATAGTTCAAATAAACAATTATTTTTATTTTATTTATTTATTTTTAGTTATATAATATTTTTTATTTTAAAATTGTGGGGTACAGTTAAGGGTTAGGTATACAAATATGCATTGTGCAGGTACCCTTGTTCATGAGATGTGCCCCCCCTTCCCCAGACAGATATTGACTACCATTAATCCCACCTCCCTCTTCCTCCCTCCTCCCCCACCCCTGTAGTTTCCCACCACAGTCAATCCCTTTCTTAGAGTATTACGGTAGTTGATCAAGTTTCACTTATAACAATTATTTTTAAAACCTAGATACTAGAATATGTATTATCACCTATTCTATCAATCTTCTGTAAATTCTTATTTCAATAACTTCCAAAACCACACATAATAAGCTTCAACTTTATAAAGTGCAGTATTTTTTCTTTTAGGTTTTCTATGGCCAAATTTAAGATTAGATTCAAGATAATCATTAGTTTTATCACTATTATAAATTTGTTTATAGTAGACTTTTTTATGTTGATTATTAAAATGTAAAATGAATTGATCATTCTACCTAATAAAGATTTATGTATAAGCCACCAATAAGTTTGGTGCTTAAAAGTCTTAGGAAATTCTTAAATATTCTAATTTTAGATAAAAGTTTAAAAAGCAGCTCAGATTATTATATTATTAAAATTCATCATTTAAATAGTATTTTCCTTTGCATAGTTTCTATAAATTAGTATGTTATTTGGTCTTTTAGAGATCCAGACTTTTAACTTTATTCTTGAATTTGATTATCATATAATTTTAATTGATTTAACTTTAAAATAACAACTTTATTTTAAATATTTTAAATATTCCAAGTTTTGAGTTAATCTGTAAAATAAAACACTAGGCTATTTCACAGTAGCATTAATATGTACAACTCATAGAAATGCCAAATGCCTACAATTTTGAACACGACTACACATCATCACATCTTAAAACTCAATTTCCAGGCTAGGAGCAGTGTCTCACTCCCATAACCTCAGCACTTTGGGAGATCTAGGCGAGAGGATTGCTTGGGCCCAGGAATTCAGGACCAGTCTAGCAACATAGCAAGACATCATCTCTATTGGGCAGGCCTGACAGTGAGCGATTATAGTCCAGCCTACTCAGGAGGCTGAGGCGGGATGATCAGCCGAGTACAGAAAGGTGAGGCTGCAGTGAGGCATGAGTGTGCTACAGCACTCTAGCCTGGGTAACAGAGTGAGAATCTGACTCCAAAATCAGATAAAAAATGAAGTTAACATTTTGGAAACCTCAATTTCCAATTTTAGATTACATGGCTGGAAGAAGAAATTTGTCCCTAGGGTTCAAGTCCTTGACTCAGAGTAATAGCTAGTCCTGTATCCCTACCACAATGCCAACCTGAACCTTGCCCTGGATCCTCCAGAATTCCCTGCTCAGGGGACCTGAGCTGGCAGACAAGATTTGCATGGGTCTGTCTCCTGGACCAGTCCTCCTGAGGGCAGATCTATGCAGGTGTGCAAACCCCCAGACCTGACAGGATGACCATATGTGACTGGTTTAGGACATGTAAACACAGCTGGCACAAGGAGTCTTGGCTGCCCACACCCGTGTGTTAGGTCCTTGCTGGGTCATGAGAGGCCATGAGCCAGGGGCTCCAACAGTGTTTTGAAAACTCTGAGGAATCTAAAATCCAGAAATTTTAAATCTGCCTTCCAAGTTTTTATCAAGGTATATTATCAAGGTAGGAGATTAGAAAAAATTCTATTTTAAAGCTTGTTCATTTGGTTGGTTACTTTCATATGTTTAAACTAGGACTTTGCAACAGTGCCCCTCTTGACCTCTGGACAGGATAATTCTTTGTTGTAGAAAGCTGTCGGTAAAAACATTTATTCCAACTATGAAATTTTAAAATTGCTCACTACTGACCATGAGTAAGTGGTTACTCATATAAAATTCAAGTTTTAGGTTAAAAAATGATGACTAATACTAATTTTACATGGTTCAATCTAATAATTTCTCTAAAACAGAAAATTCTTAACCCTAACACAATTGTTATTTTGGGTCAAGTAGTTCTTTGTTGTGAGGGCTTTTCCTGTACATTACAGACTGTATAGCAGCATCTCTATGTTATATCTACTTGACTCAGTAGCATTCTTTCCCATCCCAGTTATGACAACCAAAAATGTCCCCAGACATCTTAAAGCTTGTTTGCTTGATTGGTTGCTTTTATATATGTGTTTCCCAAGGAGCAAAAATTTCCCCCAGTTGAAAACCACTGCCTCACAATAACTGATTCAGAAAAAAAAAAAACACACACAAAATGTTACAGAAAGGTAAAATAAAATATAGACACAAGTTTTATCACATGGTAGAGCCAGTGGTAGATTAATTCATCACATTCATACAAAGAGCCTACTAAGTGCCAACCAAAGTTCAAGGTATAAGGACACATTGTTGAACAGGAGAAACATCATCACCTGCCTCACAAATGTTCCATCAGTTTTATATCTTTTTCAAAACTTTCCTAGCCTCCTTGTCAGTCCCAGTGACAATTGAAATAGGCATTAAGATACGAAGACCTCAACAAAAGAAAGAGAGGCCCTGAAAAACTTCTATTTGCAAAACAAAAAGTACCTGCCTGCAATTGAAATACTTTTTTATTTCCTGTACAGGTGCCAGGTCTTGAGCAGACACCCAATTTATTATTCCGTCAACTGACTTATTAGGGTTGACACAAATCGAGCTGAAATATGCTTGACACACTACAGTCAGGTTTTTTTCCCTCCTCTCACACTTCAGCCTGAAACCAAACTTTCCTCAAGGCAAAGGGAAAGAGAGAAGACGCTGTGGGAGTTATATTCCCTGCTTTCTATCAGCAAGATGAAAATGATCCTCTTGTATTATACTTGTGAAAGAATAGCATGGAGTGCCCACAACTAAAAACAATTCACCTCCGTGATACAGCTGGGAAATGATTATCAAGCTCTGGAAAGCCCTTGATTGCAGGAAATAGCACCTACATTTTCAAAAATGTTCCCACCAGACCTTGAATCATAAACCAAGGCTCCTTCCTTTTTCTCTTCCCAATTCTACCCCCACCCTTCACCCTGCAATCCCAGCATATGACTCTGCACTCTGGAATTCAGACTGGAACTCTCTAAACCCCATCCTGTGGGAAGAGGCAAATATAATATGTATGGATATAGTGAGCTTACTTCATCACGCAGAGACGGTATATTGGGTAGCACAGGGGTTTGGAGTTACCAAATACCAGATCCCTTCTACACATTAAGTTTGACTGTGAGACCAAGAAAATGATCTAAATGTAAAGAGACATAAGAATCCTCTCATCAGCAACCAGCATACAAAGAGCCTTTCCTCCCATTGTCCTGTTTTCTTCATGAATTCCCCCAAATAGCAGTATTCTCTTGGGTCGGTCTGAAGTAAATCTTTTGGCAAATGAAAAGTAGCATATTTCTCTAATGAGTAAAATGATTATTTATGTGTTTTATATAACATTTTCTCTCATCACTAGAAATTTGTCCTGTCAATGTTTAGTTACAATGAAAAACTGGTAGGTAAGGTACTAAATTACTATTCAGTAGTAATTCTAGGTTTTTAAATAAAAAATAAAATTCAGTTATAATGTTGAGAATAAAATTAGAAGTAATTATTTTAGGACTGAGAATTACAAGTTAATTCATGTTTGAAGTCATCTTGAATTGAATCTACCCATCACCAAGAGTAGAAGTGTAACAGTAAACAGGACATTCAGCTTTTCAGTATCTCAGGGCTAATTAAAGATAGGAGAGCATTAGGCCAAATGGACTCTAGAATTACTTTCATGCTCTTATCTTTAATAAAACAATTGAAGTTTGATGCAATGTGCTCCTTGAAAACTGCTAAAATTTCAAAGTAACTTCCAGAATAAGTACACTTCTGCCCATACTCACAGAAATAAGTTGCCAATGTATACTATTTCATAACTATCATTATAGCTGTCTGTACTGTCTGATTTGGCCAGATTAGGTAAAAATGAAATAAATAAATAAGTAAATTAGGCAATTTAATTTCTAATAATCTTGCTTTACGAGCCAGAAAATAAATCGATATTTAACTGAGATCATAGTAATATGCCTAAAACTCTAGGAATTATTGAATACATAAATATACTGGATTATATGCATACAGACTTAAAGATAGATTTTTCTGATAAATCTTATTTATTTTTTTCCAAATCTCTTAAACGTGGTGAGGAGCTTGCACTGCCTGTCTGTAAAGCTACTGCCACTTTTGCTCCATCTAGTGGAATATTGATTTTTCTCGGTAATAATATGATAGATAATCCAATCCCTACCTTCAGCAAACAAATACAATTCATACTGCTAATTCTGACTGTGAAATGGAATTACACGTATAAAACAATCACTTGATTTAATTTCTTCTTACAATAACCATAAACTTTTAGAAACACGATGTGATAGATTTGGAAGAAAGAAGGTTGCCACATTCTTTACTTTGCAGGGAAAGGTATTACCCTATTGAATAAGCACATAAGTCCAGACTAATAAGCAATGAACCTTGCATTCACTGGGGAAGGTTCGTCTAATAGCAGTTTCTGAAGTTACATAACTAATAACAAAGACAAAGTCTATTTATAAGATTTCTAAGGTAAATGTTAAGAGGAAACGAGGCATTCTCCCTCAAATATAATTGACAAACCAACAAGTTTCTAAAACGTATTTTCCTTACATGCAGAGTTTTTAAGAATTATTTTCTATGTTAACAAAATATTTAGCATTAAGAATAAAGTATTATTATTAAGATTATATAGATCAACTTGTCTCTTATTTTGGACAATTAATTGCTGCTTTTTAAAGTCACCATCCATAATGGCACGCACTCATTTGTTAGAAGTCTGATGTTTCCAAAGGCAGTATCACCTCTCATACTAAAGCCTAGTATTAAAACCCAGTACACAATTTTCCTTTATTCTCCAGCCCCACCCCAAGGAGTCAAAAGTCTTTCAAAGAAGTTTAATTTCCTCCTCTTTAAATTTTTTTTTATTTTTTGATGAATTGAAACTTTCTTGTCAGGAGTGGAAAATTCCATAGCAGGCATGGCCAGTAAAAGTGTACATATGTATGGCTGAACACTGTGCGCGGGCTCCCTAGTAAAAATTGGCAGTGACCCATATGTATTAAAAAGTAGAGTGTCCCCAACTTTATTTGAAAATTTACTTACTTAAATTATCCCTCCAACCTATTGCAATTTGATTTATAATCTGCTGTTTCAACAGAATAAATGAACCCATTAAAAACAAACATACTGTAGATATTTATATCGGGAATAAAACTTCTCTGGGGAGGATGCAATTTATGGAAGCAGAAACATTGGAAGGAAGTAACAAATTGAGGTCCCGGTTTTCTAATGAGGATTGGAAATCGAGTCCTGCTTAAACAAGCGGGGGAAAAAACGTGATTATTTTTCACTCGTTAACATTTAAGTCGGTAGCAGGATATTTCACAAGTTTTAGATAGGTTTTCTTTAAAAACAGATTTGGCAATTATTGTATTAAATCACATTTAGTTTTCTATACTCACATACACAAGTAATCGATTGAAAAGCAGATAATTTGCATGTGATATGCTGTATTTAACTATAGTAAATAGACATATCTGTTTACAACTTCAGAGCCAGTTTCTAACTAAGAAGGCTGGCTACTGAATTTCAGAAAAGCAAAACAAATGCAGGCCTGCCCAGAATCTGGCATTTGGGACAGACGAACTTTTATTAAAGATCATGAACTGTCCAACAGTCCTGTAAACAAGATATAATCTTGTTCAAGATTAATATTTTCCCTCACATAAAGATTTGAAAACATGGTGTGCATCTTTTCTATTAATATGGTAGGTATGCTATTAACCTTCAAGATTTCAAATTTTATGCAATCATGAAATTGAGATCCTCAAAGAAACATGGTTTTTCCTCAAAGTCTGCCTACAACATTTCCATTACATGAATGATGAAGTAAAAAACCATGTTCTCTTTGATTTCCACAACTTCTTTTTTCAGAGAACATATGCCTGCTTGGAATTATTAACCAAAGCATAATTTTTTACAGGCAGATTAGCAAACGGTAGACTACCATTTTTCTTGCAATCACCTATTATAAGGACATGGCAAACTCCTGGTACTAGCATAAAAAATGAAATTAGTCCCCAGGAGAGGAGACGATCCGTGTTAATCTAACCTTCAGCTGTTAATGATTTGCACAGGGATTCCCCCTTTATGCTGTGGCTTCAACTGCAATATTGTTTTAAGAATTGAAGTCAAATTCTCCTTCTCGGTTTTTTTTTTGTTGTTGTTTTGTTGTTTTTGTTTTTTGGTGAGAGGAAATTGAGTAAGGACAATTCTGAGGATTAGCATTCCTTTTTTATTTATCCCTGGGTTTTTTTTTTCTTTATTTTCGATAACAAGAAAATAAGAGAAAATATTTTAACATTTTCTTTTCAGATAGTTTGCTTTGCTGGCATAGTTCAGATAAAAGGCTATGACACATGAAATGTGTTGCAAACAAACCAAAAAATTTACATTTCATAATTTAGAATTGCTCCTCACACCTACAAGGGAAAAAGAAGGAGCAATTTGCCATTCTCACTGAAAGTAACTCTGGAAAAGTATTCTCCAAATTCAAGTTCATAACCTTTTACCTTTCTCTCAAAGGGCACGAGAGTTAACAGTTTGTGTTAGCTTAAGAGTGTTATGAGTAGTGGGTGAAGGCAAAGAACTACATGTTCTATCCCTGAAGGACTGGTTTGTTTTGGTTTCTCTCTCACTCACTTGGTTTCTCTCCCTCTCTCTCCTCTCTGTCTCTCTGTCTCTGTCTCTGTCTCTGTCTCTGTCTCTCGTCTCTCTCTCTCTCTCTCTCTCTCTGACAGTCTCTCTGACTTTCTCTTTCTCTTCTTTTTGAGGTGTGTTTTTTGCAACAAATATGTATTTTATTCTTGTTTTCCTGTTTATAACTTTGTATCTTTTAAAAATCACACTGCTGAGCAGAAATATGGTATTGAGGACACAGTTTGCATTTCTAATACTTACAATATTATAAGACAACAATCTAATTTCACTTGTAACCAAAGTCAGAACTTCAAAAAGTAAAAGCAATGCTGAGGCCTCCCTTCATTTTGCTGTCTCCCTGAGTTCTTAATGCACTCTTTCTAATTCAGTAAGACATGGATCTATGATTGTATCTGTAGGGCACTTCTCAGTAATCAAGTGATTTTTACAGTTTCTCAGTCACCTGATTTATATAAATCTATATACTTAATTTTCTCAGCATGAGCTGCAGTCATGAATTGAGTATCTTTCAAAAACTGAATCTGCAGCGAAATCTACATATCTCTTGAGTATCTTGAATGTATTTCTTGTTCATTTCTGTGCAAGAGGGATATGTAATAGAGAAAATTATCTATAATTTTAAAGTCTTACTTATGATAATCTGGAAATTAGCTGCAAATAACTGAAGACATTATCCTCTTCTGACTTTGATTGCAATGGACAACAATACCAGTTTTTCAGAGTCATTATTATTATTACTTCTACTACTATTACTGCTATATATCTAATAAAATACCTTTCCCAAAGCAACACTTATTGAAAAGGAGTTTTCACTTTTAGGCTTACTCTTTATCTAAACTATTTTATGCAATTATATAAAAATATTTCACATGTTTTAGATATTTTTAAGTTTTAATGTCATTTTTAAAAATCCATAATGTTTCCTACTGGGCGGTTTATAGAAACATTCCAAAGCAGTGAGCACCGGTCAGAAGTAAAGCTCTTAAAACAGGATAAGAAGTGATGGTTGGGAAGCTGGAGTGAGAACATTCACCAGCAGCTCAAAGCACAGACTTCTCAGGGAATCTTCCCTCATGCTCTGCTCTGCTTGTTTAGTAAATCCTCATGTACTAAAGATGACTTCAATTCCTTGGTCTTTCCTCTGCACACATTATTTTCTCTTTCTAAAAAATAGGGTCATTTACTGTTAAATATTATCTGGTCTCTGCATCACCCAACTTTATCATCAACATAACATTAGAAGAATATTAAATATCTTGGAACATTTTGCATATACCAGACATCATTCTAGGCATATGAGTAAAAACTATGATAAAAGCACACCACTTGCTCTCAAGTATTGTACAATCTAGTAAGAAGGACAAGGAGGAAGACTGGTGAACCTCATGCCCTGTGATCATTCCATATCTGGGGTAAGCACAAGATCTGTGGAAACGTCGTGAAGCAGTACCTAACACAGTGTTGGAAAACAGAGAAGTCTTCCTGAATAATGTGATGCCTATGCTTAGACCTAAGAAATGAATGAGTTGCCCACACACATGGTTTTTCAGGCAGGGGAGCACCTATGTCAAGTGGGTGATGGTAAGTTGTCAAACAAGGATGACAAAGGGACAGGAGAGTGGAGAGACCAAAAGCAAGGTCAGAGAGACAGCATCCTCTGTAATTTAGGAAAGGAATGTGTACCTTATCCTCAAGGCAGTATCAAGCCAGTGAAGGGATTCCACCAAATTCATACCGTGGGAAAGTTTGACTGCAAACGGGGTAGAACTGGATACAGGATGCCAGTTAGGAGACCACTGAGGTAATTTAGAGGTAATTTAGAGATCTGTATAACTTGCTCTGGAGAGCATCTGCAACATTTCAGAAAACTTTTCTATATGAATTTGACAGAGGCAAAATAAAGCTCCAATAGTCACGAGGTGGACCCAAAAACCGGAATTATTTTTTGGAGGGCAGGTCCTTTTTAGTACAAGCTTTCCCTGCTAAGTGAGTGTTCTAGAAACCCATGGACATCAGTGTACCAGTTAGCATTATAAGAGGCTGCATTTGGCTTCAGTGAATTTTTTTTGGAGATTCTTTTTAACACGTTTGCCCATATCATGATGGATGATTTACGAACACACCTGCTCACATCAAGCTGAGTGTTCAGCAGTTTTTGATCACAAATGGCATGACCTCCATGCCCCACCCTCCCTATATACTCCATCTCATCCCAAATTACTTTTTTTGTTATTGTTTCTCCAGATGAAAAAAGTCCTCAAAGGGAAACATTTTACTAATGTGGAAGGGGTGAAACAAAAAATGGCAGACACACTAAAAAGCATTAAAACTGAAGAGTTAAAAAACTGTTTTCAGCAATAAAAAAGCATCTCAATAGGTGTATTGCGTCAAATGGAGGGTACTTTGAAAGTGACTGAAATTTAAGCATGCAATAATATATACACAATTTTTAGAAATAAATTCTGGGGCTTTTTGGGTTCCCTCTCATAACTAAGCCAATACTCAGGGCTGGGACCATGATAAGGTAAGTGAAGCAATCACCTCAAATAAAAAATTTAATAAGGCTCCAACAAATTGAGTAATCAAGATGATAATTTCTAGGGTGTTTTTTTTAAATTAATGTAAAAAGATCAATAATGAAAAAAATATCTAAACTTTAAGTAATGTCAGGAACTGAATTCTTTGGCAATATATGCGTAAATACACAAATTCTCCAATACAATGGGTTCCTTTGTCCCTCATACTTGGAGACTTTCCATTTTCTCACTCAGCATGCTAACCATCTATATCACCTTGGAAGCCGAGACAGAACACCAGCTGATATTGATGTTAAGGCATCATCCAAGCGACCCGGTGGTTTCCCTTTGCGAATCCAGCTGACAATCAGTTCAAGCAGCATCAAGGAAATGAAAAATGGAGTTGCCTGGAAAGGAAGTTGCAGAGGAGATGCTATCATGGCCCATGGGAAACTCTTTTACATTTCCTGAATTGTCATTTCAGAATGGGGAGGCCCAGAGTTGGGAAGCCCACACCTATCTCGACGATCGCTTCCTACATAGTAGACAAAGAGGTCTAATTATTTTAATTTATTTTGTTTCATTTCATTTGATTCGAGGTCTCACTCTGTTGCCCAGGGTGGAGTGCAGTGACCTCAGGTGAACCTTCTGCCACAACCATCTGAGTAGCTAGCACGTCACCATGCCCCATAAATTTTTTGTTTTTGTAGAGATGAGGTCTCACTATGTTGCCTAGGCTGGTCTCAAATTCCTGGGCTCAAGCAATCCTCTGGCATCTGCCTCCCAAAGTACTGGGATTACAGGCATGAACTATCACACAAAACCCAGAAGTCTAACTGCTTTGGACATATACTAAATATGTACTCAAATTCTATCATCCAGTTTGAAAATGAAAGATAATCATACAGAAAACCATCATAATTGTGCCAAGAAAATTGTAAGATTAGAAGGAACATGTTCCAAATTAGATCCAAAAAATACATTTAGAATAAGTTAAATAATTAGAAGTCTATCATCTGCATATGATAAGCTAAACCCACTAGAAGAGAATTTCCGCAAGGATGCACTCAATTTTAATTTTTTTTTTTTTTCGAGTTGGAGTCTCACTCTGTCGCCCAGAATGGAGTGCAGTGGCACGTTCCCGACCACCACAGCCTCGACCTGCTGGGCTCCAGCAATCCTTCCACCTCAACCTTCCATGTAGCTGGAACTACAGGCACACGCTACCACGCCTGGCTAATTTTTTTTTTTTTTTAATTCACTATAGAGATGAGGTCTCGTCAAGTTGTCCAGGCGGGTCTCGAAACCGCGGGCTCTGGCAATCCACTCACCTCGGCCTCCCAAAGCGCTGGGATTACAGGCTGAGCCACCAAGCCCGGCCAATTTAATTTTTTATATTAGAATTTCCATAGCTACTTCTAATGATAAAGTTGAAACAGTAGGAGCATTTTTTTCATAGAATTTTCAAGAATAAGGTAATTTGCACGTTTGTTTAAAACTCTGTTCAAGTTTTACCCATTCAGTTTTGATTTTGTCTTATATAATAAGAGATATTCTTAATGCTGTGCTATCATGAGTCGGCATTGAATTAGGTTCTGTGTTACAATATAAATAATAATGATTTATGACGATATGAGTACCATACTTTTTCTTTAAAAAATCAGAAATAAAACTGGGCACAGTGGCTCATACCTGCAATCTCAGCACTTTGAGAGACCGAGGTGAAGGATTGCTTGAGCCTAGGAGTTTCAGATCAGCTTAGACCAGCAGCAAAGTAAGATCTTATCTCTACCAAAAAAATATTAGCCAGGTGTGGTGGCATGTCCCTGTAGTCCCAGCTACTCAGGAGGTTGAGGCAGAAAGGTCATTAAGCCCAGGAGGTCAAGGCTGCAGTAAGCTGTGATCATGCCACAACACTCCAACCTGGACAACAGAGTGAGACCCTGACCAAAATATATATATATATATCAGAAAGAAAAAGCAATATTCAGTCTTTGAAATGATATGACTTTTACTCATTTGAAAGTTAAACATAAGCTTGGAAGCTGCACTCCCAAGAACATATTCTCTGATGTCATTTTTTTTTTTTCTGTTTCTGGCCTGAACTAGTAAGTGTTGTAGGAACAACTTTGACAGGGTGGGGAACTTCAGTATTCAAGTTCTAATTGTGGATATTTCCACTTCCAGTCATAGCCAGGAATCAGAAGTGAAAAGTGCTTCTGAGCACTTCAGAGTTTCAAAGAAAACTTGATTCAAGTTCAACCTTAGGAAGTCAGAGTTTTGACTCAGTCAAGCTGAGTCGCCTTCATTCTGCAGAACGACTCTACCAAATTAAACAGGAAATAGTTTCCCTGGGGGTGGTGGACACGTAAAGATTTTTTAAAAAAATTGTTACAAAGTTTACTGATATAACTATTTTACATGGAGCTTCCAGCAGCTAAATTTACAATGCCATAGTGCCCAGAAAACATTTTTGAATTTTTATCATATTCTGGAGAGACATATAAAGGTGGGAGCTAATAGATGAAGATGGCTGTGGATATTATATGGAAATTCTTTTCAAGTAGAAATTCTACTTTTGTTTCATACCTTTAAGAAGGCAAATTATTCTTATTAGTATTTAATAATTTGGATCATGAAAGTGAACAAAACCCCAAGATATACTGGCCTTCCTTCTTATTAAGAAAAGAGCAAGAATAGCCTCTTCCAATAGAGCCTCACCTTTTGTACATAATCGGGCACCTCTTCTAAGGTTTGGAATGAAGTTTCATTGGGCCTCATCATGTAAAACATCATGCGAACTCCCTGGGAAACCGAAACATCCTGTTGGGCCTCTGGGTTCTTCATTTCTGCCTTCGTCTGATTCCCAGCTGGAGAATATTTGCGATTCAGTGGTTGAAGCCCGAGGCCAGACAAAGAGGACGAACAAGAACAAGCTCTTTGTGAGAGAACAGCTAGGAACAAAGCTCCACAGAAAGCACAGCCAACCGGCAGATTCTGTGCAGCGAGACAGGAAAATACAAGGATCAAGAACAAGCTCAGAGTTCAGTGGGCGCTGTCCCAGAAACAGGCACTTGGGGGAGGGAAAGGAGCACTCAGACCCACATCACAAACACGCAGTGCAGTTTGACTGTAGCTGGAGTGGCTTTTCACTAGAGAAAGAAAAGAAGTTATGACACTGCCTTGGAAGGCAAGAATAAGAAAACAGTGATAAAACAGGTGTACATTCACTCTGCAAAAGGGGCACGTTCAAGAGTAAAATCACATTAAAGAAAAATTTTTTCTTTTCTCATTTTGAAACTCACAATGTGTTCAAGTCTGCAGTCTCCTCAAAGAATCCTATTTGCTGAAGGGACGGGGGTGCTGCTAATAATAGCTTGAAATTCAGTAAGTACTGACTATCAGGCCTGTTATTGTCTATACTGTATTTCTGGATTCAAATCAGGTCAACTTCTGAATGTTTACAAACCAGTTAGTTGAGGGGCATTTGTCTTATTACACAATCTATTTTGTTTAATGGAAACTTGACTAGTCACGTCTTCTCCATTCTTCCTAGCACTTATGGGGACTTTCTAACTGAAGAAGCTGCCAAGATGTTGCTGTGAGACCTTATCTCTGTTTGCCAGAAAGGGCGTGTCTGTACCCTCTAAGTGGACTAGAGGGCACTTTATTGATTGGATCACCAGTGAATGTGTGGAGCTTTCCAGAAGAGCCTCAGCCTTTGACCTAGCGTAGCTGTGATCCTCCTTTACCATACCATCTTTTAAACAAATTTTACATAGATTTGATTAACAATACATATTCATTTTAGAAGAAAATAGAAACTATAAACAACAAATAAATTACTACCTGGAGATGTTGACATTTTGGCATACATATAATCAGTTCTCCTATAATGTGATACATGCACTCCTAAAAATTACTATACTATGCACAATTGTGCAATAAAAACCACAGGACTTATGAGAAAAAGGAGATGAGGGTAAAATGCTTAAAAACTTGATAATGACCCACAAGGAAAAAAAGGATCAGAGTCTAATAAAAACGGTAACATGCTTTCATGCATGTTACATGGTTAAGACATAAATACTAGAAAAAAATATGGTTTTTTACCTTGAACGAGACCTGAACTTTGTTTGCAAGGAGGTACTGAAGGATTTACAGATTGTGAATTGTTATAGAGTGTTGGAAGAAAAGTTATCAGAAATCAGACAGAAGGTCCTAACACCATGTGGGAATGTCATGGCTTACACTACGTAGGTGAAACAGGGATGCCGACTTAAGGGTGTGTGTGTGTATTTTATGTATGCCTTCCAGTTTTTCAGTTGAATTTGGTGTCATTTTTAAAGTTCACCTGCTGTTTATCCCTGACAAAATCACACGAAAGCAAAAGGTGGTATACTCAAACTGTTTTCTAGTATATCAATCACGCTGGAACAAATTTTCATTTCAAAACAAGTGTTGTAGCAGAATTGACTGTACTTTCAGATGATTTCCATTACAAATAAATACCTATTGACATAATGATCATATTAGGCAGAGTATTTTGCTACTTGTTAGCAATTTTTTTTGAAATAACAAATATGATACATGACAAGAAAAAAATTCAGACAACATAGTTGTACATAAAACTAAAAGTGACAGCGTCCCTTCTCCTCAAAATTCACACATCCCTCCATTCAATTTCACAGGGATAATCTTTCCTGTGAATGGGTATTGTGTCATCCTTGTTTTTTCCTACAAAGGAACTGGCTAACATTACTACCATATAAACATATTTACATATTCACATGTGGTTTGATTTTTTTTTGTATGGATCCTATTAAACATAAGATACACCAATTTGCCCTCTTAGAGGCAATAACTTACCAGGAGCCTTCTTCCACTCAGCATACAGTTATACAAATATAGCATTTGTTAGTTTTGTTTATTTTTATTTGCTGCAGATATGTGTGTTGTGGGTGTGGGTGTGTGTTTCAGTCAGGAACACAACATTATTTTAAGTATATAAAGTGGAGGAAATTTAATACAAATGATGACTTACACAGATGATGGGAGAGGTAAAAAGCCAAGCAGGAACAAAGAGGTAATCTAGAGATTAGCATCAATAGGAAGCCACTAGCATCCTTAAGCAGTAAGGACAAAGGAAGAGGTTATGTTAGTAGAGCTCAGGGATTTCAGTCTTCTGGGAAAAATTGGAACCATAATAGGTCTGTCTAACAGAATGATAGCCAGTGGAATAGCCCAATCAATGGGAGCAGCCCAATCAATGCCAGTAGCAATACCCCAAGGCCGAAGGGAAGGGAAAGATTTATACTTTGATTATTGCTGACAATTTCACCTCAAAAGTTACCTTTCCTTCTACACTCTTGCTAACACTAGCTACTATCAATCTTTGATAAGTCTTAGCCAATGAATTGATGGAAAACAAAATGGTATCTTGTTTTTATTTGCACCTTCTTAATAACATTAAATATCTTTCAATACTTTTGTAAGCCATTTCTGCTTCTTAAACTGGAATTTATTTCTTAATTTGTGTTGCACATTTTTGTTGTCTTTTTCTGTTGCCTTATAGGCTATTTGTATTATACCTATATAATTACACATGCAGTATATATATTCTTATATATGGGACAATTGCTTTCACTTAGTCTTTAGTTTCATTTTAACTTGGTTATGTATATGTTGTCATACTGCAATTGTAATTGTGTGAATATGCTATCTTTTGTTTTATTATTTTGCTTTTGAGTCTTGCTTATGAAAGTTTTCCTTGCCAGAATTCTATTAAAAAAAAAAATCTAGCCAGGCTCTGTGGCTCAGCCGGTAATCTCGCGCTCTGGGAGGGGGAGGTGAGTGGATTGCCTGAGCCCGCGGGTTTGAGATCCGCCTGGGCAACTTGGCGAGACCTCATCTCTACAATAAATAAAAAAAAAATTAGCCGAGTGTGGTAGCATGTGGCTGTAGTTCCAACTACTCGGAAGGCTAGGGCAGAAGGATCGCCGGAGCCCCAGCAGGCGAGGCTGCGGTGGCTGGGAGTGGCCGCTGCACTCCAGTCTGGGTGACAGAGTGAGACTCCAACTCAAAAAAAAAAAAAGACAGAGGCTCACTCTGTCATCCAGTCTGGAGTACAAGTGACATGATCATAGCTCACTGAAACCTCAAGCTCCTGAACTCAAGCAATTCTCCTGCCTCAGCCTCCCGAGTAGTTGTGACTACAGACACACACCACTGCACCCAGATCATTTTTATTTTTATTTTGTAAATATGGGAATCTCATTTTGTCATCCAGGCTGGTATTGAACTCCTGTGTTCAAGTGATCCTCCCCCTTTGGCCTCTCAAAGTGTTGGGATTACAGGCATGAGCATCACACCCAGCCTTTTTTTTTTTGGTATGGTGTGAATTGAAAATAGTCTTGTTTTATTGACAGAACATGAGATGTGTAACTGCACATCTTACTATAATTTTTTTCTTGCCTATATATGAGAAAGGTAAGTTGCCTAAATATAAAATTTCTGATTCAAAAATCGATTCTCAGCCGGGCTCAGTAGCTCAGCCTGTAATCCCGCGCTTTGGGAGGCTGAGGTGAGTGGAATGCCTGAGCCCGCGGGTTTGAGACCCGCCTGGGAAACTTGGCAAGACTTCATCTCTACAATAAATCAAAAATTAGCCGGGCATGGTAGTGCGCGCCTGTAGTTTCAGCTACTTGGAAGGATGAGGCAGAAGAATCGCTGGAGCCCAGCAGGTCGAGGTTGCCGTGGTCAGAAACGGCCACTGCACTCCGGTCTGGGTGACAGAGTGAGACTCCAACTCAAAAAAAAAAAAAAATCGATTCTCTCAAAATTCGTCAGAGACAGACCACTTTGAGCGAAAACTTGTGAGGTAAAACCAAGATGAACGGAACAGAAGACTTTGAGCCTACACCTGGGCCAGAAAGAAGCTGCTCAAGGCTGCTCCAGATGTCTTTCTGTCCAGTATCTATGTCAGATCTCTCCCCAAAGCTTCCTAGTCAGTGGCACTTTTCAGGGGGTCCCATTTTTGTCTAAGTAAAAGAGAAAAGCTTGGGGAAAAGTTGACACAAACGGCAAACATCACACAAGACCAGAAGACATAAAAAATCTGTTCACACAAAGTACTCTCATTTGCAAATAAATCAACACAAAAAGACCTCAGAAGCTTTTTAAACTGAAATGACATAAACTACTGATTAAGAACCTCTGGTGATATTGATCATTGTCGAATCTTGAGAGAGAAACCATACAGTAGTTGAAATAGGGAAAATTTCATATAAAGATTTGTCAGCTCAAAGGCTTAACATACAGGATCTACAAGGAACCTAAACGTGCTGAAAAGAAAAAAACAAACAGCCCGATTACAAAGTGGGCAAAAGATATGAATAGACAGTTCTCAAAAGAAGACACACGAGCAGCCAACAGATACATGAAAAAAATGCTCAGCCTCACTAGTCATCAAAGAAATGCAAATTAAAACTACACTGAGATACCACCTAACACCAGTCAGGATGGCTGTCATAAATAACAAAAAACAATAGATGCTGGAGAGGACGTGGCGAAAGGGATTGATTCTACACTGTTGGTGGGAGTGTAAACTAGTACATCCTCTGTGGAAAACAGTGTGGCAATTCCTAAAAGATCTAAAAATCGACCTTCCATATGACCCCTACTGGGAATATACCAGGAAGAACTCAAATCACTCTATAAAAAGGATACCTGTACATATATGTTTATTGCAGCATTGTTCACAGTGCAAGAACATGGAACCAACCATGCTGTCCATCAAAAGAGGACTAGATTTTTTAAAATGTGGTACATGTATATGTGATGGAATATTAAGCAGCCATAAACAAGAACAAAATCATACTTCACAGCAACCTGGATGAAATTACAGTCTATAATACTGAGTGATATTTCACAGAAACAAAGAAGTGTCACATGTTTTCACTCATAAGCAGACCTTGAACAATTATCGTAATACTATAAGAAAAGGATTGGCAGTAGCAGGAAACTGCCAGGAGGGTGATGGGGAAGTGGAATTGGCAGTAGTGGGAATCTGCCTGGGGAAGTGGGGGCACACATATAAGAGTACCTGCATAATGAACATTTGTATACTCAACCCTGAGTTGTATTCCATGTCTTTAGAATTAAAAAAATTCAAAAATAATAAATGAAAAAATAAAGGTTTGTCAGATATAATAGGGAATTGTAAAAACGAAGGAATAGCTAATAAATACTAAGGAAATGATAAATAATATATGAATAGAAGATATAAGTAGCAGTCACAAACCCCAAGGTTGAACTGGGGAACTTACTTGAAATCTGAATTAAAAAAGGACAGAAAAAAGCTGTTCACTAGGAATGTCTTACCAGTGACCCTTCCCTACAGAATTACACGAGGAGGTGCCAGGTGAATCTGCTGGCTGCCAGTTGTTGCAGGAACTGAGCACAAGAGAATCCACCCAGGCTGCAAAACCCTGAGAAGTGGGCAGGTAGAACCCTAAGGAGGCGAGCATCTTCCTTCAGTAAGGACTGTCCACGGCCCACTTCTGACAAAGCTTAAAATCATGCCAACTAGCAAAGAAAAATGTTTATAAGTTCCAGGTCCATTTCACAGACCAGGCAACAAAATGTGAATTTGGAGATGAAAGGCAATAAATCTATAATTAGCACAAGACAACACTCTTTAGTAATTATAGAAAGTCTTCATTATAATCTTATATTCATATGATACTTAGCCTCAGTGTTCACAAAATTGTAAATAATTTCTACAATTCAATACAAATCTGGGAGGTGTCCATTGTAAAAAAGATGGATGAGGGAAACCTCTATAATTACATATCTGCATTTTCTTTTGACATCTAATATTTCAGGATAGTATCAAGCCTGAGTTCGACTTGCCTTGTTTTTGTCTTTGTTTTCTTATGTGGTTACTGCTATCTGGATGCTTGAAAATATTTCTGTGCCCTTGATAGTAAATCAACTGAGTGTGTTATTTTTTGGTAGACTATCTTGAAGTTATCAGCATTCAAACCTCAGATTTGCAAATCTTTGCTATAGGGGAAATTTTTGCCTCTCATTTATGATTTTTTTTTTTACATTTCTTTACAAATGTGATTTATCTGTTTAGCAGATTTATATCTTCCATATCTATCATATCGTCTTTGTCCATGTTCTTCTCCTTATCCTCTTTTTGTTTTCTAATTGTCTCTAACTGGTTTTATCAAGATTTGGGGTACAGTTTTCTGTACTGTTTTCATCTTTCTTCTGGTTCTACTTCAAATTTCAAAGTGACATTGGTTTTTTTAAATTATTTCCTCAACTCTCTCAGTTCCCTTTATTTTTTTTTTTTGAGTTGTAGTCACACTCTGGTGCCCAGGATGGAGGGCAGTGGCCCACTCCTGGCCACCACAGCTTTGACTTGCTGGGTTCTGGTGATCCTTCCGCCTCAGTCTTCCAAGTAGCCAGAACTACAGGTGCACGCTACCATGCCCGGCTAATTTTTGATGTATTGTAGAAACGAGGTCTCACCAAATTTCCCGGGCAGATCTTGAACCCACGGGCTAGGCAACCCATTCACCTCGGCTTCCCAAAGTGCTGGGATTACAGGCTGAGCCACCAAGCCTGGCCTCAGTTCTCTTTTTATATCTATCATTATATAACCTCATTTTTCTTCAAATCTGTTTTCTGTTTAACCTCCTTAAGTGCATACAATAGTTTTACCTAAAATTATTGTTATTTTCCTGGAGATAATACTAAGAACGCATATTCTTCATCTACTTTTGCAGGCTATTTCCCCTCCCTCACTCCCAATTTATTTATTCATAAATAGGTACAGGTCTTTTATGCCTCCTCTCTCCCCCACCAAAAAAAGGTGGGTAAATATTCCTTGCATCCCCTTAAGGTAAATGTGGCACTTTGGAATGTAGGTTTATCTCATCAGTCAGACCTGGGAAGGTGGAGGAGGGAGCTATGACCGTCAGCAGTTCCCAACTGTCTCTGCAGGCTTTTTCAGTGAGTTGGAACTGTAGTACAGGCCAACTTTCCCTATTTTGGTTTGGTTCTCCTCAGCCTCTACTCGGTTTCTGCAGACATAGAAAATGACCATTTACGATCGTCTTTCTGTAATTCCTATATATTGAGGCTGGGAAGCATCCACTGAGAAAACACAGCTTTTGCTTTTGGACAGCTTGATAATTGAGACATTGTCAAATTGAGAATCTGCTTAAAAGAAGGATTATCAGTCCATGAGGTTTCTATCTTTCAAGAAGTCCTGTGACTCTCCCTGCCCTAGATGATCCTATTCTCTCCTGATGTCATTGGCCTTAATGGTCAAAATGATTCCAATTAAAATGGGTCAATATCAGTTATAATTCTTACCACCAGTCCTGACCACATGCAGATTACAGAGTTCATCCATTACAGCAGAGGAAACAAGCTTTTTCTTAAGAAACTAGGTGGAAGAAGTAGCTCATTGTGTGATCATCTTACAACTAAAGACTACAAAAACCAATAACATAGAAAGGTGAATTTCAAGGGAGAGCCAACAAAGGAAACCCTAACCTTCCTCTTGATGCTGCCATATATCCCACATTGACATCTCTAAATGTGGGGACATTTGATTTGTCAAATTTTAACCCACAACTGATGAAGTTCTTCCCTTCCCCATATACACTTCTCTTTGGTCATTAAAATCAGTTTCTGGAAATTAGACTAGACAACTGCTCTTACATGACCATTTTTAAAAGGTTATTTATATCTCTATGATTATAAAAATAATGAATACTCACTGTAGAAATATAGAAAAATGCAAAAGATATTTAAGAAAAAAAGTTGTTGCAATTTTACCAATCAGATTATAGCCTCATTAATATTTTACTTAACATGTTTAAGATCTTTTTCAGGCACACTATTTCACATAGATGAGTTCACATTCTATATGTCAGTTGAGAACTGGCTTTTTTAACATTTGGAAGCCACATGATGAAATGACTAAGCCCCAAATTAAAAGGTATCTGGGTCTCTGACTGACTACCCAGAGAAGAGCAGTCCATTAGACAGGACATTATGTGAGCCAATACTAAGCTTGTAATGTATATTGCAACTTATTTGTTGTTATTTGAGCCTGGTTAGCTTAACAGCTAACAGTACCCTAACTAATATATACAGAAAAGCATTGCAAGATTTTCAATGTTAGAGTCACATGGTCCAACTTAAGTATTAAAATGATCAGTCTGGTTTGTGTGTAAAGGATGAACTTTAGAAAGGGAAGCGGGAAGCAGGAACTTGGTCAGAAGTAATTGCTGCAGTCCTGGCAGATGTTGGTTATTTTCACTAGGAAAGTTGCAGCAGCACGAGTGAAAGTGGAAGTTGATTCAGGATTTAAATTGTTAGTAGACCTGACAAGGCTTGCTAACAGTTTGTATGTGGAGAATGAGACAAAGAGAAGAGATATGAATAGTTTCAAGCATTTGATTAAAACCCCTGAAAGAATGGAGTATTATTTATCATGATGGACAAATAGGAGGATGTGACCCGAAGCATGGCATGAGATGCCTGTAGACATCTAAGTTGAGATGGTTTTAGCAGTTGGATACATACATCTGAAATTCAAAGCTCAAAATAAAGCAATTAGCTATGAATGAAAGAAAAAGTACTGACAAAAATAGTTACAAGCCAAACATAAGAATGATTTTCAGGTAGTCACTTCAACCATATTCATATTCATCAATAATTTTCATTTGCAAATTGGTCTATTATATTTATCTTATTTTCATGACAATTTTTTGCAGTTAAAATACAAGCATCATAAAATATAATAACATACATTATTCCAAATAATATTACTATACAAGTAATTGAAAAAATATACTGTTTATATTTTATCTATAATATGTAAATGTAAGTTTTAATATTAAAAAAAGTCCAAACTCTTTTCCAAAGTGTATGTACCATTAAACACTCCCACAAGAATGAGAATTTCAGTTGCTCTGTATGCTTTGTTTTCTAGAACTTGGTATGTGCAGATTTATTTTTATTTTTTATTTCTCTTTCTAACCTAATTGGTTACACTGTGTAGAATATTGCTGTTGTACTATGAGGTAATTACTCCTCCTCATATTATATTCCCATATATTTTGAGGGCATTGTTTAAAGGATCAACTTGTTTGTTGCTGAAATTTTAATATTGTCTGTAAGAATCTTTGAATCCCTTGTATTAATACTTTTCATTAGAAAATAGCTGCATATGAAACTTAAATCACTCTCTCTATTTTCTTAGATCATATTTTATTACTTTTGGCCAAAGTTCTTTTCCACGACTTAGAAGGCAAAGATCAGGTAGAACATGATCTTTAAAGAAATTTATGGCATACACTTGAGGTCAGAGCATAAAAAACAAATAGTATTTCAGAAGTTATTTCTTTAAAATCCCATCAAGCTAATACATCTCATTGTTATTTTAACAGTAGTCAGTGCCAAAAGAACGACTCGAAGTGCTACATACATATCAGTGTCAGAATGGATGTAAGTCTCTCTTTATAGGATTGATTGTGAGTCAATGTTGGCATTAATCCAAATTCACAGTACAGAATAAAGGAATGTGGAAGATCTCAAGAGTATTTCTTGGAATAGCTCATGAGATGCTCTGCAAAGGAAAACTTTTATAAAATAAGTTTGGGAAAACACCAAATACTACATATGCTTCTCCGAGATTAATCTCATAAGCAAATATTTTAAAGATTCTGAGATGTCCAGCAGCAAATAAATGTATTTGTTTTAGTTTCTTAATGGCATTCAGTCCAATCTGGCAGCTATAACAGAGCACCATGGACTGGGTGGACTATAAACAATAGAAATTTATTTCTCACAGTTCTGGAGGCAAGAAGTTCAAGATCAAGATGCCAGCAGATTTTGTGTATGGTGAGAGCATGCTTCTTGGTTCATAGATGTCTGTCTTTTCTCTGTGTCTGTGTATGGAGGAAGATAGTGTTAATCTAACACTAGTGAACACCTCTGAGAATGTGTACTTCACCATGCATGATCTGGGGTTGCTGCTCTCATTTAGGGCGCGTGTAGGTGTCATTTCCCTATTGAGGAAACAACAGATAACACATACCTTTGATAATGGTAATTAAGGTCCATGATTTGGAGGGAAAATTGTTATAAAAAATTTCCTTATGCTTGAAAATAAACAAGAAGGAAATATTTGTAAGATCATGTCCTACACTACATACAGAATGTGTTTCTAATAATGCCCGCAAATCAGGCACAGTCCTTTACCTAAGTACTCATCACAGGAACTACTGCCTGCTGATGAAAGGACCTGTGAACCCTCTTTTATGAAACAGAGTTGAAGCAATTCATCGTAGACATAAATCCAGCTCTTATCATTCTTAGGACATGTGGTTAAGAATGTTTCTCTAGTTTCTCTACCAAGAATAATGTGCTTTTTCTGAACAGCATTTGTTCTATTTAATTTTATGGATACTATGAATCATCTACCTAATCATGTTTCCCACTTCAGATGGCTTAATACGTAGCTTAGTGTCAAATGTATGACATAAATCTAGAAAGTATATAGGATTCAAGGGGCAGCATACTGTCTCAGTCCATTCTGGCAGCAATAACAGAGCACCATAGACTGGGTGGCCTATAAACAACAGAAATTTATTTCTCACAGCTTAGGAGGTAGAAGTCCAAGATCAAGGTGCCAGCAGATATTGTGTCTGGTGAGAGCCTACTTCTTGGTCCATAGGTGTCTGTCTTTTCTCTGTGTCTGTGCATGGAGAAAGATGCAAAGTAAATCTCAGGTCTCTTTTATAAAGTCACTAATCCTAATTGTGTGGCTTTCACTCTGATTGCCCAATTATCTCCCAAAGTCCCCACCTCCTAATATCATCACCTTGGTGGTTAGCACTTCAGCATATACATTTGGGGTGAGGAACACAGACATTCACATTATAGCACATACTAAGCTCATTCCAGGATCCACATTGATTCCTGCCTATAGTTCTCTTGCCTAATTTTTTTTTTTTTTTTTTTTTGAGTTGGAGTCTTACTCTGTTGCCCAGACTGGAATGTAATGGCACACTCTCGGTCACTGCAGTCTCCACCTGCTGGGCTCCTGCGATCTTTTCGCTTCAGCCTTCTAAGTAAGCCAGAACTACAGGTGTGCACTACCACGCCGGGCTAGTTTTTGATTTACTGTAGAGCTGAGGGCTCGCCAAGTTGCCCAGGTGGGTCTCGAACCCGTGGGCTCAGGTAATCCACTCTACTTGGCTTCCCAAAGTGCTGGGATTATAGGCTGAGCCACTGAGCCTGGCCTCTAGCCTAATATTTAACCAACTACTTGTTTTATTGAGCTTTATTGAGTGCATTGGCGCAAATTGGTATTCATTCTTTCTTGTAATGAGGTAAAAATTGTATAAGTTAATAGATTATGTAACGAGTGAAAAAAGTAATTCTCTAGTTAGACAATGCCTCATTTTACAGGCATTTCTCAGGAGACATCTGTAAATTTTTATTGTCATTAGAGATCACAGATTATAATTAAGAAAAGCCAGTTTTCTGATGGGATCAGACTGATGGTTATGCCAAGGGGAAATAATGGAAAATTTTGATGATAACAGATCATGATTCAAATAAAATGATACATTTTTCATTCATTTTAGTTTTTATTTTCTCCCCAAATAGATACAATATAACTTTTACTTCTACTTTTGACTTTTTCTTGGGAAAAGTGTTACTATTTATTCAGTATTCTGTCTAAGAAGCTGCGCTACTATAAACTTCCAATATGAAACTCATATGCTCCCAAACAAGCCGCTGTGCTGCGGTTGCCATCGCCTAGTCAAGAAGTCTTATGGGCCTGCTGAAATCAGAAATATCTGAAAGAAGTCTTTTGTTCATTCTCACTGCTACCCCTAGAACACTAGTGTACCCCATTATCACTTGCTCTGTCTGTCCAAAGGAATGAATTGAAGCCTCATGATATATTTGCTACTATCTTTTTTTAACTAGTGAAAATCATGGGGGTTCTTTAAAATAATAGAAGAGATACCTCACATAAGCATATCCAACTCCACATTTCTGCACCTTCTCTGCTCCCTCAGAACTGTGTCAACATTGAAAACTTTTACTCTTCCATAGTCACTGCTCAGAGAGTGAAAAGGTAAACTACATACTTGGGGAAATGTTTCATAAAATATAATTACTAAAAGACATGAACCTAGAATAAACCAATAACTCTAAAAACTCAAAAACAACCTAAATTTTTAATGGTCAAGAGATTTGAAGAGACCATTCACTAAATACCATTTGTATGGCAAATAAGTTCTAAAACTGTTCGATGTCATTAGAGAAATGCAAATGACAAACAATACACATCTATTGGAATATATAAAATTACAAAGACTGGTGACAGCAAATGTTTATGAGATTGTAGAGGAATGAAACCCTCATAGGTTGCCGATGGGGATGAAAAATGGCCCAAGTCACCATGAAAAGCTGTTTGGCAGTTTCATAAATATTAAACATACATTTACCATATGATCAAGCCACCCCACACTTAGGTATAGATTCAAAATAAGTGAAATTGTATGCCCATGCAAATATTGGCACACACACGTTCATAGCACATTTGTTTGCATTTATGACAGACAAATCACACCAAGTCTCAGGCTGGTTATACAACATGGTAAATGTTCCCATTGCAATGTTGGGTTTCTGAGGACTACTTATTTCTTCTGTTAAGTCTCACTGCACAGCTTAAACCTGGGAGTCTTTTATGATGCTTCTATTTGTCTTACTTTACATATCTGGTTTAACTCAACTCCTACAGGTTCTGCTGATAAACCAGTGTATTCCCACAGCCTACCAGTGGGTTGTAAAGTCAATTTAATGAATCACGAGTATTTTAAAAAATGAGATAGAACAAGAAGAGATAGAATTATTCCAGAATGTTGTGTGCTTTAAAGTTGAACATCATTTCATGAAATTTTGTTCAGTCACAGACACACACTTACCAAGTTTATTTCTTTTTTATTTGAATTGCATTTTTAAAATTCTTAAAAACCACTGCACCAAATCTGACTCCTTCTCTACATTTCTACCACACCATCCATTAAGCCACCTCCATGTTTGTCTTGAACCATGACAGTTAACTATCTTCTCCTTTACCTCCTTACTTTCTCTCCAGCACACTTTGAATCCACTGCCCAGATAGCAACTAGAGAAATATTTTTACCATGTTAATCATAGCAGTTTTTTCTCAAAAGTCACCACTGGCTTCCATTGCTTTGGGGACAAGTGAGTACACACACCCACAGCCACTTACCTAATGTGAGTATAAAAGGTGAGCTGGTTCCTGCTCATCTTATCCCAGCAACAATCTTAGGATATGTTCCTCACCCCCTCAAGTCACTCTTTGTGATCCCACCATAGGTACCTCAAATGCACTTCAGCACCTTTAAGCTCATTTTCACCTCTGCCTAGAAGACTTTTCTTGGCCTCTTAGCATCCTTAGATTCTTTTCCTTATTCATGAATCCATGTAAATATGCCCTTCTTAGAACTATCTTCTTTGAATGCAAAGTAACTTCTCAATAGCTCTGATCCAGATTTTTCAGGTCAGCCTGGGCTTCAAGAATGTCAACTCAATGAGTCAGCCAGCTGAACTCCATAGAAGATCAGCTTAATTGGCTGGCAAGCCAACCCCTGAGATTGTTGCAGTCCCCAGAAGTGTCTCAGGTTCAGAGTCTCTCCTTTTGCCATCAGGGTCAGCGGGCTCCATTGACTGGCAAGCCAGCCTCTGGAGTGGGCGGCTCTTTGGTTCTGACCACCTTCTGCAGATCTTCAGATCAGGATTCTCGTCTCATGCCCAGCAGGAATGAAGGATTTGGACAACCAGAAAGTTGGGAAAGCAGGATTTATTGAGAGGCTAGAGCAGGAGGGGACTCAAGGGAGTGGTGGATCTGGAGCTGTAACCTGGTGTTTATATAGCGCTAAGACATGAGCATATTGGCTAGGACTAGCTGTGAGCTGATTGGACAGCACTAACTGTGCTGATTGGTCAGTACTAAGGGCCAACTGGTAGGAGATAGGGGCCTAATGGTGAACTGTTTGATCGACACTTAGCAGTGAGCGGATTGGTTGTTTTTCTATTCCAGTAGTGATTATTTAAGCTCTAGCTTGAGAGGATTGTAGGGAGTTTGTTTACCAACACAAATGTATCAGTCTGAGAGGCCTGCAGAAAGTTTCCTACATTGTTACTGGGGTACCCACCCTATCTGTCTAGCTTTTCTCTATCTCCTCTCTCATCTTCAGTTGGTTGTTACACACATATTTAGAGTTTAACCTGTCAACACTGAGCTTATCATTGTTATTGTTGCCCCCCTTCTCATGACACTGTATCCCTACTTCTATGAATGTTGTCACATTTTAGAGTCTAGATGTTTCTAGAATCTAGATATATAGATATACATCCTTATTCCTTCTGTTCTCTCCATTGTACCCATTTCATCTTCAATTTTCCTGATTTGACTTTAGATACTGCCAGGTTGGTGTCTCTTTTCAAAATGCTTAGTAGATAAGCTTTATATTTATGAAAGATAAAATGCAAGTGTTTGAAGCACATAGATTTCTAGGATGTTTCAACTTTATAGATTTTATCATACTCATATCATATTACTCATATGATGTGATTTACAGCATCCATGCTTATCTCTAGGGCAGCATAATATCTAGTTCTTGGGTGTACTAACGGCTAGGGAGATGGATCATGAACCTAGACTATGCCTGCTTTAGGGTGGAGGCCTCTAAGCCCAATAGCAAAGAGAATATATAAGAAAGTTTCATCTCCATCTCAGTTCCAACCACCAACCCACCTTTGTTCAGTTAAATGGTAGTGCTCAACTTTTTTTTTTTAATCCATCAATAAATTCATGATTCATTCTGGTCTTTTCTCTGGTCTCTTTTGTTATTTTTTTTATTTTTTTTATTTTTTTTGAGTTGGAGTCTCACTCTGTCGCCCAGACTGGAGTGCAGCGGCCGCTCCCGGCCACCACAGCCTCGGCCTGCTGGGCTCCGGCGATCCTTCCGCCTCAGCCTTCCGAGTAGCCGGAATTACAGGCATGCGCCACCACACCCAGCTGATTTTTTTATTTATTGTAGAGATGAGGTCTCGCTGCCCAGGCGGGTCTCGAACCTGCGGGCTCAGGCAATTCACTCACCTCAGCCTCCCAAAGGCGCGGGATTACAGGCTGAGCCACCGAGCCCAGTTTCTTTTGTTATTTTTTAATAGTCTTTTAAGATAAAAAATGGTTAGCAGCTTTGTTTGAACTACCAGCAATTTTAAATCAATTTTTGCCAAATTTATTTGTACTATTCCTTGAAAATAATTGTAAATATTTCCTAGAATTACTTTTTTTTTTTTTTTTTTTTGAGTTGGAGTCTCACTCTGTCACTCAGACTGGAGTGCAGTGGCCAGGAGCAGCCACTGCAGCCTCGACCTCCTGGGCTCCGGTGATCCTTCCGCCTCAGCCTTCCAAGTAGCTGGAACTACAGGCGCGTGCTACCACACCTGGCTCATTTTTTATTTATTGTGGAGATGAGGTCTTGCCAGTTGCCCAGGCGGGTCTCGAACCTGCGAGATCAGGCAATCCACTCACCTCAGTCTCCCAAAGTTGCGGGATTGCAGGCTGAGCCACTGAGCCCAGCTCTTAGAAGTACTTTCTTCCAGAAAGCATATTTGCCAGTTCATGTGCATAGATATGTGGTATCTTTTTGATAATTCAACATCTCAGTAATGTTCTTAGTTTAGCCAACCTTAAAAAGTCTCTTTCATTTCTGATTTATTAATAACCCCGTTTTTAAAAATCTTTAAGAGTGAGTACTATCAGCATTTTTCCTCTTTGAGGCAGTTAGTCATGGACATGGTGTCCACCTCATTTGAATAAATATTATCTCTGGGAGAGTTAAATTAGTGTCTTAGCAAAGCACCTGCTATTTTAAGTTTGTCAGCACTAATTCAATATTACACTTGAATTTGTTTTGCACACTGAAATAAAAACAAGATTTGTGATAGATAGTACACAGCTACAACTGAATTGAGTACAAAGCATTGGGACTAAATAAAAAAAAAAAAACACTTGATGCAGTTTATTTTTCATTAAGTAGTGAAGGTTTCACTTCCAAACTTCTTATGTATGTAAATTTGATAACAAGACAACATAGTATTTACTTTGCTAAATGAGTGGTCTTTTCAATAGATACAAAAGAATTCAAGGGAGAGAGAAGTTTCTGTTATGGTCAGGAAAAGCCCAAGAAAGAAAGCAGAAATGAGTTTAAAGTATAAATTATGATAATTCGTCTAAATACACATACATTACTTTATGGTAAAATATTCATTAGTTTTATCATTAATATATTCACATAAATTGACTTAACACAAGAATTTCATATATTAACAATAAAAGTTAGGGTATAAGGCAACAAGACATTGAAGTGTCGTATATACAATAATGTAAATCCTCTACTTACAAATAAGTTCTGTTACAAGAGTGCATTCATAAACCTAATTTGTTCATAAGTCTAACAAAGTTAGTCTAGGTATCCAGCTAACACAATCGGTTACACAGTACTGTATTGTAATACATTTATAATACTTGTCACACAAATAATGCAGCAAAAAATAAAAGAAACATTTTTAATCTTACAGTGCAGTGCCTTGCATTCATATGACAATGTAAACTAGACAAGTGATTAACATACATGATTGGACATATGAACACATGTTTGTATCTTTGAAAGTTTGCAACTTGAAGGCTTATATGTAGGGGACTTACTGTAAAATGACAATACGGATTTTATTTTCAGATATTTCTTATTCAGCAAGTTAAGACAAAGAGATAGGAATTAATACACCCACTAGTTCAATTTTCCTCTGTTGCTACTGTTGCAAGAATCAAAATATAAAATATGAAATGATTCTAAAGGTACAAGGACTAATTATTTTAGGCTTTCCACTGAAGCCACTGATAAAGTTCTTGGTACCATTAGGTCCGGGCTGTTCAGAGGCCTTTGCACTGGTAGAAATAACTTGGTCCACACTGATATCCATCCTGATGTAACTGGGGCTTAGGCCACCATGATCATGGCATTCTTTCACACCCGAAAATGGAAAAAAGAATGTGTTAGTATGGAGGAAAGTAATATTGTAGGTCTCTCTATCTCTTTTTTTTTTTTTTTTTGAGTTGGAGTCTCACTCTGTCGCCCAGACTGGAGTGCAGTGGCTGGGGAGCAGCCACTGCAGCCTCGACCTGCTAGGCTCCAGCGATCCCTCCGCCTCAGCCTTCCAAGTAGCTGGAACTACAGGTGCACGCTACCACGCCCAGCTAATTTTTTGATTTATTGTAGAGATGAGGTCGCGCCTGCCCAGGCGGGTCTCGAACCCGCGGACTCAGGCAATCCACTCACCTCAGCCTCCCAAAGACGCGGGATTACAGGCTGAGTCACTGAGCCCGGCAGGTCTCTCTATGTTTCTTACCCTTCACCCGAGCAGTTACAACCCTAGCTTACTGGTTTTAAAAGAAAAACTTTTTTAAAAAAAAAATTAAATGGAACAAAGTTTAACTTAGCAAAGAATGATTTTCAAGACGGGAAGCCCCCTGAACTAGAATTGAAGCAGTTTTGGTTCTGCAGCATAGTCAGAGAGAATTTTTAGACAGAAAACGGAAGTGAGGTACAGAAATAGCCAGATTGGTTACAGCTGGGCGTCTGCCTTATTTTAACATATTTTGAACAGTTGGCTGCCTCTGAGTGGTTGAAGTCTAGCTTCTGTGATTGGCTGAGACTTGGCTACTTGTTACAAGAGTAAGTTACAGAAGCCTGTTTACACATCCAGTTAGATTACAGTTAACCTTTAGGCTCAACTCAAAATATGTAAGGAGCAGCTTTAGGCTAAACACTGGGACACATAGAAGGAAGTGATAAAGAGTGACGATGAAGTCATTTTAATTTCAAAGTTTTCTTAGAACCTCTTTTCCTGAAATGAAGGTGAAGTAGGAACTAAGTCTGGGCTTAATGGGTGTTAGTGAGTGAATGTTTTCTTTCTCCTTCTCTGCTTACAATAAGACTGTCCACCTGTGTTAAAATTTTAAATGACAATCTGAGTATGGCATAGTGTTTATTCATGCTGGTCATATCTATTGTTTTGTATCCCTGAGCTAATTGACATCAAAGGAAAACACTGAAATGCCTAACAATGAAGACTTTCATCTTCATTTTAAAGAAAGCAATGCTAAGTCCAATTCTGAGTTCATTGCCAACTGACATTTAGTAGCTTCATTTATTCATCCTGAAACATTTTCAGTTATGTGTTATATAAATTAATTCCATTTTAATTATCTGTATTTAAGTTCCTATTTTTGTGAATTTTTAAAATATTGAATGACATTCTATTTTTATCCTTATTATTTCTTAAATTACCATTTACATACAGAAAGTAATACTGAGCATTCATTTATGTTTATAACATGAAGTTTCCTTTCTAGGTAATTTTATTTATATGTCAAAATTAAATTAAAGGCATGTTTAATAAAGAGTCTGGCAAAATTTGCAAACTGGATACCTCTGTAACTAAAGCATGACTAATGTCACATTATCTGGTCTTTTAGGACATATGAGATCTCTTATGAGGCTATTTTTCAAATGAAGGAAACCAGGGTCATGAAGAGTTCCTGCATTATTCAAGGTTGTGTTTAGAATTTTTTTAAAAAATGGACAAAAGACAAAGATAACAACACTC
This sequence comes from Cephalopachus bancanus, assembly GCA_027257055.1. NCBI lineage: Eukaryota > Metazoa > Chordata > Mammalia > Primates > Tarsiidae > Cephalopachus > Cephalopachus bancanus. The sequence continues at coordinate 392,477 of JAPVLO010000503.1, forward strand.
AAGTTAAAAAGAACAGTTACTGACCATCATAGTATTTTAAAGGCGAATAAGAAACAGAAGCTACCTGGGAAGTCTTTCGAGCTGTGAACAACAATCCTGTAAGCCAGGCTTGGGCTATAATGTGCTCAGTATCTTACCAGAAATGACTTCACAGGACATCAAAAGGAAGGGAGAATGCAGCCATGCTATGCAGTCTAAGTGGTGAAAATTGCAACTGTGCAGTCTGCTTCAGATAATGAAAATATTTTTAAATATACTATAAAATAGAAGTCAAAAAACTAGAATTTTCCCACCTACTAACTTCAGAGTGCTTTACATTAGGTATATTTTTGCATTCCATTTATGAAAATTACTGAAATAGCTAAAGGAATTAATGATATCTGTTCAAATGTAAATGGGGTCAGAAATTTAGCCCCCTTCAGAAGCAGGCAATCTACTTACTTCACTGGGCTATTTCTGACTCATTCATACTTCAGAACAGAGAATCCTCAGATGTTCCCCATTTGAAGCTCTGAATACTGGACTTGAGCTAAACATAGCCCATAGAGTGCGATTTGGAGGGACGCTAGAAGAACAATGTGAAATAAGCCGCCACTTACTGGATTTGAAATGCTATTCAGAACTGAGCCAATGTAATTTATTTCTATCATTCAACATTATCTTGGAATATTAAAACAAGCTAACAAACAAGAGAAAATCCTTGAAAAGGTGAGTTTTATATTGTTTTACCTAGGCAGACCATATCAAAACTGGCACTGCACTGTTTTTAGGGATTTATATGACATTTATTGTTAGTCTGGTTACTAAGTGCAGCACAGACTTTTCAGTATAGAATATGCCAAACCAAAAGCTGCATATTGGCCAACAACTCTGGGTTAAGTGTGGTTTCACTTTTGTTCGGGTGTGTGGGTGTTGTACTTAAAATGCAAATATAGCACTGACATATGTAATTGAGAATAGAATATGTTTGGGTTAGGCCATGGTGACTGAGCCAAGTTGCTTGGTAAAACATCAAAGTCAATGATAAGTCAAGGCCTAGCTTAATCTTATTCCTTAACATGATACATGATAGAAAATGGCAGTTAGATTCATGTAGGCTCCCTGAATGCTAACTATAATAGCTGCTATTGCTTTATACCTCAATTTCCTGCAAGTTTCTTTATGGGAAAATTGGGTATTCCAAATCAATAGCGTGCCACTCATAGGGCTGTAGGATAGTTTAGGAAAATAGCTGCCAACAGTCTGTTAATCAAGAATGGAAAAGTCGTTGTCATCATTATTCTGGAAGATTATTCAAGGGTCAGACATAGAGTCTTTTCCTTAAAGTCAAATAAAATTAGATTGACTTAGAAAACAAAACCCATGACACTGAACTATCACACAGAGCCCACAGGTTGATACCAAGTACCACACTAAGGCTGAAGGGGAATCCCTAGGCTCTGGGGTGGACCAGATGTGTATTTCACACCACCTACTCATTCTAATACAACTCTGAATAAGTGGCTTAAATTTTCTGATGCTTTGTTTACTTTTCAACTGAACTAATTATATATTTTAAGAATACTTATTTATTCAATGACTACTTATCGATACTCATTCCTATCTATAATTGTTGTAAAGATTAAATATGTTAGGGAGAAAGTAGTTGGTATTCAAAAAGCATTACATTCCTCTTTTCCTTTTCTTGAAAATGAACACTTACCACCAGACTGTAATTTATTATATGCTAGAATTTCCTAGAATGATAAGTAGGAAAAAGTAAAGTTGTATCAGATAAAATTACATAAAGGATGTCACAGTATTCTTTGGGGTTGCCACATTATCATGGCAGCTATACATTAATGCCATATTTATTGAGTTCTTACCATATGCTAGACACTGTGCTAAACATTATAAAATAAAGAATAAGCCAGGCATGGTGGCATGCACCTATAATCCCAGCTATTCAGGAGACCGAGGCAGGAGAATCACTAGAACCCAGAAGTTTGAGGCTGTAGTGAGCTGTGATCACACCACTGCACTCCAGTCTGGGTGACAGAGTAAGACTCCATCTCAAAAACAAAAACAAAAAAGAATATATATATATATATGTATATATATATATACACATATGTATTTTATATATATAAATTTATAAAATATATATATATTTTTAAAAGCTAATGAACTCAAAAAGATAAAACTTAAAAGATTTGGGGCATTATTATCACTGGAGCAACTGACATGATAAACTCCAGAAAAAAGGATTAATTTTTTTTGCATTGTAGTTTATAAAATGCATTTATATAATATATTGACTACATATATGATATATAAGTTAAAATACAGTTTATATAATTAATATAAAAATGTAAATGATTCCCATTATTTACATATTATAGCTTAAATATAACAGATGTTATTTACATAGTTAATGACTGCATCTATTTGAAGAAAATACTACAGATGGCATAATGCTGAAAAGCATCACTCCTCCTTACCTCACTCCTATTTTCTAGAAACATAATTCTCTCATTTTTTAATATTTTTCATTTTGTTAGGAACTATTTCTCTGACTATCATGTGCTAATCTTGATTTGCCAGTTTGGACAGTTAACTGCTGAGCACCTTGCCCTAGAACTTGAAGATTTAGTTCACTCATGCCATCATACTGCTCTGCAGAGTCTCCTTCAAATATTGCTGTGTGCACTGTTATTTATATTGCTATTACAATAGTAACTTTATATAATGTATCTAAGTCTGTGTTCTTGTTCAAACACCTTTCAATGGTAACTCTTATCTCCTAATTTTTAACAACATTATTTTTTCCTCTTACTTTCCTGCTAATTTCCATGACCATGCCCCAAACTTGGTGAGCCCTTCTTCCACACAATGTTCATACATGAATCTCTTTCACAATTCTAACCAAATCTTACATAATTTGTCCACTCTAAAGTAAAGGTTACAAATAAATAAACAGGATCTACAGTACATGATTATAAAAATATTGCTCACTGCTGGCCAAAACATATGCAAGGATTATGTTTCTTTTTCTGTGTTCTAATGTCAGAAACCCTGGACCCTACAAATAAAACGTTGCTAGCATTCTTGTTTAAGACATACTCTCAGCTGTTTAAAATCATGCCACATTTTAACTTGCTTCGCATTTGGAGCATAATTTACTTGTACAACTTTTAGGCTTTCCTCCAGGTGCCTTTAATTCTTCTTTTTGTGTGTGTGCTATTTGCCTTTATTATAACTTCATTTGCTTTTTCTATTTTTTGGTTGTGACTTCATTTCCAACAGTTTTTTTTTTTTTTTTTTTTTTTTTGCGTCTCAACACTTGCACTTTATTGACTGCCACTGTAGAAAAGTGTGTAAGTACAAACTGCTGTAGAAGGGGCCGAGGCAGGGGGAAGAGAACGGAAGGTCGGGCACGTGGGCCTCGCCGCGGCGGTGAGGAACTCCACGTGGCCTCACAGTCTACTGAAACGCCATGAAGATCAAGACTGGAACGAAGATGACGCCAACGGTCGCAAGGATGCCCAGGATCAGGGCCCAGATGTTCAGGCACTTGGCGGTGGAGGCGTAGGCCTGGGCCCCGGTGACGTCGCCCACCGTCTTCCTGTCCCTCGCCTTCACGGAGTAGGCGAAGGCGATGAAGCCCAGGCAGCAGACGTTCAGGAAGAGCGTGTTGAACAGGAACCAGACGACGTGGTCGGGCACGGAGGGGTCGCTGTGGACGTGGACCACGGTGGACGTCGTGAGAGCAGAGCTGTGGGATGTCTCCAGCACGGCCCCTTCGTGCTCCTCCTTGAGCACCTCATAGTTTGAGGCGGCGCTGGCGCGGGCCCAAGTGAAGGTCTGGGAAGTGTGGCTCATGGCGTGGGGACGGAACCGCTGTCGGCCCAGATGTGGCAAAGGTGCTCAGGGGGTCCTTCCCTCCAACAGTTCTTATAGTGTGAGCTGGTAAGATCTGTGGTTCCCCCAAGACCCTTTAGGGGCCTTAAAAGTCAAAATTATTTTCATAATAATACTAGATATTATTTACCTTTTTTAATGTGTGCAAAAGCAATGATAGATGAAACTGGTAGCAACCTATACTAGAATTCATTGTCCAAATCTTTTGCCCGTCTTTTTATTGTTATTCTTTAGTTGTTTTTTGTTGTTGTTGTTGTTTTACTGAGTTTTGACAGTTCTTTATATTTTCAATACAAGACCTATGTTACATATAAAATTTGAATTTATTCTCTCCCAGTCTGTAGTTTGTCTTCATATTCTCTCAGCATTGTCTATTGAAGCATAGATGTTTTAAAATTTGTTATAGTCTAACTTAACATTTTTTATTTCATATATTGTGCTTTTGGTATCTTAAGTAAACACTTTGTCTAACCCATGAAAATAAATGTTTTTTCCTATGTCCTGGAAGTCTTAAAGTTTTAGATTTTTTAGATTTTACTTTAGGTCTATAAAATTTTTTAAGTTAATTTTTGTGTATGATACAAAGTATTGTTCAGAGTGCTTTATAAGTTTTTTTGCATTTAGATAGCCAATTTTTTATTACCAAATGTGAAAAGACTATATTTTCTGCCTTGACTTGCTTTTCCTTCTTTGTTGAAAACTTGTTGTCCACTTATAAAGTGTACCTATTTCTGAATCCTCTCTTCTGTTTAATTAATGTGTTTTCTAACTTTACACCGATATAATTTCTTGATTATTGTAGCTTGATAATGGGCATTGAAATCAGGTAATGTTAGTTTTCACACTTGGTTCTTACCCAAAGTTGCTTTGGTTATTCTAGATCATTTAATTTCAATACACATTTTAGATTTAATACACCAATTTCTACAAACAACTTCATAAAATTTTAACTGGGATTGCATTGAATTTATAGACCAATTTGAATAGAATTAATATCTTAATATTGAATCTCCTGACCCATGAACTTGATACATCTTTTCATTTACTTAAGACTCGTTTTCTTTCACTAGGTACTATAGTTTTACATGTATAGTTTTTCTGTGCAAACTTTTCGACAGTTATATCCTTCAGTATTTCATAATGGTATGATGCTATTATATATATAGCATCATTTTTGTAGTTTCAATTTTTAATTATTCCTTGCTATAGAAAGATAATTGATCTATATCTTTATTTTCTACAACCTTTCTAATCTCTCCAACCAGTTCTAGTAGGTAATTTGTAGATACCAAGAGCTATTCTATATAAATAATAATGCCATCTGAGAGTAAAGACAAATTACAAATGTCATTTTTTTTGTTTTCATTCCATTTAAAATATGTTTCTAATTCCTTTGTAATTTCTCCTTTGATCTCTAGTTATTCCTGTGTGTTACTTATTTCCCAAATGTTTGAGTGTTTTCTAAAGATTTCTCTATTATTGATTCTAATTTAGTACCATTGTGCTTAGAGGATGGATTTTGTTGAATTCTTACACTTATTAAAACTGATTTTTTTGGCCCAGAAGATGGTAACTTCTGTGTTTCTTATGCATCAAATATATATATATATATATTCTGTTGTACAGTCCAATATTCTATAATTATCAAATAAACTAAATTTCAAATAAACTAAGTTAGTTGAGAGTGTTCAAGTTTCTTTATCCTTACTGATTTCTACTTGTATAATTTATTTTTGAGAAAATGATATAGAAATATCTGACTATAACTGTGGATTTCTTTATTCTCCTTGTAGTTCAGGAAGCTATTTTTAATGTATTTAGAAGCTCTTAGACAATAAATATTTAGGTTTGTCTTAATGTATAAGCTCTCAATGGTCATGAAGTAGCTTTTTTTAAATCAGTGGTTGTATTTTTCCTCTGAAATCTACTTTTTCTAATACTAAGATAGCCATTCTAGCTTTCTTTTGGTTAGTACTAGCATTGTATATATTTTTCTATCATTTTACTTTCAATTTATTTGAATCTTTATGTTTGAAGTCTGTTTCTTTTAGGCAGCATATCGTTTGGTTTTTGTTTTATATCTCATCTGACAAGTACTTCCTGTTAATTGTAGTACCCATAAGGCATTTGTATTTAATATGATTATTAATGTGATTAGGTTTAAGTCTACAATCTTGTTATATGGTTTAAATTTTTGTCTGTCTGTTCTTTGTTTTCTTTTCACTTTTTTCGCTCTAGTTCTGTACTACTTGAGAATTCTTCTATAAACAGAGCAACAAAAAAAGTTAAAAGTTTTTGACATAATTGTGCTTTTAGTGATTATTAGCAGAAGTTTATATTAGCATCTATGCAATGACACTTAATCATCTCATATAATTATTAATGGTTCCAATGAATTCATTCAAGTTTCTTGTCATCCTTATTAAATTACTAGGGTACAGGTATTGATATGAAATAAAATTTAAAATTAACTTGTTTCTAACTCTATCAAAAATCTAAAGGGTGTGTTTTTTATAAAACTCTTGTTGCAAACAATGTTATATAAGAAATTTCTTGTTGATTCAAACACAACAATCCCGAGAAATTTTGGATGAACTGAGATACAATAGAGTATGACTTTTACAGACCTTGTTAATTTTAAACATCACCACTAAGTGAAAATCTATTTCAAAGCAAGTTAGAGGAAGCTGAAAGAAATTCTGACATTATGAACTCTGGAAACGAAGATGTTTGGATGGCTTCTATCCTCATGGCTTATGAGTTCTTAAAATAGGAAGGCCTGTTTTCTAGATTTCACTGATGCAAAATTGGCATAGACCATGGCCTGCCTGGAAAAACTCCATTGTGTTGATGTATAAAGCAGAGTTAAAGACCTGTCTCCTTGGCATAATATGGCCACATAGAGAAGGAAGCATATGGCTCTGGTTTAAATAGTTTTTTCCTCAATGAATGTTCGTGCTGCTTTGAGGTTCTGGAATTTTTTTCTCCCAACCTTGCAAATATTTACACAGCTTATGGCTAATAAATTTTTTTAAAAGGCATAGTCCCTAGAAAGTAAAGAAGGCATAACACAATATGCCTAGAACAATAATTAATAAAATCTCTAAAGTATTTTCTTCAATGCTGGTATTGCGAGTCCTGGCCTAGATTCTTACAAAGAGTAAACTGTCAGAAAATATTTTTAAATAAATAAATATTAAAGCATGCCACTTTTCCTTCAGAAGAGAAAACTGTGCCATGGCATTTTCTCTTGTGAGCTTTTTCTGCTGTGAATCATCACTCAAAATAGGAAACACTGAACTCCAGTGTATAAATTATGGCTATTTTCTAGGCTAGGAACAGAAAATTCTCCTCATCTCCCCCAACAAGAACTTGTAGTAGAGTTGTGGAACAGGACATGAAAAGATGATTCACAAAAAATGAAATAATAAGCCAGGCTCGGTGGCTCAGCCTGTAATTCTGTGCTTTGGGAGGCTGAAGTGAGTGGATTGCCTGAGCCTGTGGGTTCGAGACCCGCCAGGGCAACTTGGCGAGACCTCATCTCTACAATAAATCAAAAAATTAACCGGCCGTGGTAGTGCGCGCCTGTAGTTCCTGCTACTTGGAAGCCTGAGGTGGAAGGATCGCTGGAGGCCAGCAGGTCAAGGCTGCAGTGGCCGGGAGCAGCCACTGCACTCCAGTCTGGGCGACAGAGTGAGACTCCAACTCAAAAAAAAAAGAAAATAAAAGAAAAGAAAGAAAGAATAGGTCAATAAGAGCAATGGACATTGAGAAGAGTAAGCAGTTCAGGAACAATTCAGAGAGAAAGTAAGATGTGAGTGAGATGTTGGCATTTGGGTGAGAGTAAAAATGAGGATAAAACATGTTAATTGGGAAGGAGCATCATAAAGTCCAAGAAGCAAGTCTATAAACAGATCCCTAGTTATTATTTGCCAGAGTCATGTTGGTACCTTCCTGTGGAGAAAGAGAAATCGGAAGAGGAATATAACAGTGAAATTAGGAAAAAGTATGAATGCAAATCCATATCAATCCTATGAATGTTTAACATTTGTCATTTGGGAAATTAAAATCAAAACCTCAATGACATACTACTTCATACTCACTAGACTGGCTACTATCAAAACAAACTGAACATAGCAAGTGCTATGTTCACTTATGTGGAGAAATTAGAATGCTTACATCTAAGAATGTAAATGGTTCTACCACTGTAGAAAACTGTATGGTAGTTTCTCAAAAAGTTAAACAGGATTGCCATATAACCCAGCAATTCCACTCCTAGATGTATGACCCAAGATAATTGAAAACAGGCACTTCAAAAAAATTAGCCAGGCATAGTTTCACCTGCCTGTAGTTCCAGCTACTTGAAAAGCTGAGGTAGAAGGATCTCCTGAGTCCAGCAAGTTAAGACTATGGTGGCTGTGAGTGTACCACTACGTTCCAACCTGGGTAATAGAGTGAGACTCCAACTCAAAAAAATAAAATTAAATAAAATAAGAAAATAGGCACTTAACAAATACTTGGTTACATGTTTACAATAGCAGAATTTACAACCAAAAAGTGGAAATTGTTCAAATGTTTATCAACAAATGAATAACCAAACAAAATGTGGTCTATACATGGAATGGAATATTACTCATTCATAAAAATGAATAAAGTACTGATACATGTTACAACACAAATGAAAGTTGAAAATATGTTGTATAAAAGAAGTGAGACACAAATCACATTTTGTGTAATTCCATTCATATAAAATACCCAGAATAGGTAAATTCATGGAGAAAGAAATTAGATTGGTGGCTTCCAGGGGTTGGGAGAAAATGCAAGTAATTCCTTAATGGGTACAGGATTTTCTTTTGAGATGATATGTTTGGAATTAGAGAAAGTGGTTGTACAACATTGTGAATGTAATAAGTGCCAATGAATTGTTCACTTTTAAAAGGGTTAATTTTATATTGTGTTAATTTTACCTCAATATTTTTAAAGCACCTCTATTTGAAAATTATGGGCCAGGCTCAGTGGCTCAGTCTGTAATCCCAGCACTTTGGGAGGCCGAGGTGAGTGGATTGCCTGAGCCCACGGGTTCAAGACCAGCCAGGGCAAATTGGTGAGCCCTTGTCTCTACAATAAATAAAAAATTAGCTGGGCAAGGTAGTGTGCACCTGTAGTTCTGGTCACTTGGAAAGTTGGAGCAGAAGGATCGCCGGAGCCCAGCAGGTCGAGGCTGCAGTGGCCGGCAGTGGCCACTGCACTCCAGTCTGGGAGACAGAGTGAGACTCCAACTCAAAAAAAAAAAAAAAAAAAAAGAAAAGAAAAGAATGAAGTGTAAACAACACAGGTAAAACTTGATAAGCCAAGGTCCTGAGGAGAAGAAAAGTCAAATTAAGTAATCCCAACATTCAGTGATTCATCTCCATCAAACCATTTGCTGATTCCAGTCATCAACTCAGAGGCTACACAACTGAACTGAAAGTAATTGACAGGATCTGAAGCTCAGTGGTACTTTTAATAAATTGATAGGACTAAGGGTGGGTATGGAGTATGTTAGGTCAGACCCCACAGGGGGATCTGCCATCTGGTACCACAAGAAAGATGCAAAGAATTGCAAGGAAATATAAGTGTTTATTCACATTCAGCATAGAGTCTAAATGGGGCTGACACTTTGAGCAATGTGGCCCTGTGGGGCTGGGGTGGAATAATGATGCTTTTAGGGTTTCTATAAAGATAAAGCATTAGTAAAAATCTCCAGCAACTTCATTCTTGAGTGTTTACATAGTAGGTCTCATGCCTTGACATTGTCTGGACAGCACATCTTGTGACTCCAGCAAGTGGGCAGGTGGGCTGCTGGGCTGTCACAACAGATTAGAGTAGCTCAGTCTAAGAAAGCCTCAGAACAGAAAGGCTGATTAATACACAACAAGCTGGGGAGAGGTGTTGTAAAGCAATTATCAATAGCCACCTCTAAAAAACCGATTCTGTCCTTGGTTAGTGATTAGAGGTCACGCTAGGTAATTTTGCTGAGAAGACATGGCAGAACTAGGCAGTGTCAAAATGACTGCACTTTAGTTAAGATGATTTCATTAAGTCATTCCATGTTGGCTTTTCAAAATATAGAACAAAAATTAGAGTTCTGTTTCCAGTAATGAAAAAAGACCCAAAATGTGGCAAGAATAAGGAAGACTTAGAGGTAGATCATCCTTAAAATAGACTAAGACTTAGCTTCAGATTACCTCATTCCTAATTGGATTAAGGTTATAAACCCTTACCCTAAAAGAATGTCAGAAGGAAACTTAAATCTTTTCTGGGGGAAGATAAAATCATCCAGATCTCCAGTGATAATGAGTGTCTTTGTCAAGCTAATAAGTTCAAATATGGAGTCTAAAAGACTGGACTTAGAATGAAGTTAACTGAACTCTTTATTGTCGATTTTAGTGTTAAAACAGAAAATGAGGCAGAAGGAAGAGGCAATTTTGACTCAGAATTCTACTCTGGGCATTTAGAAGGATAAGAGTGTCATAAATTGAGTAGGACACAACATAGGAGGAGCGGGTTTAGGAAATGAAAGGGCTAATAAGTTTGGATGGGGATTTATTACACTTTGAAGTATCTGTGGATTTATTCCAGGTGGAGATGTGTCTTGTTACAGGAAAAGTGTCTAGAAAAACAATATTTTTTATATGTCTGGACCTGACTCTTTGCATTTGCTGTCACTAGCAGGCTGAATATGCATGATATGAATGTTTTGCCACCTGTGGCAGTTCATCTGAAAGAGCTATGTGGTGAAAGTTTAAAGCATATGAATTGTCATTTTGGTAATGAACTCTTTAAGTGCATCAAGAAAAGCAAATTTATAAAAAAGAAATGGAAGTGTTACTTTACGTATTTGAAGAAGAATTCATAAAACTCATAGTCAATGTTTTTTTTTTTTTTTAATTTCAGTATAGTTTTCCCATTCAACTGGAAACCTGATGCTTCTGAAACATCAGTATATGCTGGAAATATCTTCTCTTCACAACTTTATAGAAGACATTCTTGTCTCAATCCCAGGATATATACTAAGCTTTAATAATGTTTGATAATTGTCAATAACTACAGTGATGTATGTTTAAATCTGTAATTCCATATATCTGAATATGCTAAATCTTACGTTATTTTTTTTACTCGTACTCTCTTTTGGTGTATTTATGTGAGAAAAATTTCCTCTCCAGTGAATGTTAATTATTTCCATGATGGAAAAAGTAGTTTATAAGTCAGTTCTGAACTATATGAAAAACAAAGTAGTGATAAATGATTACTCCATTTAGAAACAGATTAGCTAAAGGAAAATGTACATTTTCTTTACATTTAACACAAACATATACTTTATAAATATATTGTTTTCTTGACTATAATAAAGTGTGGAAGTGATAAAAGATAGTGTCTGAAAGGAGATACCTATAGAAACCTCGAATATAACCAGACGTGGTGGTGTGCATCTGTAGTTCCAGTTACTTGGAAGGCTGAGGTGGAAGGATCGCCTAAGTCCAGCAGGTGGAGGCTGCTTGAGCATGTCACTGCATTCCAGACAGGGTAACAAGAGACTCCAACTCAAAAAAAAAAAAAAAGAAACGTGGAATAAACTTAGTTTAGTGTAGTCTCTTTGCCTCAGCATAACCATTTTTGCTTAGACTTTACCCCTGACAAACCTTGAATCTTGCACAGGTTAGACATAGATAAATTTCCAATAGGCAAGTTTTAGGACATTTATAGACGTTCTACTGCAGGCTAAGAGGCAACCTACCCCACCTGCTTGGCAAATCTCCATTAGATGAGAGATAAGGACAGAGCCATAGACATGATAATAGACCACCCTGTGGTCAAGGAATTTGTGGATTGCAAATGTCTGGCAAGTCTCCTGCAGGAAAAACTACTCCCAGCCCAAATCCCCAAGTTAACCTAATTAGCCCTTTGTGATCTTCATGACACAGACAGAACCCCTCCCCCACCATGGCAGCAATCACATGATTAACCCACCCATCTGTGTGCTGTCCATCACTTGAAGTCAGTACCTGAGTGTACCTGTCCTTTCAGAAGACATGGAGCAGACCACCACCCAATCACCTTAATGACCTTCCCCCATCAAAGGAAAAGGTTAAAAGGATTCAACTATGGGCAGCCATTTTGCCATTGCCAGGTCATTGCGGCCATTGCCTTGCTAAACTATGGTGTGGCCATGTGCTCTTTGAGCTAAGGCTAGGCTAAGTTTCCTGACTTTGCCCCCTTCCCTACCTTGGGGAGGTGAATATCCTCTTTCTTTCTTTCTCTCTAATGAACTTTTAAATAATCTATATTTTCTAATCTAACTTCTGTACAATTCTTTGCATCTTTCATGTGTCATCGGATCACACACCAGACACCCCACATTCCCAGTGGGCCTGACCTAACATTCTGGAGGCCCCCCGAGGTGAGTGTGCCCTAACGGTGTCAGTATTGAACACACATGAAGAATGATTAAGAAGGGAGAGGACTACACACAATTCTTTGCAGGAAAAGTTTTTACCTTTGTTTTGGTAGAAAAGCCAATTAATTAATTTGGATTTGGACAATTGTTCTTGTCATTTTATTGAACTATGCCTTCAGAAAAGTCATTTTATTGAACTATGCCTTCAGAAAAGTGGTGAAAGAGAATGAGAGTCAATCCACCCAATGGGTTCAGGACCTCAGTTTAGCAACTTAGATTTTATCCTCTCCTGGTGTCCTTCCATTAGGCAGCTCCCTAGAGTGGAGCAGAAACTCCCTGTGTCCCCCTGCAGCAGCTCTGTGTTTGCAGGATCTAGAAGAGCAGGTGCAAGCCTGAAAATGTCACCAGGAAAGGAGTCCAAGCAAAGGAGAAATAAATACAGAGAAATGTTCAGGAGAAGCTACAAAAACACAAAAACAAGCAATAATGTGAAGCATTGTTTACAATGTCAGTAGCAGGGGAAAAAAATCATAATAAAAGGTTTAGAGAGATGAATGTACCAATCAAATGTGACACCGATGTTTGAGGTTTCTGGGAGTGACTTGAAATAAGCTACGATAATGCTTTCACATTAACTGTGTGGTAATTTAACCAGAAAGGTGAGATTTTCTTCTGCAAAAATTCTTTAAGACATAGAAGACCTTTAGCTTTAAACAACCAAATTGGTATATCCTAGATTAGCAAAATTACTCCTTTGCACGTTTCATGTAAAACGTACCACTGGAAAATACACGTTTGGTTTTAATTTGAATCGCATAAATATTTTTGAATCCTTAATATGGGACCATAATATGAGTATTTTGTGAAATGTCATTTTGACTAAGAAAGGGACACTGTCTCAGTTGGCAATTTGTACAACAGTACTTACCAGAGAAGTCTAAAAATACCTGACATCATACACAATTTCCAGGAGCTGGATCTGTTAGGGTACGGACGGACCGGGTGAGTTTGGAGAGGCGCAGGGAGGCACGCAGCACTGCCGGGCCTGGCAAGTCGGAGGTGCACGCCAGGAACCCAGAGATCCAAGTAAATTGCAAAGAATTGCAACACACCGAGGTGAGAGAAGAAAAGATTTATTTAAGAAAAGTTCACCCCCCACAGACAGGGAGTGGGCCTACACTCTAGGTGAGTGTGGCGTTGTCGCCCCCCAGAGTCCTGGCTTAAATCCTTCTCTTGGAGATGTTGCACGTGACTGCTGTGACTGCTGTGACTTCCTTATTGACCACCTGTGGATGTCTTGGAGATCCTGTGACACAGAGACTCATTAACGTTCACCCACATTATCATAGACCCTAGAGAAGGGTGTGACAAGGATTCTATTCGCCTGTGTCTTCCCGAACGACATTCCTTGGAGCTAATGGAGTGTGTACTTCCTCCTTATCTCCTAGGCATTCCTTGTAGTTACCTTCCGGGGGTCCTTAACTTCCCTGTAGATAGGGCCCATTCTACTGGAAGATTAAGTCCCCACCCGCTCCCCCTCTGAGCAGTTATAACTTTTGTAATTACATGTTTCATGACTTTTACAATCCTTGCTCGGTACATGATGTCTTAGGCCTTGTAAATTCCCTTTACTCTAGGCAAGGTTGATTGACACTATGAGATACCTGACACCAGAAAGTCTATTTCTGAAAAGACAAAGATGGCAAAGTTAATTTTACTTAAAGTGTACATTTCTCCAAAAGCATAGCTTCTACTTTCTCATCATTGTTTCAGTGTTTAAGAACAAGATGAAAAATGGCTTCCCACTCTAGGTCTGCTCTTTCATAGACATTTAAGAAAAAGCGCTACTATCAACAACAATATGTAATTCATTGACTAACAAGCTAATCGTATTGAAATATGGACACCAAGTAGATGCAGGAGTAGAAAGCAAACATTTTTCCTAAACAAGGGAAAACCTAGCTGCCAAGCATGGCACAAGTATGACTGGAATTGTGGGGGGTGAAAGTATTCACCAAGACATTTATGAATGAAGAAAGGTAGATTGATTAAAGGGAAGATACGTTGTGAAGGGCACAATGGGCAGGACAGCAGCGAGAGTGTCTGCTGTCTGCAAAGAGGCATCAATGGAAGCATTTATTCTATTGTATCGGAATTCAGTGTGGGATGGGAATTGCCTGCAGGATATGGAGAAGTTTTGTAAATTGACTACATGCATTGCCAGAAATTTGCAAAGTGGCTGCTCAATGGTAGGGTTTGGTCTTTTAAACAGCAATAGTTGACTGCCTTTTTGCTTGTCCTGGATCCAGGAACCTACTATTAACTACTTTCTTTGTTGGCTGCAGAACAAGCAGCAAGTGTTTTTCAACTGGCCATTCAGCTTGTACAATTCTTTCAATCTCATTCTGAGATTTTCTTCCCCAAAATAGTTTACCCAATCTATCCAACTGGTGCCAGCCTAATTGGGCCTCGTGTTCCTGCACACTAGCATTGAAACCAAAACAAGACAGATTATTAATTTCTAGCAGAAAGGCAGGGGTAAAATATTGAAGTATAATAAATAATGCTTCATATAAAAATGCAAACTAAAAAATATATCTGAAGGACAAAATGGAATGAATATACCCAAAGAACAGCCATTTTGACACTGCCTAGTTCTGTCATGCTTTTCCAGCAGTTTAATTTGTTCTCTAATCATTAGCCAAGGACAGAACAGGTTTCTCAGAGATAGCTACTAATAATTGTTTTAGAACCCCCTCCCCGACTTGTTTTATGTTAATTATCTTTTCTAGTCCATGTATTTGCCTCTAGCCATAAGAACAAGTTAACTTAATCAGCCCTCTATGACCTTCTTGCCACAGACCCAAAACCATGGCAGCAGTCATGTGACTAGCCCACCCAACTGCCTGCCATATATCACCTGACATCAGTACCTGCACTTACCTACTCCTTCATGATGATGTGAAACAGACCACCACCCAAATACCTAAAGGAACTTCGCCCATCAAAGGGAAGGTTTAAAGGTCATTCTACATCAAACAACAGGTGCCACTGTTTTTGTTAAGCATTTATCAAGCCATGTAACTTTTGAGTTATGGCAACCATGTTTTTCTAAGCTTTGGCTTCTTCTCCTGCCTTGGGGATGTGAGTCTCTTCTCTCTCTTCCTCTCCAATTTACTTTCTAAATAAACTTTATCTTCCAATCTAACTTTTGTGAAATTCTTTGCATCTTCCATGTAGTACTGGATCACAGACCTCTCGGTCTGACCTAACAATGTCCAACAAAATTGTTTTTATAAAGTACCGTTGCATCAGTCGTTGACAGCTACTAAGCCAAAATTATAAAGCATAAGAATTTTGGGCCAGGCTTGGTGGCTCAGCCTGTAATCCCATGCTTTGGGAGGCCGAGGTGAATGAATTGCCTGAGCCCATGGGTTCGAGACCGGCTTGGACAACTTGACGAGACCTCATCTCTGCAATAAATCAAAAAATTAGCCGGGCGTGTTAGCATGCACCTGTAGTTCCAGCTACTTGGAAGGCTGAGGTGGAAGGATTGCCAGAGCCCAGCAGGCCGAGGCTGCGGTGGCCAGGAGAGGCCACTGCACTCCAGTCTGGGTGGCTAAGTGAGACTCCAACTCAAAAAAAACCCCAAAAAACAAAAAAGAATTTTGTCTTTAGTCTTTCCTCTTTTTTCAAATCACTCCCCGCTTTTTTGTCCTGTTTCCCTACTTATAAAAACAAGTAATTTGTATTGTCATCTCCCATTTCCCAAGTTAGGAGAAAAAGTTACTACTCTGAGTGGATTTACGTGGATTTCTTAGGAAAAAAAAATGTTTTCAATGTTTAGAGTTTAAAGTAATGAAAGGACTGAGCCCAAAATGGAGTTTCTCTGGTTGCCAACTCTGAGCTGACCCATCATGTATGTAGGTCGATGCTGCATATGCAGTAATAATCACTAATTAGGAGAACAACCGGTTTTCTGGCCCCTGGGTGGACTTCACTCTACTTGGTCACAAGATGCTGAGATTAGCGGTTCCCAAGAATTTGTCTTTCATTTACCGGTCCAGTCATTCTTAGGTTATCACCTTTGTCCCAAGAGTTTGTCTTTCAACCACTGGCCCAGTTCTTCTCATCTATGTCACTGGCCCATCCATGCAGCTACCAGTCCACACTTTGTCTATGTGCTCCTGACTGATCTACCCATCTCTCTGGTCATCAGAGATACCAGGAAACAGACCATCACCATGGTGACAGTTCCTGCATTATCTTACCCAAGAATGCTCATCTGCCCCTTAAATGAAAACTTATAAGCACACAGTCCTGAACGTTCAGGGACATGTTGTTATCTTAGCATCTGGCCCCCTTCCCCACTCTTGAAGAAATGGATTCACTCTTTCTCTGATCTACTTTCTTTTTTTTTTTTTGAAGAAACGTGCTCTCACCAAGTTGCCTGGTCGGTCTTGAACCCATGGGCTCAGGCAATTTACTCATCTAGGCCTCCCAAAGTGATGGAATTGCAGGTTGAGCCACCAAGCCCAGTCAATCTACTTTCTGAATAAACTATTTTTTAACTCTACCTTCTGTGCAATTCTTTGCATACCTGCAGCACCAGTTCAGCTCACTGACCTGACAAGTAGTAATTTTTTTAAAAGAGCATCATTAAATAATTAGAGAGATCAGGGGGCCAATCTTCTTGGGTCCTCCAATTTCAGTCTGTGTTTCAACATCAAAGACTTGCTAAAAACCAACCAGACTTTGCTCTTTCAACTGCATCAGAGTCTCAGGGTTAGAGAATATACACACAGATTGACATGTAGGGACTAACTCACATGCCCCTCTTCACCCAGCTAGATTTGCCAAGGACAATATCTAGTTCAGGAAAGCGTTTCAGAAAGGAAAGCCATGATGACAGCGTATACAATGTTGTGATTTAGTATTAGCCAGAAGATGAGAAGTGTTAGGTCAGACCTAACAGGGGAGGTCTGCAATTCAGTGCTGTGCAAAAGATGCAAAGAACTGCCTAGAAGTTAGATTGGACAATATAGTTTATATAGAAAGTAAATGAGAGAGAGAGAGAAGAGAGAGGATCACCTCCCCAAGGTAGGAGAGGGGGCCAAAGCTTAGGAAAACATGACAGTTTGGGGTGGTGGTCTGTTTCACGTCATCATGAAGGAGTAGGTAAGCGCATATGCTCACATCAGGTGATGGATGGCAGGCAAATGGGTGGGTTAGTCATATGACTGCTGGTCTATTTGTGTCATGAAGGTTACAAGGTCTGATTAGGTTAACTTGTTTCTTACGGCGGAGACAAATATTTGGAATAGAAAAGCTAATTCGTACAAAATAAACTGGGGAGGGATTGTAAAACAATTATCAATAGCTATCTCTGAGAAACCAGTTGTGTCCTTGGCTAGTGATTAGAGGGTAAATTAAAGTGAACTGTTAGAAAAATATGACAAAGCTAAGCAATGTTAAAATGACTGCTCTTTGGCTATATTGAATTTATTTTGGCCTTTCAAGAAGGTATTAACCAATTAACATTGCTTTTAATTTTTTACATACTGCCTTGTTCCAGAAAGATTTTTAACTAACTGGAATTTTGGAAGGAAGAAAGAATCAACAAAATGAAGTGAATGAATGAGAAAATAAAATAATTCTGCTTCCCTATCAGTTAATAAGGTAGGATTTTTTTTTCAAGATGAATTAAAAACCCAAAAATTTTTTTAAAAGTCTCATAAGAGGCATGTAGGGGACATGGTCCTTGGCCCTGTAAAGGGTCACTTAAAAATCCCTCGCAGCCGGGCTCGGTGGCTCAGCCTGTAATCCCGCACCTTTGGGAGGCTGAGGTGAGTGGATTGCCTGAGCCCACGGATTCGAGACCCGCCAGGGCAGCGAGACCTCATCTCTACAATAAATCAAAAAATCAGCCGGGCGTGGTAGTGCGTGCCTGTAATTCTGGCTAATCGGAAGGCTGAGGAGGAAAGATTGCCGGAGCCCAGCAGGTCGAGGCTGCGGTGGCCGGGAGAGGCCACTGCACTCCAGTCTGGGCAACTGAGTGAGACTCCAACTCAAAAAAAAAAAAAAAAAAAAAAATCCCTCGCATGAGACAAGATTGATTAATAATAAAAAAGCATACAAATTTTATTTAATATGTATACATGGGAGCCTGCATAATGAATATCTGACTTTCCAATGAGTTAAAGAAACTTAAATACTATGCTGAAGTTACAGGAAGATTGGACCCTGCATTCTGGGAAAAACAAAAAAAAGTTATGGGAGAAGATGAATTCTTCTAAGGAGCAACACAGGGTTGGAACACTGAATGGATGCAGGCGACAGAATGACTTGTAAATAGTTACCTTCAGAATTTAAATGATCTTTGGAGACAGTCATTATATTTGTGAGGTTTGCTCAGGTGTGGTCACATCTTGCTCTTGTTTTCTGTAGTAGATACAGAGACAACAGGGCTAGGAAGCACCTTCTCTGTGACTATGTGAAGGCAGGAAGGTCAAGAAGACCTTGTGGCAAAAAGCCATATTTTGGGGATAAATTTCTCTGCACTACTTCAGGCATAAAGAAAAAAAGAAACTTTTTTTGCTGCTGCCAGCAGATGATTCCCTGATTATATTCTTGATAGGCCCTACATAGGTAAATGGACTTCAATCTCATATGTGGGTGTCTTGGGACTCTTCCTCTGCCACAGCGGCTCTGCAATACTAACTGTCCCAACATAGGCAATACTGCAGCATTCTGTCACCCTGCATTTGGCAAAACGATGCTCTCTTTCTCCACCTTTGGGATATGTTTTTTTCTTAGAATGTTTTATTTTTTCCCTTTTTCTAATTGGCTATGTAAGATCTATATCGTATTGATGCTTTTCTGAACATACAAGAAAGAATTCCAAAAAACCCAGGAATTTATTTATTAAAAATTGTGTGCTTAGTCTTACACGTTTAAAATTCAGTCACAGCTGAGTTCAGTGGCTCAGCCTGTAATCCCGTGCTTTGGGAGGCTAAGGTGAGTGAATCGTCTGAGCCCACAGGTTTAAGACCCACCTGGGCAACTTGGCGAGACCTCATCTCTACAATAAATCAAAAAATTAGCCAGGTGTGGTAGTGCGTGCCTGTAGTTCCAACTACTTGGAAGGCTGAGGCGGAAGGATCACTGGAGCCCAAGAGGTCAAGGCTGCAGTGACCAGGAGCGTGCCACTGCACTCCAGCGACAGAGTGAGACTCCAACTCAAAAAATAAATAAATAAAATAAAATTCAGTTACCTTCCAAGTATTCTCCATTTGATGCAATACACCTAAGGAGATGCTTTTTCCACTGGTCAAAACAGTTTTTGAACTCATCAATTTTGATGTCTTTTAGTGTTTCAGGGTTTTTTTTATTTCACTTCTTCCACATTGGCAAAATATTTCCCTTTAAGGACTGTATTCATTTGTGGAAACAAAAAAAAGTTGCTGGGGATGAGATCAGATGATTAGGGAGGGTAAGGCACAAGGTCAAAACTTTCTGGTCAAAAACTGCTGAACACTCAGTCACTCATCATGATGTGGTCAGCTATTCTCGTATATCACCCATCATGAAATGGTCAAAAAAAAAAAAAAAAATATATATATATATATATATATATTTTTTTTTTTTTTTTTTTTTTTTGAGTTAGAGTCTCACTCTGTTGCCCAGACTGGAGTGCAGTGGCCGCTCCCGGCCACCGCAGCCTCAACCTGCTGGACTCCGGCGATCCTTCTGCCTCAGCCTTCCGAGTAGCTGGAACTACAGGCATGCGGTACCATGCCCGGACAATTTTTTGATTTATTGTAGAGATGAGGTCTCGCCAAGTTGCCCAGTCGGGTCTCGAACCCACAGGCTCAGGCAATCCACTCACCTCAGCCTCCCAAAGCATGGGATTACAGGCTGAGTCACCAAACCCGGCGATCAAACATATTGAAAGAATCCTTCCTCCCTCAAAAAATGCACTGAAGTCTAACACAAACTCTCACAACAGACCTAACTGGTACAAACATATTGATGGATTTCTAGAACACTTAACTTGCAGGGGAAACCTATATTTCAAGTGAGGCCTACCCTTCAAAAAAAATTCTGAGTTTATTTGGGTCCCCTTGTAAAACCTTTTTCTTCTTCTTCTTTTTTTTTTCATTTCATGTCAGACTAGAGAACTTGTTTTTCTTATGTGTGAAATTTCACAAGCTACCAACTGTTTACAAGGAGATTAGGAAGGGCAATCCCAGACAAAGGATAAAGGTTACACTGGAAATTCATTGAACCTTTCTTGATAAGCTCTTTCCAGTCTCTTGTCATGGGATGCGGACAAATGTGATGTTTTATTGGGAACTAAAAACAGGAGAAGACATAAATACTGTGAAGTTTATATAGAGGTTTCTAATGACTATGAAATCCAGTAAAAAAAAACCACACAAAACAACAACAAAAAATTACAGCTTTGATATGGGATTTAGGCATTGTATTACCTCCTTGCGTGCAGAAGAGTGAGAAATTATATCATAAATCAGACTAGTCTCTGTCTTTTTAAAAAGCTACCCCAAGAAATTAAAGGACCTTGACTGTTGAAAGTAAGTCCCTGTAACAACTTGCACAAATGCTCTAGAATTATACACTTAAGTGGAGACATGGTTTCCACTTGCAGTTAGAATGAATTAAACTTGCAAAAGTAGGACTCTGAGGTATCTTGTAGTACAATGTATTTTTTTGAAAAGTCTCCTTTATTTATTAATGAACAAAGATAGATAATATTATTCAATAACAAAATCTAAATATAAGCCAAGCAACAAACATAAATAATTGAAATCCCTAGACAGATAATCATATAATAAGGTCTAGATAAGAGAATAGTCCTATGCCATCATAAAAGTAATCATTCATCAGTTTATGTTATATACAACTCAACACTGTTTATCCTATGTAGTTTTGTTGAATTGCATAGTTTATGGTCACGTTAGTTAAAAATACATAGTTAAGTGTTTTGCTACTGAATCACTCACCACAAATATATACCATAGATTATTTTTGCTATCAAAAACTAAATTGTATGTAGAAGAATTCACAACCTGATAATAGCATCATGATCTTAATATACCATACATTCTAGTTATTTACGCTGAAATTAGTAACACTATCATTTTTCCTTGAAACCCAGAAAAATTTGCAAGACATTAGCTAGCATTTATCAACATAGAACAACACTAGACAATAAACTATTAGAGATAATTCAAGAAAAAAATGGAAAAATATTTTGGACTCTACATTTAAGCATCAGAAAATCTAAAATCAGTTATTTCGCGATTTGAAAGTAATTCTTGTCTGTGTCATTTTATATTAAGCAGTATTATAGTCCTCTCTTTTTTCTTCTCTACTGAACAGAGGTACCTATTGGTGCAGGAAGCGACCAGAGGGCGGCTCCCAAAATGGCATGGTGAGGACACACCAGACAACAAAGGCCCTAGATCCTGGCTTCTGTGTGCACAATTCCCCACACACATGAATTTCAAAACTTCCCGCGCGCGAATTTCAAACCTGCAAGCCTCCAATCTTTAACCAGCTTTGTTATGTGTCCAATAGGACTATAACACGGTGTCGGCTCCACCCTACTCCCATGCAGCTCCTCCAATAGGAACATAGCACAACCCCTTCCGGCCCCTGTCAGGCTGATAAATACAGCCCTCTCCCCGCAACTCTCTCTCTCTCTCTTACTTTTATCCCCGTTACAGATCCTCTCTGTAACAGCCCCCTTTAATAAATCTCTTGGTCCTGGCCGGGTGTGGAGTCATTACTGGTGCCGAAATTCTTTTATTGGTGCCATGACTCAGATTGGGTGCTCTCCCACCCTTGTGTGGGTCTATTCCCGTAGGCGGGACCCCCGACCCAGCGCTGGTGGCCACTCCAGCCCTCCCAGACCTTCCCCACCATTTTGAATGCATGACCTGTATCCACCAGTGACCGTTGGATAGGTGAGTTCCCCAGACACGGAAACCTAAAACTTGCCTGGAATCACCGGGGGAACTGACCGTTGATTGTTTGGCAGCCCCTCCGACCCCAGGGCAAGGGGGAACGGACCCCACCTCAGCCTTCACGGCCACAGTGGACCCTAAAGGCTTCCTCTTCTCCTTTTCTCTCTTAAACCCAAAACTCCTATGACTGCCAAGCTGTTGGGAGCCAACATCTATAGCTACATGGCTGAGGCCTGTAAAGGCCCATCTGGAAGATCGCCTCTGACATAGGATATCAGTTATACCTATAATATTGGCGTGTGATTAGTGACCAGTGTGTATACATGGCAGTAAAACTTATAAGTAAAATCTCTATACTCCTGATGAAAGGTTATACAGCAGAATGACCTTGTCCTTTCTAAATCTTACTTCTTTCTAGATATTCTTTAACTTCTATTCCTGGTAGACTGGTGAGTCAGCTCTTGTTCCCAAAGGCAGTTCCTCCTAGGATTAGGATTAGAAACTAAATTATCATAATAGTTTTATTGCCCCACCTTTTAGCCAGGCAGGGCATTTTTCTTTAGCTCTTGTTCCCAAAGGTAGTTCCTCCTAGGATTAAGATTAGAAACTAAATTATAATAGTTTTATTGCCCCGCCTTTTAGCCGGGCAGGGCGTTCTTCAGGACGTTCTTCTAGTTTCGTTACATGCCGAAACTGCTTGCTTCAGCCCGTGGCCATTTCCATAGTAACTGCGCAGTTCATTATCCAGAGTGTGGCAGACACTATTTGATTTTTAGAATAGACTTGTTCGGATAAAACATTCATTTAAGATGATATAATTTCCATCGGAAAGATTTAAACAGTAATAAGCATTCGTAGAAAACTTTTAGGTTTTGTTTAAGCTTTTTAAGTTTCCTTTTCTCAGATTATGACTTTAGTTCCTGTTCCTGTAGGCCAATTTTAAGATCCTTTGATTAGTATATTGAAACTTTCCCAACGCTGTAGTTTTTGCTTCTAATATGACAATAGGAAATTTTACACGTAGCCATGTATTAATATACTAGGAAAAAAGATTTAAGTTTCGGGTTAAAGTCGTAGTTTTATTAAAATAGAATGAGAATTATAGTGTTATGATTCTAAAATCATACGTCAATGATAATTATAAGATTTAATGATAAGGTATTAGCTTAATGAGATATAGCATAGTATTAAAGTCCAAACACTAGATCATGAAACTCATAAGTCATGGTAAGGAATAAGTTTTGAATTAATTGTTATAGAATTACAGGCCACTATGTTGAATCGTAATAGGTTAATGGAATAAATAAAAATTAAGTCATTTAGGTAAACTAATAGATTATAGTATAGTGTTAAGTTGATAATATCGGTTGTTAAAAAATATTGGGAGTCAGTGAACTTGGATTGAACCTAGAGTTAACTAAGAAAGTTTTTGTATTAATCAGGGTTTAGAACAAAGAGTATAATATGAATGATTTGTTGAACACTATGGAAGACACTTTTAAACGAACTGTATTTGTGCACCTGTGACCTTGATGTGAGATTTGTAAGGCACGCCTGCTTGGAGCTTGCAAGTCTTGTGATGGTCTTGTGATGCATAGTTTGTAAATTGCAATATACATCATGGAGTTTGTACGCCCCCAGCAAGAGATTATCACGCTGCTGGAGGGTATAAAAAATGGTACATAAGTTGGAAGGTGTCCAAATAAAATTTGGCTTCAGTCCTGATCAGACTGTTCCCAGAAGAAATGGCCTCCGAGTCGTCTCTTCTCGCCATCTGGATTCTCTGGAGCGGGTCCTAACCCTTCCCTCTTTGGTCGGGGCTGGTACCCCGACACCAAGCTACAGTTAAAGGCTCTTTCCTCCTCCTTATCTCTCTCACACCTTCCCACGGCTGCCGGGCTGCAGCGGGCCCCAGGAGTCCCACGTCTGCTAGCCCGCAGCGGATCTCACACAATTCTCTCCCCCTTCCAAGGAATCCCACGGCTGTTAGGCCGCAGCGGACCCCAGGGGTCCCACGTCTGCTGGCTCACAGCGGATTCTGAAGGACTCCCATATCTGTCAGGTAACAGGGAGCCTCAGAGGCTCCATGTTTGTTGCCCCACAGTAAGCCCTATTTGACCGGCAGGAATCTTGAACACGCTCCCACCTGCTGCCCAGTCAAGTGCTTTCGGTCTGATTCAAAAATCCTCGCACTAGGTGCCTTGACCCCCTCGGTTCTCCAGGAGGACCCTGGTTGTGCCAAACCCCTGTGATGACAGGCTTTGCCATAGCCACACTTCTCGGGCTGCCAACTCTTCAGGGGACACCCTGTTTAGTCTACCTGTCTGATCATGGGAGGCTCGTCATCCCTGCCGACCGATTCGCCTCTTAAATGCCTCTTAAACAATCTCACTACACTTTCTCTTTCCCCTGATATCAAACCCAAATGCCTAATTCATTTCTGCACCCAAGATTGGCCAAGATACCCCTTAGACAACCAAAATCAGTGGCTCCCCCCCTGGGGTCCCTCAATCCTGATATTATTCATGACTTATATAATTTCTGTGAGCATTCAAAATGGTGGGTAGAGATTCCCTATGTTCAGTCCTTTTCCCTCCCCCGTGAACATCCCCGCCTCTGCCTCAACTGGAATCCCTCTAATCTCTACCCTCCACTCATGCTAGCATCTGCCGCCTCTTCTACAACTTCTCCTTCTCCCACTGTTCTACGCACACTTCAGCCTCCTCTCCAAAACTCCCGTCCCCCCACTGCAGACACTGTAAGTCCCAGCTCCGCTACCACCTCCTCCATCTCAGATTTTGACCCTGCAGACGAGCCCCCCCCCTTACAGGCAGCTTCAACAGCCTCAGGCTCCCCCGCCCCCACCCCCCTCTTCAGCCCCACCCCCCTCCACTCCGGCAGCTTGATCCTTATACCTTCCTCTTCCAACAACTACTCCGTGCAGCCCCCCAGTAACCCGGTCCAAGGCCGTGCCAACCCTCTTAGCCCCCCTTTGCGAGGTGGCGGGCGCAGAAGGTGTGGTTCATGTACATGTCCCTTTTTCTATATCAGACCTCTCACAAATAGAAAATGTCTCGGATCTTACACAACTAACCCTGCCACCTACATTAAAGAGCTTCAGTACCTCATCCAGTCCTATAGCCTCACTTTTCATGATATCTATCTTATCCTCTCCAACACCCTACTTCCAGAAGAATGTAGAAGGGTTTCGGAACAGGCTAGAATATATGCAGATGAAATTCATCAAACCACCCCCGCTCACGCTCTTCAGGCGATGGCAGTCCCAGACCAAGACCCAGGCTGGGATTACAACTCCCCTGCTGGCATTGAAGCTAGGGACCATTTTTCTACTTGCCTCCTTTCTGGGTTGCATAGGGCCACACAAAAGACAGTTAACTTTGAAAAACTCCAGGAAGTCATTCAGGAAAAAGAGAAAAACCCCTCCAACTTCCTCAGTTGGCTCACCAGGGCGCTCCAACAATTTACTAACATAGACCCCAAAACCCCTGATGGCCGACAACTCCTAATGACATATTTTTTCTCCCAAAGCTATCCAGACATTAGGGCAAAACTAAAAAAACTCGACCGAGGCCCCCTCATTCCCCAACATGATGTTCTCACAGCAGCCTTTAAAGTGTTCCATAACCAGGACGAGAAGGCAAAAAAACACAAATATCAAATGCTGGCCCAGGCCCTCGATGGCAATAGGGTCACCTCCAGTATCACCCAGGGTGGTGGCAATGCCTGAAACCAATGACAACCACCAGGACCCTGCTTCAAGTGCAGGCAGCCAGAGCGTTGGGCATGAGGATGCCCCAACCCTGGAATACCTCAAAAACCATGTCCTAGATGTAGACAGGCAGGACACTGGACAGTAGACTGCCCCGGTCCCCAAGGAGGGACCGGGTCAACCCCCCATCCCGCTCTGGATCTGTTGGGCATGGCAGTGACTTTAGACTGGCGGGACCTGGGGTCTCCCTGCCCGACACCAATCTCAAATCGTCGGGAACCCAGGGTCACTATAACCATTGACGGGTGCCCCATCCACTTTCTCCTGGATACCAGAGCCACCCTTTCTGTCATTCGAGAGTTTTGGGGCCCAACTTCCCTATCTAAGTCCCCTATAGTAGGGGTAGGGGGCCAGTCCATCCTTCCATGCATAACTCCTACAGTTACATGCATCTTTGTAAACGTCCCCTTCACTCATTCCTTTTTGGTAATGCCTCAGTGTCCTGTGCCTCTTATGGGCAGAGACATTTTAGCCAAGTTTCAGGCATCCATCACCTTTAACCCAAGTGCGGCCCTCTGCAACCCTTCCTCTACAACCCCGTTCTTGGCCCTTCTAACCACCGATAATTCTGATTCACTTCCCCCTTTGCCCTCCTCGATAGTGAATCCTCAAGTATGGGACATAGATTCCCACTCCCTAGCACACTGTCCCCCAGTCCACATTCAACTTAAAAATCCTTTCGCACATCCTAATCAGCCACAATATTCTCTTCCTACCTCCAGTCTTCTAGGACTCCAACCTGTCATTAACTCTTTGCTAAAAAAGGGATATCTGTGCCCCACTAACTCCCCATTTAACACCCCCGTTTTAGCAGTATGAAAACCAAAACGGCACTTACCGCTTAGTGCAGGATCTAAGACTCATTAATGCAGCTGTCATCCCCATTCACCCACTAGTTCCTAATCCCTATACCATCCTATCTTCAATTCCTCCAACCGCTACTCACTTCTCGGTTCTCGACCTTAAAGACGCATTCTTTACCGTCCCCCTGGCAGCAGACTCAAAAAACATTTTCATGTTCACGTGAACTAATCCAATATCTCGCCACTCACAACAACTCCCTTGGACAGTCCTACCACAAGGCTTTCGAGATAGCCCCCACCTGTTTGGTCAAACCTTAGTAGCAGATCTTAAATCTCTCTCACTTACCAAATCCACCCCTATTCAATATGTAGACAACCTCCTCCTGTGTAGCCCTTCCCTAGCTGATTCTCGAACAGACACTGCACTCACCCTTAACTTTCTAGTGGAGAAAGGCTATCGGGTATCCCCTCAAAAGGTTCAACTGTCTGTCACACAAGTCACATATCTAGGCATAGCCGTCTCACACCAACAGAAGGCTATAATAACAGATCGGAAGGCCCTAATTAAATTCCTACATATACCTAAAACTAAGCAGGAAATTCAATCATTTTAGGGGCTAGCGGGATACTTTCGGGCGTGGATTCCCAACTTTGCCTTACTCGCGAAATCACTCTATACTCTTATAAAGGGAGACCCCAATGAGCCACTCCTAACACCCTCCTCCATTAAACAACCCTTTGTTGCCCTCCAGCAGGCCCTCCTGAGGGACCCCGCACTTCATCTGCCAGACGTACACCGACCTTTCATCCTATATGTCCACGAAAACAAGGGGGTGGCCTTGGGAGTCCTGGGACAACTTTGTGGACAAACGTTTGCTCCAGTGGCCTATCTCTCAAAACAATTAGACCACACCATCCAGGGCTGGGCCCCATGTCTGTGAGCGCTGTCTGCCGCCCATATGTTGGTGTGTGAATCCAAAAAACTCACCTTCGGGGCCCCTATTACCGTAACCTCCCCCACCATCTACAGCACCTCCTAAGCTACAAAGGCCTTCAAACGCTGCCTCCCAGTTGAGTCCTATCACTCCTTGTCTTCTTTTACAGGATCCCTCCATATCCTTTCAAACTTGTGCACCCCTAAACCCAGCCACGTTGCTCCATTCTTCCACAGCCCCACTAACCCATGACTGCATAGAGGGTCTCCTCCCTTGCCCGGTTCACATCCAGGAAGGCCCTTTGCCTTCCCCCTCCTATATCTGGTTTACTGATGGCAGCTCCTTCCTACACAACGGGTCCTGGGTTGCAGGATACGCCATCACCTCTATTACACACGTCATTGAAGCAAAGCCTCTCCCGCCAGGCACCACTAACCAACAGGCAGAACTTATAGGTGCCACTTGGGCATTTCAGCTAGCAGCTGGACACTCTCTTTCTCTCTATACTGATTCCAAATATGTTTTCCATATTCTCATCTCCCACTCAGCCATTTGGAAGGAAAGGGGACTATTTACCACCAAGGGATCAGCAGTGGTTAATGCTAAACTAATTTCTGATCTCCTTGTCACCTCTTTACTTCCCACTAACATTGGCATTTCTCAATGTAAGGCTCACCAGCCGGACTCTTCACCCATCACACAGGGAAACTCCAGGGTGGACAAAGCGGCCCGACAAGCAGCTTTAACATCTGTTCCCGCCTTGGCTGCTGTTGCTTGCCCTGACCCAGACCGCACACTCCCCACTGATTCACCACCCTCAGCCTCCCGCTCCATTACAGACCTTATCCCATACCTACACTCACACCAATCCTTCTGCACTGACGTCTTTCCTAACAAACTTTTACACTCTCACTTCCCAACATAAGGAACTCATAAAAAGCATTACCTCACAATGTTCCATCTTCCAGCGAACCAACCCCAATACCCCTCTAAAACCGGGAAACTTTCCTACCCATCAAACTCGGGGACAACTCCCAGGAGCAGACTGGCAGGTCGACTTCACTGTCATGCCTCCAGTACACAACCTAAAATACCTCCTTGTTTTTGTGGATACCTTTTCTGGGTGGGTAGAAGCGTTTCCAACCTCAAATAAATGAGCGGCAACAGTAGGGATTATCCTTGCTAGCCATATCATTCCCAAGTTCGGTGTCTCCATGTCCCTACAATCTGACAATGGGCCTGAATTCACTTCACGGTTGATACAGTCTCTAACAACTGATCTTCACATTGATTGTCATTTCCACATCCCATACCACCTACAGTCATCTGGAAAGGTAGAGCGAACCAATCGGACCCTTAAAGACATCCTCACTAAACTATCCCTCGAACTACATCAAAACTGGGTCACCCTCCTTCCTTTGGCCCTCTTCCGCTTACGAGTTCTCCAAAAAAAAGTCCCAACTCTCACCTTTTGAAGTAATGTATGGCCGTCCAGCGCTGCCTCCAGGAGTCCCCACCTCAACCCCTCTGACACCCACTCATATGCTTTACCCCCTCTTGTCTTTCATTCACTCCCACATTTGGGAATATCAAAATCTCCTCTTACCTGTTTCAGCCAGTGGTCAAATCCCACCTCCCCTCCTCCCTGGACAGTGGGTCTATCTCTCTGACCCAGAAACAGTCTCTTTTAAACCCAAAGTGGTCCAAACCTCTTCAGGTAATTTTATCGACTCCCACAGCCGCAAAACTCATCAAGGGCCATTGTCAGGTCACCCCATGGATTCACATCTCCCACTTAAAACCTGCTGCCCCTCCTTCCTCGTGTCTCATCCATAATATTTGCCCACCCACCTACAGGTATACCTGCTCCAAGGTTCCAGATCAACCACTTAAGCTTCGCCTGTCTCAACTCACCACTCATCCCAACCCAAATCCAAACCAACATCCTGGATACAGCACAGAACACCTGTGACCCTTGGCCCCTCTCCTTTCTTGGCCTGATTGCTGTCCTACTTACTATATTACACACCTATTCGACACCCACAAGCTGGCTGTCTGCAGCAAAAATTCTGTTGGCTACTACCTATCTCCTAATTGTCACAGGCTTTGTTCTCATCAAATGTCTCCTCTAAACACTAAAGTAGCCCCCAGTCTTGTCTCCAAAGTCACTACCCTCTTATTTCTCATCCTTCCATTAACCTCAAACCTACCAACCTCACCCCTATTATGCACCAGGTAACTTTTTCTGGAAAATAAATAAACACCGCTACACAAACTGTAGTTTCCACCTACCTCGGACACGGGCAGCCGTTATTTAACTTTGATCTTTGCAAACTATGGCCCAGCCTGTCCATTATCCCAGAGGGATGGGGAGGCTCTTCCACCAGAGGATGGGGATGTAGTTATGGCAGTCTGGAAGACGAAATTCAACTCAAGAACGTCAAGTTCTATGTCTGTCCTGACACGGGAGACAAACACTGCCACAAACCCCAGCAGTTTCATTGCACTGTCTGGGGATGTGAAACCATAGCCCCGTGGAAAGGCAACTCTGACCCTTACATATCAATTGTAAGACTGCCCTCCACTTCTCCCTGTACACAACCCAAAACCTGCAATCCACTACGGCTTATCATCACCCTGTGAGACGCTTTTAGCCTTCAAAAAACATGGGACATTGGAAAAACGTGGGACCTTTGACTGTACACACCTGGAACCAATCCAGGCATGTTATTCACAGTCCAACTAAGGCCTATACCACGCACCCCCAATCCCGTGGGACCATTGTGCAAAATAATTCTACCCAAACCTATACCCACGGACTCATAACTTCTCCCCCTCTCACTCCAAAGGGGGTAACAATCATCTTTCCCACTTTAAAGGTCCCCCCCATTCCCTTACCGCCTGATCGCTTCCTTCACTTACTAACCGCGGTACACCATCTACTTAATAAAACCTGCCCCTCTCTGGCAAAAGATTGCTGGCTATGCTTAAACCCACGGTCCCCATATTATGTGGGAGTTGGAGCAGTTTCTTCAGTAGGCAATGCAGAAACTAACAATAAAGATACTTACTCTTACTGATATACAAAATGAGCAATTATGTCCCTGGGGCACTCATCCCACACTGATGCTGGATGACCTCCAGGGACAAGGAACGTGTCTCTTCTCCCCAACCTTTCCCATAACTACATACCCCCTCCGATTGTCCTGCAACAACACCTCTCATATTAACATCGCTACCTTCCATAATCAAACCATCCCCCATTTTGCCGTGGCACCCCCTACCACGTGGTTTGCCTGTACCCGGGGAATCACCCCCTGTATCAGCCTACAGCATCTCAAAGACACAACAGAATTGTGCATCTTGGCCCACATCCTACCCCAGGTCTACATTTATAAAGGAACGGAAGGTAGACAACACCTCAAACTCTTTAACACCACCGCTCAAAACGGGAACTTTTAGTTCCTTTACTAATGGGACTAGGCATTGCTGGAGCTACAGCCATAGGAATGGCCTCCTTAATTCTGGGCAATCAAAATCTTAAACAGCTTAGCACTCAAATTGACAATGATTTATGCCTACTAGAATCAAGCGTGTCTCAATTAGAACAACAGCTTGACTCTCTTGCTGAGGTAGTATTACAGAATAGAGGAGGCCTAGACCTCCTTTTCCTAAAACAAGGAGGGTTGTGCATAACTCTAGAAGAAGCCTGCTGTTTTTATGTCAACAAATCAGGGATAATAAGAGAAACTCTAGCTCAAATAAGGGATAATATACAACACTGGGAATTGCAAAACCAGGCCTATGGCAACTGGTATCAATCCCCCTTCTCATGGCCCCCCTGGCTCACCACCCTAGTCTCAGCAATAGCCAGCCCAGTAATCCTCCTCCTACTGGCTGTAACCCTAGGACCATGCATCACCAAATATCTCCTTACCTACATGAAGACTGCTGTCTCAAACTTTTCAAATCGAAGCCTTAACCTCCTGTTGCTCGATAGCTACCAAGCTGTTACTGTAGAAAATCCAGAACTATAACAACCAAATTTTCATCTAATTTTTTTTTTTAGATATGTCCTCTTCCAGGTTTTGTGTCTACCTCCACAGTTTGCTCCAGGACAGCTGGTTACTACCATCCCCGTGCTCATTAGAAGACTGGCTGGAACAAGTCGCTGTTCTACACTTACAAGGAACCTTCATGGAACTCTTACCTGCTGAAATCTACACCTTTAGTGCCTACTTTTGGACCCTGCTCTGGCTGGTTCTGCACCCTTCCACCACCTTACCCCCACAACACCCCCGACCAGCAGGAAGTTCCCAGAAAGAGTAACGACGCCCCTCCCCATAAAAACAGAAAAGGTGGGAATGAAGGGTGCAGGAAGCGACCAGAGGGGCGGCTCCCAAAATGGCACGGTGAGGACACATCAGACAACAAAGGCCCTAGATCTCAGCTTCTGTGAGCACAATTCCCCGCACGTGAGAATTTCAAAACTTCCCATGTGTGAATTTCAAACCTGCAAGCCTCCAATCCTTAGCCAGCTTTGTTATGTGTCCAATAGGACTGTAACACGGTGTTGGCCCCACCCTACTCCCATGCAGCTCTTCCAATAGGAACATAGCACGGCCCCTTCCAGCCCCTGTCAGGCTGATAAATATAGCCCTCTCCCCACAACTCTCTCTCTCTCTTTCTTTATTCCCCATTACAGATCCTCTCCGTAACAGCCCCCTTTAATAAATCTCTTGGTCCTGGCCAGGTGTGGAGTTATTACTGGCGCTGAAATTCTTTTAACCTGTGCTTCTGTATTTTCTTAAAACATTCCAGACTATTTTTATCATGATATTTGAATTTAGATGATGTCAGATTCACTTGGCTTGAAGAGGATGTGAAGTGGTAAATATCTAGTGAAATCTATTTGTCCATGAAGAACCACAAGATCAGAGGGGGTTCTTATAGGGTGAAAGGCCAAGCTTATAGCAAGAAACTGATTTTGCCTTTCTTGATTGTTTCTTCCATCCTCATTCTTATGATAAGATGATTAGAGTACGAAGTTGGAGACGGAATAAAATTTGGAGAGAAGCATAAAATGTGCTGAGGGTAAGGATGTCTTATATTTTATACATGAATTCATAAGAATTATATGTTTTTAGGTAGCCTTATGTTCTTATGGGATGCAGAAGAAATAATAAAAGTTTGGTCTTATATTTATAATTTACTTTAGGACTGCAAAAAAGGCAATATTATAGGACTTATAGTGGGATACCAACTCCATTAAAAGTACATACATCGACCAGGCTTGGTGGTTCAGCCTGTAATCCCAGCACTTTGGGAGGCTGAGGCGAGTGGATTGCCTGAGCCCACGGGTTTGAGACCCACCCAGGCAACTTGGCGAGACCTCGTCTCTACAGTAAATCAAAAATTAGCTGGGTGTGGTAGCATGCACCTGTAGTTCTGGCTACTTACAAGGCTGAGGCAGAAGGATTGCCAGAGCCCAACAGGTCAATGTGGTGGCCAGGAGCATGCCCTTGCACTCTGGTCTGGGAGACAGAGTGAGACTCCAACTCAACAACAACAAAAAAGTACATACCTAGCACATATTTTATTATTGACTTTAGTTGAGTGTCTTTTTTTTTTTTTTAATGTTGGAGTCTCACTGCATCACCCAGACTGGAGTGCAGTGGCCGCTCCTGGCCACTGCAGCCTCGACCTGCTGGGCTCCGGCTATCCTCCCCCCTCAGTCTTCCAAGCAGCTGGAACTACAGGCATGCACTACCATACCCGGCTAATTTTTTTGATTTATTGTAAAGACGAGATCTCACCAAGTTGCCCAGGTGGGTCTCGAACCGCGGGCTCAGGCAATTCACTCACCTCAGCCTCCCAAAGTGTGGAATTACAGGCTGAGCCACCGAGCCCGGCCACTGAGTGTCTTTTAATACACTGATTGGTAAAGAGTTTGATATGTTTTATGTTTAGCCATCTGAGTTTTTACTGACATTGCAACTTAAATGCACATCTTGCACTGTGTCCTTGATACAACTATAATATATTCTTATCTCTGCTGACAAAAACGCAAAAACTCTGCAAAATATTTTTAAAAGTTTTTCTCTGAGCCAAATGTGAGTGATGTATGCCCATGGCACAGTCCCAAGAAGTCCTGAAACGTGTGCCCAAAATAATTGAATTAAAGCATGGCTTTATGCATTTTTAGGGAGACAGAAGTTACAGATAAAACATATATCAATACATCTGAGGTTTACATTGGTTGGCCCTGGGAAGACAGCACATCTCCAATGAGGTATGGGGGTGGGGTTGCAGGTTATAGGTATATTCAAAGATTTTCTGAATGGCAATTGGTAAAAGAGTTAAGCTCTGTTTGGAGAATTTGAAATCAATAAAAGAAATGTTTAGTGAAATAAGGGGAGTGGCGAGAAAACCAAAGTTCTCGAGATGTGGATTAAGGTTCTAGGTGGCAGACTTCAAAAAGAATAGATAACAAATATCTCTTATTCACATTTTAGAGTGTCAGACTCTCAGTTAAACCCTCCTGGGTCTGTAAATGCCTAGAAGGGGAAAGTTCTGGCTATGTGAATGGAGGTTCTCTATAGATAGAGATGTAAATAGTTCCCCACTAAAGACAGCTGTGCAGGGCTATTTCAAAATATGTTAAAGATCTATCAATGGGGGTAAAATATTTTTATTTCCTCTAGAGCCTGCTATCTGTCATATGATGCTACACAGGAGTCAGGTTTTGCCACAGAGTCAGTTTTCTCAGCCTAATGATGTTTATTTTAATGTTTATGCTGGTCAATTGTGTCAAAAACTCCACAAGACAGGTAGCATTCTTCATCTTCCTTTTCTTTCATGGCCAGAGACTTTTTCAGGTCTCCCTTGTCCCAGAGAGGTCCACTCAGTCAAGTTGTAACCAAGAATTACCATTACAGCTTTTGGGATGTGGTTTTAAGTCTTTTTCTCTCAGCCTACACTTTAAAGATTTTTTTCTTTCTAATTTAATTGTGTACTTGCTTGAGAAATTCCAGAGTCTATTCCAGAGCCTGACCTTGTAATAAAAGAGTTTGGAGACCACCACAATAGACTTCTCCATTGTTTAGAGGTCACTGGAAGATGATTATGCTACAACCTGGATGCAATTGGGATGGCATGGCCAACTTTGTGGGTCGACAACAAATCAGGATAACCTAGAAGCAAGATCTGCTCCCTGTTCCACTCTCAGATGCTCCTCATCCCATTCTTTCCCAGGAAATTCCCTTTTTCCTCAGTCTAAAATTTTCAAATGGTTTTTGTTGAGGGATGAGCCTGGCCATTTTCCCACCTGTTGACTTTTGGAATAAAGTCACCTTCCTTCTACTACATCTTCTGCTTGTTCTTTTCAGTCAGCAATCAACAAGCAGCTGAACTTGCTATGGGCAAAAGGTTGGGAGGCTTAAACTTTTATTTTTGGTTTACATCTCTTTTAGTGTTTGTGCTTCCAGTGGGTTTTGGTGCTTGAATTTATTAATCTTGGCAGATATTTTAAAACTAATTAGATATTATTATGAAAGCTGGTATATATGTGTGTATGCGTGTTCATATGTGTGTTTTCTCCTAGTGGAAATAATATTAGCTGTTCCAAACTAACATTCATTTTTTATTATATATAAATATATTTATATATTCTTCATATCCTTTAAAGTGGTGCATACCTTAATGCTCCAAGCTAATGTTGATGCCCTAGGTCTAGGGAGAGATACACTTCATGCAGTTACCAACTTATTTTGGCATTTAAAAGTAATTACTGTTATACAGGCTGCTAAATATGCCATTCCAAACTTCAAGTATGTGACTTGTGA
The DNA here is from genome assembly GCA_027257055.1 of Cephalopachus bancanus. Classification (NCBI taxonomy): domain Eukaryota; kingdom Metazoa; phylum Chordata; class Mammalia; order Primates; family Tarsiidae; genus Cephalopachus; species Cephalopachus bancanus. The sequence continues at coordinate 428,175 of JAPVLO010000503.1, forward strand.
TAATTAAACATGTTACAAAATTAGCCTCAATATATTAGTTTGACTGTTTTACTAGCCAAAGTAAGAATAAAGATGGTTTATAAGAATTCTTAATATTAATTATAGAGTTAAAAATATTTTTTCAGGTCCAACAATGTTTTAAAATTATTATTGAACACATCATGGCAATTCAAAAATATTTGCTTTTGAAAAATTACTTTTTTTTCTTTTGTAACATATAGATGGTTGAGTTCATCTTCAGAGGTTTAGGTTCAGGAGGTGTGAGATAGAGCCTGAAAATCTGTATCTCTAACAAAGTTGCCTCTGCAGTAAATTCTTCCATCTATACATCAAAATGAGTTGTCTTCTTTCTTCTATTGCTGTAATAGAGATTTTTAATCTAAAGGCAATTAGCTCAAAATTGCTTTTCATTGTTATTCTGTATTCTCCTTTGATATTTAAACTGTCAGTTCCTCTGTTCATAGCCCTGTGTCCTGAAGCAAAAACTTTCCATTTTCTTATTCAGTACTTGTAGTCCATTGTGGGATGAGAAACAAGATAACTAAACTAGCTGAAATTGGATATAAGAATAAGCCTTGGGGTTTAAGTCTCTTGGCTTTAACAGACCCACTAATTACATGATGAGAAAAGGGTCTTTAAACTTCCTGTTTGTGGTCCTGTTTGCCCAAGTGGCTGAAATTTTGACTAAAACCAAGGGGATATGTAAATTACAGTAGTTTACTATGCTAATGACATTTCCTTTGAGATTAGATGGGCTAATAAGTTAAATCCTTCTAACTTACAGTATTTGTTTGGGGAAGAGGCCATTTCTAGAGTGATAAAAACACAGGCTTCAGTATTCATCAGATCTATTAATAGATATAAGCTCTGACCCTGCCACTCACTGTCCTGAAAGATGCTTCAATTTACTAAACTTCAACGATGTTACCTGAAGCCTGGAATAATGACTGGAATCTAACTATTGAGCTGCTGTAAGGATTAAATGATATAATGCATTAACTGTATTGCAAGCAGCAAATAGGTCACACATATAAGCAATAACAAAGTTAGATTCTTATAATGGTAACAAGTTTTTTATTGTAGTAGTGATATCTATACTCATGCTTTAAAATTTGATTGCAGTAGATTTTTCTACCTTGCTTTATATATTAGTTAGAATAGTATTAAATGAGTCATCACAAGTCTGTAGTAAAACTGAGAAAGACTGATACAGAGACCCACTAATGTCCGTCCGTATTGCCACAGCCCCTAGAGAAGGGCAGGGCAAGGGCTCAGGTGCTCCAGCATATTCCTGAGCACATTCCTGAGAGTCCCGTTGTGTTCTATGCACTCCCAGTAAGTAGTTTCAGGAAATCCTTGACTTCCCTGCAGACTACACCCAAAGACATAAATCCCTATTTACTCCCTTTCTTAGTCATAAGTTTGAACAATATAGTATCAAAGTAATCGCAAGTCTTGTGGCTTGCAGAACTTTTGCATCAGTGTAATCATAAGTCCTAATTTGCATCACTTTTGCAATGCATGGTGTCTTAGGCCTTGTAAACTTCCTTTACTCTAAATGTCACTATCTAAATGTAAAATGCAGCTGCAACTTAAGTTCTATACAATGCTCTGCTGGTCACGTGGCTAATGTATAGACACTGACAACTCTGGACTTACAAAAAGTGAACTTAATGTAAAAAACTGGAGGGTGAGCAGAGCCATTTTAGAAAGACCTCGAGTCCATCTCCACTCTCTGGTTTCAAATTCAGAAATAAACTTCTTGTTACCAGTTTCCTGCCCCTTTGATTTATCAGTACCTAGGGACAGCAGCCAACATTACTCGAACCACAACAAGACTGTACACTTCTAATAATTATTATATTTAAAGAAAATAAATATCATTTCATTCTCTAGGGAACTAAATAACTCCACTGAGGCCTATTTACTGCAATTACTTAATGAGTTCCAATTAATAACTATGGGAGACTGATTTTGACTAATTTTGCTAAATTAGTGAATATATTTTGGAATAGGTCATCATACTTTTTAGGTCACTGTTTCTCCTTCATAAAAAATATGGGAAGATATTTTAGTGAGGAAATGTATAACTTTGATCTAGCCTATATTCTTGACTTAAAGTAAAACTTTCTTTCATTGTTGATAGTGGAAGCAGTTTGAAGGTTTTATAGCTTTGCTATGCAAGCTGACCTTTGTAGCACCCAAAAAATGGAATGCTTACACGCCATGCTCAAATTCCATTTTACAATGTGGTATGCCATTCTTTCTCAGCATAACATAGTCATTTTAGGCAATTGTAAGCTTGACACCTGATTTCACTTTACCAACACCTGCCCAGAGCATAATTAGTGGTCCATTTTTACAGAAAGGACTTCCATACTGCACAGATGGCATTCTTCATACCAGACAAGCAACGATGTGTGTTGGAAACTAGCCAAACTGTCTGCAAAAAATTGTGAGAATTTCAAGACAGGCATCTGAGTAGAAGAAAAATTTCTCCTTTTCCTCCAAACCATATATGAACATCTGTTAAAACCTGTTCTTAGCTTTTCTTTCTATTCTCTTTTGACTTGGTGTATTATTAGTGCAGTTTCAAAGATCATAACCAGACTTTTGTTTTGGTTTGTGATATCTTCACACTGCCTTTTTAAAAAAATGTTCTAGAGGCTCAGTTTTCCAACTATATTAATTTAGATTTATTATTTATTTGTTTATTTAATTTCTTTGAGTTGGAGTCTCACTCCATTGCCCAGGCTAGAGTACAGTGGCACACTCACAGCCACCCCAGCATCAACACAATGGCAAGCCTTCCGTCTCAGCCTTCCAAGTAGCTGGAACTATAGCGGCATTCTACCATGCTCAGTTAATTTTTTTTTTTAATTGTAGAGACAATTAAACTCACCAAGTTGCCCAGGCTGGTTTCCAACATGTAGGCTCAAGCAATCCACTGAATTTAGCCTCCCAGAGTGCTGGGATTACAGGCTGAAACTTAGATTTAAAGGTATTTCTTTGGATGGAAATCATGCAATTTAATTCATGCATTTATTCATGAATATGTACTGATTGTTGCAAACTGTCAAGTGCAGAGTCAGTGCTTATATTTGTACAAATTATGCATTGCACACCTCCAGGGGGTGCAGTTTTTTTTTCTCAATTGACCATTGAGTTCATATATCATGACAGTTCCACATTTATCATGGTGGTCACTGGGTAATGGCAGTATGGTGCTTTGAGGCCATAGTACCCTTTTCTAATTCACACAAATTCAAGATGTGTGTTGATGGTGGGACCACTAGTGAGTGTTCAAAGAGCTAGAGACATAGCAGTGAACATAATGGACAAAGGCTCTGCTCTCATGATATCTACATTCAATAAACGGAAGAAATTAGTAGGTACTTACCTATTGGGTAAAAAGGAAATAAGATTATACCACTTAAAAGGGAAGCATGTCACAGATGGTGCCATTTTACTTAGGAAGACCAGGGATTGCCTGTATGAGGAAGTGGAAGCCTAAAGGAAATGAAGGAATAAGTCAAGATATATGTGGTAGGAGAGCATTCCAAGCATTAGGACCAGGGAACACAAGGTCTGTAGGCGAGAGGAGTGAACTAAGTGTGCCAAGGGTCAGGAGAAAACCACGAGTAGTTGGAGCTGAGGTCTTTTGGGAAAAGTGTTGGCAACAAGACATGTGACCAGTATGTGATCAGATTTTAAAGTGTCTTGAGCTCCAGGTAAGGTCTTGGGGGTTTACTCTAAGCCATGAAGTGCTTTGTGCAAAGAAGAGACATGACCTGATTTGTCTCTTGTGAGATGTGTAAAAAATGTTTCATTAAAAACAATCAATCAAAGCCTCACTTGGAATGCTTCATCTGCAAAAGTCATCACAAACTACTTATTAATGTGATTTGCATTTTAAAGGGTCTGCTGGCTACAGTGTGGAAAACTGATTCCATATAGCAGAAGAATGGAAAACAGAGAGGAGAGTTCTTTTCATCTGTTAAATTGCCCTAAATTGTTGTAAGTGACTTCAGTACAGGACCAGTGCATTCTTCTGTCCTTCTGCTCAGGGAACCACCTAGAACTTCCAGTGCTGTTTGGAAAAAAAGTCATTGTTTCATATAGCTTTATTAAGAAAATGATATTTTTAAAATGCAGATGGTCTTTGTTTAATTTTGAACATGTTGATTTTTCTTTTGAACATCCTCATGTCACTTTTTAATTATTTTAGACACTTGAATTATTACTTAGAAACTGTAAAGCATATCTAAATTCTAAAAGAAATAATTGTGTGATCTAATAACAATTCATATAGTCGTCTAATGAACTATTAAAAAAATGTGTTTTTGTTTTTTATTTTGAGTTGGAGTCTTACTCTGTCGTCCAAATTGGAGTGCAGTGGCACGCTCCTGGCCACCGCAACCTTGACCTGCTGGGCTTCAGCGATCCTTCCGCCTCAGCCTTCCAAGTTGCTGCAACTATAGGCAGGTGCTACCACGCCTGGCTAATTTTTTTAAAAATTTATTGTAGAGATGGGGGTCTCACCAAGGTGCATGGTTGGGTCACGAATCTGCAGGCTCAGGCAATCCACTCGCCTCGGCCTCCCAAAGTGCTGGGATTACAGGCTGAGCCACCAAGTCCGGCCAAAAATGTGTGTTTTTAAAGTAAGTAACAATAATGAGTAGTGGTCAAAATAAATTTCAAGACGTGGAGCATAAATGGTAAGAATCATTATTGGTTTTGTCACAGTAGCTTGAAAATGTGCTGGCAGAAAAAGAATGATAGTTGAACACACAAAGGTGGGTCATAAATGTCTGCCAGTTCCTTATTAGCTCACTCTCTGAAAGGTACTCCAAGTGTTGCTTTGGCTGCTCCTACCCAGCATTCAGAGAAAATAAATGGTTCTCTGCATAAACCAAATAGAACTGGACTGAACAGCATCCACAGAAATGCTACATGGACAGAAATGCATAGTCATTCCCAATATGCGCCAAGATTAAAGAAGATACTAGCAGAAATCAATAACAAAGCAAAAAAAAAAAAAAGATAATTGAGCAGAGTATTATATATGATTAGTATAGAAATATTTGTAGAATGAATGAATGAACTGAATTGACTATTGACTAAATATTGGCCAAGGTAGCCTGAAAAAAAGAATTTAAAGCAAATCTAAGGTAATATTAATTCCACAACTTCCTTAATTTATTAATTTTGTAATTCCAGAATGTTATAGGATTCCCCATAAAATTGCCCACTAATAATGTAAATTTTGTTATTAGGTTTAAGGTACATTCAAAAAAAATTCCAAAAAAAAAATTCAAAACCAAAATTTTTGTGAGGAACAAAAAATGATTTCCTATTTGTTCTGATTTGGCATTCAGTCTAGCAATTTACACAACACTTTGCAAGCACTAGACTTATTTATTAATTTATTTATTTAATTTTTTGGAGATGGGGTCTCACTATGTTGCTCAAGCTGTTATAAAAATCTTGACCTCAAGCAATCCTCTAGCCTCAGCCTCCTGAATAGTGGAAAATTTTTAGAGTAACAGATTTTTATTATCACCATCAATGCTTAAATCTATGTGAGGATACCAGACATAGGTATGGTCACGATTAAGCCTTTCTTCATTTAACCAGTTAGATTTGTAGTCTTTTGCCAAATTGAATATTCTGACAAGATACAATCTCCTATGGATTTTATCTCATAAAGTGTATAACATTTAGCAAATATTTTATTTCAGATACAAAAGGTAAGATTTTGCTAAAATCACATCTCTCCACTAAGCAAAAATGTGCCCCACATAGTGACAGTTAAAGGCAAATTTGAAAACCATATGTGATAAGTTCTATAGGATACTACGTTGATGATACTTTTATAAAAATGTACAGCAGTATGAGCTGAATTCTATTTTTATATTGAATGATTCAAGAAGTATTTTTATTTCCTTACCATTTTAGATAATATGTTATCTGCCCACTTTTTCTACTTTTTATTAAAAACACCAAAACACTATCTTACACCATATATTCCCATGATGATGCAACTATATTGGCAAGTCCAAAGAAAATTAAACTCTGTCTTCAAAAAAAAAAAAAAAGAGAGAGAGAGAAAGAAAAGAAAGAAAGAAAACTAAATAAACATTTTAATTGGAATTAATAGCTCAGCTCTGTAAAACAGTTCGGGTCTAATATTTCTTTAAACTGGGCAATTAGTAAGATATTTGAAAATTTACTCCTTTTACTGGCAGTAGTGTATTCAGGAGAAGGTAGAATAAGATAGAATAAATGCATACACAGTTTTTTTTATGTTGCTGATAAAAATAAAGCCAGCGGCCAGGGCTTGGTGACTCAACCTATAATCCCAGTACTTTGGGAGGCCGAGGCAAGATTGTCTGAGCCTGCAGGTTCTAGACTAGCCCGGACAACTTGGCAAGACCTCCTCTCTACAATAAAACAAAAAATTAGCCAGACATGATAGCAAGCGCCTGTAGTTCTGGTTACTTGGAAAGCTGAGGCAGAAGGATGTCCAAAGCCCAGTAGGTAGAGGCTGCGGTGGCCGGGAGCGTGTCACTGCTCTCTAGTCTGGGTGACAGAGTGAGACTCCAACTCAAAAAATAAAAATAAAAAATAAATAAAGCCAGGAATGACTTAAAAAACCACCTATCCATAATGACAAGTATTTTCTAAAATTGTCTTCAAAATTAATGTGCACTGAGAAGAAAAAGACATAATATTTAATGATTTCAACGAACAATATTACATATATCTGAAAACAGAATGTATGCTTAAATAACTCAAGGATAATGTGATTATTCCTAAACCTGTGATTACTCTTTAATTTAAAAAATAAGTTTATCTTAGTGAATTATTTCATAAAGGACAAAAATACAAAGTACAGCTGTTGCCATATACTCAAATCACTGTATCATTCCTTACATGAAGTGAATGTGACAAATAATTTATATTTACAAATTCATTCTATTTTGGGAACTGTTTCTAAAAGCCATCTGTAACAAGAGTAAACAATATTTTAGTGGGGGATTACTGAGCTGACTGAATACACTGTGATGCAATCAAGTTTTTTCTGGAATTTTTCAAACCACAGTTTGAAGCTGACTTTGAATAACAGCTACTATGGGGAAAAATAAGACATAAAAGAAAAAAATAGCTTTACTCTCTTAAATGTACTTTTAATATATTTAATCATTAAAAATATTACAATAAGGGTACTGTAAAACTACAAGATAATAAAGAATTATTTAGATTCTTAAAAAGGCATATTAAAACCCGAGCAGCTTATTTTTATAGATTCTCAGAGTTTGGTGTAACAATCTCCTTTTCTGGGGCCATCTTTATTCCTTTGTCTACTATACTTCCTCTAGCAGTATTTTGTAAGAGCTGAAAGCAGAAATGTTGAGGTACTCATGAGAACTGTTATTCAAATTCTGACCAACTTTAAGCATGAAATATAAAAACATGAACAAGGCTAGGTGTGGTAGCTCACACCTGTACTGTAATCTTAGCACTTTGGGAAGCCGAAGTAGGAGGATCACTTGAGGCCAGGAGTTTGAGAACACAGCCTGGGCAACATAGTGAGACCTCATTGCTACAAAAAAGAAAAAAAAAGTTTATAACAGTATTTCCAGGTCAATCCTGCATATTCCAAATGTTTGTAAGATGTTTAGAATGTCAGTCTCAATGTTAAATCTCCAATAGTTTCAAATTTGCTTTTCATTCTAGATTGTTCTTTGTTGAAATAATGCAACAAAGGGAGCTGACAAGAAAATGCAATTGTTCCACAGATGGTTCCAAGAACAACTATGCCATTTATTTGTACTTGCTATTTTAAGCATTGCATTATAGTATAAAAATATCACTCACCTCAAATATTAACTGAATTATTTTAACAACATTTTATCACCAAAAAAAAATAGGGCCTGGTGTAAATGACTTATTTTTATTTATTTATTTATTTATTTATTTATTTTTGAGTTGGAGTTTCACTCTGCTGCCCACTGGAGTGCAGTGGCACACTCCCAGCCACTGCAGCCTTGACCTGCTGGGCTCCAGGGATCCTTCCACCTCAGCCTTCCAGGTAGCTGGAACGACAGGCACGCGCTACCACGCCCGGCTAATTTTTTTGATTTATTGTAGAGATGAGGTCTCGCCAAGTTGTCCAGGTGGGTCTCAAACCCGCAGGCTCAGGCAATTCACTCACCTCAGCCTCCCAGAGCGCGGGATTACCGGCTGAACCACCAAGTCTATCCTGACTTATTCTTAAAAATCACCAGTCTAATTATATTTATACTTTAAAGTGAAAAATATTTTTTGTAGACCTTTCTAGTCACTAACTTAGGATACTTCACTGCCTTGTTACTGATTTTGTTTTAGCTCTATAGTTTCTTTAAAATTCTGTAACACTAAAATTAGCATTTACCATCATAAATATGGCAGTAATTTTAAAAATGTTCTAGTAGCATTGGAAATGTAAGATATTTGTTTTATAACTTACTTTGTTTTTCTGTCTGCCTCAAATAATAATCTACTAGACTAAGGAAAGTTCTGACTGAATTTCACAAGTCATTCCCACATATAATTCATATAATGGCATCCACGCATGTGTTAAAACTTTAGTGGAGGTTATTTTTAAATGCATTTAGTTTGTTTTAAAAAAAACAAAATTACCAGCACGGTGGCTCATGCCTGTAATCACAACACTTTGGGAGGCTAAGGCAGGATTGCTAATCTCAGTAGTTCGAGACCTCCCTGGGCAACTTAGTGAGACCTCGCCTCTACAAAAATAAAAAAATCAGCAGGATGGGGTGGTATGGGCTTATAGTCCCAGTTACTCGAGAGGCTGAGGTGGAAGGATCATCTGAGCCCAGGAAGTCAAGGTAACAGTGAGTTGTGACCATGCCACTGCACTCCAGCCTGGACCAGCAGTTCACAACATTTTTGGCATCAGGGACTGGTTTCATAGAAGACAATTTTTCTGCAGACTTGGGGGAAGATGGTTTCAGCATGATTCAAGCACATAGCATTTATTGTCCACTTTATTTCTATTATTATTACATTGTAATATATAATTAAATAATTGTCCAATTCATCATTTTAAAAAAAGAAGTGCAGATGAAAGTTGTAAATGAAATGATGGGCAGGCCATGCTCAAACTTAAATAAGTGTTGGATTCTGACTAAAAGCCTGTCATCAAATGCAGCTGTACACTGAAGTTCATCAACTCACTTGCCACTCACTGACAGAGTTTTGATATGAGTCTGCAAGCAATTGACTTATTGTGGTCTCTGTGCAGTCAAACCTCACTGCTAATGTTAATCTGTATTGCAGCTACTCCCCAGGGATAGCATCACTGCTTCAGTTCTACCTCAGATCATTAACCATTATATTCTCATAAGGAGTACACAACCTAAATCCCTCATATGTGCAGTTCACAATTTCACACTCCTATGAGAAACAAATGCCACCACTGATCTGACAGAAGTTCAGACAGTAATGCAAGCAATGGGAAGTGACTGTAAAGACAGATGAAGCTTCAGTATCTTGTCCGTTGCCCACCTCCTGCTGTGTGGTCTGATTTTTAACAGGGGTCTAGGGACCCCTGGCCTGGGCGACAGAGTGAGACTCAAAAAACAAAAAAAAAGTCAAACAGGTGTTATGCATGGTCTCTGAAGAAGAAAATATAGACTGCCAGGAATAGGTAAATAAGAAGTAATTGGGGTCATGTTAATAATGAGTAAAAATACATTGTATAAGCCAGGCACAGTGGCTCATCCCTGTAATCCCAGAACTTTGAGAGGCCAAGGTGAAAGGATTTCATGAGCCCAGGGTTTTGAGACCAGTCTGGGTAACTTGGCGAAACCTGTCTCTACAATAAATCAAGAAAAATTAGCAGGGCATGGTGGTATATGCCCGTAGTTCCAGATACTTGAAAGGCTGAGGCAGAAGGATTGCCTGAGTCCAGCAGGTCAACGCTGCAGTGACCATGAGCATGCCACTACACTCCAGCCTGAATGACAGTGAGACTCCAACTCGAAAAAAAAAAAAATGAGCCGGGCGTGGTGGCATGTGCCTGTAATCCCAGTTATTTGGAAGGTGAAGCAGAAGGATGACCTGAGAATTGCAGGTCAAGGCTGCAGTGGTCATGAACACGCCCCTACACTCTAGCCTGAGTGACAGAGTGAGACTTCAATTTAAAAACAAACAAAAATATGTGGATCGGCTTTTGGAAAAACTTTGTAGTGTTTATCCCTCTGGATCCTGCTGGAAAAAAAAAATCACCCTAACAATGATTTCATATTATTTTCAGAGAAAGGTGCTTTTATGCTACCATGAATTTCCACAGAGTCACAGAGACTAAGATAGAGTTACATGAAGAGGGCATTATGTAATAAGATACTATGCCATACCAGGAGCCCAGTGTAGAGTAAAAACATATAGGGTTCTTTTAGATTTCTGGCACCTCTGGGGTGAATTAATCCCAGATAGTGCATGAGAATATCTTAATTTTCCTCAAAAAATTTTAATTATCAAAGATATCAAAATATTATCTAGCTAACTTATTCACCACTTTGAAGAAAGAATATGAAAATACTCCAAAAAGATAGCACATTCTATCTATCTTGAATTAAAATTACTCTAGCCTGCCTGTTTAACTTGTCAGTGTGTTGACAATGTGCTGATGTGACCAGCATTGTACATAGTAGATCATTTTAATTAATCATAAATAAAGTTATGACTCCTTTTGCTTCATGTGGCCTTTCCACTGCTTTGTATTCTCTGGAGTTAAATTTCATTTTAGTATCACTTACAATTCTCTAATAAAGATATGGCCCACGATACAACTGCCTTATGTTTCCTAAATGTCATATCTATTCAATTTCACTTTTTTCTACTTCATGTATTCATTGAAATTCTTATATCATGTATCTTTCTTCTTGGCTACAACCATTAGCTCTTTTTTTTTTTTTTAGCTACTTCTAAGTAGTCTTTTTCTCTTATTTCTGGAAATTATTTTCCTGCCCAAATGAATTATCTTCCACTTTGTCCTATTGGACTCAATTTGATTTACGTCTTTCCACTTTTCCAATTTGTCAAGATGTTTTGAATTTAAATCCTTTTCTACATTAAAAAGAGTCAGTCCACCCAAGTAGATGTCATCAGTACAAATATAGTTCATATTCATTCAAGTGATTGATAGAAAAGTGTTTGTTTTATGTCTGGAAGACTGCGATCTGAATGGTCCATTCGCAACGTTAATTTAGAAACATTGTTAATGACAGAGATACATTTTATTGCACAAAGGGAAAATGTTATACAAATAGTGTTATTTACTTTATTTCTTGAATACTCATATATCTTACTAGACTAAGTTAAAATAAATTCAATTTAATTTTTGTCAGTCTAATCATTCTAAAGCAAATGAAATCAATTAACTAATGAAGTTTTAGAAATTTTTACTGACTACTTTTTTCACTATTTCTAATTAATTGGGGCAAGGAGGGGATACTGGCAACCATATCAAGCATTTCTGATTAAAATATGGAACAAATTAAAACACAATGTGATAAATTTATAAATATGACTTAGGCACCCAAAGCATGTGTAATCATGCATGAAGCAAATGCATTAAGTCAACATAATCCTTGACTTCTTACATCAGTAATGTCCTTTAGAACTGAGGATTTTGATGACCTGTTTAGCTATATTTCACATCAAAGACTCTGTATATTCTGACTCGAGAACAACTAATGGATTAACTCACACTTATTATGCAAGACTTTTAAAATATGTGACTATTTTATTTACCTCATTGTGGTGAATAATATTACCTTTTCTCCCACTTTGATCTTTGGCTTCATAAAGCACACAAAGAAATCCACTTGATGTATTCTTCAAAGTAGAGAAATGGCTTAACTAATTTTTAGATGCCATTTGATTACTGAGGACTGATTTTTTATGTATCACAAAAGTTTCAGAAATTAAAGAAGTAAATGATTAATTATGATCATCTGGAGAAGATAAATTTGAGACTTAAGTACTGGTATTAAAATCTATAAAAATTAAGGAAATAACAGTAGGGAGACCAAAATTATTTACAAAGGATCATTTATTATTATTATTTTTTACAAAATACAAAGATTGTTTTTCTGCATGAATATATCACATATGAAAAAATAATGTGTTTACTGAATTTAATTTGAAGATAATCAGGATTTTGTTTTCTATCAACTTGAGGAACCAATTTTGCTTTGCACCTTGTCTAACACCATTGCCAATCAGGAAGAAACCTTTTCATTGTTAATGAAATCATATTCATACAGCTAACATTTTATAGAAATAAAATCAGACAATGTCTGTCATACAAAGCTCTTTCCAAGGTAACTGATTTGCCTATGATCCTAAATTTTTTTTCAAGCTATAAGATAGGAAGAATTGAGGAGCTAGGTAAATTTTATAATAATGTATTAGCAGCAGTTGATAGTAAATGCAACATAAGATTTGTTTTGTCTGTGGTACAAGAATATGTCCTATCAGACTCTACTGTATTCTTATCTACTTGAACACAAGTAAGCACATACTGATTGTCTCCGGGATGACAAAATGTATGAAAAAGACAAGAAGCAGTTCTGGATGTCATTGTGAGCGCCCATTTTCATCAGCTAATATGAATGCATTGCTAAAATTAGTGAAGACAGGAAAATGACTTAAGGGTAATATATACAGAGTTACATTTTTTTTTTCTTATCAACGAGTGATTTCAGGCACTGTGGCTGGTTTATTCTTGATAGCAGTTTAATTTTCAGTGCAAGCAAAAGCAAATACCTGCCCACTGTCATTCACATGACCTCGTACATCTGGAATGTTCAAAGCAAGTTCATCTTCGGCATCTTCACTCTTGAGGCATCTTGAATAAAAATGTTTCATAGTTTGCTCTTGATAGCAATTTAATTTTCAGTGCAAGCAAAAGCAAACACATACCTGCTCACTGCCATACACCTGACCAAACACCTGGAATATTCAAAGCAAGTTCACCGTCTCCATCTTCACTCTGGAAATGTCTTTAATAAGTGGCACTTAGTGTAAACCCTCTATAAATCATGAAAAACAGACTCAAGATGCCAGAATTTAATAATATTAAAAATCACTGCCATAGTCAACTCTCTGTGTAAACGATGTTTGGGTAAGGCTTGCTGTCACAACATTTCTTTCCTGAGAATGGAGTTGGTCCTCTCTGTGTATATCATAAGTGTGCATGCTCTGAGCTGTGGTCACTGTCGTGACTGTCTTCATTTGCTAGAGAGTCCCCTGTTTGCTGGAGGGTGGCCGCACCAATTCCCGAAAGCTCTGATGGAAGAAGTGTCCCCTTCTTCACGTTCACCAGTTCCTTTTCTCGAGCTGCAGCTCCTTGTTGTCCTCCCTTCACCCTCTTCCACTTCATTCGCCTATTTTGAAACCAGACTTTCACCTTCAACAAAGAAAGGGAACAGACATAGCAAAAAAGAAAATTAAAATGACACTTTTTTTCTCTTTCTTATCATCATTAAACTACCGACATTTTGTCAATAGTTCTTCAAAGGCTTATACAAAGACACCATGAAGAAGTGAATATAAAAATAAGTCAGACCGGGCATGGTGGCTCACGCCTGTAATCCCAGCACTTTGGGAGGTGGAGATGAGAGGATTGCCTGAGTCCGTGGGTTCGAGACCAGACTGGGCAACTTGGTGAAACCTCATCTCTACAGTAAATCAAAATATTAGTCGGGCATGATGGTGCATGCTTGTAGTCCCAGCTACTTGGAAGGCTGAAGCAGAAGGTCGAGGCTGTGGTGGCCATGGGCCACTGTCGCCTGGGTGACAGAGTGAGTCGCTGACACAAAAAATAAAATAAAATAAATCAACATTTTATTTAATTAGATTATGTTTATGATAATAATTTTAAAACTTCTAGAAGGTACATATAAATTCATACATTTTGTATTTTACAGCATACGATATGATCAAATATAAATGGACAACAAAAAGCTATTATTTAAGGCTATTCAAAGGTATTTGGCTCTAAAAGAGTTTCTATAAATTGGAGCTAACATACTTGTTTTGGTCAAAGTCTCCCTCCCCCACGTTCTTCCTTGACTTGATATCTAGCTGTCAATTTCTGAGTTAGTTTCAAACATGCTCAGGGAGTTACTGAGGAAGCTGTATCTGAGCCACTGCTATGTTCACAATTCTTTTTTTGACTACTCACCTCACAGGTAGACGGTCTTGTTTTGAACTATTCCTTTTATTTTCTGCCTTTAGTTCTTGTATTTTACTTTGAAAACATGTGATCTAATGATTTCCCAAAAAATATGACCACAGTAAAAAATTCTCCATGTGTGTTAAGTGCTAACCCTGAACTATACACTACATCATTTTTGTAAACTCTGTTGAGATGTTTTCTTTTCCTTTCTCTCTCTGCTGAGGCCACTAAGATATTTTCTTGTGTCTTCTTCTAAGAGTTTTAAAGTTTGTCTTTCAAATTGAATTGAATTTGCCTAACACATTTAACACATATATATGTATATAATATTTGCACATCTATAAATTATTTATTTAAATATATAAGTAAAAATATGTTAAAAATAAAAAATGACAAACGTGTATTAAAGGTTCACCCATTATCAGAACCAAAATACTATTGGCATCTTTGCATCTTGCTTAGAAGGAAATTTGTTTATAATAAGTCCCCTAAACATGAAACTTCAAATCATGAAGGTTCAAAGATGTGAACATGAGTTCCCATGTCCAATCACATAAGTTAATTCACATGTCTGCAGTACATTGTCACGTGCATGCATCCTGTGCAAGTAACTATGCTCTTGTGTACTTTACTGTATAGTACTATATATTTTTTATTTATTATTTGTGTGAAAAGTATTATAACCTATTACAGTGCAGTACTATATTGCCAATTGTGTTAGCTGGATACTTAGGCTAATTTTATTGGACTTGCAAACAAACTGGATTTAGGAACGCTCTCTTGAAATGGAACTCGTATGTAGGGGACTTATTGTGTTTCTCAATATTTTAGATTCTTGTAAGCTAAGGGTTGCTTTTACATTGTATTTTATCTGCCCTATCCAAAATTACCACAAGCCTAAATTTGATGTATCATTCCCAAGCCTTTCCTTTAAAAAAAGAAAGTTTTTTCATAACATGTGACCCAAAAAATATACTCTTTTGTATTCTTTGTTAGGTTTATGAAAATGGAATGCTCTGAACTGCAGGTTTTTTGTCCTATACATGTTGATTCAAGAGACTTATTTATTCATTTTTTGTTACTGTGTAATATTCCAAATTGTGTGAGTATGCTACCATTTTTCTATTCAACTGTCCATGGACATTTGAATTACCTTCTTTTCTTTTATATGTAATGCTGCTATAGACATTCCTACATTTGTGTTCTGATAAACAAGTGATAGAACTTCTCTGGTATATAACTAGGGCTTGCATCAATGGGTCCTAAGGTATGTGAAGGCCCATCTTTACACAATAATACAAAAAAATTGTTTTCCAAAGTTACCCCAAGTTAACTTGCCTCCCTAGTCCAGTGTTAGAATTCTGATTGATTCATATACTTGCCAACATTTGGAAATATCAGTCTTAATTTTTTCCAATACAATCTTATGACGTTTTCTCTCAGTGTTCTTATTTTGCATTTCCTGATTGCTAAAGAAGTAAAGCTTCTTAAAAGTAAATGTTTATGGCCCAGTCTATCATAGTGGCTCACATCTGTAGTCCCAGCACTTTGAGAGGCCAAGACAGGAAGATTACTTGAGCCCAGGATTTCAAGACTAGCCTGGACAACATAGTGAGACCTCATCTCTATAAGAGGACACAAAAAATTAGCTGGTCTTGGTGATGCATGCCTGTAGTACTAGCTACTCAGGAGACTGAGGCTACAGGACTGCCTGAGTCCAGGAGTTTGAGACTGGTGAGCTGTGATTGCACCACTGCACTCTATACTGGTTGACAGAGTGAGACCTCAACTCAAAAATAATAATAAAATGTTTAGGCCCATTTTATTTCTTCTTTTGTGAAATGCCTCTGTATGTCTGGATTGCATTAAATTCTTTATTAATTTATTTTTTCTTTATAGACTTTTAAAATATGTTCTGAATGTTAACAATGCTTTGCAGTTATCTGTCAGCTATCTTCTCTCAATTTATGTTTTACTTTTCATGTTTTACTTTTAAATTTCTTAGAGTATCTAACGGTGATCAGAAACTCTTAATGTTAACACATTCAAATTTATCAATTATTTCTTTTATGGCTAGTGTGTATACGTCTTCTTTAAAGAGAAAATTTTCTCTCTACTGAAGCCACTAAGCTATTCCCTTGTGTCTTCTAAGAGTTTTAAAGTTTGTCTTTCAAATTGAAATGGTTAATCCAGAAAGTATTGATTTTAGTACAGGGCAAAGAGCAGACCTAAATTTACTTTATTCCAAATTGATAACAAGTTGTTCCAGGTCCATTTATTAAATAGTCTATCTTTTCTCCGGGGATCACGATTTCAGTTTTGTTAGAAATCAAGTTTCCATATATATATATATGGCTTTATTGCTACACTGTCTTCTGTTCCTTTATACATTGTTCTATATCTGTGACAAAACCACGTAATCTTAATTATAATTTTATAATAAGCCTTTATATCTGCTAGGGTGAGTTCTGTTTCATCTTTTATATCAGGAATATTTTAAATATTCCCCATTTTCATTTTAGAAACAATCTCGGTTTTAATAAACGCTCAGTGCTAGGAGAAAGTGAAAAGAAATATATTACATTTCTAAAGACATTTATACCCGTGATCTTAAAATCACAATGCTTTATTAACATTAGTTTAGTTTCCTCAGATATTTTCACAGTGAAATATTTAAGCTGAGACATTATTCACCTTTGGAATTGCATTGGCTTCACTTTTGGGTCATAGGTGAATTTGCAGATCATATATTGTTCCTACATATATTAATCAATTTGGCAATAAAAAATAAGAAAAAATAGCCAAAAATCATTGATTAAAAACTAGTTGGGGCAACCCCTTCGGGTCTCCTCCCACTGTGGGAGCTTTTCTGTCCTCTCAATAAGTCCTGCTTTCTCAAAAAACAAACAAACAAGAAACTAGTTGTTGGGTGTCCATGTATTATTACTACTTACTAACCAAAAAGATCCATAGTTGCCTGTTATTCTATAACTACTTAGGGATAGGCAGCTAAACTAAAGTTGCTATTGATGTGTTATTTCTAATATGATTTTACATTATTCTTATTTTATAGATAAGGAAGTTGAGACTAAGGTTACTTAACATACCTAAGATTCACAGATGGGAAGATATATCACCTGAGAGTGAGGTTGTTTGATTCCAGATTCTGCTTTTTTTTTTCTTTTTTGGTTCCTGTTATATCTCAAACTTCTATTTTTAAAACATTCAGGATAAAAAAAAAGTAAAGCATATAAAGTATGTGAACTCTATCCATATGATTACTCTCATTCAGGTAATTCTCCTACTTGATATAATTAGGTTTGTAAATATGGCACTATTTTCCTGGACTACAATTTAGGCAATTATACTACTCAGCTTAATTACCATTGCAAACTTGACATTGCACGTTGCATTCGATCTATTCCACATGAGTTGGTTTCTACTTTTGGCTTCACTTCTGAGTTTTTGTGTGAATTTGAGAAAATTGTACTTCTCTCTGCTTCAATTTTCATATTTGTAATATTCGAATAATGAGCCTTTCAGAATTCTCTATAGGGATATTTTCTCCATGGACAATTCCAGATGGAAGAAACACATAAGTCATCGTCATCATCATCACCTAGAGCTGTAACATTCAGTGAAAACAACGTTGGTATAAAAATAGGAGGAGTAGATTTCTTAAAATCTACACTTATTTCCTTTTCTAGGAGAAGGGGTGCAGTAATTCTATAATACCGATATAAAATCTGTTATGGGCAATTCAATGTGAGAAAAATGTAAGAATATGACATTAACTTTGGAACTACTATAGTCCATTTGGCATTGTTTTCAATGTCTACCATGAGAAATTTTGCCATTGCATTTTTTAATAGATTGATAAAAAACTTCATAGTTGCCAATAGTAGTGATATATAAATACATAAAACAGATATAGGCCTACAAAAATATGTGTAATATATATATACATGTGTTTGAAATCATTTGATAATATATATAGTCATTCTAGTACCTTATATACTATTTTCTTTAAGGGTTAGATTACATATTTGATATTGGGACTCTGTGGAGTTAATAAAGAAACAAAAAAAGCAACAAATACATAATGAGTATATTGAATAGAAATGAGAAGGAAGAATACAGAACTCCAAAAGACAATGTGTCCAGACTGATTTTCAATATGCTGTAAAATATTGGGATAAATTGAATTAATTCCAGATTACAATTAGTATTGTTATTAGAATAATAGTGAAGTAACTTTATAAATTAAAAAAAAACAAATTTGTGGCTCAAGTCTGTAATCCCAGCACTTTGGGAGGCTAAGGTGAGCAGAATGCCTGGAGCCCATGGGTTCTAGACCAGCCTGGGCAATTGGATGAGACCTCATATCTACAATAAATCAAAAAATTAGCCAGGCATGGTAGCGCATGCCTGTAGTTCCAGCTACTCAGAAGGCTGAGGCAGAAGGACCACCAGAGCACAGCAGATTGACACTTGGGTGGCCATGAGCATGCCACTGTATTCCAGCCTGGGTGACGGAGTGAGACCAAAAAAAAAAACCAACTTTATTGTTTAATTTAGTATCACTTCATCGTCCTAGCTTCATTGACTGGAATGAAAAAAAAAAACGTTTTTCTTTTTGTTTTTAAGATAGCTAAATTATAATCACCCAAGTGCCAAACACTTCACTTTTTAAAAATAAATATTCTAATAATTTTTACTAAAATTTACAAGCATGTTTCATACAAGGTGCATTTATAAACTACAGAGTAAAAATAATCTGACATTTCCTTGTTGACTTAGAATCTTATTCATGCATACACTTATAAATATTGTTGAATGGCCAGTAATCTGTACTATGTTAGATCAAAGATGGAAGGGCTTGGAGTGAGGAATATATAAATAAAACATAGTGTTCTTTTATAATAATATATTTTTATAATAAAAATAACTAAAGTGTATACTAGCCTAAGTACTTGTAGTTAATATTTAGAGTGCTATAAACTTCACTTTTTAGACATACTATGTTCTAAAATATAATAATATAAATAGTATAAATATAATATAAATAAATATAATAATGTTTTTATATTATTATGAATAAATATCATTTTTCTCCCTTAGTCAACCAAGCGTTTAGTATTTGCATTGCCTAAATGATCAAGCTACTTTTCAAATGAATAGAAAAATACTTATTTCAGTTTTGACTTTTTTTACTGAAGAAAGCAGCTAAGATAATTTTGCTGTGAATGATTATATCAAAATCTAGAGATCATATTTTTGCTTTTAATAGATATTGTAAAGGAGAATCATTATTTACATTTGCTAAATATTCATTTTATCTCTATTTAAATTATTTAATCATTCACATTGCAGCCTTGTACATTTAAGTTCACAATGTTTATCCTCTTTTTTTTTTTGCAGTCAGAGTCACACGATGTCACCCAGACTGGAGTGCAGTGGCACGCTGAAGGCCACCACATTCTCTACATGCTGGGTTCAGGAGATTCTCCCCGGCCTCAGCCTTTCAAGTAGCTGGAACCACAGGCACACGCCACCACACCTGGCTAATTTTTTGATTTATTGTAGAGACGAGGGTTGGCCAAGTTGCCCAGGTTGGTCTTGAACCCATGGGCTCAGGCAATCCTCTCGCCTCCACCTCCCAAAGTTTTGCCTGGGGTAACAGAAGTGAGCCACCACACCGGTAATGCCTATCCTCTTAAGCCTCACAATATATCACAAGAGAACACAAATGAAATATGAATCTGTACTGTCATGCAATGCCCTAATGTAGTCAGAGGCAAATGAATTGATAGAAAGTTGAAACTGCATAATGTCATAGCCCATATTTATATAATACCATGAATGTCTTTTGAAGAAACAAACAACCATTACACCAAACATCTGGTTGAAAACTGAAAATTTCAGTGACATATGCAGATGTCTCGAAACATCTGGAATTTGTAGATTTAATATTCCAACTGTTTCCATTTTTATCTGGGCACTTGAAATACTGTAGACACTGTCTAACAAATATTTATTCACATCTCTAAGATGTAAAAACATGCAAAGAATAATTTTACAAATACAATTTTCAGATTTAATCACATTCTGTGTGATGAAATTAGATCCTGACAGTTGATCGACTAAACTCAATGTGACTAAGCCCTGGAAAGACTCACACGAGTAATTCAGTGACATAGTTAGTACTAGAACTGAAGGATTAGAACGAAGAATCCTTAAAAGTAAAGATGAAAAATAGTGAAGCAGAGAGCTTCATTATACTGCCTGAATATGTCTGATTAAGAGATTATGTCTGATTAAGAGATTAGTACTTCAGCTATTTCTGGAAAGCTGATTGGAGTCACTAATGACCTCTGCTATTGCTATAGTAGTATGTCAGGGCTGGAGCCTGTGTGTGTGCTGGAGGGCGTGGGAGTTAGGGCATATTTCATGACTAAGGACTGAATTCCTGTTTACAGGGCTGCCACACCTTTATCCTCTATTTTAGCTCAGTGTTTGCAACAAGGGAATCGTTTTCCTACCTCTATAATTTTCAATTCTGAAGCCTCTTTGTTATAAATCTTTATAAATCTTGAGAATCAGGCTTGTTAATGTAGTCATAAAGATTTACTATTTCACACATTTTTAAACAAACTGAATACACATTAGCTACTGTCAGCTATGACACACTGAACAGGAATTAACATTTTTGGAGGGCAACAAATTAAATTCTTTGTAAGAAATGTTAATTGTATAGACACATTAATTATTATTTATTATTAATTGATTATTTATTTATTAATAATTATTGTATAGCCAACTGTATGCATCTCATTCTTTTTTCCAAAAATTAATCCAAAGTAAGCATTCCTGATGAGCAAAGTTATCAGAGGATTGATTCTTTTTAACGTGGCCTTTTAGAAGTCACAGTGGTGGTAAATGCTGAAAATTATTCATCTGTCTCTATTCATCTGTCTGTCGTACCTGATTAAATTCAACTCAAATGGCCTATTTATTTAATGTTAATCTAAGTGAAAATTCAATAATTCCAATCTTTTTTATTTCTACACAAGATAAAAAGTAGATATATCTCTTAGTTATCTTAAGCAAAATATTGTTTACCTGAGTACATCATGAATAAATGACTTTAGCAAATTGAGTGAAAACATCAGAACTAAATTAGACATTCTTCTCCCTTATTGTATTATAAAATTCCTGAATAGCAATACTTGAAGACATGGAATTTGCATATTCTGAACCACTACTTGGTACTTATCTTGTTCAAACTACTGAGACCAAAGAGAATGATGGCCCTGTTTCTCAACATTTTGCCTTATCGCTGGGTTGATGTTTAATAATAATTAGCAACATATCACCATCAATATATACTATTTTGACTAATAGCTTCCCCTCTAACCACTAAGTAAAACCTATCAAGTATAAATATTTCATTGAAACACAGAAACTCACCATTTTTATAAATAAAGTAGAATCAACATTCCAGTGAAATTTCAATGACATTTACTATGATTAAATCTAATTAAATTAATATTTTGATTGTTTCTGACTGTTATTAATATTAATATTTTGATTGTTTCTAAGTGTTTACAGTCTTCTTTAGAATATATGTGAGGTTTCCATACCCTGGTCATTTCATTATTAGATTTAGGGACTATCTCTTTCTATTCAAGATTATTATATATTATAAGAATGTATAAATTCAATGATGACTATTGTATGAGTATACTCTGGCCCCCCCCAAAATAGTCAATAATTTCAATAACTGGAAAAGTTCAAGCATTAACAAATATATATCCTGCATAAAAAATCAGAAATTATAAAAATATTTGAAGTTAAAAGTCTATTCTAAATTGAATGCATCTCTGAGTTTTTCATGAGGAGCCATGGGAATATGGGCACCAACTGGTACAAAATCTTTTATCATCATAGTCTCTAGAACTTGCCAATTCTCTTAGTCCTGGGCTTATTATTTTATAGATGTCATAGGACATATGCATATATTGTCCTGTGTACATATGTAGATAAAAGAAATTTTTGTTAAAATTGAAGGTGCCAAAACAAAAGTTGCACTGGCCTGTCAAAATTTTCAGAAGGTTCTCAGCTTCAGAATTATTTAAAATGATATAAAAAAAATCCATATGTATGCAAGGACAGTGCTGAAAACAAGTGATCTTTCACACCAGAAGTTCCTTTCTGTAACGGTACACTTTGATGATTCTATGATGCAATGCATACTGTGTTTCATAATGTTACTGTTGATTAAATATTAATTAGGAAAATTGGGGACTAAAATATGGCAAATTCTTGAGCTTATGAAAATAGTTTTCCATATCCTTTTATTATATCAGTTTGATGAATGTTTACAGTAAGAGTCAGTGGAGCAAATCTCAACAAAGTTTCTAAAATAAAGGCTCATTTTATGTATGTATGTGTACATATATACACACACACAAACACAGATAAATATATATATCTATTTAGATACATCTATATATCTCAACGTCTTTTTTTTTCCTGAGTCAGAGTCTCACTCTGTCACTCAGGCTGGAGAGCAGTGGCATGCTCAAAGCCACCCAAGCCTCAACCTGCTGGGTTCCAGTTATCCTTCTGCCTAAGCCTTCCAAGTAGTTGGAGCTACAAGCAAGTGCTGCCATGACCGGCTTAATTTTTTGATTTATTGTAGAGAAAAGGTCTCATCAAGTTGCCCAGGCTAGTCTCGAACTCCTGAGCTCAGGCAATCCTCCTCAACCTCGGCTGGGATTACAGGCTTGAGCTACGATGCCCAGCCTATATTTCAACTTTTCTATATCTCTATCTATCCATATAAAAAGGGAGAGAGAGAGCATTTTTTGAAAAACGTAAGTTTAAATGTTATACTTATGTTTTCTTTAAAATGGTACCAATTCCCTTTTATACAGATGGACATATAGATATTTATTTATATTTATTAACTAATAAACATATTCTCAAGGTTCGTTCAATAAAAGCAAGACTTTATTTTTCTACTGTTTCTTTTTGTATTATTTCTAATTTGAATATTTACATTTATAAATGATTAGGAATCAGTCACTTATTTCTCAGTCTTTTATTTTATACAGTTAATATTTCTGAAATTTAAATTTAGGTTAAAACATCAATCTACCTTTTATAGATCTTGCTGTTTTACTGACCTTCCTTATGCATCATTATTTTTTGTGTAATATCTGAAATAGTTTTGAAAATACCTTTTAGAGTTGACCTCACATTTTCAATAGGTATTGCTTTTTAAAAGTAGCATAATCAGGAATATCTCTTTTTATCACTAACCAAAATTCTCTCCTATATACTGCCATCAACTCCTCCACCTATGCTGTCCACATTTTTTCAGCTAGAGTCAAATTATGTTTAATCTCTCAAAATAGCTAGCACATCATGAATTAAACAGAGAAAACACCTTACTGTTACGCTAAGTGACTGCTAAATATGGCTCTAAAAAAAATGAAAGATATTCTAAAAAATCACTGACTTCGGAAGTGGTCTAGAATACACAGGTCTGATCATGGAGATATAATTTATTGGCTAAATAAGTATATTCGTATACATTTATTGAAATAAACCTGTAAAGCAGAGGAATTGTGTAAAAAAACTGGACAAAAGACAAAACCACTGTTTATTTGGCGCACAAAAAAATTCTCCTTGATGGCCATCCAAAAAAATGACTATTTTGAAAATATTTGGCACTGGACCATTTAATGATTTATGAGTAATAAACAAAGCATAATCCCTTTCATTTCCACAAATGGAGTATTGTCCAACTAGGTGGGATTTTCCATTTATCTTGGCAGAGGTATTAATTCCATCTGTTTATTCCGGTAATCTCAACCAGTTTACAAATCTACAGCATTATACCTTTGATTAGCTCTGTGGAAGAGATTTTGTGAAGTGGATGGATCTCGCACTCTTTCTATCTTTGGCAGCCTTAACTCTATAAAAATGTCCATTTTACCACTTCTTTTATACTCTCATGCAGCTGTTTCCACTTGTCTTCTCAACTGTGAAATATTTAAAATCTAGTGAGAGCTTTCTCCAATTTTATCTGGATGGAAGAAAAAAGCCAGAATGAGGTTGTTCAACTTAAAAATGGGACAAGTAGGTCTTTAGATTGACTGACTTTAGAATATTCTAGGTGACCCTGTCAATCGAAGATTATTATATGTTGCTGTTGAAGGGTCTATGAGAATATGTTGTAACCTGGAAGTTGTGAGTTAGAGACCAGATTACTGGAGTAGTCTGTAACTGCTCCACAAAGTATTATTACATAAATAAAATACTTGAAGCTCAACTTTGTTCTAGGTCTCCATTTTTATTTAACATAAAATTATGTTCTTTAATATTTATGTGCTGATTTTACTTTGCTGAATGAGTCTCTTTTTTTCTTCTTCTTCTTGGGCAGGTATCGTTCAAACAGGATGATAGACTCCCCTGACATTGCATATGGAAGATACAAGGATAAGAGTGTGGCATCTTTGTGTGATTTTATGACTATCTTCAGAAAGGAATTTGAAAATTTGAGCCCTGATGGATATTTAAGGGTTTAATATATCTTACTTTTATTCTAAAAGAAAACCTTATCATTACTGCCAATCTTTAGAGTGACATATATGTGACCTGTCAGAAAATGTGTTTTAGGTATACTGTCAGTGATATACAAGTAAATAGGACAGGGGTAACCAAAAATAACATATCAGTTGCAGGCATGCATTGTTTTATAGGCAATCATTTAAAATTTCCAGTTGAAAGTATGTCTAAAGACTAGTTTTGGGTGGGCATGGTGGCTAACACCTGCAATCCCAGCACTTTGGGAGGCCAAGTTGGGAGTGTTGGTTGAGCCCAGGAATTTGAGACCAGCCTAGACAACATAGAGAGAACTTGTCTCTAAAATATACAAAAAAATAAAAATAATTAGCTTGAAGTAATGGTGTAGGCCTATAGTATTGGTGCTTGGAAGCCTCAGACAGGAGAATCTCTTGAATTCAAGAGTTCACGGCCACAGTGAGTTGTTTGTTTGTTTGTTTGTTTGAGTTGGAGTCTCACTCTGTCACCTAGACTGGAGTGCAGCCTTGACCTGCTGGGCTCCGGCGATCCTCCTGCCTCAGCCTGCGAAGTAGCTGGAACTACAGGCACGTGCTACCACAACTGGCTAATTTTTGATTTATTGTAGAGATGAGGTCTCGCCAATTTGCCCAGGCGGGTCTCGAACCCGTGGGCTCAGGCAATCCACTCACCTTGGCCTCCCAAAGTGCTGGGATTACAGGCTGAGCCACTGAGCCTGGTTCACAGTGAATTTTAATCACATTACTATACTCCAGTTTGGGTGACAGAGCAAGACACTGTCTCTAAAAGAAAATTGGTCTGATATAAAGTAAGGTTTAACTTAGGAGAAAATTATTTCTCAAAACCAATTCTTCTATAGCTCTAGATGATTTAATATTTCCCCTTTCCCCTTTACATGATATACATGAGTTCTATCTCTTCAACTGAACGTCAAAAGGCTTTGACAAGGTTAAAAATATTTTAGATTTAGAGAATTCTATTAAAGCTAAAAAGTATTGAACAGTACAAGGTTAAATGTAATATTCTTTGGTGCATACGTTTGTGCTATTTTACTGAATCTCAGGTTATTTTAATGTATGGAAAAAATAAGTCTTTAAGAATGAACATGAAAAGACTGCATATCTATAGTTAGTACATATTTCATGTGGAAATCCTACAAAAAGGTATTATTTAAGAATATATAGGGTCAAGACATAGATAAATGTTGCATAGATAAACATTTATGACATTAGTGCAAAATTAAAGTAATGAAATAGCTGTGCTATGGTCTAAATATTTGTGTCACCTCACAATTCTTGTGTTGAAATCTTAATCTTCAAGGTGATGGCATTAGGAAACAGGGCCTTTGGGAGATGATTAGGTCTTATGGGCAGACCCCTCATTACTGAGATAATTGAGATTAGTACCCTTATAAAAGAGACCCCAGAGGCTAGCTAGCCTCTTCAGTCTTGTAAGGGTAGAGTGTGAAGATGGACATCTACAGAGATTGATGCCCTCACCAGACACCAGGTCTACTGGTGCTTTGATCTTGGACTTCCCATACTCCAGAACCATGAACTGATAAATAAATTTGTGTTGTTTATTTGCCATCCAGTCTATGGTATTTTATTATAGCAGCCCAATGGAGTAAGACAAGCTGTATCCCAAATTAGAGATGAATTAAAAAGTGTTCAGTTTATAATTCTATGTCAATTACTTTAAGATCCCAACTCCAGAAAATAAACTGAAAATATATCACTGTGACAAGAACCCCGGCATTTTAGAGAAATATGCCTTCCAACTTTCAAGAATAACAAATTTGATGATTGGCAGCATATATTTTTTTTTCCTGATAAATTCTTCACAGTAAAATTTAGCCCAGAAAATAAAAATTCAATTTAAGATAATTTGCATATTTGATTCTTGATTTAAAATCGTGTGTGTACAGATTCTTAATTGAAGATAATTTAAGATTCTATATATGTCTAGAGGTGTTAAAATGAAATTAACATTTGCCATAATTAGAAACATTCTCTCATACAACCCTATCACTCTTCTCTTGTGAAACTCAACACTCTTCACAACTGTTAATACTTATTCAATTTTTACCTCTTCTGTGAGTTCTAGTAGTTATTTTTCTAGCTTATTTTGAGAAGATTTTTATTTCCTACCTCAACAAATATTTCTGTTACAAAAGCTTTAATTCAACATGCCTTGCATAGCAAAAATTTTTCCCTTCTGAGTGATAATTGTATTTTGTAGTTTATGCTAAAATGCTTTCAAATCTATTATGATGTATAAAACTGAGTAGAAAAAAGAGCAGATAGTTTTAATTTCCATTTAGTGTCTTGGGGAGACTGCTAATTGTTTAAAGATACACCATTTCAAGCAGCAAATCTTAGATTTTTATTTAGCTATTTTTCCCATATTTTGCTCTTTCCGACTAGACAATAAGGATTCTCTAAAGACTTAATTTTGATTGGGAATTTAAATTCCACCCACCAACATCTCCTTTTTATATTAACTTGCAAAACTACAAATAGAGATTTATGGAATAAAAATAAATCTTATGTACAACATCAAATTTTCAAGTAAACCTAATTATCCCTTAAGTGCTTTGTGTTTGTGTTTTTTCCCCTGTGATGCTGTGGTCAAATTATTTCAGGAATGACTTCCAGTGAAGTGGTATCCTCCTACACTGACACTGAGCATATGATTTGCTTTGGACAATGGAGCATTAATAAATATGGTACAAGAAGCTTGAAAAGCCATTGCACACTGGAGTGTTCCCTCTCAGTGCTCCTGGGAATGCTTCTACCACCATTTGAAGACTCCCAGGCTAGCCTATAAGAAGATGAAATCACATGCAACAGAGACCAACCAGCTCTTAGTTCACACACCAGATGACTGCAGTTCCGTGAGAAACCAATGTAAGGCAGGTAGTAGAAATGTCCAACTAAGACCGAGTACAGTGGCTCATAGCTATAATCCCAGCACTTTGGGAAGTTGAGGCAAGAGAATTACTTGAGCCCAGCAGTTTTAAGAGCAGTCTGGGCAGCATAGTGAGACCTCATCTCTACAAAGAATCAAAAAAATAGCCAGATGTGGTGATGCACACTTGCAATCTTAGCTACTTAGAAGGCTGAGGAAAAAGGATTGCCTAAGGCCAGGAGGTCAAGGCTGCGGTGAGCCATGATCATGCTACTGCTACTCCAGTCTGGGTGACACAGTGAGATTTCAACTAAAAAAAAAATGTCCAACTAAGTCCATTCCAAATATCTGACCAGCCAAATTGTGAGTAAAAAACAAAATATTGTTTATTATTGGAAGCCACTAAAACTTGGAACTACTTGTTAAGCAGCAAAGGCTAAGATAAAAGTAATAAGGAATCCTCTAAAAATAATGGTGTGTGTGTGTGTGTGTGCGCATTTAGGTATACATCACTTTTGCATAGACTGTTTTCTCAAGCATGCCAAGTCAGGAAGAAAGGAGAACTAGCCTAAATATCTTCAAAATTCCCAAGCCAGATTTACAAAACTGCTTCTAAAAAGAAATTATTCTTGCACAAAAGTGAAACCTCTGCTCTATGACCAAATAATGATTGATAACCATACCATCCCCAGATTAGCAAGCACAGAATCTTGTCTTTGCACTTGACTGAGAGCACTGTCTGTATCCTGTCATTCTACAGACTTGGAAGAAAATTCTTTTTTTTTTCTTTCATGTACTGCATAAAACATGGGTGCATTTTCTGGAGTTCACCATCTCCATATAAGGACATTAACGTACATTTCCCCCCACCCACACACACGCACCTTTTTTATTTTCCTGTTCCCTGCTTAAATTAAAAAAAAATAAAAATAAAACAGATGTCTGATGATGTCGGTATTGGATCTTGCTTTCCATACCAAATGTTGTACATTTATAGAAGGAATTTTGTATGTGACGTTCAAGGGAAGGAAAATGTTGTGCTCCATAACATAGGTACGAGTCATAATATTTAATAAAATATGAACTGCCAATAAGTAAAGCCACATAAAAGTGTTCCTCTATATATTTCTACTACCCATAAATAACCTACCAAAGCTGTAATGTAAAAATTAGCAGAAGGAAAGCAGACGATTTAAGAAATTGGGTAAAATAACCTGAACTCCTAAGACATGTATTCATTTGTCCACACCCTGTTGATATTTCTTTGGTTCCAGCGGGATCCCTGGAGGAGGGACATGCAGTGAAAGAGGAAATGAGACTCTAGCCCTAAGAGGGCCAATCATAACTGCACTGTCCATAAAGATGTTTGCATTTGCCTTTCAGGAATGTTTTTGTAAAGATTAGCAACTGTTAGCTGGCAGTGGACTAGATTCTCCTAGGGCAAATCAGAATCTATGCAAGGAGGACACAGAGAGCACTACGGGAGCAAATCATTTGTCATCCAAACAAAATCCAGGGAGAGGACATAAAAAGCAATTCATTAACAAATATTATTTAGGTCTCATTAACCTGGGGTCCACAGAACATTGTAACTTCAAAGTGTTCTCTGAATAGGTAACAGAATTTTGAATTAGTAAGACCAATAAAATTTCAAAAATGTGTTGGTTAAAGGGGCAGAAATATTTACCAATGATCTATATGTTCTTGCCTTTTATCATTTCCCTGTCTTCTTGCACCCAAACAGTTTTACCACTAGACTATTCCAGACATTAAAGTATAAATGTAAGTGACGTGGTTCATTTCCAGGTGAGATATTTAAAGGTCAGTGTACAAACTTCCAATTCTTTCTTACATTTTGTAGTCAAGGACACTACATGTAAGATGCCAGAGAGTCAGATTGGGTTTGTGATTATTTGCAACACTGGACTTGCAGAATCACTACGGAGAGTGAACAAAAAGAACATTTTATTGTTGTTGTTATGCCATTGAGGTTTGAGAGTTAATGTGTTGCTTCAACATAACATACCCTATCCTGAGTATTACAAGAAACTAACTTGGGTTTGCTAACTTTCTATGATGCCAAATAAGGAGATTTTAAAATATGAACACAAAATGCCTCACCGTATGCCACAATTATGTGTAATAAATCATATTTTAAAGCCAAAAGATATAGAAAGGCCATAATCACAGAATAAAGGATTATTTCTTAAGCCCAATGAATACAGTTTTCTTTTAAACATATTATTTTTAATTGTGTCATTTTGCTTGCAAAATCTTCATTATGGAATAGTACAACTATCTTCCAACTGGTATACAAGAACACTGGATCTAAGTATTCCAAAAATAGCAAAAGAAGATTGGTGATCTAAAGCATTTAACCAGTGATCATATAATGACAATGTCCAGTTTTACCTGTCTTTCAGTGAGATCCAGATTCACTGCTATCTCGTATCGCCTCAGTCTTGTCAGATAATTATGATGGGCAAATTCTGCTTCAAGTTCTCTGATTTGCTCTTTGGTAAAAGCTGTCCTTTCTTTCCTTGGTTTACTGTTGACTTCTGACTTGTAATTTCCTTCTTGGGAGTCTAGAAAAATAAAAAGTAAGAGAGGATGAATATCCATTCATTCAAACACATGTAATCAAATCATTCATAGTTATTAACTACTTCTCCAAGAACTGTGCTAGACATGGAAAAAATAGAGACCAAAGATAATAAGACTGAACATGGTAAGATTCCCTTTTGAAATTTTTCCCATCTTTCTTAACTCACAGCCTAATTGGGAAATTATCTAATTTTCTTATTATAAGATATGAAGAAACATTTTAGCAGCTTGTGACATGATACTAAGACAAAATCAAACCTCTCTAGAAAACAATTTTAGATATAAAATTTTGTCTAACAATTTGTTTAATCATACTTGAGGCCTAAGTATGATAGAACAGAATAATCCTTTAAAAAAGTGGCAACTCAGTATATGAATATTTGAGCAACCCAAATGTTTAGCAACAAGACTATAAAAGTTCAAGCTCAGAATGAACATACGTAAAAGTACTTGTGTACTTATTGGCCTTTTAAGTCTCAATTTAAGTAAAATCATTGATGGAAATAGCAATGCTCTTCTTTTATATAAATATCATACTTAGTCCAACATGGACTCTATAAATAAAATTGTGTTCATATGACTTAAACTATGAATAGGGTTTTAAAATGTGTTTTTCATTCTAAATAAGATAAACACAAGATGCACAACATGAAACGTAAGCAATCCACAACACCAAAGCTTACAGTACAATGTAGCAATAACAATAACAATCTGGAGCATATCATTACATCTTTCTTCTTAAGAGTTTAAGACATCATTAACATAGAGTATTTCATTTATCCTCATAATATCCATGAGATGTAGGATAGAAGACATTACACTGAAGAACAAAATGTGTGTCTATAATAAAAAAAAAATAATTCACATACACCAAGAAAAAAGTAATCATACCCGGCTCTGGTGATTCATGTCAAATTTATGTGCAGTGAAACATCAACCTAACCAACATAAAGGTGTGTGTTAGTACTGTCCTGAAAATTATCTCTGGTCTCTAGTTGTCTTGACACACTTACACCCACACTATATCTTTACAAATTGGAAGTGCAATGAACTCAGCTAAGAGCTCACCCAAATGAAGGGATTTAGGAAAAGTGATAATTAACCAAAGGTTACAAAGAGTGACACTTTAATTGTTTTTTAAAATTGACAAATATAATACAGTCTGGCTTAGAAAGGATCTTTTTAGATTATATTTGTTTTTTCATCCAATTATGTTTAAGTATGCCAAGAAATGCCTTTTTTTCTTAGTTTTTTTTTCTTTCTTTTTTTCTGTGGGCCTGGGGGAAGTCTCATTGAAGTAAAGAGGGCCCTGCATAATGGAAATTCACTAGACACGGCACTTGAATGTAAACACTTTTGTTTTGATTCTTACCAGAATCTAAAAGGGCCAGATGTAAGGTTTTCTATGTCTAGTAGCAGGAGTGGCAGCAGCAATAGGTTTGCATCGATGTCTTGGCACCCTGGCTGTTACTTTTCCCCTGATGGATCACAGAGTCCGTTTCACAGATTGGTGCACTGGCACTGTCTAAAATTCCTCATCATTCACTGACCACATTTCTGGGCTTGTCACTTATTCCCATGTTAAAAGGCTCCTCACCTTGGCAGGGCAGGTGGGACTTTTTCCAGCACAGATGTGGTTTGTGACGTGCCACAAACACATTGATTGCTCTTTCTAGAAAGCCACTGGGACCAAGAGAGTGATGCCGTAGATGATGTGTGAGCCTTCAGGTAGACTCTGTTTATGCAACGCCAACTTACCTGACTATAAGTGATGCTGCAGTCCATCATTCATTTGTTTTTAGTTACAGATCTGTCAACATTCACATCGTTAAAGCATTTTGCTATTCTGGCACCATGTGAGCAAAACTTCCAAATGATTGATTTTTTTTTTTTTTTTTTTTTTTTTACTTTTCCAAGGGTTATTCTGCAGCCTATAAACCCAGTGACGGTACAGAATATTCAGCTAGAAAGTCACTCTCACAAGTATCTATTTTCTCATGTGAATCAGAATTATTTTTGCCATTTTGGAACCATGCTCTGCCTGAAATCTGTGGCTGATTATTTTTAATATGGGGACAATGCTCTTTTCCTTTCAGTCAAGCAACTATGGAAACTGACAGCAAAGCCAGTGCATTTTTTCTCATGAGCAATTCAATTTGAATGATTCATAGTTAGCACATTCCCTTATGTAAGCTGAATGAACGAATTCACATTGAGGAAAGCCTATTAACTTGTATTTATTTTAGTTTCTTTGAAACTGATCTTTAACTTTTGCGATATTTAAAAGTACTTCATGAATACCACACATACACACAAACAAACACACGAAGCACAGGCCAGTGCTTGGAAGTACCACCACATGTAATAGATCCATACACATACCCATTGTAACTGGAAATATACAACAGGGGGTTTATACATCCAGTGACTGGATTTAAACAAAACTCTGGCTGGAACTCAACATTTAAACCGAAAGACAATTTACTGAATGCCTGAATTCCAAATCAAATTTGCTCACCAAGTGAAATCCAGTGACTAAAATGAAGTGAGTTGTGGACACTTACATTTGTGATAAGCACAGAAGGAAACATCAAATTATAATTAAATTACATTAATTATATGACAAAGAGTGTGTGGGCTTCTTGATATCATCACCTACAAGACAGAACTTCAATATAGTGAAGCAGCACCCTGTTCATTAATCCAGCCATTACTTTCATCCTTATATATATGATTCTGTTGTGGTTTTCATCCACAATACTCTCACTCTCTTTTGTTAAAAACACACTCCTTAGAATTGCATTTCTGGGCTTGTATTTTTTGTGATCTGGGGGCTTTTTTATTCTACATTTTTTTGACTTTGTATTTTTACAGTTTTCAAAGCCTATCACTTGCTAACCCTAAGTCCTCCACGACTTCTTACTAGCTATTTTTTGGTAGGACATGGGTACAAGCCTCCAGCAAGGTTTTTGGCAAATTTCACATCAGTTTCCATCTGTTTCCCAGCTGTTTCAACTGCAGCAAAACTCCCTCCGTTTTCTCCCACCTCCCATATCCTATGCCAAATGGTAGGTGTTGAGGGGG
The DNA here is from genome assembly GCA_027257055.1 of Cephalopachus bancanus. Taxonomy (NCBI): domain Eukaryota; kingdom Metazoa; phylum Chordata; class Mammalia; order Primates; family Tarsiidae; genus Cephalopachus; species Cephalopachus bancanus. Next base: position 461,641 of record JAPVLO010000503.1, read on the forward strand.
AAATCTGGACACTACCTTCCTTTCTTCCCTACAACCACAAACAAAATGTCACCATCTGTGTAGTATATTCCAACATAAAATATTACAATTGTTTTTCGTTTCAGATACTTTAATGCACCTGCGGGTGCACTCTCACTGCTTCGAGGAAATGTTGACTTATGGGTTCAGGTACAGTTGGCAGGCCCAGGTTCCTAACCTTTTGCTCCCTGGGACTACACTAATGGAAGAAGTCTGCAATACTTCCGTGGAGGATAAAAATTGCCCTCCAAGGATCATTTCTGTCTAGCATTTAGAACTTCTCCACATGTGACTTTTTATTTCTCCTAGTGCAAGAGAATGCCAAAAGATAATAATGCTTTATTGAAGACAAGTAATGGGAGGGCTTTGTCTGTTCACTAGTGGCACAAAATGCTCTTTAGCAAAAAAGAAATAATAAAGTATGATTGAGTATATTTTGGCTACTCTGAGTAAACGTATTAGCTTGTTTAATGAAGAACATAATTTACGTATGTCTGTAAAATATCAGCATGTAATGGAATGTCTATATAGCTTGGACTAAAATAAATTCTTATTTCATATTTGGAAAAAAAGAATATTAAGCCTCAGCATATTAATGCAACTCCTTGTATCAATGTTTTGTAAGCTATTCAGAATGGGAGATAGATTCTGCTATTTATTAACAAAGCTGCACAAGTCCATATGTATAGGAAGCTAATAATCATCTTCACATAGGCATAGGGATTGTTGATGCAGGCAGAAAAATTTATAGAATAATCCTATTGATTCTAGTAATTTTCACATTTAAAACGGGAAATTGCCTTTCTTATGGGCATTTATCCAACTTGCTATTCCAACTTCTTAATGAGTGGGCATTTCAGTTTCTCCATGCCTTTTTTTTTTTTTTTCAAAATAAACAACCTTCCCCAGGGGTTCTTAAATCCTCTTGCCAATCCACTCTCCAGGTTTGAGAACCACAGACATAGTGAGCTACTATTACTAATGAATGTGTCTATTATACATTGAGATGTGTGCGGCGAAAAAATAGGATTAAAAACCACTGTGCTTGATCTAGAATAGGAGAGCACTGAAAACATCCATTATCTCTTATACCTTTGATTTGAAAAGAGTATGGCTATGATAATAGTTTTTTTTATAAAGCAGGCCCAAATTTCACATACCAAAGAAATGTTATATTTTTAAATAAATTACTGTTGGAATAGTTGTCATCAAAATTCAAAAATTATTGTAACCCTTAATCCAGTGATTGTCAATTGGTAGATGTACTCTTTTTCAGTATCTGTTCACTGCCTCCTTGACTATTCATGAGATTGTCTAGTGTGCTTTCAGGGATGAAATACATCCAATAAATCCCAAATTAGTAAAATCAAAGAGAGATTAATTTTATATTTGTGAAGCCAATTATATGTCTTGATCAAATAATCTATAGAGAATATTTTACTTTTTTTGTTAAGGGTATTTAAGTTCTATTTGGTGGTTTATATTGACAATGGTACTGTATATAACTAAAATTTTGTATAATAGTCCTGCAATTTAAGTTTATACACTTGGCCTGAGCTTATACAACTAATTCTTAAAATGAGATCAGTCAAACTTTTATGTATATGATTGTGTCAGTATTTAGCAAATAACTATTTACATAAGAAAATATTACAACTGCTAACTTATAACACTAATCATGCTATACAAAGTAATGACTTTATAAAAGAGGAATTATGAAGGATTTGAGATGCTTCATAACATCTATATATTTTTACATGACATTTTAAAGCAAAAGAGAATCCTAATTTCTAGAAATATTTTATCTCCAATTCATCATAGGCTATGAAAATTTACCTAAAAGAAAATAACAAATTAAGACAAGTTCAAATGTGTGTGTGTGTGTCTGTGTGTGTCTGTGTGTGTGTGGAGAGAGAGAGAAGAAAATTATACCAGATTACTCTGAAACTGGTACAAATTTAGTGACTTAACAAGAACATGAACATGAAAAATTTGAAAACACAGATTTCACATAAAAATATTCAGATCTCTAAAGTCATCCACACATTAGATGTAGATGTTTCCTTGGAATAAGTAATAATTTTGCCCTGGTATTCTGCTGCATTCCTAGACTAAGTTAGCAGGTATTAGAAAAAGTATTTCTTTTTGCTTCCTCCTCTCTTTATAATTTTGAGATGATGGCAGCATAGAAATTTTAACCTATTTAAAATAGGTACTAGGCTATAACTCATTTCAATTTTCTACTTTTTGTGCCCACCAGCATATCAAATCAGTTTTACCTTACAGCCTGTTCTTACTGGAGTTCCTTTATTTTTGAATGAGACTTTAACACTTGATTTTGTTTTAATTTCATTGTCTTGTCTTTTCTAGTATTTATTACTATGTAGTTTTTCCTCATAGTAAGAAGATGTCAACTCAATGGTTCTTCCTTCATAACCTAAAGACAAAGTGAAATCCACAAAGAACTAAAAGAGTTGATGAAAATAATTTTATGATTAATGCTGTATCATTCCAAATACATTCAATCAAAACAAAATATTTTTGTTTAAAAAAGTAAATAAAAAGCGGCCAAAGACACATGAAATGGGAAACATAATACAATTTACTTGAGTCAAATTTGGCACAGATTTCATTCTTCTCACTACCAACTTAAAAGCACCTAACACGAAAACAAAAACAACACGTGTCTTCTGGGTAAATGTAAACCTTATAGAACTTTCTACATATTTCCAGGCTTAGAAACTGGTTACAGATGCCCAGAATTGTCTTTATACCTCTTGCTATATTCCAGCATGAAAACATAAACTACATAAAGATCATGGCCATATAACCAACAAAATAAGGCACATGCGTCTGGATTCTGCCTAATAACAAAGAACTTCTTAAAATGCATTATTTGTACCTCCAGAGGGTCTAAATACCTAGTGATGATTTTTTATCATAGAGTATATTCCTTTGCATTTTTCTTTGATCACATCAGTTTAAAGAGGACACCCATCCTGTGGGCTCCCATCAGCCTCTTTCTGTTCCTTTCTTGCAATGCTTACCATATCCTGTCACTATATGGATGCTTTCTTTCCTCTACTAGAATGTAAATGGTCGATGGCAACTATGGTTCCAGTTTATTCAGACATTGAAAGTGCAAAATGATCATACTGACATTCACAGTTTCATTTTTTTGTTTTATTTTGTTTTTTAGTTGGAGTCTCACTCTGTCACCCAGACTGGAGTGCAGTGGCTGCTCCCGGTCACTGCAGCCTCGATCTGCTGGGCTCCGGCGATCCTTCCGCGTCAGGCTTCCAAGTACTGGAACTACAGGCGCGCACTACCACGCCCAGCTAATTTTTTTGATTTATTGTAGAGATGAGGTCTCGCCAAGTTGCCCAGGTGGGTCTCGAACCCGCTGGCTCAGGCAATCCACTCACCTCAGCCTCCCAAAGCGCAGGATTACAGGCTGAGGCACCCAGCCCGGCTCACAGTTTCATTTTTTTACATGCAGAAGCATTAGGCAAGGTCATGAAGAGGAGGCAAACTTCAGTATGGGTCTCTCATTTGCCCACTATCCAGCTCTTATGTCAGCAAATGGCTTGGAGTTATGTGATATCAGTGCATCTTTGGGAAGATGGAAAGGGAGAAAATATCACAAATTAGGAACAATAGGTAACTTGGTAGTGACCAAAAGGATTGTGACACCTCTAATTTACAGTTGCCAACAGAGCAAAAAGGACTTAGCTTTCTTATGGCATCAGATAACATCATACAGACCTAAAGTGAAGTGTCAGAAAATTCAGCACCAATTCTGCTAGTAGGTGGTAAATCCCTTGGACATGTAACAGATGTACTTCTATAGTGTTGTCTTTTATATTATGGAAGAGAAGTCTACATTTTCTCAAAGTGTGGGGGACTGCATTTATGTTATAATTTTGAGCCTTTGACTTTAATATATTTTTAAAGTAGCAGTATATAAATTATTGAGCTTTTTATTTATCTTCATGACTCCTTTGCTTCTCTGAACTCCAGACTCTAGGTAATTTAAAATTATGAATGTTGCCTTATTCATCTTTGCATTTCTAATGCTAAATATAAAATACTCTGCTGGATCTTTGATTTTCATGCCCTAGTCATGGATTATAATTTTGAAGATACCCCTAAGCAACCTTGCCTGGTACAGAAATTTAAGTGACCTTCAGGTTAAAAAAGGGAAAGCATCACTCAATAATGCTTTATATTAACTTTTTAAAGTACTTTTACATATCTCTCATATAATTAATGGTAGACAGGTAATATCACCTTCATTTTATATTTATAATATCTCTAAATATGTTCAGATAGAAAAGTACCAAATCAGTGTCACATTGTAAAGTTTAAAACCTAAGAGATTAGCCGGGTTCGGTGGCTCACCCTGTAATCCCAGCACTTCGGGAGGCTGAGGTGAGAGGATTGCCTGAGCCCTCGGCTTCGAGACCGGCCTGGGCAACCTGGCAAGACCTCATCTCTACAATAAATCAAAAAATTAGCCATGCGTCGTAGTGCACGCCTGTAGTTCCAGCTACATGGAAGGCTGAGGTGGAAGGATCACCGGAGCCCAGCAGGTCGAGGCTGCGGTGGCCAGGAGCGGCCACAGCACTCCAGTCTGGGTGACAGAGTGAGACTCCAACTCAAAAAAAAAAACCCAAAAAAAGCCTAAAAGATTGACTGTTATACCAAGTGCAGGAACAAATTGCACATAAGTCATAGTACCTAACCTCAGCACTATTGATATTTTGAACTGGATAATTATTGTGACCTTTATAGTCAATAAAATATAAACATATTCAAAAATAAAGGTGTCAGTAGGACTATTCAGGGCACTGTAGAAAGTTTAGCAACTTCCCTAGTTCCTACTCACTAGTTGCCTGCAGCAAACCCCAATACTATTTTTAGTATTGCTGGACAAAATACAGGAAGCTCAGTTCTATTTAAATTTCATAAAAACAACAAATAAAGTTTTAGTATACTGCATGATGCATATTTATATTAAAAAATATATATTGTTGGAAATTTAGATAAATATATATGGTTGGAAATTTAGATTTAACTGGATGTCTATATTTTAGTTGGCTAAATCTGGCAACCCTAACCTAGTTGTGACATGAAAAAATATTTCAAGACATTACCAATGTACCCTAAGGGGAAGAATCATACCTATTGGATAACAACTGCATATGGATAACAAAGGCATGAATAACTCCAAGTTATATGGCTCTAGGAATGACCAACCTGATTCAAAAGTTAGTGTGAATTACTTACCTGTAAATAACACCACCTCTAAGCTATGGTCTAGCTATATCTCTTCCAAGCCAATGACTAAATCGTTTGCAGATAAAATTGCTCAAAAAAAATCTTGTCAATGCTAATTTACCCAAATATATAACTGCATAATAAGTGTCTCTAATAACTTTAGAGAACTATCCACCCAGAACAACAAAATGGCAGGTATGGCATCACTGTAGACATCGTTTGCCACTTCCCAAAGCCTTCCCTTTATAGGTGTGACCATTTCAGTAGATTTTAGGGGGAAGTATTGTGTTTCTACCATCCAACAAAGCACCTAAGAGTTAATAATAAATCAACTATTTTATTACATGCACATTATGTAATTAATAACTATTGATTTAATTAATAAATATTGATTTCATATGTATACATGTTAGAAATTAAAGAGATTCTTACAAGTCATCTATTTCCATCTGTTCTATTTATAGATAATAAAAATAGGCTTAGAATAGCTAAAGTCTCATTAGAAGTCACATACAGTCACACAGTGTTGCTAGACCTAAGGGTCATTCAGTTATAAAAACTGATAGAAATGAATTTTCTAAGCTTTCCAAATATCCTTTACCTATTGTGCATGGTCTTTTCACAAAAATAAGGATTTAAGAACTACCACCATTTAACTGTGATGCTAAATATAGCCATGAAAGTTAAAATATCCAAACAGAATCTTGATTCTGATGCCCAAGATGCCAAATACACAGATCATCTCTGTCACTTCTCTGCTCACTCAACCCTTATTTTCACTGTGCTCATCGTTAACACATACTTTAAGTGAAGGGAAGTAAATTAAGTCAATCATTTAGAACAGTGACTGTATATTGTGAGCACTCAATAATCAATTGTAAGCTCTGTCCGTTTGGAGAGGGCTTTGATCTTCCACTTCAGCAATTGAAAATTATACCTTTGATAGAATCAGTAGTTAGAATACTTTTTTTTAAAGTGTCGAAAATTTTGTTCTCAAAATTGAACTCAATCTAAAGTCTAGTCAGTTTAGAATCTACACAGAAACTGGGTGAGTTCTATTTTACATCAAAAAATGGATGAGCCCCTAAGACGATCTATGTATTACTTTTGGCTGATGTACAAATGAAATTAAAGGTTTAATTATGATTTTCCAAGGAAACTGAGGAGGTGACATTTTACAAGGCCCAGGCGTATCAATGTATGAACTTTTATTTCCTCTGAACGTTTTACTGGGAAATTTGATGAAACTTAACTAAACCTGGCAATCCCGGTAAACTGGAGTCAGAGTGTGTGTGTGTGTGTGTGTGTGTGTGTGTGTGTGTGTGTGTGTGTGTGTGCGTGTGTGTGTGTGTGCGTGTGTGTGTGTGTGTGTTTCTCCTTTAAGGAGTCCTGGCAAGCAGATACATTTATTTAGGAAGCTAGGAGTCACATTTTACCTAGTTGTTAGAGCATATAAAATGTTTAACACTCTTAAATGGATTTTTAAAAGAACAAAATAAAAGGTATTTATTGAAAAAATACTCATAGGTCCACTCTTTTAAATATTGTGCTCTTGTTTCCTCTGAAATATTGTCTAATTATGACTTTCATCATGTAGAGAGTTTGAGAACAAAATTACTTAGGTATTTTTTCTGAAATCATATTGGGAGATTAATGAGCAAGAATTTATAAACTTATTTTGCTCTAAGTTCACAGTATAATGGAAAAATTATAAAAATAATAGATGATACATAAAAGTAATAAAACAAAACAAATTACAAAATCCTAAACAACCTGGAGTTCTGGACGACACACTAAGCCTCAGTTTCCTTTTGACTACTACTGGTAGAGTGAAATGTTGTGGAATCTATTTCTCTATTGCAGCTCTACTGGCAAGAAGGAAAAGTCTCAAGATGATACAGCTGCTTATTATCAATTTGTAATTGTTTTTGCGAAAGGATTTTCCCAATTACGTGAATTCTAAAAATTTAGAACTTACATTTATAGAACACAGCCTAAATATTCTCCAGACATGGGATTCTGCTCACATTGATTAATACTTGCTTTCTAAATACTAAAATCAAATAGGAATAAAATCAGTACTTCTCAGTTAAATCAATTTGTTGTATGATTAAATAATTTTTTCAGAATAATAGTCAGCCTAATGTAAATATTTTTAGCATAATATGAAAAAAGACAAAGAATTGCTGACTGTTCCCAAAATGTATGCATCAGATCATCATCCTCTTCCTCTTCATCATCATTACTTGCCTCAATGACATTTCCTTGGAAAAAAATTGAAAATATGAGATCTGAGTAGAGGGATGGAATGATAATATAAAAGGATTTTTGATGGTAAAATTTTAAGTACTGGTTTATCCCATAAAGAGTATGCAAGCAAAGTTAATTTGGGACACAGAACTGCAAAGCTACAATCAGTACAAAGGTCTAAAAGCTTATTAATAAAAGAAAAAAAGATGAAGCTTTTGGTTTGGTATATAAATGTGATTCTGGGAAATAAAAAGAGGTTGAGGTCAGTGAGACTGAGTCTAATATCCCACTTAGTGGACACAGGAGGGTATAAAGGATGATGAAGTCCAGAATGTGCTTCTTTGTAGAGACAGGAGTTTTGAGAGCCTGATAATCTTGTTGAACTTTGAGGCTCAAAAATAAAGTGTAATTTACATACCATATAGATGCCATAATTCATTTTACAATCATGCATGCATAGATTATACTCTGTGGTAAAAGTGTGGCATATTACATACATACATGAGTAGTTTATGGTGTAATTTGTTAGGAAATACAGCAATATGACACAGTACTTGTCCTTCAGTAGCTTATAATCCAGTTGAAGATAGAAGCTGATTAAATTTAATCCACAGATAGTTTTAAGTTGCAGTCTTGAGGATATTATCATAGCAGTTATGTGTTAAAAGTTGATATTTTTTAGTTTCAGCCCACATCTTTGCTAGAGCACTTTACGGAAAACACCTCTAATGATATCACAACTTTTAGGGAGCAGTTATAGAAACATATAATTTGCATGCATAATAGTCTGTAACCATCTACTCATGAAACTTTCCTTTAACCCCACATGTAGTATGAAATTGTCTATGAAGCCTTAAGAATTGCTAACTATACAGGGAGCATATAAAATGCTTCTTTGAAAGTCTTAAATGCAAATATACATTCAATATAGTAATTCAACAACTTAAATGCAATTATTATCTGCCTTAGTTCATTTTGACTGATATCTAACAAACTACCTAAAACTGGGTAATTTACAAAGAACAGAAATTGATTTCTCCAATTCTGGAGGCTGAGAGGCACAAGATCAAGGCACCAATATCTGGTGATTGCTTTCTTGGTGTATCTTCATATAGCAGAAGGTGGAAAAGTAGAAGAGAGTTAATCCACTCCTGCGAGCCCTTTTTATAGAGGCATTAATCCATCATGAGGGTGGAATCCTCCTAACCAAAACACCTCCCAAAGGGCCTCATGTCCTAACACTGTTGTATTGGGAATAGAGTTTCCGGTGTATGAATTTTAGAGGACACAGTCAGATCATAATATTATCTATACATTTATGATATTTTAGAGATTAACGTTAATGGTTTGCTACATGAAAAATACTAGAAAAAATTTTTTGCTTACATTCTAAATATTTTTAAAATACCTTAATTTTATATTAATGTAAGCAATTTTTTTACACCTATTTTTAATGTCTACCAAAATAGCATATGAATGGTGTGGCATTATGTTTTTGTGAATGTGAAACTTTTAGCTAGTTTTTACGTGGGTTTTAATTGTATATCAAGTTGAGGCACTCCATCCAAACTCACAATTTGATAGTTTCCCCACATGTCATAGGTAATAGTCTATAAGTTTTGAAATGTTTCAAAATTGTATTAGGGTTAAATATTACATAGTATTCAGAATTCCAAACTGTGGAAAAAGTTTGGAATTGAAAAAGGGACTTGAAGCATAAACATGTTTGTTCTACTTAATACCTGTGCTGTCACCCATAATAGGAATACATGTTTTACTCCTATGAAGTAATTTTATAGCATACACACACACACACACACACACACACACACACACACACACACACACACACACACACGGATATCATCTGCTAATCTTGCAATCATTTTTAATCGGTAGAAAAAATCTTAGTAATATCCATTTTAAAATTTTTTCATTGACTAAATAGAATCATGGTTATAATTAAAGCTATATAATTTGTATATTTTTATCTACCACTCTAACATATTTAGAAGGAAAGAATAGCTTGGAGAAAATATCAGGGACCTTGAAGCCAGCAGACTTGAGTTGGAAATTCATTGTTGCTACTTACTGTGTGGTCTTCTGAGCCTAGCAAATCTTTCAAAGTGCAGATTCCTAATGCTCAGAGAAACATTAGGAAATTTAAACTGTGTATACCTGAGTTGCAGTATCAATCCAATAATATACACTTATTAATAACACCAAACTTAAAATGTACCATGTGTAAGATGGTACTATCACATTATTAGTATTTTAATTTCATTTGAATCACTCAACTGTCATTCACATGTAGTATTTAGTGAAATAAATTTTATTTTTTTAAATGAAGTTGATTTTAGAAAGAAAATGATTTTATTTTCTAGTTCTTTCTGCAATATGCATTTTTAAAAACCCAGCTATGCTTTTAATTTTTTTGGCTAATCAGCAGGGTTTAAGTATGATTGCTTTTTAAAAATAAATAGTATTTGAAAGTCTGTATGCTTTTATTTCTTTCACATTTTTATAGCTTTGCTGCTAAAAACCGGAGTCACAATTAAAGCATTGATTGCTTTTCTGAGTGTAATTCAATGGCATTGTATTTTATTTTCCAAGTAAGTCAAAATAAAATATGTACGTATTTGTATGGGTGTGTACAAATATTTATATTTAAAATATTTGATTTTATTTAGGCATCATTGGTCACATACATCTAGTCAAATTCAGGCAAATTTTGTACGTATATAAAGCACTTCTAGATTTTTTTGATTTTTCAAATACTTTTGCAAAATCTGACTCTTTTCTGAATTTAGAGTGAGTTATATCCAATTATGCACTGGTAGGTAAAAAGAAATGCTCTGGTTTGTACAATTTGCCACTTTCTAGGAAGTAAATACATTCACCATAGGGGAATTGAAGTTAGTAAACTAAGGTGATGTCAATTGGCTCTCAAATTTCTGAAAATCTCAAACTTCATGAAAATATAATAATATAATAGTAGGCCTAGAGCCCCTACTAACTGGCCCCACCACATCTACTCTGTAATATCTTACTGTTTCACAAACTAAATCCTGGTATTCAGAAGCTGTCATAAAATGATGTAAAACAATAACCTGCTAAGGAATAAAGAAAGTTAGATAAGGCTAAGAAGGTATGAGTTTTGCTAATATGAGAGTGATCTTAGTGATTAGACAACAGTATCGAAAGTTGTATTCTAAAATTTCATCTGTAGAACAGATAATATTTTTTTAATTCATTGATAACTCTTCTTGCTGTGTTGATCTGAAAATCAATTCACCAAAATGGGTAAAACACAGAGGCTATGTCAGTGTCATTCTTAGCAAAGAAAATGCTAGTAGTTGCTATACATAAGCGCAAAAATTTTCTTTATTCTTTCTTTCTTTCTTTTTTTTTTTTTTGCATTGGAGTCTTAACTCTATCACCCAGGCTGGAGTGCAGAGGCACACTCACAGCCATCACAGTCTCGAACTGCGGGGCTCAGGTGAGCCTTCCACCTCAGTCTTCCAAGTAGCTGGGACTACAGGCATGCACTACCACACCTGGCTATTTATTTATTTATTTATTTATTGTAAAGATGAGGGCTCACCAAATTGCCTCAAACCCATGGGCTGGTCTCAAACCCATGGCAATCCTCTCACCTCAGCCTCCCAAAGTGCTAGGATTATAGGTGTGAGCCACTGCACTGGCCAGTTTTCCTTTTAGTGTATGCAACACATAGTAAACAGTTGCTAATCATAGATTACTGGAGAATCCAGCAATAATCACCATATCGAATGTTTTGTTCTTTAAATGAAATAACATCTATGTCAAACCTAAAGCATAGGAAAAAATGTGTCAGGAAGAAACTGATCAGTCTTTGATATCCACATATTGGAACTAAAAGTATAGATTTGGTGAAAAGAAACACCAAATTTCCTGTGACTACAGTAATATTTTTCTTTTAGGATGGATATTGGAATTATTTTTTTCTTGAAACTATTTCTGCACTGAAATTGCTTAAGAAAAGTATGACTTAAAACAAATAAAAACTAAAGAATGGGCTAGTAAATCCAACCTTAGAGGTAGTTGAGTACCTGCCCTGTCTGGGGACTAACTACCAACAAGAAAGAAACATTTCTCAGGTGGTCTCTTGACTATCACTCTGTTTTAAGGACTAAACATTGTAAGTAAAATATTCAGAGTCCCTGACCTCTAGAAAGAGTTGGCTTACAAATAAACAGAAGGGAAATTACCACAGAGATATATGCAAGCCTTGTATTCTGAGAAAGGACTGCTTTTTGTGTCACACACATTTAAGTGTGTGCCTGTGTGGATATACTTGTGGCAGTACCAGGGGAAAGTTTTCCTATCTTATAGCTTATATTTCAGTACAAGATCAAAGGGAGTATTCCATAAATGGGCACTTACAATGAAATATTCAACTTTAAGAGGAATGATTGTGATTAATATCCATGTTAGTAACCACATAATAAGTACTAATTAATCTGCACTAAAGTCCAACATTTTGTGGCAACAGCGGTGAAAACAAGAATAATAACAGATTCAACATAAAAAGTCTCAGTTCGATTTCTATTTAATAAAAGCATTTAAAATATCAGGTAGTATAAAATATAGTGTATTTCAGGTAACCCAGACTTTTAATATTATGGATTTTACTGATTTTTCACATATTAATAGTCACAACACCTCTACTCTCAGTTTTCTGCCTGCTTTATAGATTTTTAAAAAATGAACAAACAAGATAATATACATGAAATTACTTCATAAATGGCCCCTTAAATAAATATAAACTAGTATCTTCAAAAAGTTTCTATTGCACTTTGGAAATGTATTTTCACAATACAATTGCATTTTTTTTCTCCCCACACCTCAGATAAAGTAGTATTGGCTTTCTTTACTGAATCATCATCTCTCTCACAGAGCAACACACCTACTTTATTCTACGTTGGAATATATGATTTCCCAACTGAAGGAGAGCCTCTTTGAAACAGAAATGTTTTAAATTTGAGTTTGATAAAGTATGTCAAAACTTGGTAAAATACATGACATTAAAAGTCTGTGCTACTAGAAACACTTCTATTTATTTGACTATATTTTAAATGCTTATTATTTTGCAAGCAGAGCTCTAACATATGCTTATTTATAAAACAATGTTGGATTAAGAGAAAGTACTTCATGAAATGTGAGAAGGTTTTTATAATGAAAAGAAAAATCTCTATAATTCATAATTACATATAATCACAAATTTAAGAGCTCAGCATTTTTCACTTAAAAAATCATACTGACATAAAATATTCCGAGAATGAAAGAATGATATGCAAATCAGTTTGCTTTTCTTCTCCAAGATGATAACTGACTTTAGTGTTTTCTCTTTATTAATATCTTGCTATCTTCATGATATTATACTGACTGTGTTGGAGTGCTTATATCCAAATATATTTGCCTCATTAAATGCAATTTATATACAGTATTATCCACACATTCATTGCATTCATATATCCAGGCATATCTACCAAGAAACAAATATAACTAATATATTTACTATGTTAAACAAACTATAGCTAATGCTTAACTTTGTTGCTCATATTAGAAAAATTCCTTAATTTAAGATATTTCAATAGTTCTATAGGAAGAAAGTTTTTGTTAGCTTAAGTATGGTCTTTTTGATAAATATAATACCCTAAAGATATTAATTAAAGTTTCTGCTGAGAAAAAGAAATCATCATGCAAATCCCATAGATCTATGATACTCAAACATACATAAAACAAGTGTTGGAAGAACATCATCATTGCTTATTTTGACCAATAATCCAGGTTTGCCTGGTGAACCTACCACAGCAGTGTCTCAGGGAGGTCTCATGCTTTCCAAAGTAAATCGTAAGACATTTCCAGACATATGGCTAAAATCTACATATTAGTCAATTCTACAGCTAAGCTCAACAAGTATTAAGATTCTGCCTATTATGCAAGCTTGTACTTTGATGGTTCAATTTCTTTGTCTTCTCATATTACACTGCTTCCTTTCCTTAGCAATCTTATGCATTAACGTAGACATTCTCAAGGATCATGATCTAGGTTCTAAAATGTAAAGACAGGAAGCTCAATTTTATGGAACATGAAACTAAAGCTGCTGTGAGCATTCACTACATACTAGTGGCAATGCCATATGATCAAAACTTTATAATTATTTGCAAAAGCCAACAACAACAACAAATTATGAAAAAGGCTTGTTATTGGAATTTTCCTGAAATCACTAAAATGTATTTTTCATTAAAAAAAATCCGTTTAATAAAACAGTAGGGCTTTTAAATTTTAATTGACTTAAAAAAAAAGATTACTGTGTCTAGGATTACCATGTATGCATTAGCTCATCTTCTAATAAAGAAATGACTTCAGAACTCTCTTTTATTTTTAAACTTCTCAATTTACAAACCATGTTTTGGAGAGCTCATAAGACAAACTAAAATAATGGAAACATGATAATGTCAGAAGAATTTCCTTTACTCACCCATTGAAGAAGGAGAATCTGGCCTTCAAAACACTGAATATTAAGATGCTGATTGTATAAGGCTAGAGATGTTCTCATAGCATTCAACTACATATTTAATAATATATATATTCATTAAATTAATACATATCGGGAAAAAAATGACCAAAATAGATAGCTTCTGTTTTGTATTTTAAAAATTTTCAAGATTTAATGTAATATTTGTTTATCTGGATTATCATTAACAACATGAATAGTGTTCACAGATTCAAAACACAGCTACTTTAAGAAGTAAAATTTATCTGCATTATTTAATTGAATAAAAAGACAAAGACAATTTGAACCACATAATCATGATAAAGAAGACTGCTTTTTCCTTTAAAAATATAGCCAACTCTACATAAAAAATAATTTTATGCTGTTGTGGGTGAAAAAAAACAAAACAAGAAAGTGTAAATTACATCCCAGAGTATATAATGTGGGACTGTATTTGGAAGGTTTAAGATGGTTCTTTTTGGAAGCTGTTTAATCACTACTGGGACATAGTGGAAAGGATAGCAGACCAGAGAAAGAGATCTGGGTCCTTTATTGTTACCATTAAAGTCTTACATAAAACTGTCTCCACATTCCATAAAAATGCCATGGTGCTTCAGGAAAAATACAGACCTGAGACAATAGTTTATTTTGGCTGGAACTAAAGTTCCAGAACTGAAGAGTTATTGCCAGAAATAGAAACCAGCTTTGAGAAAAAGTTAACTGAACTAGGATGCAGTGAAAGTGCTGCAGCATGGATACCTTCGTGCTTCGGAATCCGAATCAAGGGTTCTTTGTTAAGATGCTTGTGACATAATTAATCACTCAGAGGAAGTAAAGAGGTTTGAGGTTGGAGTTTAGTTACCCAGGGAATTCCCTCTTCCTTTGGCACCCACTTGCCAGCACAGCTATAAAATAGGAGCAGAAATGTCTCACTCTGTAAATGATTAATAATAGCTGATTTACATGAAATTAAGTTGTTCACTAGCTAAGACACAGTTGACTTGGATCTGGGAGGCCCTTCCACAACCCCCTGAATAACCAAAGCAACTCACCATCTCTGGGCTTCCTCGTCTCTATTTCCACTACTCTTCCCTCTGAAAAAGGGGCAATTCTCCAAGGGCTATGCATACACTGATCTTTTCTATAAATAATTTCCATACCTTAAACAAGTCATCCTTTTCAAGGTGTTAATTGCCATATAAATTTCACTCAACAAATACAGTATTTATTGAATAGTTACAATGCAAGGTGTTTTTTTAACCTACTCTCTAGATATTTACCAATTTGCTTTTACTCTACCTTTGAAAACTGTTTCTATTTTCTACTTTTTTGGCATTATAAGTGCAAATACTCATTACTGTATCCCAAGAATATTTCAAATTAAATTCACCTATTTTGAATATATTATTCATAAATATTTACTAAATGCTTCCTATGTACCAGTGACTGTGCAGGGCACTGAGGGGACACAAAGATAAGTGAGCAATCGTTCCTTCCCTTGGGAATCTTACAGCACTGGAGAGAGAAGAGAGAGAAGAAATGGAGGGAAAATAAAAAAACAAAAAACACTGACACCCATTATTTTTCTCTTTGCACTTTTCCATACTTTAAACATTTTGAATTATAATGGCAATTAAACCAAACAAACCAAATCAATGCAATGAAAGGGGTGATACTAGAGTGAAGGGATGAGGAGGGAAGAGAAGGAAGGGAAAGAGAGAGGGGAGAGGTGAGGCACTGGATCTGCCTGCCTCTTGTTAAGAGGGACTCCCAGACAAGGCAAATGTGAGTCAGGACTTGGTAATGGAGAGGAGTTTCCCTTAAAAGAAAGGCAGGAGAATTGCTTCTAGAGCAAAAAGGGCAAAGGACTGAGACAGAATGCGTGGAATAGACTGGGAACACTTACTTCCTCAAAGTGCTGGAAACAAGGATTTGGAGTAAAAACAGGAGATGGGTCAGTAGCCAGCTTGTAAGAGTACTGGATTATCATGTTGAATATTTTCTCTTGTTAGTGGGAAGTCATTGATGATTTTTAAAATGGAGCATGGGGTGCATAAGATGTCTGAATGTCAATTTTGAAATGTATAAATGAAATACAATATACTTCTTACTACTGCTATGAAAATCTTCATGCTCCTTTGATATTCTGAAAATTTCTCTTGTCCATAGCAATTGAAGAAGGCAGAGATAATCATATACATATGAATACCACTAGTGGTGCATAGTAGGTGTTGAACAAAAAAGTCAAGCAACTCTAGCATAATCTTGATGATCAAAAGATGGTATGATATTGTCTCTGATAAAATTGTTATATAGAACTATTTGTAATCGCTCAAAATAAGAGAAATTCTTTAAGAATATAATGTCATATCTACAGTGTTCTTAAGGTTGACATAATAATAACCAACCTCTACATAGTGCTTATTATGCACCAGGCTGTAATCTAAGCAGTTTATTGTTTATTGACTCAATTTTTCATTTCCAGAATAAGGAAAGCTGGGCACAATAGTTCATGCCTGTAATCCCAGACCTTTGAGAGGCCAAGGTGAGGGGATTGCTTGAACCCAGGAGTTTGAGACCAGCCCAGATGACATAGTGAAACTCTGTATTTATGAAAAATAAAATAAACAAAAATGTAGATATTGTGGTGGAAGGATCGCTTAAACTCAAGAGTTGGAGGTTGTGATGAGCTGTAATCATTCCATTGCACTCCATCTTGGATGATAGAGTCAGACACTGACTCAATAATTAAAAAAAAAAGGAAACTAATGCACAGAGAGGTTTTAGTAACACATGCCAGGTCATACAGCCAGCAAAGACTAGGGTGTAACACTAGGGTCTAGGGTCTGTGTTCTTAATCACTGTGCAAGACAACCTTGTCAGATCAAGTAGCCTATTTTGAACCCAGACCAAAAAAGACTCTACTGCAAGAAATAAAAATAAGGAGAAAATACATAAACAACACTTAATGGTTTGCACGTTCTAACCCAAAAATTTCAAAGCCATATATGTTTCCAAAATTCTCAGGATCTTTAATGATGAATGTCTGCTTTTGGTATCAAAATAATACTATCTTCAGTAAGTAAATTGGAAAGTACTATCTCCTCTGCTATTTTCTGGAAGAGATTGTGTAGAACTATGTCAATCCTTCTTTAAGTTTGGTAGAATTCCCAAATGAAATAATCTGAAACTGAAGGTTTCTTTTTGGAAGTTTTAAAATTACAAGTTCAATTTCCTTAATAGATGTAGGAGCTATTCAAATTATCCTTTCTCATAATGTGTGAGTTGCAATATGCACTTTTCAAGAAGCAGGTTCAATTCATCTTCACAGTCAAATTGACATGAATGGAATCATTCACAGTTTTTAGTTTTAGTTTTTATCCTTTTAGGATCTGTAGTGATAGCTCCTACATATTACCTGATATGGGCATTGTGGGTCTTCTCTCTTTTTTTTATTATATGTCTTGATAGAGCATTGTCAGTTTTACTGATTGTTTCAATAAATCAGATTTTTATTTTATTTATTTTCTCTATTGGATTTTCATTTTCAGCTTCATTGATTTCTGCTCTTGTCTCTATTATTTTCTTTCTTCTGCTTGCTTTAAGTTTATTTTACTTTCCTTTTCCTAGATGTTGATGTGGGAGTTTATCGTTTTGAACCTTTTCTCTTTCCTAATGTGCACTTAGTACAAATTAACTTCTCAGCATTACTTTAGCTGAATCCTACAAAACTGAAAATGTGTTTTCATTTCACTCAGATCAATGCATTTTTGTTACCATCAAGACTTTTTCTTTGACCACTAATATTTAGAAATGTGGTTAATTTTTATATTTAGAGATTTTTTTCTGTTATTAATTTCTAGTTTGGATTCAGACTTGGTAAGAGAAAACATTCTATAAGATTCCAGTCTTCTAAGTTTGCTGAGAGATGTTTTATGGCCCAGGTTACAGTATACCTTGATATTTGTTTAATGAGTTCTTAAAAAGAATGTGTAGACTGGGCTCAGTGGCTCAGCCTGTAATTCCAGCACTTTGGGAGGCCGAGGCGAGTGGATTGCCTGAGCTCATGGGTTCAAGACCTGCACGGGCAATTTGGCGAGCCCTCGTCTCTACAGTAAATCAAAAATTAGTCAGGCATGGTAGCACATGCCTATAGTTCCGGCTACTTGGAAGACTGAGGAGCAAGGATCACCGGAATCCAGCAGGTTGATGCTGGGGTGTCTGTGAGGGTGCCACTGCACTCCAGCCTGGGCGACAGAGTGAGACTCCAACTCAAAAAGAAAAAAAGTGTGTAGTCTACTGTTTCAGGATGAAATATTCTATAAATTATCCATTAAATTGTTGGTTTAAAGTGGTATTAAGTTTTTCTATATCCTTTCTAGTTTTCTAATTGTTCTATTATTGAGAGAGGGCATAAAAGTATCCAGTGATAATTATGGAATTGTCTATTTCTCCTTTCTTCTGCCATCTTATTTTATGTCCTTTGAAGCTCTGTTTTTGTGTGTGTGTGTGAATATAAATTTAGGATAGCTATATCTTCTTGGTAGATTAACTTTTATCATTATGCAATGTCTTTCTGTGTCTTTGGTAAATTTCTGCTCTGAAATCTACTTTATTTCATATTAATATAGCCATTTCTTCTTTCTTTTGATTAAAGTTTGCTTGATATATCTTTTTTCAACCTTTTACTCTCAACTTACATTTATTACTATATTTAAAGTGAGTTTTTTGTTGGCAACAAATGGTTGGGTCATTTTTTTTAGTTCACTCTACCAGTCTCTGACTTTTAAGTTTTGTGTTTTTAGGCCATAAACACTTAGTATAATGATTGTATGCGGCAGCTTAAGTGTAACATCTTATTTTTTGTTTTCTCTCTATTTCCTCTGTTTTTCACTTTCCTCTTTTTTTTTTCCTGTCATTATCTTGGTTATTTGAACATTTATTTAGAATTCAATTTTGATTTATCTCTTGTGGTTTTGAGTGTGTCTCTTGTATAACTTTAATGATGTTGCTATGGGTATTTTTTTTTTTTTTTGAGTTGGAGCCTCACTCTGTCGCCTATACTGGAGTGCAGTGGCTGCTCCCAGCCACCGCAGCCTCGACCTGCTGGGCTCCGGCGATCCTTCCGCCTCAGCCTTCCAAGTAGCTGGAATTACAGGTGCGCGCTACCATGCCTGGCTAATTTTTTGATTTATTGTAGAGATGAGGTCTCACCAACTTGCCCAGGCAGGTCTCGAACCCACGGGCTCAAGCAATCCACTCACCTCAGCCTTCCAAGGTGTGGGATTACAGGCTGAGCCACCGAACCCGGCGCTAGGGGTATTACATATAAATAATCAAGGTCTAAGGATATCTTTATTTTGTCAGTGTGAGTGAAGTGTAGAAACTTTACCACCCTTTGTGTCAACCTACTCTCCCCAGTTTATAATATCATTGCCTTAAACAATTTATTAAAATACATTTAAACCCACATCAGACAATGTTATATTTTTTGCTTGATATAGCAATTATAATCTAGGAAACTCAAAAGAGAAGGGACACTGTATGGTATTTATTTATAATTTCACCCTTGCAATTGTTATTTCTTCTTCTATGTTCCAAGATTACTACTTTTACCTTTTTTATTATTTTTATAAAAAATAATTTGCTCACTTTTTTTGGTAGTACTACTTGGAAAATTATTTTAGTTTTCCTTCATTTAAGAATGTCATGATCTCCTTGTCATTCCCAAAGAATACTTTTTCTGGACATCAAATTCTGAGTTGTCCATTCTTTTCTTTCAACACTGGAAAAATGTTGTACTCCCTCTTTCTGACATTCATGGTTTTCAATGGGAAATCTACTACTATTCAAAAGTTGTCCTTCACTAGTAACACATAGTTTCTCTTTTAGTGTTTTTAAGGCATTTTTCCTGTCTTTTGTTTTCAGAAGTTCAACTATAATGTGTTTAGTGTGAATTTTTTTGTGTTTATCCTGTTTGGAATTCTCTCAGCTTCTTGTTTCTGCAGGTTTGTGTCTTTGTCAAATTTGGGGAAATTTCAGCCACAATTTCTGTGAGTGATTAGTTCCACCCTCTTTGTCCTCCCCTTCTGGGATCCCAATAATGCAAATATTATATTTTTTGTCATAGTCTCACAGATCCATGAAGTACTATTTGTTTTCTCTCTTCTCTCATTTAGATTGAAAAATGTATGTGATTTTATCTTCACAGTCACCAATTCTTTCCTTTGTTTTCTTCATTTTGCTTCCAAGTTCATCCATTCAGATTTTTACTTTGATTATTATATTTGTTTGTTTTTAAATTATCACTTATTTTTCTTTATAGCTTGTATATTTTTGCTGAGATTTTTTGCTCCTTTGCTGAGATGTTCTGTTTTTTCTTTCAAGCATATTCATATATAATCACTGAAAAATTTTTATGATGATTGTTTCAAAAACTTTCAGATTATTATAACCTCTAGCTTTTTTGTTATCTCAATTTTAAAGTATAATGACTGTCATTTTGCATTCAAGCTTAGATTTATCTGATTCTTGATATGGGTATGATGAGTGATTTTTCAACTGAAAAGTGAATATTTTGGTATTATACTATGATATCCTGAAAATCTTTAAACCTTCTATTTCAGCAGGCTTCTTTTGACACTGTTCTGGTAGGCAGAGGGTAAGGGGTGAGGAAGGAGGAATATCCTACTTATTGCCAGTTGACAGTAGAAGTACACGTTTCCAACTTAGTTTCAGTTGATACCAAAGGTGGGAAGGGGTTCCTTATTACTGCCAGGTGGGATAGAATTGCTAGCTCCCCACTAGGCCTCTGATAATACCACCCTGGCTGGGAAAGATAAGAGTAGCTTGTTACTGACACTACAGAGAGGGGTGAAGTTGTTTCCATTGCCAGCAGGTGGTAGTGAAAGTTCTGACTCTCTACTAGGCCTCCTCTGATACCACCTCTGTGGGGCAAGGATAAACAACTAATTACTGCCAGGTAGGAGGGAATAGTCAAGTCTATGCACATAACTCCCACTGACAGTATTCATAGAAATGTGTGTGTGTGTGTGTGTGTGTGTGTGTGTGTGTGTGTGTGTGTGTGTGTGTGTGGCGAGGCACTCACAAATGCCAGGTGAGGATGAAAATCCTTATTCAACCTTCATCTACCTGAGGGAGTGGGGTAGGAGAAAGATTGGGATTCTCATTAAAATCCTGTGAGGGTAGAAGTCTAGGCTACCCACTGAGTCTTTGCCAGTGTGGATGGGGATAAGCCACAGTTTTGGTTTTTCTTTGGAGTAAAGAGGTTTTTGTCTTAAAGTCTTATACTTTGTAAGGCTACTCCTTTTCTGGATATTTGCCTAAAAGCAGACTGTTGTTGTAGCCTTTTTGATCTGTGTGCATTGGTGTTTTGGGTTGCTGGCTTCAACTTTAGTTTGGTACTAATGAGGCAAAAATACAAAAACTTACCACCATATTTTGAATCTCCAAGTCCCTAGCTACTGTGAACCAAAAGTTTGTTTCTTCCTCAAATGTATACTTTATTTTTATTTTATTTATTTATTTATTTTTTTGAGTTGGAGTCTCATTCTGTCACCCAGACTGGAATGCAGTGGCTGTTCCCAGCCACCGCAGCCTCGACCTGCTGGGCTCCAGCTATCCTTCCGCCTCAGCCTTCCAAGTAGCTGGAATTACAGGCACGTGCTACCACACCCGGTTAATTTTTTTGATTTATTGTAAAGATGAGGTCTCGCCAAGTTTCCCAGGCGAGTCTTGAACCCGGGGGCTTAGGCAGTCCACTCACCTCAGCCTCCCAAAGCGTGGGATTACAGGCTGAGCCACTGAGCACGGCTCAAATGTATACTTTAAATCTCTAATCTCCAAAGTGATGGTATTTGGTAATGGGGCTTTTGGGAAGTTACTTGGTCATGAAGCAAGAGCCCTTAGGTTCAGAATTAGTGTCTTTATAAAAAAAGATGCGAGATATTATGCAGCCATAAAAAAGAACAAAATCATGAATTTTGCAGCAACCTGGATGGAATTAGAGTTTATAATACTGAGTGATCTCTCACAGAAACAAAGATCTGAGAATCACATGTTCTCACCCATAAATGGACCTTGAACAACTATCTTAATACTATAAGAAAAGGATTGACAGTGGCAGGAAACTGTGCTGGGGGGTAGGGAGGGGAAGGTGGGATTAACGGTAGTCAATATCTGTCTGGGGATGGGGGGGCCACACCTCATCAACAAGGGTACCTGCACAATGCATATTTGTATACCTAACCCTTAACTGTACCCCACAATTTTAAAATTAAAAATTAAAAAAAAAGATGCAAGATAAATGATCTCTCTCTGCCATGTGAGGACACAGTGAGAAGATGGTCATCTGCAAACCAGGAAAAATTCCTCACTGGACAATGAATCTGCCACACTGACCTTGAACTTCTCAGCCTCCAGAACTGTGAAAAATAAATGTTTTTTGTTTGAGCTACCCAGTCTATGGTATTTGTTCTAGCAGCCCAGTCTAGACACTCTGCCTTCTTCACTTTTCAGAATCTTATCTTTGTTTTATATGTAATGTCCAGTGGTCCAGTGGTTTTAGTTGTACTTAGTAGAAGGAATTTTAAAAATTGCATTTACTCTAACTTCTGGAAGCAGAACTCTAAAAATCTACTTTTAATATAACACTTATTTATAAACTAGGCAATGTAATTGTAAATATTAGAGATGTGGAAACCATAATATCGCATCATTTTTGCAAGCAATTTCCATATATTTATTTATAAGTATAGGGATTAGTAGTAGGAGAAAAGGAAATGATTTTGCAGTCTGGTGTATGGACAAGGAATGCAAATTTCATATCTGTTTCTGTTATGTGTCAAACTATGCCGAATGTCTAAACCCAGAATCTCAAACACATGATAGTAAAGAAGATCAAACTTATTTAACATTAAAAACGCCATGCAACATAGATAATGCATTCTCTTTCCAGAATTGCTCACTTTATTCTTACTTACTTTATTCTTTTACCAAATATTTTACCAAATATTTGAATAGATACTCTTTGTTAGTTATTGTCTTAAGAACTCAGAACTAAAGACTCAGTCTCTGCAATCAAGGCTAGGATATACATGCTAATAAATGATTTTAATGAAAAATGATTTAATAAAAAATAAAAGTATGTGCAATAAGCTAAAAAATCAAGTGAATACCATTCCTCCTTGAGTGAGTTAAGGATAGTTTCAAGGAAGAAGTGACACCTGGACTGGATCTTAAAAAATGAGTGGAATTTCTGTAGATGCAGAAAAAAAGGTATTCTAGATAAAGGAAGTAGCAAGAACAAAATCTAGAAACACAAAAGAGCACAGAATGTCTGGTGGTAAACCATACTTCCTTGGGGTTAAAACCAGCACACTGACAATGCTGGAGAATGGTAGAAAAAAATTAACAAGAAAGCGTGGGCTGTGGCAACAGGGAGTGGAAATACATTTCAGTCCAGGTAGAATTGGACAAGTGTGCCTGAGAATAGAAACCTGACCTTATTCTTTCAATCTTCTCAACCCCTCACCCTCAGGGTTTCTCAACTGTGGCACTATCAACCTTTGACCTAGGTGATTTGTTGTTGTGAGAGACTGTACTGTGCATTGTAAGATGTTTAGTAGCACCCTTGGCCCCTAACCACTAGATGTGAATAGCATCCTTCCACCCTCACCTTGTGACAATCATTTATCTCTAGAGATTGTGAAATGTTTCCTGGGAGCTAAAATCATCCTAGTTTGAGAACCATCGATCCCACCTTAAAGGTCCATCATTGTCTTGACAGATATTGCTCAATGGACAACAGTTAAATCTGTGGTCACAATTGCATTTAAAAATTAAGAGAGGAAGCATTGTATGCATATCCTAGAGGTCCCACCTTATGAGCCTTAATTTTCTCATCTTTAAGATTGAGAGGGTGGTTTCGATAGGTTCTAGAATGCTTTTTGAATTCTAACATTCTATAAATGTGTTCAAATATAGCCTGCAGGGAAGTTCTAATAATGCTCAAGATAAAGATGGAAAGAAAGGAGAAAATGTCAAGAAGACCAAAGAAGGGATGTCCAGGAAGGGCTAAAAGTCACTTCACTTGTTTCATAATTTTCATCTAAAGTCACACTTGAAACATGGGAGAGCTAATACAATCCCAATGTGCCTGTAGATATAGCATGCAATGTCTTCCATAGGCCTAGGTCTCCTTTATCTTATCAAAATGACATTGATTTCTTGCCAAAAACAATACAAATGTAATAATGTTTGTGAAAAATTGCATTTCTAAACTAAAAAATTAGGCTAAGAGAAATATTAAACAGTTGCTCAGAATGTAAAGCGACAGGCTTTGATAACTAAATATATGAATTGCTTTTCTTTTGATAATAGCTATCTTCTTTCCTTATCAAATTTACCATGACTTATAGCTGAGATATTTCACATAATAAACTGAAGACTATATTCACACTCATATCTAATTTTTCTTAGAGCTAAGCTAATTATGGTTTGAGAGAGGGATATCCAAATTTTCTCCATTTTCTGCTTAATTGGTTAATATGTAAGAAAGACTCCCCCCCCCAAAAAAATAATTATCTTTTGGTAATTTTTGAAGAGCAGGTCAATTGTAGGACAATCTTCCCCTACTAGGAAGTAGGAACCCATGGGCATCAGTGTACCAGCTAGCATTGTTGTGAGAGGCTGTACTCTGGGGGAAGGAAGATTCTTTCAATGTGTTTGCCTACTTCATAATGGGTGATTTACAAGCACATCTGTTCACTTGATCCTGAATGTTCAGCAGTTTTTGACAAAAAAAGCATGACTCCCATGCTTCATCCTCCCTATTCACCCAATTCTGCCCTGGGCAACTTTTTTTGTTTCCTGATAAAAAGTCCCCTAGGGGAAACATTTAGCCGATGTGGAAGAGGTGAAACAAAAAATAGCAGAAGCACTAAAAGGCATCAAAATTGATGAGTTCAAAAACATGTGCAGTGGAAAAAGTATATCAATAGGTGTATTGCAATAAACTGAGAGTATTTTGAAGGTGACTGAAGTTTAAACATGTAAGATAAATGCACAATTGTTTAATAAATTATGTGTTTTGGGGGTATTCCCTCGTATTAACACATTCACTAAGCTGACTTGGTCAGATAGGCATCTACATAAAATACAGGGCCTAAATTTTCAGAATGCTTTCTGCTCTAAAAATCAACCACACATTTTTTTTTAGAAGTATATTGCTTTGCCAATGAGAGGCACTCAATATGCACTTTATAAATGACTGAATGACTGAAGGAGTGGGGAGATGAATCAATCATCCTAAAAATATATGATCAACTATTTGAAAGTGGCATTCTTGATGGCTTTTCCATTTACAGTGAGGCAAACACACATAGTTCCCTGTGTAACACAGAATGCATTTATCATATGGCTGGTAATGATTAGGCCAATGCTCCATAACCACGAAAGAAAGTCATTTTCTAAGAGAAACTAACTTCTCAAACCTAAGCCTGTGGTTTTGGCATTGTAAGTACCACTCTACCTGCTTGAGCATTGACAAAGTTTTCAGTAACAGATAATGACTGGCTAGGGTCACAGAGTAGGTGCTACAATTGCCATAGTTGTGCAAGTACATAATATGAAATTGCATTATGCAATGGAAAGAGTCAAGTTAAAAAGGGTAAAATAAAATCAGAGAGTTGTATGGTTAGGCAGAACTTTGCAAAGTTAACCGTTTCATTTTCATTTTAGGCAAGTCCATCCTTATAATTAAAAAGGAAAAAAATTTAAAAAAAAAAAAAAGGTGGCTCAGCCTGTAATCCCAGCACTTTGGGAGGCTGAAGTGAGTGGATTGCCTGAGCCGGTGGGTTCAAAACCAGCCCGGGCAACGTGGCAAGACCTTATCTCTATAATAAATAAAAAATTAGCCAGGCATGGTAGTTCTGGCTACTTGGAAGCCGAAGCGGAAGGATTGCTGAAGCCCAGCAAATTGATGCTGGGATGGCTGTGAGCATGCCATTGCACTCCAGTCTGGACAAGGAAATGAGCCTCCAACTCAAAAAAAAGGAAGAAAAATCAGCCCCATCCCCAGCCCCATCCCAATACACACCACAGTTTATACTCCTTGCTGGTATTGACAAAGTATATCTAGAACAGAAAATCAGCACCACAATACTGGGCACAGTGGCTCATGTCTGTAATCCCAGCACTTTGGGAGGCCAAGGTGAGAGGACTGCTTGTACCCAGGAGTTTGAGACCAGCCTGAGCAACATAGTGAGACCTCGTGTCTACAAAAAGTTTTAAAAATTAGCTGGGTGTGGTGGTGTGTGCCCGTTGTCCCAGCTACTCAGAAGGATGAGATGGAAGGACTGCCTTAACCCTGAAGATCAAGGCTGCAGTGGGCTGTGATTATGCCACTGCATTCCATCCTAGATGATACAATGAAAATCCAACTCGAAAGAAAGAAAGAAAGAAAGAAAGAAAGAAAGAAAGAAAGAAAGAAAGAAAGAAAGAAAGAAAGAAAGAAAGAAGGAAAGAAAGAAAGAAGGAAAGAAAGAAAGAAAAAGAAAGAGAGAAAGAAAATCAAGCTACTACTGCTCTGTTCCTTCTTGTTAATTTTTAAAAAGGAAACATAAAACCAGTCAAAGACTATTATTTAGTGAGTACTAAATTTGACAACTTTGAAGTCTTCAAAGAATGGTGTCATATTAATGTAATAAACAATATTTTTTATTTTGGGATGCATATGAGTTTTAGTGGTTTTTAGTTCTCCCTTTCCCTAAACTAAAAGTAATTAAGTAGATATGGAAAGAAATGTTAAAACAGCTCTATGTAATTAACAAAAAAAAATGTACATACCAAACTGTTTCAATAACAAGAATATCAGCTATACAATAGTCTAATCAGATTTGAACTGTCAGCAGGAAAAAAGTTTTGAATGAGACTAGTTTCAAAATTAAAGCAATAAAGATGGAAGAACTGGGAAAATTAGACATATTTTGTAGTTGCCAGGCAATATAATTTTTCAAGGTTGAGTAATGCATTAATCCCCTATAGGAATAAGCAGACTTTTAGTTTCCATACTATTATAAGCCAAATTTTGATATTTTTGGCTAAGAACAATAAAGCAGGCCTCCATTCCTTCAAAGTTTTTCCACATCCTCTTTAATATCCACTGTGCAGTGACTGAGAGTATTTTTGGTCATTTATCTGTATTTCATACTGAGATTTATAAAGAATAAAACTATTCCACAAGATTTATGATCAAATGAAGCACATATGAACATTTAAAAGCACATTCCCTTAAACCAATCCATGTTTCCCATTATTAGGAAACAATAACTTAACAGACAATGCATTTTGTTCTGCAGGCCAAAGTCTAAGGTATTATCAGCACTGTATTGAAGAAACAGAAGTCCCAGAACTAAAAGATCTCCTCAATAC
The DNA here is from genome assembly GCA_027257055.1 of Cephalopachus bancanus. Lineage (NCBI taxonomy): Eukaryota > Metazoa > Chordata > Mammalia > Primates > Tarsiidae > Cephalopachus > Cephalopachus bancanus. The sequence continues at coordinate 489,182 of JAPVLO010000503.1, forward strand.
CTTTTAACCAAATAATTCCCAGATGTAAATAATTCAAGCCTCAAACATACTAGCATAGTGGTCCTTCCCACATTTGTAAATAACTAATCTGTAAATCTGTCCTATGACTAGAACACCAACTTTCCTATTGTTCCCAGTGACTGCAGCCATGCAGAACATACAGGCACACAGGCATTTCCATAGCCCACAAATTGTATGTTGCTGAAAAAATATTACGCATCTCTGAAAATCAACATAACTACAAATGCATCTATGGAAGTTGATGAGTAAGAAGATTCAGTTTTCAACGAGGACTCATCTTGTGGTCAAATCTGTTAATGTCAACCAAGATAAATTTCTATGATAATCTTTAATATATACAAATGACTTAGCACTACATTTATTTTTCAAAGAAAAAAATGTGCAAGCTTCCTGTAACTATTATAAATAATTATGCGGTGGCAGGCATCCTAAGAGAAAGTCAAATTAGTATTAGGCAGGCAGTAAGAAGCAGGAGATAATAGGTCATGGTGACAGCACTATTCCAATCACTGAACTAGCGTCAGGGACAAAATAACTTACTGTTTTGATCTCCTAGTTAAGGACTCGTGGTCCTTTCGATACTGTCTGAGATATATATATAATATATTAAAAATGTACCAGATAAAGAGACATATATACCTGAGTTAAGAAGTTTATTATACCATGTGAGGAAAAAAAAATTCAGTTTAGTTAGTTTAGATGAAGTGCTTTTGTTTGTTTTTATCTGAGCAATATAACTGTTAAAACAAACATAAACCACATCTGATTGTGTTCAAAGAGTCAACATCTACAAATGAAATCAACAGGTTGAGAGAGATTATCTCTGTTATTGAGACGAATTCCTTAACCAAAAATAAAAAATTAATGCAAAACTTAGGTAAAATGCAACCTGTGTTTAAGTTTAATTTTGGGCTACCCTTTCAGCTGATCACTTAACGTTTGTTTATTTCCTTTGTACCTGTCCCATATTCGTTTTTCTGTCTTTCTAGGTATTATGAAATTGGGCTTTCCTTTTTGTCTTGCCTCTTCTGTGGTCTTGTATTTCCCTAATGAACTTCTAGCTAGAATGCATATGTATATACTTTAAAGGAAATTATTTATTTTTATTGAGATAATAATGAAACGTAACTGAAATTTTCTAAAATCAACCTTGTAAGCAAACAACAAAAATCCCCCAGCAATCAAAGCTTAATGTTTACTCCTTAACTAAGACTCCATCTTTCTAATACAAGTTCTGATATAAGGACCAACTAGCATTTGATTTAAAGTAGAATTATGAAATAATTTAAACAGATAAAACTTCTATACAGTAAGTCCATTGGGGGACATAGTAGCTTTTGCTCTTCAAATTTCTGATGTTCCCACAAATCAGGCTTTCCACTTGAGAAATTTCCAGGGATCCCACAGATTTTATTCTCGGCTTGTTCTCCACACTTCTGTTGAATGTCAAGGTCTGAGGTTTGTCTGGATTCCAGCTCTGTGGATATCTGCTGAATTTTCTAGCAGGTGTGAAGACCCCACAACTCCTGCTGCATCTCATTTCCACTTACTAAATACTTTATCTTACAGGATGAAGCAAAAGTGACTTTTGTGCTTCCTGACAGTCTCCTTCTTCAAAGGACTTAATAGTGATTTGTTTATTTCAGAGGAAATGGAAACCAGTCAGTGATGACAGATTTATTAGTTAAATGGACAGCTCACACACACACACACACACACACACACACACACACACACACACACACACACCCCAAAAACTTTCTTACAGTTCAGGCTTCCTTCTAACCACATTCTAAATGGTCAAGACAATATTACACACTGTAGCAAATCAAAGCCATGTGATCCAATATAGTCAAATTTGTAAATCTATATAACGTTCTCCATATCCATTTCTAAAATAATCTAGAAAAAATAAAATGAGAAAAGAAAATGATGGTTTTCTGAAATTAAGAGGGAAAAAACACATCTTGATGAATCAGTAACACTAAATATCTTTTGGAAAATACTTGAAGAGATATTAAAAACAAAAAGCTATGAATTAAAGAATTCAAGTAAGATGTCTGGTATATAGAAAAAGAACACAAGAAAATCTGCAAATTCCAGATAATAATGTAATTTCAAATACAGCAGCAGTATAAATGTAATTGTCATATTAGTCACTAATAAAATATTTACTAGGGGAACGTACATTTTTCAAGTAAATTTAAAGGATATGCATCAAATCCAGAATGGCCCAAATTATTCCTCCTAAAAAATGACCAATTTTACCAGGAAATAAATGTCAAGCAGGAAAGACAATAAGATCTCATCAATAAGAATTCTATCCCTTATAGATTTAATTTTTTTAAATACTGGTAAACTAAAATTCAATATCCATTCAAATAAAATGAACAGCAGTGCTGTAATGATAATTTTGCTAGCCTTGAAAAGTAGATTTATAGTTTATCATTACCTTTATTGTCAAAAGTGATCAGCTGAACACTTTTGAATTTTTCAAAAGTAAAATTTCAGTTACTTGACATTTTAATAAATAGATTAAATGTTCAAGAAGCAGATTATGAAAGATACTAAATTGAATGTTATTAGTCCCAGTTCTACATACATATCTGAGAGGTCCCACTTTAAGATTGAGAGGCCTGAGCATGGTGGCACACTCCTATAATCCCAGCACTTTGGGAGACTGAGGTGAGAGGATTACTTGAACCCAGGGGTTGGAGACCAGTCTGGGCAACTTGTCTCTACAATAAATCAAAAAATTAGCTGAGCATGGTGGCACACACCTGTAGATCCAGCTACTTGGAAGGCTGAGGCAGCAGGATCACCTGAGCCCAGCGGGTTGAGGATGTGTTGGCCATGAGTGTGCCACTGCACTCCAGCCTGAGTGGCAGAGTGAGACTCCTACTAAAAAAAAAAAAAAATCGAGAGTGTGGTATTGATGGGTTCTAGAACCCTTTCTAATTCTAACATTCAAATGCAGCCTGCAGGGGAGTCTTAACAGCTCTCAAGATAAGATACCTGCACATGTATGTTTGTTGCATCTCTATTCACAATAGCAAAAACATGGAACCAACCATGTTGCCCATTGAAGCTGGACTAGATTTTTTAAAATGCAGTACATATACACAATGGAATATTATGCAGCCATAAAGAAAGACAAACATATGGACTTTGCAGCAACTTGGATGGATTTCAAGTCAATCATACTCAGTGATCTATCACAGAAACAAAGAACAGAGTACCACATGTTCTCATTCATAAGCGGACCTTGAACAATTATAATACTATAAGAAAGGGATTGGCAGTAGTGGGAAACTGTCAGAGGACTGGGGTGGAATTGGCAGTTGAGGGAAACTGCTAGGGGAGGGAGGGGCATACCTCATCAACAAGAGTACCTGCATAATCAATGTTTGTATACCTAATCCTGAATTGTAGTCCACATCTTTATAATTTAAAAAAAGTGAAAAAAAAAGAAAGGAAGCCCAGGAAGGGTTAAAAGTCACTTCACTTGTTTCATAATTTTTATCTAAAGTCAGCCCTTGAAACATGAGAGAGCTAACAAAATCTCAATCGTGCCTGTAAATATACTTTGCAATGTCTTCCATAGGCTTAATCTCCCTCCCTTACCTTATCAAAATGATATTAATTTCATGCCAAAAATAATACAACGTGTGTGGGTGTGTGTACACATTTTAGTCCTACGTTTCACTGTAACTTTATCAAATGATGTCCTGGGAATAATATTTTTTAATTACTAGGTTTTGTTATCTTGGATCAATTACTGCCTCACAACTCTTGGGGTATGAGAAAAAGAAATACACAAATCCTAAAAATTGAGGGTATGAACAAAAATAACCTAGGAAAATATTTTGTACAGGACTCCAGTTACTTGAAAACTACCCTGGATTTAAAATTCTTAGTATTTGACAAGGATCCTGATGTATTTCTTCAAAGGTCACTTGATTGTGATCACAGTCTAAGAGATTTCCATGCACTCATCACTTTAAAAATAGAAAGCAAGAGGTAAGAAGAATCAATGTAGCCATCATTCTTTTTCTGAAACTTCCCTGGATTTCTCCAGATATTTTCATCATTTTTGCCACACTTTATCTCCTCTATCATATTGATGTAACTATTTGTTTCCATCTTTTCTATCTTGTCTCCCCTGAGACACTCCTTGAAACCTCAGGTGCTGTATTAATCTTAGTGTACCCACAGCATAGGGTCACATCCCTAGCACCTAGCAGTCATCCAGAGAATTAGGGATAAGTTTGTAAATTATGATTCTACTGAAAAACCTCTTGCATTGGTGTGTGAGTGTGTTGGTGGTCTTAGGGGAGGTAGGCTACAATTTGACACTAATTACCATTTATCAAAATCATTCTTTTCTGAACTATCTGCTTTTAAGTAATTCAACATGATCTAAAATACTAATGCTGCTTCCTAAGGTTAATAGATGATTTTAAATGAAGTCTCTATTCATTAGAAAATGTAAAATGAGAAAGCTTAAAGAAATACTAGGGGAAGTATAAAGAAAATGTGAGAAGGCATTTACTTCTGATCAGAGAATAGCACAGCTCCATAGAGAGAGAAATCCCTTCATAACATTCTGCTTGTGAGTCCTTGTGAATCAGCATCCCTGGCTCTGGACCTCTTCAGGACACAGTTAAACTATGGGTCCACTTTATTCTATCCCCTTTGAATTACGTATTTAAGTTTCCTATTGGTTTACTTTGGCTTTCTCACATCCTGAATTTTCAAGGTAAAACCATCCGATATGGAAGCCACTTATTTCTGCTGTGAACTAACATGCATTTAGCTTCAGTTGAACCTTGAGCAACACAAGTTTGAACTTCCATCTCTGCCACCCTTGAGACAGAAAACCAATTCTTCCTCTTCCTCCTTCTCCTCAGTCCGCTCAACGTGAAGATGATGAAAATTGAACATCTTGATGATGATTCACTTCCACTTAGTGAAATGTAAATATATTTTCTCTTCCTTAGGATTTTCTTAATAACATTTTCTTTTCTCTAGCTTACTTTATTGTAAGAATACAGTATATAATACATATAACATACAAAATATGTAAATATGTGTTAATCTACTGTTTGTTGTGAGTAAGGCTTCTGGACAACAGTAGGTTAGCAGTAGTTAAGTTTTTGAAGAGTCTAAAGTTATACATGGTTACTTTCAACTACACATGGTAGTCAGCACCCCTAAACTTAACCCCTTCATTTTTCAGGGGTCAGTTATACTTTATTGCATTTAACTAACACACTTTAATTAGTATCTCTAATAGAGACATCTATAGACTTCTATAGACTTCTAAGTGGTTTCTATTTTTAAAATTACTCCTTACCTCTTTTTACTGTGTCCATGGAAAAAGCAATAACACCTTTTTAAACTTGGGGAAAAAATAAGATTTATTAAACTAAAGTAAAAAAAACAATTGGCATAGATCACCACATTCACACATTAACACACCAATGACACCAATATCACATGAGCAAAGTTTCAATACAAAAGTTAACTCATAAATTTCAGTCACTGAAAACTACTTAAATGTTTTCTCTACACTTTTTCTACGCTGCCAATAAAACTTTATTACAAATTATATTTGGTCTGAACTTTTTCTGTTCCAAAACCCTTATAAATAATGAGAGTTGCCTAGACACTTATTTCTATTTGGCTCATTGCTATAATATGTATATTTGTTTTCTGTGTTTCTAAGATATCCGGAATGCAATCATTAACATTTTTCTACATTTTCATGCTTTAAAGCACATTCCCAACTTATAAATTTTAACATGAATGTGTCCAGCAATATCTTTGCCTAAAGTGCAGCATTAATATTGCCCCTTGTACCACAAATTGCTAGCAGTTTAACCCTCAATTAATTCCCAATTAATCTCTATAAAAAATGAATTCACTGGTGAATAGTCCTCCTGCTTCCCACATATTCAAAACTCTGCGGTCATGGCATCTTAACTGCATAATATATGGCCACAGCCAAGCAGACCCAGATGTTTCACAGTATAGACATGAGCCTTCCTAACTTTACTTTCCTTGCATTTGCTCTCTTCTGATGCCAAGATGAATACTTCATCCCCATTTCCCTTCTAAAAAGTGAAAAGTCTCTTCTAATAGCTTCTTCTGCTTGTCAGCTACCTGACTTGCAATTCTGGAATTCAGACCAGCGGCTATTAAAGACCAAATCTTTTGAGAGTCTTCAAAAGTTAATAATCCTATGTCATTAATTGCCACTGTCTGATTCTATTAAGTTTTCATACTTTCCCCCTGGAAAATCTAGCCTAGTTCCTGGCATGTTCCCCATCCTTTCCCAGAAAAATGTTCTCCTCCCTATTCCTCAAGAGACCTGGAAGAATCTCCCTAGTTGACCTTACATTCTTGAATATGCTTTTATTGTTTGCCTTCCTGCTTTCAAAATTCTATTTTTTATGCTCACTACCATTGTTATGTTGTGTTTTACTTCATTCAATGGAGTGTCTAAAATCCAACGATTTAATACCTCTAATTTTGCTTTTTTGATAACTGCCCCAATCCCAGGCTTATGCATTATCTTTAACTAATAATTAGTTTAGGATGCACTTTGACCTCTTTGAAATTCTGAATGAATTTTATTTTAATAAATATTTTATTGATTAAAAATAATAAATTACTCAGAAAGTTATTTAGTAAAGTGGTGCTCTTTACATTTTACTTTCAGATATACTTCAACTTCTAATTGTATTTGGCTCCTTGTGACATTTGAATCTCATAATCTCTTTGTCCTTTGATGGGATTCTCATGTCTGATGCCTCCTTCAGTAGCTTAAGGATAAGAAAGTGTGTCCTTTTTTAAGAAGAACTGTCCAATTGAACTTTTTAATAGATAGAAACATTCTACATTTTTTCTGCCCAATATATTAACCAATAGCCACATACGTCTACTAAGTACTTGTAATGAGGTTAGTAGAACCAAGGAATTGAATTTTTAATTTTACTTAGTTAAAATTTAAATTTATATAGCCATATATATATATATATACATAAATATAGTATATATGCACATATACTGTATGCATGTAGTATAAATCATACTATACAACAAAACAGTATTATAATTATTGACAATAATCATAGACATACGAACTGTCATTTGTAGTAAATTTTTAATGTTTTATTGAGCAACCATAGCTGATATTGCTCTTCATATGTAGAAAAATAATAATATTTAGAATACAGTGTCCCTGACTGTCAGAACTTTTCAACCAAAAAATAAGACAATTTTAAACTGCTGATTCCCTATTCTATCCATTAGAATCTGAACTTGAAACTTAAAAATAAAAAATACCGACGTCTAGATAAAATAACAAAATATCAAAGATTAGTTTCTAAATAATAAGGACGATGTGAGAGAGAAGTAGGATGGTATAAATGAGATAAAGTTTGTCATGTGTTGATAAATATTGAATGCAATGGGCACACAGACATTCATTATACTATTTTTTCTATTCTTTGAATGCTGTAACTTTCCATTGTAAAATGTTTTAAATGGCCAGCGCCATTCTAGATGAACTTAACCATAATCTATGGTGCTAATATCTTTTATGAGTGCCCATATCATTCTTCTGATCTGAATAAAGTCATCTTATGAGACATTAATGAAAAGACCAGAAGCATGGAGAATCTGACCGTTATCTGTCCTAATCAACTGAAGGAATTGCTAAAATGGAAGCAGTATCAGAGTCATGAATAACAGAATTTTTAAAAAATGTATTGCAATATGAGTTACTTTTAACTTCTTGAGAGAAATAAATGCTAATGTACTTGCATAAGTAAACTTACTGCAAACTTGCCTTTCATCAGACAGTTTATGTGACTAAGTTCAGAACCACAGCTGAGATGACTTTTATTAGGCTGCCCACTCCTTGCTATCCTATCATCACTTCTGCCTTATTAGCCAGGTCACTGTGTTGTCACTTGTCAATGTCCCAAATCCACATTCTCTAATCACACAACACTGTGTGAAAATGCTTCATCAGACATGCTCAAAGCAGAATGATATAGACATAGCCATTAGAGATTGAATCAGCATCATTGTAGCGAGGTCTTCTTAAAAGATATTTTTCATTTTTAAAAAAATATTTGTCAACTTGAAAATTTTGAAAATAATCTATTTTTATTTTTCAAATCACCATTTGTGCCACTGCCCAACGCTACAAAATAGTTTTCTTAATTGTCCAATAATTTCAAGTTTATCTAATTTTTGGTTTTTGTAGACTGGCATTTTAAATATTATGGTTAGTGGCCTATATGTAATGTTCAAAATCTCAATAATGCATAGCATAACTCTGCACAGAATATTTATAGACTATCAGGCCTTACCTAAAGATAATGGGATGAGACATTCCCACAGGTTAGTTAGCAGAAAATTGGGTTGAACAGTTACTACGTTGTTAGAAATATGTACACCTACCTTTTAAAATACAGATTTTCATGCTGCAAGCTTTTTAATAAACACATATTTATCTTGGTCTTGATTAATCTATAAATAGTCAATATACCACATGTAATTGAAGGTATTTCACTTTAGAAAACATCATAAATATCAATCAGAATAAACATAAATATTAGCCTGAAGCTGGATATTCATTCAACTGTCCTATGGAGTGCCCGAGCATCCTTAAAATCTACCCTACTACTAGAAGCCTGAAGCCAAGAGCCTCAGAAAAATCCTAAGAGGATTTGACCATCATTAGTGAAGCATTTTCTATGCCAGAAACACAATTTACCAAGAACTTCTATGCCCCTAACCCTATGCCTGATACCACAGCATTCTAAGAAAAAAGGAAACATTGACTTTTCCTTAGAGAGTGTATGTTCCTGATTCAAATCAGAAACTGATACAATGTGACCAGAGAAAATGAAGAGAACCACTGGAAGTATAAAGTATTTTTGTTTGCAGTTTATAGATATTTATGTGGTAAGGAAAATGTAATGATTAGTGTAGGTTGATATTGTTCTAAAATAGTATCATCATCCAGGTTTTAATGAAATAATGTATGTAGATTGGAAAAATATGTTACAGGCTGTGGAATAAAGATAAAAAAAATCTGTCAGGCAGCATAGAAGTAAATATACACACACAAGTGCATACAAAACTAGTGAAATCTGAATAAGGTCAGTGCATTGTATCCATATCAATGTCCTGGTTGTATTATTGTGCTATGAATATTCAAGATATTACCATTGGGGAAACTGGATGAAGGATATATGGATTCCCTCTGTGTTCTTTCTCACAACTGCAAGGGAATTTACGATTGTCTCAAAATGAAGAATTGTTTTTAACGAAGAATTATTTTAAGAACAAATATAGGCATAAACAAGTCTGTTGAAAAGAGATTAGTGAGCCGGGCTCAGTGGCTCAGCCTGTAATCCCGCGCCTTTGGGAAGCTGAGGTGAGTGGATTGCCTGAGCCCGCGAGTTCGAGACCTGCCTGGGAAGCGAGACCTCATCTCTACAATAAATCAAAAAATCAGCCGAGCTGGTAGCGCATGCCTGTAATTCTGGCTACTTGGAAGGCTGAGGCGGAAGGATCACTGGAGCCCAGCAGGCCGAGGCTGCAGTGGCTGCGAGTGGCCACTGCACTCCAGTCTGGGCGACAGAGTAAGACTCCAACTCAAAAAAAAAAAAAAGAAAAGAAAAGAGATTAGTGAAAACAAAAGCAAAACTAACATCAACAAAAACAGACCCAGCTGGTCAATAATGGCTTTAATGATTAGGTTCAGAGATTATAGACAGAAATCCATTAATATATCATCTGAACTCATATCAACAGAAATTAGATAGTAAGATATAGCAAATCACTGGGGATTGTTAACTAACTGAGAGATGCAGAAAGACTTGTGGAAAATTTCTTCAATGCAGTTTAATTATAAATACTTAGATAGCTATATTAGAAAGTATCCAAACATTGTCTTAAACTCAGCATTTAGCATTCATTGGTCCACAGACTAAGTGAAAAGATCACTATGCCAGAAAAGCAATGTTCTAAATAAATATACGTGTGTGTGTGTGTGTGTGTGTGTGTGTGTGTGTGTGTGTGTGTGTGTAAAGCCTTTATTGACCAGCTGGGTCTGTTTTTGTTAATGTTCGTTTTGCTCTTGTTTTCACTAATCTCTTTTCAATAGACTTGTTTATGCCTATACACGTCCTTTAAAAAATTTTTCATTTTGAGACCATTGTAAATTCCCTTGCAGTTATAAGAAAGAACACGGAGGGAACCCATATATCTTTTATCCAGTTTCCCCCAATGGCAACATCTTGCATATTCATAGCACAATGACACACACACACACACACACACACACACACACACACACACACACACAAACATACATATATATTAAATAAAGTTTGGTTGCACACAAGAGTCAGCACAAGCAAAATCGAGTAGTATATCATTGATGAACATTAGCCACTTCATGTGTCATTCTTATCAAAGCCTATAATTAAACATTTGTGCAAGTTTAAAATAATTTCTGGCTAATGTAAAATTCCAAGGAAAGGAATAATAGGGTCAAAATTACATGCTGTAATACTATAGGATGTCATTAGGGAAGAATGAAAAGAGATGAAGATGCTCAGGAGAATAAACATTTTAGGAATTCCGGGAGAAAGAACTAAATTAAGTGCAAGAAACTTCAAAACTAGGAAAAGGGAAAAAACTATAGAGGAATGTGGAATAGAAAGGATTTGGGCCATGCATGTTGGATGAAGCAGTGTGACAAATCCTGAATGTAAACCTAGTAGAAAAGGAGAAATCATCACTTGAGACCATTAGTGTAAAAGCATTTTGAATGTAAATTAAAATTAATTAAGTTGAAGAGGAATTTGTGTGTGTTTGGAAATGGAGTTGTCTTTATATAAAAAAGGGGAAAAGAATAATGGTATAATTAACTGTATTTTTGATACTTAATTCTGTGTTTTGAGAGTCTAGTAACAACAAAGGATCTGGAATAAGCATGATAGGTCAGTGTTACACTGTTCCAGAGGTTATATGGTTCATTGTATTAGGGAAGAGCACATGGGTCTGGTGTTTACAGATTGTGGGGAAGATGGGTGTGAACAGAAGAGAAGGAGAAAAAGGAAAGCATGTCTGGTTAGCATAAACAAAATGACCAGTCAATTTTTTAAAGCATCTTTTGTACAAGAAGACAATATTCCATTATTCTTTTTCCTCTTTTAAACAACAGCAAAAAACCAGGCTATTCAACTCACAAATGGTAACCTAAAATATATTCTGCTTATATAGGCATTTATTATTTATAACAAAGCCCATCTGTACATTACCAGATATTAAACTTAAAATGTTATGGTATATTGTATGAAATGTCAAAAATATTCAGGTACTATAGTAATTGGTAACATGAGCTACCTAATTTTAAAAATTAGGAAATTGGGCCGGGTGTGGTGGCTGAGCTTGTAATCCCAGCACTTTGGGAGGCCGAGGCGAGAGGATTGCTAGAGCCCATGGGTTCAAGACCAGCCCGGGCAACTTGGCGAGACCTCGTCTCTACAATAAATCAAAAATTAGCTGGGCATGGTTGCAAGCGCCTGTAGTTCCAGCTACATGGAAGGCTGAGGCTGAAGGATAGCCTAAGCTCAGCAGTCGAGGCTGGAGTGGCCATGAGCATGCCATTGCACTCCAGTCTGGGCAAAAGAGTGAGACTCCAATTCAAAAATAATTAGAAAATTGAAGGTAAGAAAGTGTAACGGTGTTTACATTCATAAAACAAGACTGAAGAATGACTGAGGTAATCATAAAATCACATTCCGAGAGAGATAGTTTACACCCAAGTAAAGCACTTTGTCAAATTCCATTTTGTTCACTCAAAAGCAGTAGCCAACATTTTAAATGATGCTGAAATTTATTTTTATTGGGAAGACTAAAAACCTTAAGGTTTCAAAATATTTTATGAGATTTTCCTTTTAAAGCCTCTAGGCTGCAGTTAGGATATGGAAGTTCAGCTGCCACTACTTGGCTGAATGGACAGACATTACTTAACTTCTCTGGGCGCATTCCCTCATCTAGGAAATACATTCATGAAATTGGGTAATGCCTTGAATCCCTTCTAGTGTTTTGATAATCCTGATTCTAATCATTTGTTTGAACACTGTAGATTACAACTCATGAAGAAAACTTTGACACATCAAGCCTCCTTTGAAACCAAAGAGTTAATAAACTAGGTGATGCATTTGTGCCTTTCTTGTCCTTTCTGTGAACTATTGGACATATCAGTGTTTTGCTCTTGTCCCTGTACCCTTCTCCCTACTCCCTCTCAGCTCTTTCATTATCTAGCAGAAAAGCAGTCACCATGCCTTTAAACATCTCTCATTTCAGGGATAAATTGCTGTGAATCTGAGAACTCTGAAAGAGTTAACTTTGCATTTGGGATTCTAATATGTTGTTTCATTCTACAATTTATTCAAAATCAACTTCTGAAGACTATCACATATAATAATTTAAAGTTTCTCTGAAGTACATTTTTCAATTCTCCACATTATATTGTGGGTGTGGGTGAGGTGACTAAACTTAAAAAGAGTGAACGCAGTCAACAGCCAGGACTTGTAATTCCAGGGAGTTTTGCTGTTCTCTGATGCCGCAACCTAAGTGGTATATCTCAAAAATTTACTAAATATCATAAATGGACACACAAACAAATACATAAACTTCTTTCATTGTAAAATGTAATCATTACAGAAATAAAAGTTTTGATGCATTTTCTGAGGGATATAATATGGTTTTTAGTTTTTAGTATTTAGTAGTATTTGCACTATTTGCCATTCATGAGGGTCTCCAAATGGAACTGTTAAAATAATGGAGCTGCAGTAAATTCTCTCACCAGTAAACTTATAATATAGCAGGAAATGTCATGCCTACCCTCCGAGTAAACAGCTAAAACAGAGGCCTGAAATTCCATCATTGTTTTTGAATTCCCTTAAGTTCTGTTTCCTCTTGACTAAATGCCCCTCTGTACACTTCTCAGCTAGTAAGAGACAGAGCTAGGGTTTAGACACAGGTATTACCTTCTCCCAGTTCTACTCTCCACATGTCTTGTTTAGTTGACTTGTATTGGTTTCATCCACCGAGCCTCCTGGATGGACTCTGTCTTCGAATAACATTTGGTCAAGGGCAGGCAACAGAAAGAGACTGGAGGACATGAACACTGGGTTACTGGATAATGTTTGATACCAGCTGTGATCCTCCCTCTGAGGTTCCAACTTTGCCAGAAGGCTTCTGTTGCTTTCCTTGGATTCTGGTGAAAACTCACCAGAATTTCAAGTTAGGATTTTTTTTCTTTATTTTGTTCAATACCCACTGTTCTTGAGAACAGCTTTTAGATGGGAACGTGACAAAAGACACTCAATAATAGGAGGTTAGGGCATCCCCAAGCAAAAGAGGTTGTGGACGGGACTCTTAAGGACGATGAAGGCAACTCGAGCCTCTTATATAACTAGACAAGAATTTACCCCAGATTTCAGGAAAATGTAATGCCATCTACGATTCTAGGGACAGTGAAGATTATTTTAAATCTTCAGGAATCACTTAGGCAAGCAGCATTTCCTGTAGAGATATTTGTAATAAAACACATACAGGTAACATCAAACATTATTTTTCAGACAGTGCACACAACTTCACTGATAGATGATAAAAGTAATAGCTAACACTTAACCAAGCCAGACACTGTACTAAGGGCTTTATGTATATCATCTCCATTACATTTTTTGGAAACAAAGATACAGAGAAGTTAAATTTGTGACCAAACTCGTAAGAGACAGTGTGAGGGTTTAGCCCCAGCTGTTCCAGTCTCCCAAATCTATCCTACATTTCATCTTTAGTTGACTTTTATGGGTTTCATCCACTGAGCCTCTTGGGCTCTGTCTTGGGATAAATTTGGACAATGGGAGGCGGCAGTAGGAGACTGGAGGACAGGAAGACCAAGTTACTGGATAATAATTGATATCCGCTGCGATCACCCTGCTGAGGTCCCAGCTTTTCCAGAAGTCATCTCTGCTCTTTCTCCCACTGGAATCTGGTGAAAGCTCCTCTATACCCCCTCAAGTTTAAGGGAGCTAATATTTTTCAGTTGTGGACAGACCCTTGGCGATTCAACATTTCCTGTGGCTTCCCTACATTCTACTCACCATCAAATTATCATCATGAAACTCTCTTCAATTATCTCTTTGAGTGTGACATTTAACTCCTTGTTTGATATGATGGCTAAAAAATATCTTTGATGATTTATTAACTAGTGGCTAAATACACAAAAGAAAAAATATTGCCACTTACTTATATTTATCCAAATATCTGAGTATCCTAGAATAAACATGATAAAGCTTCAATTTTAGGAACAAAAGATAGTCCTTGGGGAAAAAAATTCTATAATTTTCTGAACTTTGAGGGTGAACATTCACAAGATGATAATTCTGGAAATGTGGGTGGCAGCAGGCCCCAAATTTAGAAGCCTAAACTCTGGCTTTCCTGTCATTTCAATCTGTCTTAACAGTTTACATCTACATGCTCTCAAGTTTAATGCATCCAGACCTGTTTATATTTCAAATACGGGAAAAAAAATTCCCAGGTAAACATAACCTATAGGTGGAATAATTTTAATAGTTAAAGGCAGTAAACATATGGAGACCACATTTTATTTCTGAAAAATATTAAATAAGGAGAGATGTCACTTGCTTTCTATCTACCCACTTGGTGCTACAGCACTATTTAAATGGTTCTTAAAATGTGAAAGCCGTTTGCTAAGTGGCTGATGTCCTACAAAATCAAAGCTAGTTCCCACTAAGTTTTTGATGGCACAAATCTATTTTCCTGAACTGTATGTTTTAGCTACCAAAATAAACTCATGATTTGTAAAATTTGCTTTGAATTCATTGTTCATTTGATAAGAGTCACTGCCCATTTTATTTTATTTTTCAATTAGTAAGAATACACCTGAGTGTCGTTTGTAGGTTTTTTAGGTGACTGAAATAATCCTCCAAATGTTTACTGTGCAATCCTCCTCAACAGGCACTGAATATACTCCATCGCTGCATTTACAAATAACTATCACTTTGCAAAAATAAGTTTTTATTTGGGTGTCATTTCTGGCAAAGCTTTAAGGTTATATTTTCAAAGAGTAAAATTCCAGGCCTTTAAAATTCTACTGGCATCTGCCAACCCAAGCTGGACCCTCTTTTACATTTCTGCAGAGCCTGGGAGATGATTTAATCTTAATCAGTTTCTTGCCCACAGTCATGTAAGATAACTAGGGATTTTTTTTCTTGTAGCACTGTGGGACGCTCTTGAAGTATGTGGAGAATAATGAGCTAGACAAAGAAAAAGCAAAGAAAACCCAAACTGTAGGGAGGCTGGAAGGTTTGCCTTTCATGATTACCATTGACTACCAGCTTCAGCCTGTTGGACTCTTCACACACCTATGGATACCTTAAGTTTAATGTTTAATTCTGTAAATTGAACATTTTATATCATATTATGGCATTTGATATGCATGCTCCGAGTCAAATGTACTATCAATAAGAAATTCAATTTGGAGTCCTTTCAATGTAAATACATGTATGTATGAAGACTTCCTATAAATGGCTTATTTTAACTTATACCGTAATTGAGTATAGCTGCCATATCTTAGTTAATTCCGGCCATTCCCTTTTAGTTAATTCCGGTCATTCCCTTTGCCATTGACCTTTCTACTAGAATACAATAAAAACTAACAACTATCAAAAATGAAATGAACCTTTTATACTTATAAATATAATAAATTTTGCCTACACAAACTTCAAGAAATATACCCATAACATTTTAGAAGAAAGCTTATGAACACAGTGCATTTAAAATATTTGAAACATTCAAATTGAATTGATTCCATGAAATTTTGAAAAGCAACAATTTTTGAACTTAAAGCTATTATCAATACCCTAAAGCTTTTACCACTATGAGTTATTTCCTAGAAAACATTATATTTGCAAAGTAAAAATTCTAAGCATCTAAAAATGAAGTCACCAATGTGCACAAATATTTCAGAATCATTAAATGTTTAAGTAAATGGCAAATGTTTAAAATAACATAGTAATAATATCATACAAGTTAAAGATCCAGTGTATTAATTTTTCAATCTATAGAGAAAGCAAGGTGACAATTCTTGAAAGTTTTTTTCTACTTTTATACAAACCCTTTGCAAAAATATGTAGATACAATATAGATTTTTACCTGATTGTTCTTGTGCATATACAGATGCCAAAGATTAAAAAAATACAAAATATTTTCAAAATCCTGTGAAAACCAATATTCTAAAACGTAGTACCCAATTTAAAGAGAGTAACATGTATAAATTCAGAAATATTTATTGATGTGGATACTGTAACATTATAAATGAAGGCTTTAGTGATAATAGAGTACTTTACTGTTTATTTAAAATTTTAAATATAGAGGAAAATTAATAACCTACTCAATCACACATGAGCATATATGCTCATCAAATAACTTTCTGTTAATTTAGTAATAATGTCTCAAAAGGTTTTAAATAGAAATACTTATTCTGAAACATAAAAACAATATCTGAGACATAAAATGAATCAATGACTATGTTATTGATTGTTCTGTATCATAAAATATTATCTAGCACAACTTTCTTAAAATACAAAAATCCTTTATTTTTATAATGTAAGTAAAACAGGAAGAATTATTAGAGAAAAGGGCTCCCGTTTTAGCTTCTACCTCTAAATAGGCAGTGCAAATTGGAGGCTGAAACCTAAATGACCTTTACCATTACAAATTTCACTACACGAGAGCAGAATATTCTGCGAGGTTTTCTCCAACTGGATTTTGAACCTCGCTGATGATTATGATTGAGAAGTGATGTTGAGCGTTTTACAACTAATTTTTTTTATAATGTTACTTCTGTACTTGGGAACTTCAGTTCAAAGAAACAGTCATCAAACCGTCATAACAAAAGTACATGAAATGTTAGTGCTTTACAACTTCTACAAAAAAATCTTGTACATCAAATTTGTGGATTTTTGTCGTGGTTTGTATTTTCTCTCTTGTTCTTTTGATTTTAATTATTTAAATACATCATCAATACTATAAACCTGGAAATGCAATTTAACTTGCCAATCAAGAGTTAAGCCTTCTTATTTTATGATTATAATCAAGGGGCAAAATGCTATAGCTGATAGTCTCACTTCATGTGCTAATATATCTTACCTCAAAAAATATTTTATTTATAAAAAAGGGACGACAAAAATAAACAAAATTTGGGAGAGATAAATCATCCACAACTATTAACTCAAAAAATATTATTTAAGGAATTCCTGTCTGCAATGTATTTTCTAGTATTTCTCCATTCTTAGTATTTATTAGTCATAGATATTTGCAACCCTCAGAGCAATGTCTGAAAAAGAGATATGCTCTGAACATAGAAGATAAATTTAGAAATAAGTTACTGAAGCAAACGCAGTCTAAAACTAAAATATATCGTTGTATTATATTTTTTCTCATTTGAAATGAAAATCTAAAAAGCCCTCACATCTTTATTTTGTATTTCAAGCTGTCATTATAAATATAATAAATAAAATTGCCCAAGCAAGGCAGCATTACAAGGCCAAGCACATGGTAACTTTTTTTTTTTACATAATTCTGCTATTAATTCATCTGCAGGTTGACATTTCTTAAATAAAAAAATTAATTCTTCCATTCCATTCCATTCCAATCTCCCAGATTTCCCAGAGTCTAAGAGAAAGTACTGATCCTTTTGGCTATTTCACTTTTTAATTTAAAATTAATGTATTAGGATTTTTAGGTCTTATTATAAATATTATGATTTATATATTCCAGTGCTGTGAGGAAGATTCTATGTTTTCAAACACAGAGAGAAAATGGGGTAATGACTAAAATACCGTTTTTTCAGTTTGTTAGTAAAAATCGGCTAACAAGGTGTCAATGTAATGGTTTCCCATTGATAATTACTATAAGGAAAAAATTGCATTTAAAATACTTAGTTCTGGATTCTTAAATCCAATGAAAGTTTATGTGGTGCCATACCTTGCATTTAAATTTTCTTTTAAATATTAATGATAAATAAAGAGATTCACACAGAACTGGAAACTACTCTTATTTTTACTTGCATTCTTTCTTCCATTCATTGCTAACTTTCAACAAGAAAGCATTTTAGTTCCAAAGGAAGGTTGCCCTTGACAATTGAGTGTAATCATTGAGAACACTCATATAGGTCAATGGTATTTAGTTTTTCTTTTCTTTTTCTTTTTTTAACTTCAGGTTACCATTTTAAAATGTTCGCACCTAAAATTAATGTACCATTCCAAGAAAAAGAATGAAAGTGGTAATTTTTTCTATTCCATGGCTTAAGACATTTAATTCATTCAATTTATCCAATAATCTTCAAGATTGATTAGACTGTTTTTTTTTAATTCTAAAACAAATTGTGAAAAACCACAATCCAGTAACATAAAATAAATAACAAAGTTATTTCATTTCTTTCAGAAAACACTATGACGGAAATATGTAGAAAAATTTACAATATAATACCAGAGTTAGATTGGGTAAGACATTTCGCTGGGTTTAATTTCCAGTTTATTGAATGTAACATTTGCTTGTCATTCTACATAGACAAGCTATAGACAGACATAATTTGACAACAAAGGTTTTATAATATAGTCACTATAAATAAAATATTTGTAAGTTTACAAGAATCTAATATAATTTAAAGGTTGTAAAATCTACCTTGCCAAATCACTTTTTGATATAATTTTGATTTTTCATAAAATACATATTCATTAAATTAATTTGAAAAGAAAATATTTACATATTTATACTGTGTATTGTCTACATAAAGTTAGATTAATTAATCAATTTTGGTTATTTTAACTGAAAATGGTTAGTTTGTACCTACTACTACATTGCTTGATAAGCAATCAAAGGTAATTGAAGCCAAGAAATTGACAGTATTTATAGACATTTCTCAGAATCACCTGCTTTGTATTGATTGTTTTAAGTACAGTTGTAAAGTTTTGATTTTAAGAGTCCCTTTGAAGACATGGCAGATGTTGGCTTTGTTAATGATGCTGGAAAGCTTAACAGGTTCAAAGTTACAAAAATATTCAACACATATAAAAAATAACGGTGCGTTTTTCTAGTAAATTTAGCTATTTTCAATTGTCAATAAACTATTAAGGAAGCCTAAAGTCCATAAATACTTGCTTCTAAGCCACTAAGCTTCTTGAGTTTGTATATGTGCGTGTGTCCATGTGTGTTTGTGGAGGAGAAATGCGTATAAATATATGCTGGCAAATGATACGCGTTATAGTCTTAACATTATTACTAGTGATAAAAATGTAAGGTTTATACATATTTGAGCTTTTTTCAATATATTCAGGTACTCAAAATTCAGTTTGAGTATAACATAGTCATGGAACCATACACATACAGTTTGGGTGTTAGACACGGATATACAGAATTTTGGTTCTGACTTTGCCCTGGATTTATGTACATTTACTCTCAAAATGCAGTAATTATAAACTGCCTAACCAAATACAAATGGTCTTACTATGCATGACATGATTTTGATCTAATATAATTTTAAAATTACAAGAGTTCAGAAATCACTTCAATTTTATTTTTTAAGAAATACTGAAATATTAAAATGTGCTACGAGCAAGGAGAGATAAATCCATTAATAATATATGCAAATTATAATCATTTTCAAAGTTGCTAGATCAAGATGTTCTTATAGCACTATAAAATAAAACAACTTTGAACATAAATTATGTAAGACCAAATGCAATCATTATATGAGAAAGATGTCTAATTTAAGCCTATCTAAAGATCTAACAAATATTAATCACATTGAACACTGAAATTGGCTATTTAAATTTTATTTACAACAAGTATACAGAGTCAATCAAAAACTATAGTGTTATTCCTTTTAGTTAGTCAACGTATTTTCAAAATATCTCAACAAAGGAAAGAAAAACTCATTTAAGTCCCCAGTGATTTTTATCCTTGCTGATGACTAATTGTATTTACCACTCAAGTTGTAATCTATTAATACTTTATGCAGCTGACACAAACATTTGTTTTTGTTTTCCTAGCAGTCTCATTTGATTCAACATGTAGAACTTTATTTTGTTAAATGGTTATTTCCCACTAAAGGGAGAAGGGAGATAAATATTGCTGAATTATTCCATTAAAAAAAAAACCTTTTGTTAAAATAACTTAAGGGAATCAATCCTTGAATCCCACTGTCTCTGTTTCTCCCAAACAAAATAACACGTACCAGTATAAAAATTCAGCATGCCCTAAGAAACTTAAGGGCTTCCGTTTGGTTCAGGAAGCATAAGGGACAATCTATCACATAGGTTCCTCATTGCAGAAAGTAAAAGGAACAGTACGAGCTTCTGATAATTGCAGAAGTACTCTGATCAATCTGAAATGGGCTCTACTTCCAAAAGTGACACTGATATCAAATGCTCAGGTTATGAAAAGTTCCCTGCATTCTAATTTTTTTCCTAATAAGAATGGAAGCCTTCTTGCTACGATTAACTTCTCAACTCATTATCTTAAGAGAGTTTCATTTATAGTAAGTAAAATACATTAAATATCGGTGATACTACTGGTAACTTACAAAAACTAATTTATGATGGAGCATTAAGAGTTCACCCCTGACCTTGAAAAGTAAAAGTTGGATTTGGAGACTATGACAGAAAAACCTGTTCCATACTACCGCTGAACACACTACACCATCGCTGCTAAGGAATATTAAAAGAGCGGCTCAATCATTTCCATTTGGGTGGCCTCGTAACCTAAAGCCTTGTAATTAATACAGGATTTTCCGATCCTTCAAACCAATATCTGGGTTTACCTTCTAGAACTATGAAACCAGTTCCGCAAAGGAATAAAAATATGCCAATACTGTATTAAACAAATGACACCTTCGAGAAAGATGGAACCCAGATTGCACTATGCCTACGAAAGAAAGCTCACAGCTCTTCATTGTGAAGCGTCTTTTGACAATTTCATAACACTACGGATAGGTAAGGGCTCTGAATAGTCGCCCAGAAGACTTTCTCTGGATTGCTAGCATTCACTCCACAAACTGTGCCTTCAAGCGCCGGAGTTCAAGGAAGGTCCCCCTTTTGCCAGGCTGCTCAAGTTTTATCTTCACTAAGATCAGGCCGCCTGCGCGCTCTCCTACATCACCTTCAGGCACCGAGGGGCTAACCCCTGCTACTGTTTGCTTCCCAGTACTTGTCTCGGTCAGTACCTAGTTGGGAGAGGCATTTAAGGACCCAGCTGGGAGAGTCTTTTAAGGACCCAGCTGGAAAAGGATTTTATTTTTTCTCTTTTGAAACCCAAATTCTCTATTGAGATTAGCACCACATGCATACGAGCTCTATGAAGATTCGCCTTTCTTCCGGAGTTGGAGCACTTATTTATAATTCTCTGACACATGCCTTAACATCTTCTGAATTCCTAGATAATGTCTTCTTCCCCAGGAAAGGAAAAATTTTACCATTTGGAATAGGGTTGCTATTTAAAGAACTCTGAAATCAGAACGAAGAAAAAAAAAAACTAAAACTTTTTTTTTCTCATGCGCTCTGCCAAGTTCCATTGCAAGTTCCAAATATTGTGCAATAATTTGGAAATCCAGTTAACGATGGGAAAAATCGAGCCACTCCGAGTAGGAAACTTGCAAGGGATAAGTCAAGGAGCGGCACCCGCACGCACGCCTGCCCGGCGGACGCTGCACCCCAGGGCGCGCGTCCCTCCCTCCCCTGCGCTCCCAGGGAAGGCCACGCTTCGCAATCGATTTCACACACTGTCACTCGTCCTTTCTTCTCAGCCTTCTGGTAAACTAGTTTGGGACCTTGGAGAGCTTAGCGCTGCTGACTTTGCATGTGTTGTGCTCAGATAAACACGTGCCCCCAAGTAACAGGACCAAAAAAATGCTGCACCGCCGAGGTTGGTCGCGGGGAGCCACAGCGGGTGAGGCGCTCCCCATCTTCCCCGCCGCCTCCCCGCGGCGCCAGGATCTCCCCTGGCATCTCTTCGCCCCCTTTCCAGCTTCGCGCGCACTCCGGCCCGGGGTGCCCAGTGCGCCCTTACCTGAGCTGTCACTTTTCCTCTTGCCGCCGCTCCTCTTCTCCGCCTCCGCGGGTGACAGCGCCTGGCGGCCGTAGTCCCCCGGCGCGCACGCGGCCCCGGTTGGGGTGCTGGAGCCCAAGCTGGAAGAGTTGGAACACAGGACAGGCGGGCTGCTCCCCAGCTCCGGGGGCCCTCCGGAGTCGGGCTGGAGGCAGAGGCTGTGCCGAGCCGCGCTCGGCGGGGAGGACATCTGCGGGAGGTGCCAGTTGGTCTGCAGAGCCTGGTGCTGCTGCTGTTGATGGTGGTGGTGGTGGTGATGGTGGTGGTGGTGGTGCCCCCTGTGATGCTGGCTGGCAAACATGCCCTCCTCGTTGGGGTATCCCGCGATTATGCAAGACGAGGAAGAAGTCGAGAGCTCGGGGTAGGACATGTGGTCGGATCTTCCATGGAGGGTGAGGGAGGACTGGGAGAACGGGTGCAAGCCTTGCGCGGTGGCGTGAGGGCTGCGCAGGCAGCCAAAGAGCGGGTGTTCCATAGCATCCAAGTCTCGGGTTCCAGGCAGAAGACTTCGCGACGGTCCCAGACGCCACCACCCTCTGTTCTTTTTCAGTGGCAGCCGTGTGGCTTGTCCCCCCTCCCAGAGCAATCGCCGGGCGCGCCCCTGCAGAGCTCGGATAATCCGGGTCCTGAGCCCTAGCAGCCAGTCTCCTTCCCAAACCAGCGGTCGGACCTGGAGGAGATTCCTTGAGCTACTCAGATGTCAAGAGTGGGAGAGATTGAAGCCAAAAGAAGGTGGTCCCAGAGAACTGCTTTCAGGGGGAAATGGCTCTGGGAGGTTATAAATAGAGTGTAATGTGAGCTGGGGGCTGGCTTAGGAGCCCAGCGCTGACCACATGCAAACTCCCTCCAAAACTCCCGCTCAGTGTGCGCCACGCGCTCCCGGATCCACTTCCTATCGCCGGCTGGATGGAAGCCGCTGGTCCACGCCCGCCCCACCCTGCCAGCTCCTGGAGCTGCGAGCGGCGCGCCCAGCGCCTGCATCCCGCCCAGCCCGGCCGCGGCTCCTCTGCAGTCCAGGCCAGGGAGGCCCCGCACCCACTTTCCGACCCGCTCACTTTCCCCTCTGGGAAACGTGACTTGTCAGTGCTATCTGGGGACAGTCACCTGCAGGAAAGCTAGGGGTGCGCCTATCCCTTGAGGAGCACAGAGAAAGTAATGAGGTTAAGGGCAAAGATCAGAACTAGTTTGTTCCACGCTCGGGTTTTGCAAACTTCGCATCTCCTCGCGCCCTGGGCGCCTCCTCAGAGCGCCTGGGTTTTCACGGCTGGTGTCTGTAGGGGGGTTGTTGGGGGATTGGGCGGCAGGCCCCAGGTTGCAGAGATGTGTCCCATGGCCAGGAAAGGGCGGGAGGATCCTGGTGCGGTGCGTGAAAGGGGAGAGCAATGCAGACAGTTACGGATGCTCGCGCCTGGCATCCTCACGTGCGGTGCCAGCTAGAGCCTCCCGCCCCTCTTTCCCGGTCCCGCTCCATTTCCTAGCCACTTGTCCCCCCAGCAGAAGTTTTCCTGGGTCAGGAATATCCCAAAGCGATTTCGTCCGGGTCACTTGAGAAACGTAGCATGCGTAGCTCAAGATG
This sequence comes from Cephalopachus bancanus, assembly GCA_027257055.1. Classification (NCBI taxonomy): domain Eukaryota; kingdom Metazoa; phylum Chordata; class Mammalia; order Primates; family Tarsiidae; genus Cephalopachus; species Cephalopachus bancanus. Next base: position 513,012 of record JAPVLO010000503.1, read on the forward strand.
TGATGTGTAGAATGCACGCATTTTTCTAGCCTTTCCCCTTCGGAGCCAGCCCAGGTACCCTCATTTCCCTCTAGAAATCCACTCTCTGTTCCGTCCAAAAATAAATCAGTTAATTGCACCCCTTCCCATCACCACAGTTCCATTCACGGAGAACGTCTACATTTCGATAAACCCCAAAGCTCGCTAAGCTTGGGCGCTTCGCATCTCCCTGGTTACAAAATTGTGCATCCCTAAAACGGAGTTAGAAAACTCGCCACCCGTGAATATGCGACAGCGAGGGCTGGGCTTTGACACTGCCCCTTGCTTGGGGGACGACAGGATCTGCTGGGGTAGAGTCGTTTACACATCACAAGCCAGTAGCGCGTCCAAAGCAGGAGGAACGGCCAGGTCCGGTCTGGGGACGTGTGGCATCAGGAGAAAATCTGCAGTCACCTATTCCGCCCGGGGCCCCAAATGCGCCACCAGCAGTGTCGCCCAGTTATTTTCATTGTCTCAGGTGTCCAGAGAATGGTGGCCGGATCTTTGAAGTTGTTCTGGGATTAATGGGTACAGCAAAGTGAGCTTAGACATCTGGTTTGAATTAGGAAAAAGTATTGATTAATCGTGGAGAGGTGTCCCCAAGACAGTCCCTTTCGCCCAGTTCACTTCCTCCTGTTTAAGCCCAACTGTCTCCCGTCTTTTAAGCCTCGGTACGGGAGAGAGCCTTCGCGATCACATCCGTGTGAAAGATAAAATTGTTTTCCATTGCTAAGAGGTGGGGTGGAGTGGAGTGGGGGTTGATCAGGAATTCTGAGATTTGTAAGCGCTGCTTTCTTTAACGGAAATTGAGCCCTATTTTGAGGGAAATTAGTTTTGCAGACTTCGTTTAAAAAAAAAAAACTAAAAGTTTTGTTCACCAGCTGCTCAGCTTTTCAGTCTGGGTCTGAGCTGGAACCTGCTGCAGTCTGACGGTAAGACTTTCTTTGCTGATGTTGTGAAAACCTAATATTGTTTTAGACTTAGAATGGGGGGTGATTCTCCGGGCTGCACGTTTCTAAGGGTTTTAAGCGCTTGCAGGATGGTGTCCAGGACTTAGATCTTAAGAATATTTCTTCCGGCCACACCCCACGCCCTTGGCTCTTTAAGAATAAAAAGGGAGGGGGGGGCGTATAGTCCTCCAATATTGTCAGAATATTTTTTGAATTTTCATTGTATTTATGGTTTCAATATGTGCTCTGATATTAAAAGTTGAAGTACAAAGAGCCACACTAAACTTCTCCAATTCGTGTAGCTTCTCTGTGGATTCTGGGGGAAAGCATTAAAGGTTTTATTTAAAGGGAAATTTAGGCAACCATCTCAATAAAACTAACCAGAAATGTTCACCAAATATAAAGCTGTAGAGAAGGTGGGAGACAAGACTGCCTAAAAGTACACTTGATCCGAAGACATCCATAGAAAACATCCATGATGGTCCTTTTGGTTTGCATTTCATTGGTGTAGAAAAAGCTAAGCAATTATTACTAAATGAGTGGATGTGAATTTCACAGTGTGCTGCAGGTAACCAGCAACTGGCAAACACAAACCTTTCATCTGTCCTCACTGCCACTTCTTTCTGAACCTGTACACTGCCTGTACTGGCTTTTTTCTCACTCACTGTGTCAGATGTTAACGACATGTCCAGAAGTTTCCCTACAACCTGCCTCTGTCAGTCAGCCTCTTGAAGGAACTATGGGGTCAGAAATCTAGGAAGGAAAAATTAGAAAAGGTTAGAAAGGAAGGATGTTTCTTCCATAGGCATGCAATTAAAACAAAGTTAACATGAAATGTCTTTTTAAATTGAAGACACAAAGCATTTAATGTCAGTAAAAATTATGAAGTCCAGACTTCTAATAGAAAGGATAATATAAGGAAAATGGAATTTAGAAGGGAAAAAAAGTGTGATTCAATGGAGGAGTAAGAAGGAGATTTTTCTTGCATTCCATAATTAAATATAACTTTTTACTTTCCTCTGAATTTCTAAATATGTGCTCATTAACACATAAAAGTTTTTTAAACTTTTACTTACTAGACTACTTGGAATAAGATAGAATATTGATTTTTATTTCTCAGGCCATTGAGAAATTTTTAAATGTAATAAGGGGGAAAATATCCCTAGCATGTCTTATAATAGTTGCTTCAGTGTTCATATCCATAAAATACAGTGTTGAAAGATGTATTATTACCTTATTATACCAAGAAGAATAGCAAAAATTATAAAATTTCTGTATAACAGTCATTTAAAACTATTCATGGTATAGTTTTTATCCTATATTTGCAATATACTTGAGTTTTTCAAGAAAATATTGTATTAGTGCCAATATTTCACGCATGGTTTTAACATCAAGTAGTGTATTATAAAGAGTTTGTGAAAAATGTTAGCTATTCAGCTCTTGTAGGGATCATAATCATAATTATTTTAAACATATGCTAGGTTCTTTAAACTTGATTAATGTTAATGTATTGTTTCCTCTACTTAAATGAAATGACATTCAATAGTTAAGGCAGAAATTTTTAAAATTAGTACTGTTTTATTTTAAAAGAATACAATTCATATTAACAATCAAATACTTATATTTGAATTTTGCTTTAGGACTCATAATGATTCTTTTAAAAGTTGCCATTCTTCTGCACATTTGTGACATGAGGTATGATGAAACATAAAATTTTTAAAATTAAGTATGATAAAACTCTCCTTTAAATTTTACCCGATAGATAAATTTGCCTTAGTAACATTTAGTCATGACATATAAGTGTGAATAAATTAAAACTGAAATTTGTCACTGAAATTTGACTGACAATAGAAATATTATTTCTGCTATATTCCACCAAAAATAGTAGCTATGTACTTCAATTGGTTCTTCTTAAATAAAGAATTTTGAAGATATATTCAAATATGCTAAATACTCAATGGTAACTTAAGAGATTTACGATCTACTTCATTTTATAAAACTAAGGAATTACCTTTCTCCAAGAGTTCCCCATTATAAAATTTAAGGAGAATGCTTGTTAGTGAATCTGTATACTTGTACAGATTTTTTAAATGTTGCTATTTTTATATAACGCTAATTGGTGCTTTCACAATAAAACTTGTTACATTTCTACATGAACTAAAGGAAGTAAATACTTAAAATACTACCTCTGAATGGTAAGACAATATCCAACATACTTTGTTTTTCTAGTTTCTATGTCTTCCTGCATTTAGATTTATGATTCTTTCAGAAATGAGTGGTTTTCCTCAAATCAATTCAAGTATCTCATAATAAATGACACTGTATAAATACTTAGTATAACTCTGCCTAAGGCAATGACACAGACAAAATATTGTATATCAAAATTAGAACTACTTAACAGATAATATTCAGAAAGCCAGCATGAAATATAGATTATTACTGATGCAATTAAACTTAAATGATTGAATCAAAATTCAAAATATATGCACTCTTTTATACTGCCGATTTATTTTCCCATACATTTATGCATTTTACAAAATTCTAATGATTTTCTTTTTCATTTTCATTTTTTTTTTAATTTTGCAAGGAGGGTTAAAACTGGGAAAACATTAACTACTCCCTAATTCCCAAAACTTGTAACTGGACTTCCTTCTGTTCACCTGTTTTAAATCCAGAATTGTTAGATTATTTCCTTGTAATGATCAACTAGAAAATAATTAATTCCTACATTTTCACTTGTATTCACTTTGTATGTTAATTATATTGGTAAATGTAGGCATTTTCACAATGGTATAGTTGAAAATTGTCTCCTTTCCATATTTAACAGGGAGATACACAAGCTAATGCAAGGAAGTTCTAGAAATGCTATAGGTTACATTTTCTGTAGCATCAAACTCATAAGCATTAAATTTCTATCCACAATTTAAGGGAATTTAATCATTTATTTCTCCCATGTCATAAAAAGCAATGATATCCTTTTATATGGATTGAATTTGAACTAGTTAATAAATCTCAAAGAACAAAAATTCAATCGAAACTACAGATGGGATTGTAAGTAAAACCTTAGTCTTCTGTTTTAAGTTTTTGGACTTGAAGCATTTAACATAACCAATGTCATTTTGGCACTATGATAAGTTTTTCTTTTCTGTTTTTATTTTTCATACTGCATCAATTTGTATCCCATTTTATTCTTAAAATGGCTTTTCCATTTTGGGCTTGGGTTTACGATTTGAATTACTAAAATCCTCCGTGTTTTAGCTGTTAGTGTAATTCCCCCAAAATATTTAATTGCACATTCTAATTTTATATGAGTCAGACTCAAAAAAGAAACAACAGCTGCCTTTGATATCAACATTTTGCTTATAAGAATAAAAGAAAAATGTTGTATATGTGTGTTCCAAGCAAGATGGAAATTTAAGGACAAATACATCATCTTTTATTAAAAAAAAAATTAAGAGTTTTATATTAGCACTTTGACTCAGCTCAGACACTTTAAAAACATTTTGAGGAGTGATATGGAGTATTTTACACAAGGCAATAGTTATATGGAAATGGATAAAAACAATGATAATGATTAAATGACAGCTATCTACTTATGTCTCAATTGACTTAAGAAATAAGAAAGATTACAGCAGGTCAGAACAGGCCAAAGGAGAACCAGAAGAGAGTCTTTAGAAGGTGAAAAGGCAGAAAGTCAGAGAAGCTTAAAGATATGAAAATTTTTTTAATGTGTTGATGCAAATAAGTAAATTATTAGCCACATACATATGTAATAATGGTTAAAGGATGCCAGGTACATATCTTAGTTTAAATTAAATTTAACAAATAATCAGAAAGGTTCATATTTGACATAACATATATATTGTTGCTAGAAGTAATAATAATGAAATACTACTATTCTGAGAAACAGTTTCAAATAATCAGCGTGAAATGTGGATAAAGATATGATCACTGTCCAGGCAAGTGAAGGCTGCTGAATGACTGAAGTTCTGAAAAATCACTGCCCTTATGTCTTATAAATTTGTAACCTGAAATCCATTGTAGTAAAAGTTTTTACCTAAATTTTATATATTTTCAAGGGTTGGTTTTTTGTTAAGTTTGGGTAATCATGTATGGAAAGGGAATAAGCTGATTTTCAACAGCTGTGAATGACTGAGAAAATGAAGTATTAGGCCAACTGCACCCTGGAGCTCCTCAAACTACAAGCAAGAGAATTCGGTAGAACCAAACACCAACCTGAACCCAGAAGGAATACCAGCTCTGAGCCCAAAGGCCCAGGACAAGGCAATTTCTCATATCACTGGCTAGCAGTTGTTTTCATCCACAAAAGAAGCTGTGATCAAAATAAAGCTTTGCCTACACTACATAAGAGAGTATAAATACTAGGGGGAACCTCTTCATCACTTGAGTGACTAGAAAAGATTCTCTTATTTGGCATGCTTTTTTCATAACCCTTGTCCTATAAGCTCAAAGTTGCAGGACCCTACCATGGTTCAGTTCCATATTTCTGACAACTAATTCTTGATGGTGTAAATAATGAATGGGCAGGAAAACAGTAGTGATTAAAAAAGTCAGAATAGTCTTGCTATACTTCATGATAAAATATAATAAAATTTACTTTGAAATCTTAACAGATTTCAAAGGTTTCTTGTGAAATCAATGAAGTTTTATATCGGTTCCATGTTAAAATAACCATTGTCAGATATATTGGGCTAAATAAAATATATTATTAAAACTTATTTTATCTTTCTTTTTTTACTTTTTTAGTGTAGTTACTAGAAAATTTAAAATGACATATGTGGCTTATATTGTACTACTTTTGGACAGTGCTGAGCTAGAAGATGTCACTTAACTTTCTCTCACTTTTATTCCCTCCCTTGAAAATAGGTACCAAATTACATATATATCTGTCAAAATGATGAAGGACCTAAAGTCTGTCTGTAATCTGATCCTCTTGACCGTGTGATTAGAAGCTTCACAATGTGATACCACACCTGGAAACCTCCAGAACAAGATCTCAGCGAAACAGGAAATTCCTAGAACAGCAAAACATCCTACTTGAAGACGTTCGGTTGTTCCTCTGTGCATCAGGAACATCCTTATTAATTAACTGTTGATAGGCTTGAAAGAGTTTGTTTGGAAACAGCCTTTGTGAAGAAAGAAGAGATAGGTGTATTATTCAGGATGGATAAGACAAAAGAGTGTCACAAGTTGAACTCTACATCTTACTACCATAAAAAAAATTAACCTCTTACTCCTGCAAATTCTGATGCACGAGGGTTTGCTCTCTAGGCAGCATCTGATCGCGGGAATTAGTCATCTCAGCATGTGTCTCCAAGACATGACACGGGGGTGGGGGGAGAAGAGGTGGATGGTCACATGCCTGGTTTTCCAGACTCTGATGCAGAGGTAATGCATGCCATTTCTGCTCACAGCTCATAGGCTGGAGCATAGCCATGAGAGGACTTGAACATATTCTGGAGATCATGGATATTTGGTGAGCAGTAAATGTTTCTGCCATATCAGACTCTGACCAACTTCAAATTTACTCCTAACAGGCCTAATTCACACCAATAAATTATACATTTCTTGAGTCTTCTTGGCATCTTATATTGGTATTTTCTAGTGCAATATATGGCACAAAGTAAAAACTCAATACATATACTCAACAGAGCATTTAGATCTAAGTTTCACTTTATCATCATGTAGAAGAGTATAACTACCGCTACAACTGCAAAGACAATTTAATTGATCAAATGCTTATTCCACCTTCTGTTTTTTTTTGTTTTGTTTTGCTTTTTATTTATTGTTTGCTTGCTAGTTTTTGTTTCTTTTTTCTTTTTCTTTTTTTTGCTCTAGAGTAGAGGTTTATTCCTATTTTTTATTTGAATCATAGTAACAGTTGTGTACAAATGCATTGACAGTGGTTCAGATACTTTGGGGAATCTGTCTATAAGTTTCTGCAGTCATATGGTGATGCCAGTGTGCCAGATAATATATTTTATTTTCAATTAATGTATTTTGTAATGGTTCATAGCATGGACTTAGAAACTGATACTTTGTGTTGTGTCTTGTTTTTGTCACTAGCACTTTGATTGTGGCCAGGTTAATTAACACTTTTTTGTCTAGGATTTCTCATCTCTAATATAAAGGTGTTTATTTCTATAGTTTAATGTTGACAAGTTAAAATTGTATGATTCATATATAATTCAAGTAGCAAGTCAACTGATGTGTAACGTGTCTATAAATGTTAGGTATTATTGTCATTATGATAATTTTTACTATCAACATTATCATTAATCCTCAAGCCTATGTTCTGTCTAAAAAAAAGCCATGCTCTGTCTTAAGCTTTGTAAGAAAATATTGGAGTATTTACTTATATCTAACCATTCATAACACTTTTTTCTCCAGTGAACACTATGATATCTTGAGGCATCTTGTCTTAGACATGATTCCAGAAATATTTGTTGATTCAGTAAATAATGTGCTAATGATAAATGTAACTTTAGCTATCCCAACATAGTGAATATAATGATCATACATTTAGGTTGCACATATTTCACCTGGATTTTCAACTTCCTTCAGAATAAGATTTTTAAAAAAACTCTCAGCATATAAAACCTGGAATTTGGGATGACTGACAAAAATGCTTCAAACAGCCAAAGGACTGTTAATTTCTAAGGAAAAAGCTACAGGTCATTACTTATCTATTGTACTTTGGAATAAATTTATAGTGGTATTTGTCACCTTTTATTCAAGGGTAATAACCAGTACTTTAACAACAGAGGTTTAGTGGGATAATAATGACTAGACTAAATTTACCCTTAATTATGGTGATATATGCAACTCCCTTAGCTTCAAATAATTGAACATATTAACAATTAAATAAAATATTCCTAAAACAAATAACACAGAACTTACGATTTTTTAAATATTATTTTTACATTTCATTTTAAAGATGTGGGATACAATTCGCGGTTAGGTATACAAATGTTCATTACGCAGGTATCCTTGTTGATGAGGTGTGCCTCTCCTTTCTCTGGAAGTTTCCCTTACCTGCCAATCCCACCCCCTCCCCTGGCAGATTTCCACTACTGCCAATCCCTTTCTTATAGTATTATGATAATTAGAAATTAAGATTTAACATTTCTTTACATAACTTATGCTTGAGTCATAAAGTAACTATATATAAATGATGCCGAAATAAGCTCATTGTGCTGTTTAGTACTGATTAAATGTATATTGAATCCCTTTCTAGTTTCAGAAGGGTTTTATGGTGATTTACAGTAAAATCTGATAAAATAAAATATAAACATAAAATAATGATGACAGATTAAATGAAGACTAAAATAAAGTTTATAGATTACCAACTAAAATGTAATGTAAGATAAGATATGAAAACCTTCTAAAACAGTTTCATAACCTTAATTATTTTTTCCAAGAACCCTCCAATGTAGAGTGTACGTTGAGAAACAGAGCTATTAGGATGGATGCAGGTCAAGGGGACTCAGCCCCACTTGCTCAGTGTTTTTCTGTCTCCCCACAGACCACAAGCTCATGTGTGGCACCTACACAGGGACAAATGAATCTTGGAGTACAGCCTGAAAACCACTCATCTCTCCAGCATGTATAATCCAGCCAGTGAAATGGCCCCTCAAATGCCACACCTGTGTTTTCTTGTTTTATTAACTCATTTGATAGCCAAATTCTTTTTTAAAAATTTTATTATTATTGTGTTTTTAGAGGCAGAGTTTCACTCTGTCACCCAGGCTAGAGTGCAATGGCATAATCATAGCCCACGCAGCCTTGAACTCCTGGGCCAAGCAATCTTCTTGGATGGGCACATTCTTGGGGCAGATATTTGGACAATATTATTTTTCTTTACTATTATTTTTATTACTAATAGGCAAGGTCTCGCTCTCACCCAGGCTGAAGTGCAGTGCACAATCATAGCTCACTACAGCCTTGATCTCCTAAGCTCAGAGGGGCCTCATGCCTCAGCCACCCAAAGTGCTGGGATTACAAGTGTGAACCACCTCGCACTATTTTATTTATTTTTATCTTCAAGTATCTAGTCATTAATTCTTCAGGCTTTCTAAGTTTTGTTTAATATATAAAGTTAGATTGCCAAAAACCATGAATGTAGAAGCACTTTTAGTGGAGAAAAATTTAAATATCTTTGTATTTATCAAGAGTCTATTTTTTTTAAAGGAACATCTCTAAAAGACTCAAACAGAAAAATGCTACTCAGTGGAATCTGAAAAAATAAAATTCCCATATAATTCAAAGCTAGAAAAACAGATTGTTGAATTTAAAAATAATAAATATAAATTACTGAATTATCAAAAAAGAAATATGAAACAACTGCAATCTTACCTGTAATAAAAATTCAAGTTTAAAAAGAGCATTTTCAATCTATCAAATTGACAAAGATCTTTAAAAATACATTATGGTGACAAGGAATTGGGAAAATAATAATTGTTATACACTTCTGGTAAGCATGTACTCAGCATAGGTTTCCTAGAGGAAATTAGCAGTAAGTAAAATGCTATCTTTAATTCAATCATGGCAGATGTATTAATATATTCAAAGGAAATGATCAGCTATATCAAAAGATTAACGTGTAATTAATTTCTGAAATTATATTTATTATGTTAAAAATATGTCAAGCCATAAAAATTGATTCAATTACAGTGAATGATTATGGTAAATACAGTGCAACTATTAAAAATAATAAAGATATGAAAAATAATAAGAAAATAAAAGAATAAGAATATGGAAAATGTCATTATATAATGCTAACACAAAAAGCAAGTTACAAGCATGTGATCCAAATACACTCACGTCATACATGTTTTGTTATATATATTAAATACATATATTTAATATCAAAGATATACTCAAAATAACAACAATTTGAAGTTATTAACATTATATCCAGTTGGTGAGATGAGTGGATACTTCTCTTATTTCCTAAAAGTTTCCAACATATTTTTACAATTTTTTTAATAATGAACCTATACACTTTATAATCAAGAAATGGATTATTTCTAAGCAATTAAAAGATGTCCTGTGAGTAGAAAAAAACTTAGTGGTTTGAGTCAACATTTTACATGTGCAATAAATGCATTATATATAGACACAACTAACACATAATTATTGATTGACTAGCAGTTGTGTTAAATGCCTTGATTAACTTTACTGAATCTTGACTTTAGTAACTGTTGTTCTTCCTAAATAGCATCCATTACTCTAAACCCATATTGTTGTGCCATTTCCAATTTGGAACTAATTTGAACCAACTCAAATGTGAAAGATTCAATTGCCAGCCTGTGCAGTAAGGTGAAGCGTGTGGGGTGTATTACCACTAGGACCAAGAATCTACATTAGCTGCTTTGTAATGCCTGGAGCATAACCCGGGGTGTTGTCTTGGACAAATAGTCTTTAATAGTTTGAGTTATGGTAAATTTGAAACCAGTTCTTCTCCCATATATGAAAGTAGAGACTGGGTAAAGGACTTTTTAAACTTTTTTACTGGTAGGGTTTAATCATTAGTGGGGGTCAGAACAGTAGAAGGTGTTCTTGTATGAAGGTATGACAAGAAAAGGTTAGAGTATGACATGGCACCTTCTATCATCTAAGAGGCATGAGCCAGGCAGGGCTAAAGGACAGGTTTACACAGCTCAGGGTCTTGAGATTGTTACACAAAATCTCCAACAGCACTCATAGCATTGCCTCTTCTCCCAAGGTGTTATCATTTTGCAAAATAATTTTACTAACAATGTGAAAACAAACACAGTTAAATTTCTAACATTTAACTAAAACAATTTTCTTTTCTTTTTTTTTTTTTGAGTTGGAGTCTCACTCTGTCACTCAGACTGGAGTGCAGTGGCCGCTCCCGGCCACCGCAGCCTCAACCCGCTGGGCTCCGGCAATCCTTCCGCCTCAGCCTTCCAAGTAACTAGAACTACAGGTGCGTGCTACCACGCCTGACTAATTTTTGATTTATTGTAGAGATGAGGTCTCGCCAAGTTGCCCAGGCGGGTCTCGAACCCGCGGGCTCAGGCAATCCACTCACCTCAGCCTCCCAAAGTGCTGGGATTACAGGCTGAGCCCGGCTAATCATTTCTTAATACTGAATACATTGTATGAAAAAAAACAAACACATCCATTCGTAGTAAAGAAATATTCTCTTTCTGTTTTCCTCCCCCTCTTCCTTTCTCTTCTTCCCTCTTACTCCTCACCCATACCTCTTCTTTCTCTTTCTGTCTGTCTCTGTCTCTGTCTCTCTGGTTTTTTTTTCTCTCTCTCTTTGTGTGTGTCTTTCTCTAACATATGACTTAGATATTGTTACTGTTATCAAAATACTCTTGGCATAATGAAAGCTTAGTGACCATCCATTGAAATGTAAAATTAAAAATAAATCTTAGACTCAGATGGAAGGGATCTTAGAGATCATCTGTCCAATCCTCTTTATTTACAAAGAAGGATTCAAAGGGTATTGACATCTTATGAAAGACCCATAAAGTCTCAAGTTAAATTGGTAGCAACTTAAAAAGCTGTGATGACAAAATTTAGAGCTCATAGTTAACAAACCTGATGCATTTCAAAGCAGCATTGGTATTTGCAATTATTTCATTATTATCAGTTTTAAATTCTCATTTTGAATCTAGAGTTCTTTCACATTTCTAGTTATGTATTTTATTTAGCTGAAGAGGGAGAAACTGTGAACCTAAATTATATTCATAAATATAAGAATGCACAAAAATCTACATGCGTAACTCTTACAAATGGTAGCACAATATATTTTCCAAAACTCTTTACTAAAGTGTAATATATATGTAAAAAATAAAATGAACATGGTTCTATTTTGCTAAGAAAATTGCCTTCAGAATTTCTTTAACAAAATAGACCCAATACAGACTTTGATCTCAAATGTACAGATGGAAAAATAAGAATTTTATAAATTTGACTGTGCATTAATATTATGACTTTCACTCCAAATCTCACCAGAGCTGTATTCAGCCAGTCTACGATTGACAATCAAAGCAACTCCTCATCTGGTACCTTTGCCTTTGTAGCCTCAAAGGAACTATAATATCACTCAATATTATTACAGTTAATGCAAAATTTGTTTTATACTTGCTTCAATGAGAAAGTTTATTTAGCTGTTCAAAATTTGACTCAGTATTTTTTTTTTTTTTTTTTTTAGTTGGAGTCTCACTCTGTCGCCCAGACTGGAGTGCAGTGGCCGCTCCCGACCACCACAGCCTCGACCTGCTGGGCTCCGGCGATCCTTCCGCCTCAGCCTTCCGAGTAGCCGGAATTACAGGCATGCGCTACCACGCCTGGCTGATTTTTTGATTTATTGTAGAGATGAGGTCTCGCTGCCCAGGCGGGTCTCGAACCCGCGGACTCAGACAATCCACTCACCTCAGCCTCCCAAAGGCGCAGGATTACAGGCTGAGCCACCGAGCCCGGCTTGACTCAGTATTTCAAAGTGACCTCAATTAGTACATATTTATACCTTGAGAAAATTAACCTGAAGATTTAGAAAAGTTGAGTGCCCTAATTCATGTTAAAAACTTGTGCAAAATATTATTTTATTGTTCCACTAACTTTTAAAAATATTATTCTTCTATTTTATATAACCTAGCATAACCAAAAGTAACTTCATAAAAATCTTATTGAAAAAATATATTACTGGGGTGATATTATGATTTACATTTAAGGAAAGTAAGTAGCTAATATTTTTCACTGGCTATAAATTATTATGCTATCTCAAAGTTCCATAATTTATTAAAGCATTAACCATTCTTATACTTTAAAAGAACTTTTAAATTCATGCCTAGAGAAACCATATGCTGAGGGTGATAAAAACAATGTGTACACAATCTAAGAAAGAAAGAAACTGTATTATAATTGTAATACTCAATATATATGGATAACAAAAGATGAATACAAGTCACATTTGACTTTTGCAATTATACATTGCTACCGTAATTCACGTCAAGTTCATAAAGTAATATATAGATAATATCTCTTAAAATATGTATACATTTTTTTTGGTACCCCAGTATAAAGAAGCATTTTCTCATGAAGTAATTATCCTATACACTAGGAAAAGTTTGATTCATGATGTTCAATGGATATATATTTTTCATTGCAAAATGATGTTGGAACTGAAAGATTTGTGGTAAAAATTGCAATTATAAAAAGAGGTTCACTTTTCCTTAGGTATAAAATTGAGCTACCTAGTTACCATGTGACCTGAGCTACCCACATGAACTGGGTATTATCTGACCCACCAAGCCATAAAATTGAGCATGTAGCAACAACACATTCCCTCATCAAATGGAAGTGATATACCAAGAGGACCCCAAAACCCCGGAATTTATTTATAAAAAATTGTGTATTTATTCTTGCATGTTTAAACTTCTGTCACCTTCAAAGTACTCTCCATTTGATACATTATATCTACCAAAATGCTTTTTCAACTGTTCAAAACATTTTTTTTAACATATCAATATTCATGTCTTTTAGTCTTCTGTCTTTTTTTTTTTTTTTTGGTTTTACCTCTTCCACAACAGCAAAACCTTTCCCTTTGAGGACATTTTGCATCTTGGGAAACAAAAATAGTCACTGGGGGCAAGACTGGATGAATAGGGAGGGTGGCATGGGGGTCTTGCCATTTTTGGTCAAAAACTGCCAAACACTCAGCATGGTGTGGAGAGGTTCTCTTGTAAATCACCCGCCATGAAATGGGCAAACGCGTTGAAAGAATCTCCAAAAAAATTCACTGAGCCTCTCATAGCCTATCACAATAACGCTAGCTAGAACACTGATGCTGACATGTTCCTAGAGCAATTTCCCTAGCTGAGGGAAACCTGTACTACAAGGGACCTGCCTTCCAAATAATAATTTGGGTTCTTGAGGGGGTTCCCTTGTATTTGTGATCTGGCCTTAGCAAGCCCTGGAGGCACAACTAAATAAATTACACAAGAAAGTGTCCCAAATGCCCATGGTCCTCACTCCTGCTATACTGCCTTCTCTCTCCCAGTCTGCACCTATGATCTCCTGGAAAGTTCCCTACCATCAATTGGCAGAGAAAGAGAAGACTTGGGTTTGATTTACAGAAGGTTCTGCATAATACTCAGACACTATCCCAAAGTAGACAGCTGCAGCAGAAACAGAACAAAAAGACTTAGGAAGAGCAAATTTGCTCTGTCTCTATTTGAGCTGGGATGTCCATCTTCTCCTGCTGTTGGACATTAGTAAGCCTAGGGACTCAGACTTCTTTTTCTGTTGAGTCATCTTACTCACTGGAGTGCAGTGGCACAATCATGGCTCACTGTAGCCTTGACCTCCTGGACTCAGGCAATTCTTCTGCCTCAGCCTCCTGAATAGCTGGAACTATAAGCCCATGCCACCATGCCCATCTCTGTTCCTCTGAAGAACCCTGACCAATACAGATGACTAAAAACATCATTTTACTTGATAAATATCAATAGTGTACCTCTCTTTTTAGCTTGACTTCTTTTGTCTCTATTCAAAACTTTTATTGTATTTGACATATTGCAGCTGTGGTAATCAATTATCTTTTTTTTTAAACTTAACACAGTAATAGGAATATTTCACTCTAAGTTAGCCATACATTTCACTTTTAATAGGTCAGATATGGCTTGGGTTCAAGGGTGAGAGCAATAAACTTACTCCATAAAATTTCCTAGCAATGTTTCCCAAGGAGATATCAAGTATATGAATACACACTACTTGTTTATTTATTTATTAAGTTAATTTAATGTTATTGCTTGGCAAGAGTTTTCATAGAAAACTTGAACAAGTGCAACATTATCAATTAAGTGCCAAGATGGCAATATTTCCTGGTGAGATCAGCCAGCTACCTTGTGGCTGGTTGATCACACTGGCTCACATTTAACATGAAAGGGACTACATGTGTTCTTACTGGAATGGACATTTACTTTGGATATAAATTTGCCTGCCTTCCAGGCAATGATTTTGGCAAAACTACCACCCATGGTCTTGCAGAATGTCTTATTCGTGGTCATGCTATTCTACACAGCATTGCTTCTGATTGAGAAACTCACTTCACAGCAAACTAAGTGTGGCAATGGGCCTATGCTCATGAAATTCATGAGTCTCTCCATGCCTTCCACCAACCTGTAGCAGTTGGTTTAATAGGTTGGTGTAGTGGCCTTTTAAAACCTCAGTTACAGTGCCAGTTAGGAGACAATACCCTGCACGGTTGGGCCTAGGCTCTCCAGAAGGTGGTATATCCTCTGAATCAGCATTTAATGTATGGTGGTGTTTCTCTTTTAGTCAGTTTTCACAGGTCCAGGAATTAAGAAGTAGGAATGGGAGTGGCACCTCTTGCTATTACCCCTAGTGACCCATTAGCAAAATATTTATTTTTCCTGTTCCCATGACTTTATGGTCTGCTGGTCTAGAGGTTTTAGTTCCAGAGGGAGGAATGCTTCGCCAAGAGACACAACAATGATTCCATTGAACTGGAAGTTAAGACTGCCACCCAACCACTTTGGGCAATTCATGCCTCTGAGTCAACAAGCAAAGAATGGGATCTTGGTTATTGGCTAGGGTAATTGATCTGTACTACCAAGAAGATATTGAACTAATACTCCACAATGGAAGTATGTCTCAAACATATGTCTTATTTGACATACAAATAGTATGTCTTAAATATAGGAGATCCCCCAGGGCATCTTTTAGTACTACCATATTCAGTGGTCAAGGTTAATGTAAAACTACAACAATCTCATTCAGGCAGGACTACTAATGGCCTAACTCTTCAGAAATGATAATTGGGCCATCACAACCAGTTGAGATTCTTACCGAAGACAGAGGGAATACTTAATGGGTATAGAAGAAAGTAGCTATAAATACTAACTATGAGCATATAACCAAGTACAGAAACTAAAACTGTAATTGTCATATTTCCTCCTTATTTTGTTATAAATATATTTATGTGTGTGTGTAAAAAAATGTAAACACATTTTAAGAGATGTTTACTGTAATCAGAAGAGTCTGGATTCTGATGGTAACCACTTTGAGCACCTCTTGTAATTGCACAAGTCAAATGTGACTTGTATTCATCTTTTGTTATCACTATATATTGAGTGTTACAATTTTAATACAGTGTTTTCCTATCTTAAAATATGTATACATTTTTGGCACCCTCTGTGTGTGTCTGTGTGTGTATGTTTGTAAATATATACTAAGCAAATATCTTTGTTTTCTTTTCTCTCTTATATGCAACATAAGATGTTTGACTCATCAGTATTTAAGTATTGTTCATTTTACATCATTATGTTTAAATTACAGAACATTAGAAGAGTAAACATCACTTAAGAAATGTATCTCCTCTTCTGGGGAAGAGATTAATGTAGTTTTCATTTTATGCAGGATAATTGCATTGTGGATGGCAGTATTATGACCTTGTTCTTGTTTCTATTTAGAGATTAAGTGTGGTTGAAGGAGATGCATAGCGGTGCCAAGATGGCAAGGGGTGAAATTGTAATAGTGAATTTTATGTATCAACTTGACTCAACTAAGGAATAGTCAAATAGCTGGTAAAACATTATTTCTGGGAATGAGCTGTGAGTGTGTTTCTAGAAGAGATTAGCATTGGAATCAGTGGAACTGAGTAAAAAAGATTGCCTTTGCCAATGTATGGATCTGTAATAATATAGCCTTCTAGAATGAGGTGTTAACACAAATGCCTACAATTGTTGTTTTCTTAACATGATTGGTTTTAGCAATTATATAACCTGTAAATAACATCAACCATGTGCCATAAAAGCAAATTACACTTTGGTCAAAATGCATTATTCCAGCTATAAAAAAGAACAAAATCATGAATTTCTCAGCAACCTGTATGGAACTTGAGTCTATTATACTGAGTGATCTTTCACAGCAACAAAGATCTGAGTATCACATGTTCTCACTCATAAGTGGACCTTGAATATCTATCATAATACTATAAAAAAAGGATTGACAGTGGTGGGAATCTATGGGGGGAGCAGGGAGGGCAAGGGTGGTGGGATTAATAGTCAATATCTGTCCGGGGATGGGGGACACCCCTTATTGACAAGGGTGCCTGAACAATGCATATTTGTATACCTAACCCTTAACTGTACCCCACAATTTTAAAATAAAAAATATGTTTAAAATTAAAAAATGCGCCAAAACTAAACAAATTGTTAACAAAAATAAAATAAAAATCACAAGTATTACTGATTTATCTGTAATATGCATGATTTTGTAAATCACACATATTCTACTCCTACATTTAGTGCAAATGAAAATTACCAAGTCAATTTTAATCATTTATTTTTATAGGAAAATCTAGGTTTAAAAAAATCAACAATATACTCTAAATAAAAATATGGGCTAGGCACAGTGGCTCATGCCTATTATCCCGGCACGTTGGGAGACTGAGGCAGGAGGATTGCTTGAGCCTAGGAGTTCAAGACCAGCCAGCCTAAGCAATATAGCAAGACCACCTCTCTACAAAAATAAAAAAATTAGCTAGGCATGGTGGTGCATGCCTGTAGTCCCAGCTACTTGACCAGGAGGTCAAGTCTGTGGAGAGGTGTGCTGTGATCATGCCACTGCATTCCTGGACCACAGAGTGAGATCCTGACTAAAAAATGAAAATAAATAAATATTAAGAACTAAAGTATACACAAGTTAATACATTTGCCAGCATTTGGTTATATTAATTCTTGTTTGCAATAAGTGATAACTGGTAATCAAAACAGATGTTTTCTTCAAACTCAACTTTTCCCATTTGGACTCCATAATTTTATTATAAATACATAGGTTATATATATAAATGATTGCTAAAACATTTCAGGTTTTTTTAATTAGCTTTACTTACCGAGTACTAACCTAGCTTTGCTGGAAAATTGTTAATCATCTAATAATTTATTAAAGAAAAATCTGACAAAATTCTGTCAGATGTTCTAATGAAGTGCTCAGTCATAAAAATACAGACAGATTTTTCAAGTATTGACAGATTCATCTTCTGAGGAAACTTGCCAGATTTTTAGGAAGATTTACACATACAAAGTAGCTAAACATTAATGCAAGAATATATGTATTCTTCTGTAACTCATAAATGAAAGAAGGCAAGAGAGAAACAGAGAGAGAGAGAGAGAGACTTTACATAGAGTAGCTTGTGAAATCTCTCTAGGAAGATAAAACGGCATAAATTTGAAGGGAATTTGGCACTTCATTTAACGAAAATGCTTGTACATTGTTTGAGGCAGAAGTTAGAAATTGCCAGTTGATTATATTTTAGGATCAGAAAGGTAGTTATTAAAGGTTCTGAAGTCCATCCCCTGGGGCATGGGAGATGCTGCATTTGACAAAATTAGAAACATTAAAAAAAAGTTCATCTGGTGAGGAAAGTAGTGAGTATTATACTTATAAAATTTGAGCTGATGGTTATTACACATTAAAGATATCTTTTTGTTTGCTGAATTGCAACTTATATTAGAAGGAAGAATAAAAGTAAGGCTTGACTGCCAAATGATAATTAAGACTGTGTTTATGAATGAGTTTTTTGAGATGGCAGACAAGGTAACAATACAAAAATAATGGTCCCTCCTTGAAGTAGTCTCACACTTAGAAAGAAAGAAAAGAATGGAAACCGTAAAGAAGACTTGTTGGAGAAATGACTAGAGAAGCAAAGGGGTAAGCAAGCGCAATATCCTGAAAGTCAAGAGGAGAGAAAACTTCTAGAAATGGATGACAAATATCTCAAGTAGAATAAAGGTGCTATGGAATATGTGAGGAAAGACCCAGCAGAGGATGTGGTTAACAGGACAGAGGGTCTCCTCAGAGCAGCAGAGGGCCCAGAAGGCAGCAACAAAGGGGAGAAAATGGATGTGGTAAGATTTATAATAAATTAAGATATGAGCAGGATAAAAATAATGTACCTATCTAAAGGAAAGGAAAATCAGTAGGAACGTTATTGTTGTTTATGTTTCCCTAAGGAAGACAAAAAACAAAATTGAGAGGAAAAAAATTGACTATTTGCCATCACTTATTACATGTCTGTACTCATATATCGAGTGAATACATAAGAAATAGTCGGAAATGGCAAAAAATTATAAAAACAACAATATTTTAAGAAGTCAGAGAAGATGACTACAAGTGAAGAATTTCCTTTAACTGGAGAGAGAGAGAGAGATTGTGAGATGCTACTTTAAAAAATTGTTGTTGTTGTTTTGAGTCAGAGTCTCACTCTGTCGCCCAGGCTGGAGAGCAGTGGCACACTCATAGCCACTGCAGCCTCCACCTGCTGGCCTCAGGCAATCTTTCTGCTTCAGCTTTCCAAGTAGGTCGAACTACAGACCCACACCACCATGTCCGGTTAACTTTTTAAAAAATTTATTGTAGAGACGAGGTCTCACCAAGTTGCCCAGGCTGGTCTCGAGCCCCTGGGCTCAGGCAGTCCTCTCACCTCTGTCTCCCAAAGTGCTAGGATTACAGGTATGAGCCATAAAAAACTGTAAAAGTCTTCATATCTTTTCTATATATTGAAATGTGACTGTGGAATTTTGAATAAATTATCACTTTGGTATTAATATATTGTTTGGAGGTATTGATTTGTCTTTTCCATGTCTATTTCTCTTTTTGACCTTACCATTTCAATTATGATTGAGTGTGATATACAATATTCTCCTTATGTATCTGTAATGAAATCTATAGTAAGTAATATAATCACTTTTAAAAAATTATAAATTTTGTATTATGCAACCACGTAGTAGAAATATGGGGATCAAGATTCTGACCAATAAGAACTTGTTAAAGAAAGTAAATTCAATAAACTCCATTAAGATCTCAGAAAATTGTTAAATATGCAATGTTTAGGCACATATCAGAAAAATGTGCTATGTACTATAAGTCATGAATTTTACAAAAGATTCATTCTTTCACACAAATATGTAACTTTGTTAATCTTCAATCACACTTCAGTATCTTTCTAGGAATGACTTAATCTGGAATTGATCAGTGAGTTCAGTCTGGTCAGGATCATATTTATTCAAACATTAGACAATGCATTTTCCCAATATTATCTAACAGGAAACGGAAGTCATACTTTGAATCTTTACATAGTTCTATATGGGTTGCTTTCTCAATTACTTTATTTTTAACTATAAACTACAATCCAGAAAGACAAGTTAATCTGAAACAACTCAGTTGATAATAATTGTTAGCAATTATAGAAATTACTTTATAAATTGATAATAAAAAAGAAAGAAAAGAAATTTAACACAAATTTAAATGACATCAGAATTACAAGCATTCCAATGTCTCATTAGTTTAAAGTGCTATAAAGAACTCCTTTAAAAATTACTTTAAAGCCGGGCTCGGTGGCTCAGCCTGTAATCCCGCGCCTTTGGGAGGCTGAGGTGAGTGGATTGCCTGAGCCCGCGGGTTCGAGACCCGCCTGGGCAGCGAGACCTCATCTCTACAATAAATCAAAAAATCAGCCGGGCGTGGTAGCGCATGCCTGTAATTCCGGCTACTCGGAAGGCTGAGGCGGAAGGATCGCCGGAGCCCAGCAGGTCGAGGCTGCAGTGGCCGGGAGCGGCCACTGCACTCCAGTCTGGGCGACAGAGTGAGACTCCGACTCAAAAAAAAAAAAAAAAAAAATTACTTTAAAATAGGGAGTGGTTAATTTGTGAGATCAAGCATATATAATTTTAGGAAAAATAATGTAATGTCTTAATACCTTATAAACTGGTAAAATAAGAATTGTGATAAAATATTGAGAGAATTATGCACAGTTTTAAATAGCTCTATTTCAAGTAGTTTAAAAGGAAATGAGATTTTTGTGCTGTTGAAAACTTCATTGGAAGACACAAGACATGACTTCAAATGGAACATAAAGGAATCAATTTGTGTTGAAAAACGCATATTAAGAGTGTAAATAGTTTCCTACAACTTTCATAACAATGTATCACAAACTGAGCAGCTTAAAACAATAGGAATATATTCTCCGCTAGTTCCTGAGGTTAGAAGTCTGTAATCAGGTGTTGGCAGGCCCATGCTCCCTCTGAAGTTGCTGGGAGCATCCTCTGTTATCTTCCTAGTTCCCGGTGGGGCCCGCAAGCCCTGGGGCTCTTTGGTTGCAGCTGCATCACACCCACTTCCATAGTTATGTGGCTGTGTTCACTGTGTCTCCTTACTTCTTACAAGAATATCAGCCATATTGAATTTAGAGCCCACTCTAATCTTGTATGTCCTCACCTTAGCTAATTTAAATTACTAATCTGAAAATACCCTATTTTTAAATAGTGTCATCTTCTGAGTTTCTGGAGGGACATGAATCTGGGAAGGATACTATTCAATCCAATATGTGGTGAATGAAAGTATTTCCTAATTGTAGAGAATGGGGAAAAATGACGTTTCTTGAGCATATTTTACATAGACTGCAATTTTTAGGTATGTTTTTGAAAACTGATACACTAAATAATGTAAATAGATATGGCTATTTATCTATACTCCCAAAAGTTTAAATATTCAAAACAGCCAAAATCTTTCTTTTTCTCATCTTTCTATTGAAAAAAACACCTTATATATCAATACAAATTGTGGTCTAATGAATCAAATGGTTTCTGCCCCCTTCAGAAATGTTAGACCTTTTGTTTTGTTTTTATCATGTAAAAAACATTGTTCTTAATCTTTAGAAAGATAATTATACCTGACAGCCTTTGCATTAAGAAAGAAAATAAATATTCCTATCTAAAATGAAGAGCTTGAATCTAATTTAATTCATCTAAATCTCTATGAAGAGAGTTTCACCAAAGGTTCTGTGTCCTCTCTCTCTCTCTCTCTCTCTCTCTCTCTCTCTCTCTCTCTCTCTCTCTCTTTTTGAGTTGGAAGCTCACGCTGTCTTCCAGGCCGGAGTGCAGTGACACATTCAAGGCCACCACAGTCTTGACCTGCTGGACACAGGCAATCCTTCCGCCTCAGCCTTCCAAGTAGCTGGAACTACAGGCTCTCTCGTCACCACACCTGCCTTATAATTATAATTATAATTATTATTATTGGTTTATTAGAGACAAGGTCTCACCAAGTTGCTCAGGCTGGTCTTGAACCCCTGGGCTCAGGCAATCCTTTGACCTGACCTCCCAAAATGCTGGGATTACAGGCTTGAGCCACCAGACTTGTGTCCTTTCTTTAAAGACAGGAATATTTCTGTCTTCATCAGATGGACACAGCCTGGAGACAGAGCAAGATATTCCTACCTCTGTTTTTTCACTTTCTTTTTGTTGACTAATTTCTAAATTCTTCTAGGTTTGAGTTCAAGACTCACTTTTTTCAAGAAATTTAAGTTATATATTTACTGAGTCATCTCTCTCTATCTATATATATATAATCAATTGCATCTAAAAGCAAAAACCTTACATATAGAATAGTTGATTCTCAATTTACCAATAAGATGTTAATAAATAATCTCCCCAAGTGTACATGGCTTTCAGAGGCAAGATCACTTTAAGATCCTTGCCTTCATGACATGAAGATTTTATTGATAATATGAAATTGGAAAATGTTTCACCCTAGTTGTTTCAGTTCTGCTTGTCTTATCTCCATAGATTTTCTGCAGAAAGCAGTGATTTGGTACATTTGGGAGGAAAGGAGTTAAGTGCCAATCAGAATGCCAGGATTTGAAGCTTTACCATGTTCTAGTTCCATGATCTTGGGCAAGTGATTTCATCTCTGTGTACCTTAATGTCCTTATCTGTAAATGGTGCATGATACCTGAGGTTTTATTGGTGGGAGAATTTAATGGAGCATTAATGTCAAGTAAATGGAGCAGTGTCTGATAGAGGGGAATAATTAATCATTATCCTCAATAACTGCTACCTATTATTCTATACCTCTTATAGTCCTCAAGTATTAAATATGCAATAAACATCATTTACTTTCTCATTTTAACAAGTCACTGAAATATTTGTCTTAATTTAAAAGTTAACTTAGTGTTGACTATGTTCATAGTACAATTTAACTTGAAAACTAATTGAAAATGTATATTCCAAATGCTACTTTGGCAAATTCGAGGAATCCTTGATCAATAGCTCCTCAATAAATGAAAACACACATAATTTAAAATGTTAACAAATTTGGCATCTAGGCACATTCTTCCTGACGCACCAGTTTTAACAGTTACTTACTTATATTTTAACTTCAAAATTGTGGTGATGTGATAGATACCAGACTCTGGACTGGATTTCAAAAGCATCAATAATATTAATATATTTCTGTATAGAAAATTTTGACAAAAAAATGCTGATGCTGTGCTGCTGATGCTAAATGGAAGTCAATACTTAATCATGTGTGACAAATACAGTATACAATATAAATTTAAAAATTAACATATACAATATAAATTTAGAAATTAACATATAAGAAGTCAATATTACCCTAATGAAGTATACTATTTGTACCTCATTAACTGAAAAAAATGATCATTTTTCTGGGCAAATAATCACCACTATAATGAAAATTTCATGAGAAATTGAAAGCCGAGGTCTGAGGTCACTGAAAAAACTGAACTATACTTTATACTCTTTGAAATAAAAGTTTAGCTATAATACATGATATAAGAAGATTCTCCACCAGAATTCACACACTTTAAGTAAAATAAATACAAGGCATTTTACTTTGATTCATCACCCTGCTCAATAGGACAATTTCAGGACCTCCCCTTTCTGGAATTCCAATGAGATTTTTACAAATGTATTTTATTTTTTGCATAAAACCTTCTAATTTAACAGTTGTTGACACTCACTTTATGTATGGAGCAATTTGAAAACTTGAGTAACTTTATTAGAATAGCATTTGCTCTGCCCAAATTAAGTTTCTAACAAAAACCACGGCCAACAAGCCAATGTTTCACATTCAGCTCAATCCATTCTTACTTAGAGATAGGCAAATAGTTCTAAGAGATAGTTTATTCTAGAATCTTCTATATATCTTATTCATAAAAGTCTAGCAGTTGTTGAATCCTATCAATTTCATCTCCTAAATATATTTTGACTCCATTTTTTTTCTCGATAATCATCTCCACGCTGACTTAGTAATATAAGATCTGTGTTCTTTTGCTTCCAGATTAGCCTTCTTTCAAATCCAACCCACATATTACTACCAGAAGAATGAAACCCAAATCTGGTTATAACTTTTATAATGACATAAGATGCCTACATAATTCCTGGCATACATAAAGATTTGTCAGGATATTGTTTCTGTTTTTAAAAATCCTCTTCTTAAATTTCTACAGTGCCTTCTTGTTATCTCCAAAATGAAAATTCTTTGCCTGATGTAGTAATTGGATGAATTTGCTTCATGAAGCCCAGATTCAAAGTGGCTTAAAAAGAAAGACATTTGAGACCTCACATCACATGGAGCTTAGAAATAGGGTAGGCTATCAGTCTGGTACCTCAAGTTTCCAGCCCTGCTTCTCAGGTTTTCTAGACTCTGTATCAGTGAATTCTTCTCCTTCTGCATCTCTCCTGGAACAACTGTGGAACAGACTTCCCACCATGCATCTAGTCGGAGAAAAGGTTTTTCTTCTTTCCATGGAACCAGAGGAAATTTCTTCTTAATTTCTATTTATATTTGTTTGGTTTTGAGACAGAGTTACACTCTGTTGCCCAGACTGAAGAGCAGTGGCAGGATTACAGCTCACCACAACTTCAAACTCCTAGGTTCAAGCAATCCTCAGCCTCCTGAGTTGCTGGGACTGTGTCTGGCTAATTTTTGCATTTTTGTAGAGTCAGTGTCTCGCTTCATTGCCCAGGCTACTCTTGAACTCCTGGGCTCAAGTGATTCTTCCACATCAGCATTCCAGAGTGCTGGGATTACAGGCGTGAGCCACCGCATTTCGCCTGTCCTTGCTTTCAATTTGCTTTGACCCACCTAACTCTGAGTCAACCATTAGGGAAGGAATAAAATTACCATGATAGCCTTATCAATATCTGGAGAATAATTATTTGGTGTATAGTGAATTTTAAACAGTCAATGTATATTTCTTGAAACGTATTTGATTTTTGCTTGTTATTACCCTGGATTTGCCTATGCTTATTCTAAAGCTAATCGGAACTACTTCGTTTTTCTAAATAGTCATGCTTTTCCTCTCCTGTAGACAATTTTTGCTATCTGCCAAGAATGACCTTCACCACTATCTGACTAATCTCGAACTTTCTTTAAAGTTTAGCTTAAGTATCACCTTTTCCGGTTGGATCAATAACACGTTCTTCTACCAGGCTGGATCAATAACACATTTCTTATCACCTTGCTCACCTTAAGCATAGTTGTTTTCAACTTTCTGAATGTTAGGTTTACTTGGTAGACCATTTCCAAAGTCTAATGGCATGAAACCACTTCCACATATTCTGATTCAATAAGTTCAAGATAAAGCCTAGATATGGGATTTATTTCTTTTAACTTCTCATGAAGTTAGGCTTGAGAGCCGTGCTCTGACTTGTCACTTGCTACATGCAATTATTACTACATATTTCTCTTTCTCCTCTGCCAGTGTTTTGGTTTTGAGGATAAGACTATATTTTTTTACCTTGGTAGCCTAAATACCAAAAGGAGTACCTAATACAAAGTGGGTACTCATAAGTTTGTTGGTTAAAAAAAGGTTGAGCTTCCAATGATGACTATTTTATTCCATTTCACAGCTATTAATCAAATGCCTTCTGTATGCTGGAGTCTATATGAGTTGTTTGAATACAGGGTAGTAAATACAGTATCAGTCTTAGTGGAATTCATATTTAATCGGGTGCTCACAAATTAGCAGTTATCATCCTGGTGATAGAAGCATGAGGTCACTACATTTTAAATTACACTTCCAGACATTCAATGCTATAAATATTCTCTTACTTTTGTTTTTCTTGTATCCAAATACCTAATTTTTTTATTTTTATTTTTTACCTGAGCTCTAGACAAAATCCAATAAGTGGTACATTGGTTTAATAACCAAGGAAAGGCAGGTGTTTGCTAAACAGAATGAGAAAATTAAAAGCAGCCTAACTGCAGAAAGTGCCTTTGAAACACAGGTTTAGATGTTTAATGGTTTTACATTCTTCTCAAGCTGTCAATGGAAAAACATGGCTTGACACTGAACACACACCAAATCAGTAGCATAGCTATTTTATAATGTCTGATTGGTCATTGAAAAAAATAGTTTAAAACTCAATCCATGTGATGGAAATGTCACTTCAAGAAAGACCATTCATACTGTGGTGTTGCAGGAGAACTGTGGCTATAACCAGTTTCCATTTAAACCAGCAGCAGAGGGGTTTTTAAAGAATTGCAAATGGAATGGTTCCTAGAATATTGCAGGTTGAGTATTATTAATATAAATTTTACCATCATAAAATTCACCATTAGAAGAAGAAAAAACATATTCATTTTCTACTCTCACGAGTTAGAAAATTTTATGTGTTAAATGAAGATTTTTAGGTTTATTTAAGGGAATCCTTTGAGAATGCCCATTCATAACTTCATTATGTCATTCATTCATTAATTTAACTGAAATATGTTGAACATTAACTGTATTGTTTCTAATAATGGAAAGATTTGCCTAGTCATCTTTCTAACTGGCATTTATATTAGTCATGGATTTTGTATTCTATTTGAGAAGTCTACAAGTAGTTATTAATGGTTTCATATTGTAGAATTAAAGATTACCTGAAACAGAACTGATTGCCTCTGAGGGTTTATATGCTGTATAACAAAGCATAACAAAAACAAAAAAGCTTCTAAGTAATCAAAATAAATCAAATATGGAATATTTTAAATTCAAAAACTTCTGGAAAATTATGAAAAATGAAGTGGACTTCATCCACAGTTAGAAAGCAGATTTGTCTCACACGTTTCAGTACCAGACAAGTTTTTAGGACCTTAAACTTTGAACTTCTGTAAATTTCAGATAAATTTCAATATCCTAATTTTGAGAAATTCAAGCTATCTTATCTACTTCTAGATTTTTCAATGTTGAATAGCAATTTCAAAAGGATATTTCCCACCAACAATGAATGAGAGTTTCTACAGGTCCACATCTCCACCAGCATATTGTTAGTGTTCTGGATTTTGGTCATTCTATCAGGCAACCATAACATTCCATAGTTGGTTTTTGTTTTGTTTTGTTTTTTAGAGAGAAGTGTGGGAGGGAGGAGAGAGAGGGATGAGAGAGAAAAGATGAGAGAGAGAGAGAGAGAGAGAGAGAGAGAGAAGAGGGGGAGAGAAAACAGAGAATGAGAGATAGAGAAGCAGGAGAAAGAGAGATACGGGGCGAGGAGAGAATGAGAGAGAGATACAGAAAGAAAGGGAGAAAGGAGAAAGATACAGAGAAAATGAGAGAGAAAGAGAGAAGAGAGATACAGAGAGAGAGGAGAGAGATATAACAAGAGGGAGAGATACAGAAGAAGAGGGAGAGAGATACAGAACGGAGACAGATACAGAGAGAGGTAGATAGAGATAAAGAGAGATACAGAGAGAGAAGAAAGATACAGAGAGAGGAGAGATACAGAGATAGAGGGAGAGATACAGAGGGAGAGGAAGAAAGATACAGAGGGAGAGGAAAGAGATAGAGAGGGAGGGAGAGAGAGAGAGATACAGAGACAGGAGAGAGATACAGAGAGAAAGAAGAGAGATACAGAGAGAGATACAGAGAGTAGAGAAATACAGAGAGAGAGAGATACAGAGAGACACACAAAGAGAGTAGAGAGATACAGAGAGAGGAAGATACAGAGAGAGAGCCATGGTTGTTTTAATTTGCATTTCCCTAATTATATATGATGTACTGAGTCTTTTTTCTATGTTTATTTTACCCTCTGTACATCTTCTTTGGCTAGATATTTGTTCAGAACTTGTTGAGTTTTAAGTATATTTTGGATAACAGTCTTTTGCCAGTTAAGTCTTTTGCAAATATTTTCCCCCAGGTCTATGGCTTATCTTCTCATTATCTTGACAGTGTCTTATAGAACAGAATTTTTATTATATTTTACTGAAGCCCAGCTTATCAATGATTTCTTTCAAGGATCCTGCCTTTGATGTTACATTTTAAAAGTCATGACCATACTCAAGAGCATCTAGAAATTCTATGTTATTTTCTAGGAGTTTTATAAGTTTGCATTCTACACTTATGTCAAGGATCTGTTTTGAGTTAAATTTTGTTAAGGTCAAAATATCTGGGTCTATGTTCATTTTTTTGCATGTGAATTTTCCGTACAAAGGCTTTGTTTGTCTGTTGTTTTTTAGTTTCTTTAAAACCCAGTTTCTTTTTGTTGCTCAGGTAAGACACCACAGTCTCCTGAGCAGCTGGGACTCTGGGGGTGATCCACCACACCCTGCTTAGTACAAAGGTTTTAATGTTTTTTGGTTTGACCTGTATTTTTATGACCAAAAATGTTATAAACGTCATTACACTTATTTTAGAAATGCATTGCAAGATTAATGTTAGGCATAACAATCAAAGCCAAATAATTAAGAATTATAGATACCACAATGTCTACAAAAAGAAAAACTCCATAAAGACATGTGACCAATATATAACATAACACTTTTATGAAAATAAGAAGAAAATATTTTCATATTATATCTTAAATTATATCTTACTAAATTTGATTGAATAGTAATTTTACTATTAACTTTGATTATTAGTAACTAATTATTAGACAAATTCACAACTAAACCTACATTTAAACATGCTGTCTCTAAATAGAATAGCATAGTTTCTGATAAAATACAAGCCATTGTTTTTATGAACTGATGAGAAAAAGAAAGAGAAGGGAAGCTAAATATATAACTGTTCAGCCTCTAATTGTAAACAATGTATGTATCAATCACTTTATACCCATGGGGGAACATTACTGCCAAAAAAATAGTAACATGTACTTTAAATGCAAAAAAAAAAAAAAAAAAGCACATATCTTGCAAAGATGTGTGATGAGAAAAGTTTTCAGGAGTTATTATTTGATATTGTGATATATTGAATATCTTTCTTCAGTAGGCAAATAATGTCCTTTTCACTGTGCATTCCCGAGATGGAAAGTTAGAAGTTTTGTTATATGTGTGCATGGGTGCATACTCCTCCTGCTTTTATTTATGTGTACAATGGATAAGTAGATGATTTTTTTCCAGAATTTTGAGAAGCATATATTTACATTACTTCCTAAACCAAGAACATGATGATGTTTAAAAATGATGAAATCCACTAATAAACGAGGAAAATGGAAATCAATGACAATAAAATCATGTGATAAGTGACTCATGGCTATAATCCCAGCACTTTGGGGAGCTGAGGTGGGAGGATCACTTGATCTCAAGAGTTTGAGAAAGCCTAGGCAGCATAGTGAGACCTCAGACCTCGTCTCTACAAAAAAATAAAAAATAAAACATAGCAGGGCATGATGGTGCACACCTGTAGTCCTAGCTACTAGGGAGGCTGAGGTTGAGGATCAACTGTATGAGCCAGGAGGCTGAGGCTGTGGTGAACTGTGTATGTGCCACTGCCCTCCAGTGGGGGTGAAAGAGTGAGATCCTGATTTAAAAGAAAAAAAAAAAGTGATATGGGAAGAGAGTTTTAAGTATTTGGGCAGAGGAATTAAATTGACTAAAATTTCCTTGATATGGCTTCATACACACATTATTTCCATAACTTATCTTTTTGGGCACAATAAAATAACTTTTTTTAAAAATTCTGAGTATTATTGAAATAAGTGCATTCTCCCTTACTCTTCCTTCTGAATTCCTTTTTGTTCCATTTTGCAATCTGCCACTGATCTCATTTGAACATGCTCTGTTTTTGACTAGGTAAATAATACACAGATTTCTTTCTACAGAAACTATCTCTGGTAAAATTGTAGAGTGCTGACTTGAGTAATACCCAAAAGTTAACTGCATGCTTGCCACTGGCCAGAAATAACTCAGAGCAAATGAATTCACGGAGCAGTCAATGGAATATTGTATCCCTCTTAGGAAGCCATTGTGCTGTGAAGGAAACTTGAGGTAGTGAACCAGCCTTTACACACGCACACACACACACACACGTGCATACACACACACACACACACACACACACACACACACACACACACACACACAAGAACAGAGGGAAGCCCTCCAGAAAACAAAATTTATTTATTAAAAATTGTGTATAAACTTCAATCACGTCAAGGGACTCTCTGCTTGATGCAATACATCTGTTAAGACACTTTTTCAAATGCTCAAAACAATTTTTGAACTTGGCAACTTTGATGCCTTTTAGTGGTTCTGCTGTTTTTGTTTCTCCTCTTCCACATAGGCAAAACATTTCCCTTTCAGGACCTTTTCTTATCCCGGGAAACAAACCAAAAATTCCCTTGGGGGGAGGGCGAGGTTGGGTGAACGGAGAGGGTGGGGCATGGGGGTCATGCTGTTTGTGGTCCAAAACTGTTGAACATTTAGTGTGGTGTGCAGGTGCACTCATAAATCACCCATCATGGAATGGGAAAACACACTGAAAGAATCTCCAAAAAAAATACACAGAAGCTGAACGTAACCTCTCTCACAACAACACTTGCTGTACACTGATGCTGATGGGTTCCTAAGCACTTACTTGTACTACAAGGGGCCTGCTCTCCACAAAATAACTCTGGTCTTTTTGGAGTCCCTGGTTCATATGCCATGGTTTGGCCAATCTGCAAATCCATTGTTTTATCTTGACATGTTGTAGTTTTTATGTTATTGTTGGAAGCTAGCACACTTTTGGAACTCTCTCTGAACATTCTGGGAGAGTGTCTAATGTGCTTAAAAACAAAGAAGGGTAATTTTTTGAAGGAAATAATTAAATTATTAAAAGTGGAGACGCATTCTCAGTTTGCATCAATTTAAATGCCTCTTTAAAATCTGAATGTCACTGAGAACGAACAGTCTTCCTTCCAGCCTAGAGATTTGAAACATCTTCTCCCCTTACAAAATGACATTCCAGGGAATTTCCAGACCTTTTTCCCCTATTACATTTGATTGCTTTCTACCTCATTACCTGGAATCTGATGTTTCCTAGAATGTCTACACACTTAACCACACACACACTAACTGCAGCATCTCCATTGTGTTCCCTTTAAGACTAGATGCACTTCTTACTTCATCTGAATTCTGGGCTGGTCACTTTTCTCACTTCATCTGATTTCTGGGATGGTCACATTTCTTACTTCATCTTAATTCTGAGCAAATGCAGGATTTACTGTGTAAGACTAATAGTGACAAGGAGAATGACAGAGGTGAAGAGAGCACACCCTTCCCTCCCACCACATCTCCTTACCCCCAGAGAATGTGTATATCATTCCGCTATTTTCCAACAGAAGTGATGTTCCAAGACTGTCAGAGACATGCTGTTGAACCTCTCAGGACACAGGCCTCTGCATGGGAACCACAAGCAAGTTTTCACAACTCACAATTATTATACCCAGGTGCTTTTATGTCTCTATATTTTCAAGGGGAAGATGGAAAAAAAAAGAGGGCAATAAAAAATGAAGCCGTCTTTATAGCTTTCATTCCCATTTGTTAATAGCGATGCAGATTCTTATAAAACATCAGTAGGTTTCTGAGTTCTTCCTTTAGGGAAAGGGCAGTAGACATGGAGCTGTTGACTTCACTCTGCTCATGGAAGGGAACAGAGAATGCCAGAGTCTGGTGGGAACCAGCAAGGGCCAGAAGAGGGTTAAGATTGATGCAGCCAAATTCAGGTCTTAGAGGAACACAAAGATTCCAGGACAAAGAAGTGGGCTCCTAACACAGCTTTTTTTTTCCACCCACATTTCTCCTTCTTCCCTAGTCCTTGTCCCAGACATGGGCCAACCCATGATAGCTTAGAGCTGGGGCACTGCCATGTCCTGCAACTGGACAGTGTCTCCCATTCTCATGTTACCACTAGGGCGTGGTCGCAGCATCCGAATTTGGGATTTTCACCGAATTTATCTTATGTTTAATATTTCTGGCCGGGCTCGGTGGCTCAGCCTGTAATCCCACGCCTTTGGGAGGCTGAGGTGAGTGGATTGCCTGAGCCCGCGAGTTCGAGACACGCCTGAGCAGCAAGACCTCATCTCTACAATAAATCAAAAAATG
The DNA here is from genome assembly GCA_027257055.1 of Cephalopachus bancanus. Taxonomy (NCBI): domain Eukaryota; kingdom Metazoa; phylum Chordata; class Mammalia; order Primates; family Tarsiidae; genus Cephalopachus; species Cephalopachus bancanus. The sequence goes on from JAPVLO010000503.1 coordinate 545,150, forward strand.
AGCTGGGCGTGGTAGCGCACACCTGTAGTTCCAGCTACTTGGAAGGCTGAGGCGGAAAGATCGCTGGAGCCCAGCAGGTCGAGGCTGCGGTGGCCGGGAGCGTCCACTGCACTCCAGTCGGGGCGACAGAGTGAGACTCCAACTCAATATTTACATGTATTTCTGGCAATGATAGTCCCCGGTTATTGCTTATGTGCAATGCATAGGTTACACAGAACATTGTGGGTCACGTTGGAAATGCAACCACCACTGACCATGTTGGTTTTACTGGTTTGCTCAACAAATATTTACTAAGCACTATGAAAATGTGTTCCAATTTTCAACCAAAGGAGAATAAAAAGATTATAAGTTTCCTAAATGGGTGATTATCTGAATATGGGTGGGATTAAAGTGTACATGTTGAAATTACTATTTTTCAACTCAGATCAAGGCTTAGTGTTCTTTTCCAGAAGATGGCAAGGATGAATTTCAATTATTTTGATCATCACTATTGATTTGATATGGTTTCTTCAATTAGATGTCTTATCTTCTGCCACAAATACAATAAATAGAAAGTGACATTATCTGAAGAGTATTTTCTTCCTATTTTCATAACATTTAAAAAAAATTCATAAGACGCCTTCCTAAATTGAGGAAAGCAAGCCCTTATTTGAAAAATACTATAACAAAATTTCTCAGTCCAGCTTCATGTACTGAGAAATACTAATAGACTTATTGTTAATCATTAGATAAAAGCAAACTTTCACACCTATAATTATTACCCTATGTAATTTAAATATCTCTGTGTTATTACTGAAATAGAAAAATGTAATTTTTTATTTTTGTAGCTGCATATTTTAATTTAAAACACTCATAAAATTTGGATTTATTTTAAGAAAAAAGGAATGGATTGGGGCAAAATAATATTGATATAGTTGAAGAAATACAAGTGGGCACTGAGAAGCACTAAGCTGAATTTCTGACTTGTCAAGTTCTAATCCTTCATTTTGATTATAACTTTAGAATATTTGAATAGATATATTTTAATGTGCAAAAGTTCAGTTCAAAGACATTTCTTGTAGCCTCTTAATGTGACACACACATATATATATGAGTGCCACATTGTTAAGGGGCTATGGTATTAGGTACACAAGTGGTCATTGTACAGGTAACGTTTGGAAACATTTATGTTTTTAATATTATGCTTTATACACTGAACCACAAAAAAATATTTTCTTAAACGAATTAAAACATAAAAGACTCTTATTTTAGTTAAATAACTTTCCAAATTATACGTCTCCTTTTAAAAAGACAAATGATATTAAGCAGACCAAATCTGGGAGTTTGGAAAATGCCTATTATTGAAGGAGAGAAGCCCATTCAGGCTTGAGGTATGGAGATTGCTATAGAAAATGACGTTCTCAGCCCGGCTCGGTGGCTCAGCCTGTAATCCGAGCACTTTGGTGGGCCGAAGCAAGTGGATTGCCTGAGCCTGCGGGTTCGAGACCCGCCCGGGCAACGTGGCGAGACGTCGTCTCTACAATATATCAAAAATTAGTCGGGCGTGGTAGTGCGCGCCTGTAGTTCCAGCTACTTGGAAGGCTGAGGCGGAAGGATCACCGGAGCCCAGCTGGTCGAGGTTGCGGTGACCGGGAGTGGCCACTGCGCTCCAGTCTGGGTAATAGGGTGAGACTCCAACTCAAAAAAAAAAAAAAAAAAAAAGAAAGGACGTTCTTAATGTGAATAATTTGCCATTGCCATTACCATGATGACATCTTCACATAGTCTTCAAATAATTTTGACCGCTACTACCCTAAATCTCTACATAATTAAATACACATGTAATTATATATGTGTGTGCACACACAATTAATACATGCGTGTGTATTGTTAGATATACCTAGATATCCCCCCAAAAAAGATCCACCCACAATATTACAATAGCAAAGAAAAAGAAAGGAAAGCATAATAAATGACTGAAAGTCATTGACTTTATTTAAAATTGTTCAGAAGATCCTGGATCTGTAAGCAAAGAACCGGAGGCTATATGACTACTGTCTCATTCTTCCCACAGTTGTATCCTGATAGAAGAGGATACATATTTAGGTTCCCAAATTCTTGCCTCCCCAAGAGTATTGTAACTTCTGTACAATTCTTAGCAGTAAGTATGAACCATCATTTCACATTGTAGAACATTTTTCTACATAGCAGATGCTAAAAATAATATATTTGAGGACACATGATACAATGTGAATGATGGTTGGAAATAAAAGTAATCTAAACAAGTAAAGAAAATATTCTAATGATGATATATACTTTAGGCATTATAAATTATCATAAAGCATTTTTATGTTTCTCCATTTTATATTTTCTTAATTTTAGCAGGGAAAATTTTTTTTTAATATACCAGAATTGAACTTTAAAATAAAAGCCAAATGTTCAACTATCTACTTTTGATTTTAGAATGTTATAGATTTTAATGCCTCAGATTTAGAATGCTTAAGTGCCCAATTTATACATAACCTGCATTAAAAATCATGTGAACTTTATAAAGAAAAGAGAAGACATAGATATTGCTTTAAAAATACTTTTTACTTGCTTTTAATATAAAATGCTCAAAATGCTAAAAACTACCCATCTTAGGTGGTTCTTATGGAAATTTTCAACTATAACCATCCGAAAATGGGATAGATAAACCCTGTTAATTTTTGTAACCCATTGAACAAGAATATTTTGCAAAATGCATTTGTGCATTATCTAAAAAAATTATATTTTAAATCTATAGTCTAAAACAACAGAGCATAACTCCTCCAGATAATTAAATTTTAATTTTAATAATAGAGTCGATCTAGGAACAAACTTCAAGAAGTATTTTATTATTGTTGTTGTTATTCAAGAAATCACCCACAATATGTAGATGTGGAAAATCCCTATCTTTCCAGTGGTCAGATGTTTTGAACTTGTGTTGACTGAACCACAAAAATGGCTGACTCTACCACTAAGGAAACTGAACCTGAAAGATATATTTCCTAGTTTTGTTCCTGTGTTTTTTTCCTTCTACATTACTTGATTTTCCTACACACTTCAGAATCCCTTTTGCTATGTTTTTAAATTATTCATTAACCTCTCAAGCAAGTGAACAAGATAGTCTTCACCACTCAAGATGAGAAAGAGGAATGCTGCACCAAAAAATTATCATTTTTAAAAACACTATATGATTTTGAATTTTAGATAAAATGAAAATGTTGCATTGGAAAAGACTACAGTTATAGCCACAGATAAGAAAGTCCTTTTTCCTTAGAGATCTACTACTTCTCAGACCTGTCTAATTCATTACGAGGATACACATGGGTAGCAAAAAACAAAAAACAATTAAAAAAAGAAAAATTGGAAAATATACTTAAGTGTTGGAGAAGTGAGGGTCTATCAGGAACACCAGAAATAGACACCTTAATTATCTGGAACAATAACCAACCAAAAATACTTTACAAAACATAATTATGTTTCTGAGAATTACCTGGAAAAATAATTCTTGGTATTTTTAATATCTAAGAGCATTCCCCACAAACTGTAAACATGGAACAGGTTTTTGAATTTCTGAGAAGAGTGAGGAAGTTTCATTTGAAACAATGAATCACATCCTGATAGCGCCATCTACCAGTCACAGTTCAAATTGCAACAGAAAGTCTTACTCTAAAACAAAGCTGATTGTGAATAACCAAAACAATTTCTGAAACAATATACAGTTGTGTCTAATATATAAAACAGTTTTTATGCACAATTTTATGCTTTTATTGTGGTCTCATAGTAGGTGATCTAGATGGTTTCTAGTTAACCAAAAGAAGTCACATAGGTCATGAATAATTGCATATAGATCTACATGGCACAGAAAATATAGTTTCTTAAGCTAATTACTATTTGAAAATTCATTTTACTTTAATCACTATCAAAATGCTCTCCAGGACAATACAGTGCCCATAGCTTTTCCATGTTCTTTTAACTGTGATAGAATCTCCTGCGGCGAATAATTTTGTGAATTCTTGCATCACTGGCCCTTTCATAGTATCCAAAGGTCCAGGAAAAAAATCTTATCTTTTACCCTAACACTGATTTGAACTTGAAATCTAAATGTCTAGAAGGTTGGTCTTTATTTTTCTCCCTGGAACTTGAAAATAATTGAAATGAAACTTGACTAAATCATTAAACACTCTCACAAGCTGTTTGAGTATAGTCCTTTGGTTTGGAGCCTGTGAAACAGGAAGCAGAGTATTCTACATTCTTCCTCCGAGCCCTGCTTTAGTTAAAAGACATTCAAGTCTCTCATGGGTATGTGGTATAAGTTTTTCTGTCCAAAACCAACAGTCAATTGGCTCTACACTCACTCATTTCCTTCTTTTCTCTTCTTCCTCTTCCTTCTCCTCCGTCATCTCTTTTGACAGAAGAAGAGAAATCATTTGAACATTTTGAAATAATGTCCTTTGGGGACCCAAGATGTCTACCACCCAATTAGAAAAGCAGAAGAGGTCAGGTAAACTTGAGAACCAGGACAGAACGTGAAGTTGAAGCGGAAGCATATTTCTAAGATGAAGCACAAACGCTTCTATGAATAACTGGCATTTGAATCGACTCTAATAATTCAAAAAGAAAATTTACTCATAAGCATAAACAATAACAAGCTGTAAACATTAGTTATTTTCTTTAAGGTTTTTCTTTTTTTTCCTTACATGTAACTTCCATTATAGATTACGAATGAAATAAATGGGAAGACTATTTGAGGAACCATGAAGCTCTATTTGGTCCATTTCTTCTCTAAAAACCTATGAAGAAGTTTAAAGGGTCACAAATAATGTTCCTTTTTCTTTTCTTTTAGGAAAAAACAGCATTTAGTTTGTACTTGTTTGGACATCAGCAATATAAAGACCTTTTCTTTCCTTTTGGTTTTTTTTGGGGGGAAAGGAAACTTTTTTATACCCTTGGTTGACTTCACAAAAAATACAATCTGGTATACAAATGTAGGCAATTTAAACTAGTCATTTGGGTGAAAATCTTTCTGTCTTCATCGCCCTCAAAATATTACCTAAATGTAATCTGAACCATTTCGAGTAGCTCTACTTAAATCCTGTTATGTTTTCAGTAGTAAAGACTGATAACTTGATAGTTCCCAAGGGTTTGATGCTTATGGTTTAAGTACAGAGTTGACATTGCATGCTATTTTTCTGAAAATCCCCAGGGCTATATTAAAGATGAGATAAGTAAAGATGTGTAGAGCTGTGTAGAAATCTGTAGGTCTCTTCAAACACTGTACTACTAGTCAACATGAATAAACATCCTTGTAGGTTCACATTTAGTCATTTTCTTATTAATGTAATCTTGCTCTGGTAGTTAATGGAAGATAATGAAAACTTGACCTCAAAGTTTTAAATATCTATATACTTATTTGGAAGTAAAATTACTATGAAAACAACATTCACTATACATTAAAAAGCACTTTAAACATATTAGTTTTACTGGTTATGAGCTCATTTTTTGCTCATTCTAACATAGGATTAGAACTCCCTAGTTGTACCCCTAACTTCAGTCTCATCATTCTACAATTCATCCTTTGCAGTTATTAGATTGATCTTTCTAATCTCATTATTACACCATCACTGAAAAAAAATATTCACTGGACCTCCACAATGGTCCCTCACGGCAAGATTTCACCCCCTCACTTCTCCATCTCAAACCTGAAATCCAGCCACAGAACTGATGCCAGTTCATTTAAAGGCTTTGTTCTCTCTCTCTCTCTCTCCCTGTTCCCCACTCTTACCCCCAATTGCATATGCTTAGAACATCCTTGTTCATTTCTTTAATACCCTCTACTATGAGAAATCTTCCCAGGCTTCTTGAGTCCTTCTTTTCAGCTTCCCATGTTTCCAACTTACATTGTCCTGTGACCACTGACTGGCAATTCACCAGACGATAAGACCAATAGGCAAAAAGTGGGCGTGATTCATTTAGAAGGCTAGCACAACAGACCATGCCTAATCAGAGATAGTTCTCAAAATAAATCCCTTGAATAAATGAAGGAATGTCTGAGAAAACATTCAGATCAACTCAGTAACTTAAGCAAATAAACTGAGAGTTTAATTAAGAGACTTTTCTAAGGTCTCTTTTTGAAAGAATGACACCATGACTCTAGATTGCAGTTGATCATTCAGTGCTTCTTTGCCTTGTATCTTGATAAAAGTTCTTGAAAATTTTTAGTATCAGTAGCATTAATTTATGACAAAATATTAGCTATCTACAATGTCCCAGAAAGAATAATATTCTGTGCTTGTTTTCTTTGTATTTAAACAAAATGTATGATCGAGAACAGTGCAATTTATTTTTGTGCCCTCTGTCCATGCCTAGGGTGGAGAACTCAGTTTTGGGAAATCAGATGGAGTGACAGCCCTTCCTATGGAGCAATGAGGCTGTACACTTTGATCTCTTTTCCGTTATTTCTTCAATACTTAGGGTTTTCCTGACTTCCTCCAGTTGTGTGTGTGTGTGTGTGTGTGTGTGTGTGTGTGTGTGTGTGTGTGTGTGTGTGAGAGAGAGAGAGACAGAGAGAGAGAGAGAGAGAGAGAGAGAGAGAGAGAGAGTTGGAGAAGTATAACCAGCTGGCTAGAATCTGCTTCCCATGTGTTCTTAATAACTATTATTTCCCCACGGGCTAGCCTATGCTTCTCAAACCTGGCTACACATTAGAATCTCCAAGATCACATTTTAAAAAATACCAACATGTGGACCCACAACCAACAATCCTGATTAAATTGGTTGGGGGCAGATCTTGGGTGACAGCAAGTTATAAAACCTCCTCTCTGATTCTAATGTGTGGCTAGAAGTGGCCATGTGCAATCATTATTTTGTCAGGTAGAATATCAGCGTAACTTCTATTCAATTTGCATATCATTTCTGTCCTCAACTTCCAGGGCAGAGGATGCTGCATGCTCAATAAGAGGGGGGACGCTCGTCAAAATTGAATTTATTTATAAAAATTGTGTATTTATTCTTACATATCTAAACTTAGTCATCTTCACAGTACTCTCTGTTTGATGCAATACACCTATCAAGATGCTTTTTCCACTGCTCAAAACGGTTTTGAGCTTGTTAATTTTGACCTTTTAGAGCTTCTGCCATCTTTTGTTTCCCCTCTTCCACATGGGCAAAATGTTTCCCTTTGAGGACTTTTTCATCAGGAAAACAAAAAAAGTCCCTTGGTGTAAGATCAGGTGAATAGGGAGAGTGGGGCACAGGGGCAATGCCATTTTTGGTCAAAATTTACTGAACACTCAGAGCAGCGTGGGCAGGTTGCTCATGTAAATCACCCATTACGAAATGGACAAACACCTTGAAAGAATCCCCAAAACAAATTCACTGAAGCTGAACGCAACCTCTCACATCAACACTAGTTGGTACACTGATGCCGATGGGTTCCTAGAACACTTTCCTAGTGAGAGAAGCCTGTACTACAAGGGGCCTACCCTCCAAAAGCGAACTGTGTTTTTTTGTGTTTGTTTTTTTTTGAGTTGTTTTCTCACTCTGTCGCCCAGACTGGAGTGCAGTGGCCGCTCCCGGCCACCGCAGCCTCGACCTACTGGGCTCCGGCGATCCTTCCGCCTCAACCTTCTAAGTAGCCGGAACTACAGACTCGCTCTTTCACGCCCGGCTAATTTTTGATTTATTGTAGAGATGAGGTCTCTCTGCCCAGGCGGGTCTGGAACCCGCGGGCTCAGGCAATCCACTCACCTCAGCCTCCCAAAGGTGCAGGATTACAGGCTGAGCCACCGAACCCGGCTGCGAATTGTTTTTTACGGGGCCAGCCCTAGTATATACTGACTATTCAAAGGCGGGATGAATGATAATTATGAAAATAATGTTATCTTGTATTTTACTTATTTTCTAATCTTTTAATATTGTTATTAGTTTTTAATTTTGTTTTAAAGATGTGGGGTACCAGTCAGGATTAGGAATATAAGTGGTCTACATGCAGGTGAAGTCTGGACCTCGCGCTGGTCCTCACCTCCCCTGGTTTAGACTCAGGTACCCTTATTGATGATATGTGCCCAGCCACCTCTTGGCAGTGTCCCACAACTGCCAACCCCCTTTCTTATAGTATTGTGATAAACTTATCTTGTATTTTAGATTGGAGATGCAGCTGGTCATAGATGCCTAGAATGACCAATAGAAAGAGACGCTATCATTGGATTCTTTGCCAACAATGTCTGATCTCTTCTTGGAAAAACTGTTCTAGCGTCTTGTCTCCTTCAGACTTGGCTTTGGAAATCCCCTCCCTCTCCCAGGGGGTTAAGTTATGTGGTTAAAGAAGTTTAATTTCTCTTTAATTCCTGTTTTATTTTTGTACTAAATTCCCATTTCTCTAAACTCAATCATCCCTTGCATTGAATATTTGATCTGAATAGGTCCTAGATCGACATTAATTGCTGATTAAATTGTTAAGCTGCTGGTAAAAGTGAACAGTGATCTGTACTTGACTGTTGAAAACTGAACAGTGAGCTGTACTTGACCTAACAATAGAAGAGCTATAGCACTCTGGTAATTTATGACTGCCTAATCAGTTATTGTCATTTATGACGATTCTTTTGAGATATTAATTTGAGTGTTGGTGGGGATTTAGGGAAAGGAGTTATTGCTAATATGCCTGTCATTTCACCATCTTTTCTGTGCTTCTTTTTCAGAGTAGATCTGATCCATAGTGTCTGCTAACTAAGTAGCTGTTCTAGGGAGACATACACTTCTGGTCACTGCTGATTGGACAAAAATAGGCACTTGATTAAAGCTGTTTCATTTATTGGTTGTCCAGTAAACAGTCTGATCGTTTTCCAATTATTTATACTAACAGGGGGTTTTGTACACTGGCATCTTAAAGTTATGTAGTCTGAGGCTGATGACCATTTTCAGCTATGTGTTAGTTGGTAATTAAACAGGGAAATCTGGTTGCTGAAGAAATATATTGGGCATTTGACTTAATGAATCAAATACCTTAGTCACAGAGAGAGAAAGGAAAGACCATCTACCTGCTGACTTTCTAGTTCCTGGGAGTCCTGGCTATACATCCTTTCAATTAGTTGGTGAAACTCCCTTGTATTCATCTAATACATTCCTTTTTCTCTCAACTAGTTTTGATTCATTAAAATGACACTATTCCTAACTAGGAAGAATAATAAAGTGTTCCATAATATAGATACTTAGATTAATCTACACTTTGAATTTCTTTTGGTAAAAAGAGATTCAAAGAAAGCATTTAGGCTTAGATTGACAAATTTCCAAGGGAGGCTTTTCACCTAAAAGAACAGACTGTGGAAAGAACTACAGGTTTATGTGACGGAGGAAAAACAAGGAGAACTCAAAAGATGAAAGCATTTGGATAATTAAATTCTGCGTTACTTCCTATCAGTATGTAATTTCTTTTTATATAAGTTATACTATAAACTCCTTAAATAAACAACAATATTTTGCATAGTTTTTAAAGGCTGCATGCATACTCTAGTAAGTAACGCATTAAAAAGTGAAAGAAAAATGCCGACACGCCCAGAAACAATGATGACAATGAAAATGAATGTGAATATTTATGTGCCAGGCTCTGTGCCAAAACAGCAATAAGAACAATAAACTTTATATGGGTGATAACATTGAATTCCAACAACAATTGAATTTAGAAATATTATGATGTCTATTTTATGAATCAGGAAACCTAGGATTAGAGCGGTTAAATCACAGCCCAAAGTCACACAGCTGCAATGTGGTGGATTCAAATTGCAAAATCAACTGAGTATTGTTTTAGAGTCCATGATCTTAAGCACTCTGCTTTAATATACTTAGAGGAAAACTTTCCTCAATTTCTGGAGATGAAGAAATGGAAAATTATCCAAGCTACTGGCAATGCAAACCATCTGAGAAAGGAGAGTCTGGGAGTGTGGCTGTCTGAGAGACATCATTTCATCACAGCTGGTGTTCTTGGGAAGGGTTAGGACTTTGTAAGAAGTATTTAATTTGAAAAAGATTGTCTTGACACTTCTGTGGAAGGCTGACTAGAAAAAGAAAGATAAACCAAAAGATTATTTCAATAATTAAAATGAAATGAAAATGTGTGATTTTGGGTTATAGTTATCAGGGTTTTGTAGAAGTTGGAAAAGGAGAAAAATAGTTACAGATAAGTCTACATTTTGAGTCTAAAAACAATCATGCCGTGGGAACAAAAAGTAAAATTAGGAAGTGTCCCTTTTTAATAAGGGAAAAGACAATAATTTATATTTCACTGATGATATTATCAAATTGTGAGCAAAGATGTGAGATGGATCTTTTCTTATTCAAGCAAATTGTCTTCCTATGGCCATCTGAATGCCTATCTCAACATCTCAACCTCAAATTAATATTTTAGCTCATCTTACTGTAATGTTTGTCTTGTTCTTTGGGACTGTGTTCCAAACCACCCATAACCTCAATTTCTTTTTCTAATTTGCAAAGTTAAAGTCATTATTTTGTTTGACTTGGTCAGTTCCACCCTGAGAAGTAAGTACTAAATTTGTTAATATGTTTTTTCTGATTTAATGTTTATTATATTTATATGCACATAAGCACTCTGGAACATTTATCACATTTATTAATTAGTTTCGTTGCTTATAAAAATTGGAATCACACTACAAACATTGTTTTTTTTTGTTTCCTTTTAACCACTTACGAAAGCCATTGTATATGTAGCTTTATTGGTCAGTTGTCTTATTTTAAAAATAGTTTTATAGTCTTTTTGAATGTAGGTGCTATAATCCTTTTTCTCATCTTATTGTTTATTGACATTGAAACTGCAAATAACATATGTGATGAATATCATTCTGCTTAAGAGTCTATGATTGTGTGTGTATATGTGTGTATGTTCTATAATGGTTAGGCTAGTATCACTGAGGAATAGATTCTTAGAGGTTGAATTTTCAGGGAAAAGAGTAAGCAGATTTAAAAATTACATATGTATTAGAGTAAGCAAATTATAAAATTATATATGTATTCCAAGGTTACTCTCCAAAAACTCATATTTACTCGCATCAAATATTTATGACTATATTTTTTTTAACCACACCTTTGCTAGTACTAAGTGTTGTCAAATTTTTTATTCAATTAAGTGACTAGGTAAAGAGTATAGAAGTATAGTTTATTATTAAATGAGGCTAAACATCTTTTTATGTATTTAATGGCCATTTGTATGTCATCCAACATCAATTTAAACCTTTATTTTCTTTACTTATTTTCTTATTGAAAGATATGTCTTTTAAAAATTTTGTATGATCTCCCAAATTTTACTAAATTTTTATGTAAGAGCTACTCTTTACTAATGTGTTTCTGACATCTTTACTTTGGTATATTTTATTAAAATTAATTAAATGTATTTCTCTGTTTTAATATATTTTGAACTATGTCTTTTAAATAAATATACTCAGAATGTTTAAGAGTACATTAAAGCTACCACGGATTTCTTTTCTTTTCTTTTTTTTTTTAGGATTGTTCATTAAGTAAGAACTACATGGAGAAATAAACTTAATTTATCTAAATGCACATATAAGTACAATAAACTCATAATATACACATTCTAGACATTAAAAACATGTAAAATATGTCAGTCTTGTACTGTCTGTTCTTAATCATTGCAGTATGTTAAAGACAATTTTAAAAATATTTAGCAGACATAATTGGAGAATTTACAAAGAGTAAAAGAAATGAGATTATGCTTGCCAGAAGTCCTATGTTTTGTACATTTCTTCATATGGTCTATTTTTTAAGGCACAGGCAACTTTTAGCATATTCATGAGATGTTTGTATAAACAAGTGTACTATGTTATCTCCCAGCAAAATAGTGTTTCACAATTTCATGTTGATTTTCAATTGAATAGAGATTGTAATAGGAGCTTAATATTAGACTTAAAGTCAAGAATCAGATTTCAGTGACTATGTTTTGAAAGATAAAGACTGAAGAGTTGGAAGATAAATAGAAAATGAGAAATTATGGCTGGAGAGAGATGCTCAAAGAGAAAATCCCAAAATACCACAGAACTCAAGATAAATTTCCTTATGCAAGGAAAATTCTTCTCATTTCTCAACTTTTTATCAGTCCACTTTCTCCTAATTTCTCTAGGAAAATGAAATTGGTGGATAGAGTTGAGATTGTTTGTAGACATATATTAGTAGAAATCTATACCTTTTTTCCCCCTTTGTCTCTGTGAGTAAAGCAGGTCAGCTAGAAACTTTCTTCACCACTTCAGGGCGTCTGAAGTCATGAAAAAGTCTAAGATCACTTAAGAGGATTAAGTTTTTACTACCAGAAAATTACAGCCAATACATATGTCCATTGTCTTCTATGTGCGTAGTCAGTAGGCATTCAAAGTAACCATTATATACATTAAAAATCAATCAATATATATAAACTTATGAATGAATATCCAATATAGATTGTGTACTTATGATATGTTAAAGAATATATTGATGAGCAAAACCAGAAAGTTTTTTTCATGAAACTCGAATATATTTTAATAGAAATACACTTAATTGGTTTTATAACACTATATAAAAAATCGACTGGGTGCAGTGGCTCATGCCTGAAATCTCAGCACTCTGGGAGGTGGAGCCAAGAATGTTGCTTGAGCCCAGAAGTTTGAGATCATCCTGAGCAATATAGTAAGGCCTCATCTCTACAAAAAGAAAAAAATATAAGCAAGGTGTGGTGGTGCATGTCACTAGTCTCAGTTACTCAAAAGGCTGAGGCAGAAGGATCGCCTGAACCCAGGAAGTCAAGGCTACAGTGAGATGTGATCACCCCACTGCACTTCAGCCCAAGTGATAGAATGAGACTCTGACTCAGGAAAAAAAAAAAACATAGAGATACAGTATAAATCATGAGCATTGGAGTCCCAAATATTTAGATCCTTGTCCCAGCACTGCCACTTACTAGCTATGTGACCTTGAGCAATTTATTTGACCTCTTTAAGTGGTCCTAATTACGTTGTCAGAGCTTATTTCCTCCTGTCATTTGGAAGGTATAATGGAAAAAGTGCTGGACTAAAAGTACAATCATGGCTTCAAGTTTCTGCTCCTGGCTTCAACACTTCCTACTCTGGCCTCAGTTTCTTTATCTGTGAAATAAGGGGATTACATCATGTAATTTCTTAAACCTTCCTCGTACTGTAGGACACAAAGAACCTTTGCCTCCAAACTGAATTTTACAATCGGAAAGAAAAGTTAACTTTCTCAGAGTTCCCCATTTCTTTATATTTTATATCCTATCACAAGGATGTAGTTCTAACTCTAGGAAGAACGTATGCTAAAAGCGTTGAAGGTTCAAAATCATTTATTTACCAGAAAAAGCCTTTGACATTGGATTTCAAACAATGGTTGGAGTGGTTTTAAGAAACAGTCCACACTATAGCTTATTTCCCAAGGGCCCTGGAAGACTTCTTCTAAAACTTACATTTTTGAGAAAGGTGGGGCTGAACTCTCATCTGCAGAAAACATCTGTCAGAATCTATGATTCATTGCCAGAAGACTTCTTTTGGAATCTTTTCTTAATAACAACACTGTATAACAAAAAGATGCTTTGTATTTCAGTGATGCCTTTATTTAGACCACCTTTCCAATCCATTTATAAACATGTCTAAGAAGCACAGGCTATGTCTAGACTACCAAACTAAAAAGGCACCACATGAAACAGAAACAATGGTATAACTTTGTTGAACTGGTGTGTTCAGTAGTTTGAACATCTATATTAGTTTATTCCATTGGTAACTTTCATAAAGACTGTAGAGGAAAATATACATTGTATGGCAGCATATTTCATTTAAGTCATTTCCTGTCAGTTTGAACACATTCAAAACATCTTTATTAACTGCGATTGGTGCTGATAGCTTAAGGAAATGTAGGTTACTTAGGGCTTATGCACATGAAAAGATACACATCAAAACAAGAGTGTCTGTTAAAACATTTTGCCCATTTTTATATTGTGTTGCTTATTTTACTATTATTTAGAATTCTTCATATTAAACAGAAGTTCTTTCTCGGATCCATGTCCTGCAAACATTTTTTTTCTCAGTTGTTTGCTTGCCTTTTTGTTCTTATAACAGTGCCTTTTGAAAACCAAACATTTTTAATTTTGATAATGTCTAATTTACCGAGTTTTTCTTTTTGTGTTATAGTTAAAAAATCTTTGTGGAGCTCAAGATCACTAAAATTTTCTCTTGTGTCTTCTTCCAAAAGTTTTATAGTTTGCGCTTACATTTAGGTTTTTGATCCATTGTGAGTTATTTTTGCATATGGGATGCAATAGCAGTTAAGGTTTATTTTTTACATATGGCCATCAAATTGTTCCAATACCATAGTTGAAATGCTTATTTTTCCCCAATAGAAATGCCTGGAGATCTTTGGCAAAAAAAAAAACAGTTGGCTATAACTATATAGACTGATCTTTAATACCTATTCCAAACCATTGATTTATTTGGTTTTTTGTTTTTGTTTTTGAGTTGGAGTCTCACTCGGTCGCCCAGACTGGAGTGCAGTGGCCGCTCCTGGCCATCGCAGCCTCTACCTGCTGGGCTCCGGCGAACATTCCGCCTCAGCCTTCCAAGTAGCCGGAATTACAGGCATGCGCTACCACGCCCGACTGATTTTTTTTTTTTTTTTTTTGATTTATTGTAGAGATGAGGTCTCGCTGCCCAGACGGGTCTCAAACCCGCGGACACACGCAATCCACTCACCTCAGCCTCCCAAAGGCGCGGGATTACAGGTTGAGCCACCGAACCTAGCTCCACTGATTTATTTGTTTGTGTTTACAGCGATACCTCACTTTCTTGATTGCTAAACTTGTACAATAACTCTTGAAATCAGATAGGGTAAAGTCCTGCAAACTTGCTTTTCTTTTTCAAAGATGTTTTACTATTTCAGATTCTTTGTATTTCCATTTCTAAAAAATCATCAATTTCTATAACAAAGTCTACTAGGATTTTGACTGGGATTATACTGAATGAATTTGTAAGGAATTGATATTTTAACAATATTGAGTCATCAAACTGTGCATGCACAATATTTCTCCACATGTATGTTTTGTAGTTTTCAGTGTCTAGAACTTTTATGTCTTCTGTCAATTTTATCCATAAATATTTTATATTATTATAAATCATCTTTTTTATGATTTCAGTTTCTAACTGTTCACTGCTTGTATAATATAAACATAATTAATTTTATAAATTGTGTTAGTATCTTGCAACCTTATTAAACTCATCTGCTGGTTCTGATAGTTTTCTTTGTCAATTTTTTAGGATTTTCTGCATAGATGATTATCTTTCAATTACTTTCAACCTTATTATACAGGCTAGAATTATGAGTATAAAGTTGAATAGAAATAGGTGTGCATCACCTTGCTTTGTTCCTGAACTTAGAGGCATAGCAATCAGTTTTTCACCATTAATCATGATGTGATTTGTTAGTTTTCTATAGCTGCTCTTTATGAATATTTGAAAAGAGGCATTCAACTCCATAAGAAAAAGAATGAAGGGAAGCATCTGATATCTAAGAGATATTGCACAAGAGAGTTTCCCAGGCTGTTATTCAAACTCATGTATCTCATACGTACCATGCTATATCTCAAGCCAAGTCTGTCAAAGTAGTTAGGTCAGTGGCAAACACCAGTAAAGAAACTGACTTTCTGCCGGGCACGGTGGCCCAGGCCTGTAATCCCAGCACATTAGGAGGCGGAGGCGAGAACATTGCCTGAGCTCAGGGGTTGGAGACAAGCCTGAGCAACATGACGAAACCTCATCTCTATAATTAAAAAACAACAAACAAATTAGCCAAGCATGGTGGCACCTGCCTGTGATTCCAGCTTCTTGGAGGGCTGAGGTGGAAGGATCACCTGAGCTCAGTAGGTCAAGGCTGTGGTGGCTGTAAGTGTGTCATTGCACTCCAGACTGGGCGACAGAATGAGACTTGGACTCAAAAAAAAAAAAAAGAAATTGACATTAAGGTTCACACCTTAAACAGTGCATTGCAAACTCTGCTTCTTTTACCTTGTCCTGGAATCACAAACCAGGCATCTCCAGAAAAAAAACAGAGAACTTTTCTAGTCCAGTAGTAAACTAACTCAGTCTCTTCACCTCCTCACAGTTTGAGGAAGTTCACTCCTATTCTTAGTTTGCTCAGAATTTTTATCAAAAATGAATGGTCTATTTTGTCAAACACCTTTTCTCCAGCTATTCAGATTTTTTTTTAATCAGTTAATTAGGAGAATTGCATTGGTTGACTTTCAAATCCTAAGCCAAGCAGACACTCCTGAGATAAAAACCTATTTAGTAATGAGATTATTTATGTACATATATATTATATATAATATTTTATATGTTTAAATAGTTGAATTCAATTTGCTAACACTTTATTAGAAATTTTTGTATCTATGTTAATGGTGAATTTTTGTTGTTAGTTTTCTCTTATATGGTTTTGGTGTCAAAATCAAAATGACCTCAGAGAATTGGGAAGAATTCTGTCATCTTCAGTTTTCTAAAAGTTTTGTATAAAATTGGTATTATTCTTCACTAAAGGTTTGGTAGATTTTCCCATGAAGCTATCTGATCCTGGATTTTTCTTCATAGAAAAGTTTTAACTATAAATTCAAAGTATTTAATAGATTGAAGGCTATTCAAGTTACATATTTCTCTTTAGTGAACTTTGTTGGTTTGTGTCTTTCAAGGAATTTTTCCATTTCATTGAAATTGTTCAATTTATTGGCATAAAATTTATCATATCTGCTCATTATCCTTTTAATGTATGTATGCATCCTTTTAATGTGTGTATCCTTTTAATGTCATCTCTCTCATCCCAAGTTTGGCAATTTATGTCTTCTTTTATATAATTGTACAGCTAGAGGTTTATACATTTTATTGTTTTTTTCATAGAAGTAGATTTCACTTCCATTGTTTTTGCTGTGTAATTTTCTGTTTTAATTATTTTTTCTTTTTATATTTAAAAAAAGAAAAAAAAGAAGAAACAATAGTCTAACAACTGTTTGTATAGCATTTCCATTGTATTATGTATTATAAGTAATCTAGAAATAAAAGTATACAGGAAGATGTAAAAAGAAAGAAAGAAAGAAAGAAAAAGAAAGAAAGAAAGAAAGAAAGAAAGAAAGAAAGAAAGAAAACACCTTAAATGTTGTAGACTTAAAATCACAAAATTCATGCATTTGGAGAGGAGCACTATATTACTTACAAAAGGTTGTAGCCTGCAGCCTGGCCGCCCAGCAGACAGGGATGCAAAGCAGAAATCCAAAGCAAGCATCCCAAGGAGGAAGAATGAGACAGGAATTTATGCTGAACAGATTAGCTAAGTATACATATAAACAGCAGGTTGTAGTAGGTGTTAGGAACATTCATAAAAGGAGGGAACACACATGCATAGTAAGCAAACACACATTTTATGTATGTCCCATGTTTACTTTGGGTAGAGACTTAACATTTATATATCTTAAAATTTGACTCTATATATTGAAAGTTGAAGCAAAGGACATAGAGCTGTCTCGTGTGCAGCCCCTGTAAATCTATCAGAAAAAGTCTATGATTAGTGGTCAAAATTCAGAAAGCAATGCATTGTGAAATTGCAAGAAGGGAGGGGAGTCTGGCTTTGGTGTCCTGCAGTTGGCAGAAGTCAGCAAAGGAGTGAGTCTTCCTTTCTTTATTTTTTCTGGGCCAGTTTCTGTTAAACTTTTGGGGTATAATCTAGTAAATGTTAACAAGGAAGGGTGTGTACTAAGGCATGACCAACCTCCCATCTCATTAAGCCAGGGAACTTAATTTTCAAAGTTATTCTGGGGTCTCCTTAGCCAAGAGGCATCATTTTAGTCAGTCAGGGGGCTTAGTAGTTTATTTTTATTTCTCAGTGTTCATCAAAACATGAATGGATGAATATGTTGTCGAATTTCTATGTATGTAATGAAGTTTTACTCTGCAACATGAATGAATGTCAAAACATTATGCTGAGTGTAAGATGTCAGACAAAAAGAAGTTCATAGTGAATGATTCAGGTTTTTTTTACATCAGAAAATGTAAATGAATCTATAGTGACAGAAAGTAGGTTAGCAGTTTCCTGAGAATGGAGAATTGTAGGAAGTGGTAAGAGAAAATTTAAAAACTTTATGAGAAAACATTTGGGATTGATGGCTAAATTCACTATCTTTAGTGTGATGATAAATTCTCAGATAGATAGATAGACAAAATATTTTATGTTAAGTATAACTTTTTAAATTATTTTGCCTGAGCCCGTGGGTTTGAGACCAGCCTGGGCCACTTAGTGAGACCTCGTCTCTACTGTAAATCACAAAAACTAGCCAGACATGGTGGTGTTTGTCTGTAATTCCAGCTACTTGGAAGGCTGAGGCAGAAGGATCACCTAAGCCAGCAGGTCGAGGCTACGGTAGCTGTGAGCATGCCACTGCACAACAGCCAGGGCTACAAGAGTGAGGCACCAACTAAAAAAATAAAATAAATAAAATAAAATTATTTTTAAGACAACAAGGTATTTTAAACAGAATTCAAAGTAGAAGGTGGAGGAAATTTATGTTCTTGGAGTCAAAAGGATTTTCTGATCACTGAGAACTGGACAGTTACAAGGGATATTTTAGAAAATTTGGGACTTAAACTGTGTCTTGAAGGTAATCGGTGTGTTCATGAAGAGAATATATGGTTCAAAAATGGTTTTGGATGATGCTAAACACCAGCAGTTTCCTGTAACTTTACACGGAAAGACTGCCTCCACATGGTGCAAGCAAAAAACAATTGTATTCTATATCCCTCTGCCCACTCAAAACTTTTCTATAGGGCTGGTTATTTCCTATTCCTTGGTGACATCCAAGACAGTCCTCATGTTATTGTCTGTTTTTTTTTTCAGGAAGTAAAATATCCAGGTCTATGTAATTGTCAAAACTCCCAATTTGGTCAATGATCTTTCTCCACTTGTACCTTTTCAGGTATGGAACTTGCAGTGAAATAGGGAATGTGTCTCCATCTCTATTTGGCAAACATTGCTTCTTTTTCTCACTCCAAACCTACTTGTTAATCAGATTTTTGTTTAAAAAAAAAAGTGGGAGAAGAAACAGTTTCACCTATCTGGTACTGTTGTGATGTTGCTTCAGCCAACGTTTAAATTTGACTCTTTCTCTCATGAATGTTCTATTGTACTCCCTCTGCTAACCCAAGACTCCTTCCTCAGTCTTGGATTTCTGAAGATGCATCCCTTTGGTTGAGGTACTATTGTAGCAGGAATATTTACATAGAGATACAGGACACCACCAAGACTACTTTGCCAGGAAGCGGCGTTTATTCATGCTGGCACTGGCTCAGTGGATGCGCATCCAAAGGTTGACTCCCGAACACAGTGAGGCTTATATGTTATTTCTTTACATTGTAACCACTTTGTCTCTCTTATAAGATTATAGTTTGGCATTAGTCATTTGACTGGATATTTTGTAGCCCGAGGCAGCAGTTAGCATTACATGTTACACACTGATTGGTTTTACTTATTTCATTTGCATGTCCTATTTGTTGATTGGATTACAAGATTATTATCCTGATTGGATTCAACCAAAGTTTGAACATGCAGCCCACCCAAGTGAAAAGCCCTCAAAAAGAGTAGCACAAAGAACCAGGAAGTAACTTATATAAAAACAAGAAGTAGGGTAACATAAACGAGAAGTAAAGCAACTTATATAAGAAAAAGAAGTAACATGTTTTCTTTTTCCTGACTTTTGCCTCTGCATTTTTGCTTTTGCAGAGGGACCCCTGCCTCACTATTAAACTTGCAGATGGTCCCTCCTTTTCTACAATTTAAATCCATTTCTGACCAGTGTTTCCCCTCCATTCAGCACAATTGTAGATCACAGAAGACACACATTGCAGGGATGTGTACTGTGGCTTTTTTGCCTCTTTTTCTGCCTCTCTTAGTGATTCGCTGGGGACCTGTGTACTCATTCTTAACTCCAAGGGATGTATATCAAGCTCTCCAAATATTAAAGTACCTCTAGCCAACTTCAGTTAAGGATAAAGCATCTTCCTTTTTTTTTGTCTCTTTGAGTCAAAGGAGAAAAAATAATGCCATAGCCATTCAGCAACTCTATCCAAAAAAAGAGGAAAATATCTCTTTTAGCTCCTTTAACCTCAGAAATTTTATGCTATAAACTATTTTTGTTTCTGTGCTGTTTTCTTTGCTTGTCTTATATAGGCAGTATATCACCTCAGTGTGGAATGTGGAAGCACTTGCCTGCTATTGTTTTCTTCTTGGAATTTGAGACCTTAGCCAAAACTGAAAAGAAAGGTTTCCATTTTAACATCCTGTTACAAAAATATATACTGCCAAGGAAGTGATGTAATTGAATTTGATATCAAAGTCTGTGTTTCTCAGAACATGGGATTGCAAGAGGCATCACTTATGAGCATCTTGAAAGAATGTGTGATTGGAATTAGGATATTTAATTTTTTGTTTATTTGCTTTTATTTAGACTCTGTGCCAATTAGGTATTAGGATTTAGATTAGATAACAAAACAAGGTTATGTATAACTCTTTAAATGTCAGAATATTAGAATGTAATCTTATTAATATAATAATTTTCCATGAAAGCTATCAAAATAATATAAATACATGGTTTCTTCTTATAATATAATAGATTTATCCATATTGACATTAAAATCATGACTTGTGTCTTACAACTCATAATGTACTATTGATTATTTTGGGCATGAGATAATATGACTAAATACCAAATAGTCTTATTATGTCTTGAAATTATTAGTGAGAGCTTAATGTTGAAAAACTCATAATGTGCTGAAATAATAAAGGCTTTAAAACTTTTATAAAGCTGAAAGAATTTGTATAAATTTGCGAGAAGGTGGTATCAAAGACAGAAAATTCAAATAAGTAAGGAAACTGATTTTATTCAGACTATTGCAATATGGAGAGCACTACAGATCTGAATATGTGAGTGTCTCAGTAGGATAGCATTTATAGATAGGAATAAACAAGTCATAGGTGGGTGATTATCCATTTGGGCTTGTTTTTGTCATCAGGGAGGTCTCAGTCATTCAGCTGAACAAGAAATGCTTATCTCTGTCTAGCTAGTATCAGGGACAAATATTTCAGCTACTCATTTGTGAACCAAAAAGGAAATTTGAAGAGTTTGTCTCTGCCTCTGTCACAGGTAAATAAGAAGGTCATCTGTCAGTCAAGAGAATCACAAAAAATAGTGGACATCAAATCTTATCTAAGTCATTTGGGGAAGGGTGTTCTTTTCAGTAAGTTATTTCCTGGAACACAAAAGGGTGGGGGATTTTAAAAAACAAAAGCATGATTTGTTTGCTTTTTAAAATGTTTCTTAACCACCACTGTTTTCTGGAGCAAAGTGCTCAGGTAAAGTTTAACATTGTGAGAATTACTTCTGAAAAGGTACAGGAAAGTTGAATTAGTACATTTTAATGTATTTTTTTAAAGCAATGTAAATGGCATTATTGTAATTTTAATTTTTATCATTTTGTCATTCTTGACTTCTAGTCCAACATGTAAAGAATTTAAGCTAGTCAATCTTATCCTAATAAAAGTCAAGCAAATTGAAAATCGGTGACTATACTTAGAGAGTTGATGTCACAGGCAAACCGTTGCCCTAAAAACAGCAGAGAAAACAGAAAATAGAGAATCCCAATTTACCAAGAACAGAAGCAACCCAGAAGACAGTAACTGGTAGGAACACTTACTGGGTAAATGACTAATTGTTGGAGACTGACCATGGGTTAGCTTGAAAGGTAAAAACTCCTAGGTCCTAGCCTTAAAGAAGCTGTCACATTCTGGATCTGGAGTTTTACTTCCAGGAGCTCACCAGATTCTCAGGGTATAAAGATAAGTGTAAAACCAGTCATGCTCTGGCAGAGGAAGAGGAAAAACAACCATTTGAAATATGCCCATAGTCTTCTATTCTCTCCAACAAAGTTGTACTCTCAAGAGAAACTGTTTTACAAGAACTTAAATTGAAAGACGGTGGCGTGTAGTGAGACTCAACACCCTTTAAGGCCAAGAGATTTAATGGGGATGAGCTCGGTGGCTACAGAACCTGAGAATCAGATTGCAGCATGGAGGCAGGGGTGTGGCAGGTTTTATAGAAATTTAAAGTGACCTGTCGGTTACCTATTGGTCGGCAGGTGAAGTATTTTTGGGATTGGCAGGGGCTTTCGCGGGCATAGGAACAGTGGGCTTTGTTGTGGAAGAAGAACCCAGAAAGCCTTGTTTGAGCCTCCATGTTAGTTTGTCCAGGCGCCTTCTTAGGCGGGAGCACCATTTTAGGTGGGGGCCACGCCTAGGCTTAGTTTTTGGAGGGGGCGGGTTCCTCATCATGGTTGGCTAGGGCCTTTCATTCCCACCTCTTTGGTTAAGGGATAAAAGGGCGGAGTTGATCGGTTTGGTTACTTCCTGCTGGCGGAGGGCGTTGTTGGGTGAGGTGGGTGAAAGAACCAGCCACATGAGGCCCCATAAGAAGGCGCTGAAAGAAAAAATTTCACTGGGGTGGAAGTCTTGGAAGGTGCCCTGGAGGTAGAAGGATGCAAGTTGGTCCGGCCAGTCGTCGAGTGGACACGGGAAAGGGAGGAGCCATTTGTCACGAAGAAGATGGTCAAGGAATGCTGAAAACCTGAGTTGGAGGTAATAAGGCCTGAAAGCCATATCTGTAATGAAAAATGAGGCGAGATGGTTTAGGAGGCAGTAGGGCTTGGGTTGTTGAGGCCTGGGTCCTCGGTGGGTAGGAGGTTGTAACTCTGTAAAAGAAACTGGTTAATGGTTTGATTTGAAATTTTTTGGAATTGAGATTGAAGAAATTTTATAATGCAAGGGAGAAAGGAGCATAAGCTGAGAAGGAGAATGACTGGAGTAACGATAGGAAGAAGCCACGTGAGGAGGGAGTTTGGAAACCAACTGTTAATTTGAGTGGGCTTTGTTCGTTGAAGCTGTGAGGAGAGGTCATTGAGTTTGTTGATATTTTGTTCAATGAGCCCTGATTCATTGACATAATAGCAGCATTCTTCCTGGAGGAAGAGGCAGGTGCCTCCTTTTTCAGCTGTTAGGAGGTCTAGGGCTCTGTGGTTTTGGAGGGTTACCTGTGCTAAGCTAGTTATTTGTCTTTGTAGTGACCCAATGGATTCTTAGGTGGTGTCTAGCGCCATTTGGATTTTGTTTTGCAGGTCTTCTACTGCCCATAGTGAGTAGCCGAGAGCTCCTCCCGCCAGGCCGAGGAGTTGAAAACGGATGCGAGGGACAATCCAACCATAACCAGGAGGAAGACGGCCCTTTTGTGTGAATGCCTGGGGGTTAAAACTGTCTGGAGGTTGGTCATGGAGTATAAAGAATGCTGAGGGACCAATGTGACAATTATGCAGGGATGAGTTAGGTTTGAAACTCGGGAGAGGAGGGTGCCATTGCACCACAAAAATAGGCCGGGTGGCAGGAAGAGGTTTTAGGGCCGCATGGCGGGCTGCTCTGTCGGCTCTTGAGTTTCCTTGGGTGATAAAAGATGAATCGACTTGGTGGGCTTTACAGTGGGAGATGCCAATAGCTTTTGGGAGTAGGGAGGCTTGAAGGAGGTCAGAAATAAGCTTAGCATTTATGATGGCTGATCCCTTGGTGGTTAGTAGTCCTAGTTCCTGCCAGATAGCTGAGTGTGAAACCAGGATGTGGAAGACATACTTAGAGTCGGTGTAAAGTGACAGAGAGTGTCCAGCCACCAGCTGGAAGGCTCGAATAACCGCTGTGAGTTCTGCCTGCTGGTTGGTGGTGTGAGGAGGGAGAGGGTTAGCTTCTATGACATCCGTGGCTGAGGTGACAGCGTATCCTGCTACTCGGGACCCCTCATGTATGTACGAACTTCTGTCTGTGAACCATATGTAAGAGGGATTAGATAAGGGTCCTTCCTGAATATGTACGGGGCAGGGAAGTAGGGACTCGAGGACCTCAACACAGTTATGGATTAGAGTGTCAGTGGGAGAGGAAGGAAGTAGTGAGGCCAGGTGAAGAGGCGTGCAGGCTTGGAAGGAGATGGAAGGATCTTGGATAAAGAAGACTAGAAGGGAAAGAACCCGGCCGTGAGGGAGTGTTTTGAGGCCCTTATATCCTAGGAGGTGATGTAGATGATGGGGGAAGTTACAGTGATAGGTGCTCCAAATGTGAGTTTTTCTGATTCGCACACCAGTAAGTGGGCGGCTGATAGAGCCCGCAGGCACGGGGCCCATCCCTGGATTGTGTGGTCGAGTTGTTTTGAAAGATAGGCTATGGGGGCAAATGTTTGTCCACTAAATTGACCTAGGACTCCCAAGGCTGTACCCTTATTTTCATGGATGTACAGGGTGAAGGGCTGGAGGATATCAGGTAGTCGTAGGGCAGGGGCCTGGAGGAGAGCCTGTTGGAGGGCAGTAAAAGGCTGTTTAATGGCTGAGAGGGAGAGTAAGAGTTCCTTTGGGTCGCCTTTGGCGAGGTTGTAGAGTGGCTTGGCGAAAAGGGCGAAATTGGGGATCCAGGCTCAGAAGTAGCCTGCTAATCCCCAAAATGACTGGATTTCCTCCTTTGTCTTTGGTGTTTGGAGGGATTCAATAATGGCTTTACGGTTGGTTGTTATGGCCTTTTGTTGGTGTGAGATGGTGACCCCAAGGTAGGTGACCTGTGTTTTGGACAATTGAGCCTTTTGGGGGGAGGCTCGGTATCCCTTTTCTGCTAGAAAGTTGAGTAGGGCCGTGTCGTTGTGAGAGTCTGTAAGAGAGGGGCTGCATAAGAGGAGATCATCTACATATTGAAGTAGAGTGGATTTTGAGAGTGATAGGAGTGTGAGGTCTGCTGCCAGTGTCTGACCGAAGAGGTGAGGACTATCTCGAAATCCCTGTGGGAGGACTGTCCATGTGAGTTGTTGGGAGTGGCGGGAAATGGGGTCGGTCCAGGTAAAGGCAAAAAGGTCTTGGGAGTCAGCTGCCAAGTGAATGGTAAAGAATGTGTCTTTGAGGTCTATGACTGAAAAATAAGTTGCCGTTGGAGGAATGGTGGACAAGATGGCATAGGGGTTGGGGACCAGTGGGTGGATGGGTAGAATGGCTGCGTTTATTTGTCAGAGGTCTTGGACAAGCTGGTAGGTTCCGTCGCGTTTTATGATGGCCAGAATGGGAGAATTGTAAGGCAAGTTGGTGGGTCTCAAATACCCCTTCTGTAGCAGGGTTTTTATGACAGGTTGTAGACCTAGCAGACTGGCCCTGGGGAGGGGATATTGTGGCTGACTAGGGTGGGTGGACGGGTTTTTTAACTGGATGTGAGCAGGCGGGCATTGGGCTAATGAAGGGGTGTATATGTCCCAAATCAGTGGGTTGACTGTCGAGGCGAGTGGGGGAGGGAGTGAGGTGGGTTGTGGGGAGGGAGTTGAGGGGGTAGAGGCTAAAGGAAATTGTTGGGGATGGGTTAGTGAGGGCAGTGCTGGCATTAAAAGTAGTGGATGCCTGAACTTTAGCCAAGATGTCCCTTCCCATAAGGGGTACGGGGCATTGAGGCATGACCAAGAAGGAGTGGGTAAATGGGATATTAGCAAATATGCATGTTAGCATAGGGATTATGTGTGGGATAATGGTTTGGCCCCCTATCCCGACTACCAGGGACCGAGACGGTGAGGTTGGCCCCCAGAACTCCCACAGGACAGAAAGAGTGAGGTTGGCCCCCAGAACTCCCACAGGACCGAAAGAGTGGCTCCAGTGTGTAGCAGGAAGTGGATGGGACGTCCATCAACTGTAATTTTGACCCTAGGCTCCCGAGCATTTGAGATATGTGTCGGGTGGGGGAACCCAGGGCCCCATCACTCCAAGGCAGCCATGCCCAGTAGGTCCAAGGTGGAGTTGGGGACTGACCCTGCTCCTCTCTGGGGGCCGGGGCAGTCCACCGCCCAATGTCCTGGAAGGTTTCATTTGGGGTTAGGGCAGACTCGTGCCCAATGTTCCTCCTTGCCGCACTTGAAACAGGGCCCTGGTGGGTCATGTTTGGTTTGGACGCCTCCTTTACCATTACGGGGGCCTGTGTCTGTCCCGCGGAGAGCCTGAGCTAGCATTTGATATTTTTGTCGCCTAGCCTTTTCGTCTCGGTTGTGGTACACCTTAAAGGTGGTAACCAAAACCTCATTTTGGGGTGTAAGGGGCCCTTGATCTAGCCTTTTTAATTTGAACCTAATGTCCGGATAACTTTGAGAGAAAAAGTAAGTCAAGGAGTTGTCACCCATCCAGAGATTCAGGGTCCAAATTAGTAAACTGTTGGAGGGCTTTTGTGAGGCAATTGAGGAAGGTGGAAGGGTCTTCATTCTTTTCCTGGATTATTTCCTGCAGCTTTTCAAAGTTAATAGCCTTTTGCGCTGCCCTCCTTAACCCGGAAAGGAGAAAGGTGGAAAATTGATCTCTGGCCCGGAGGACATTCGGGGAATTATAATCCCACTCAGGGTCTTGGTCTGGTACTGCTACTGCCCCAAGGGGATGTGTCGGGGAGGTCTAGTGGACCTCATCTGCATACGTTCTTGCCTGTTCCCACACCCTTCTGCGTTCTTCAGGGAGAAGAGTGTTGGAGAGGACCATGTAAATGTCATGAAAGGTGAGGCTGTAAGCCTGGAGAAGGTATTGGAATTCCTTGGTGTAGGTGGCTGTGTAAGACCCCAGTTTTTTCTCTATTTAGAATAGGGCTGAGATGGAAAATGGGACGTGTACTCGGACAATGCCTTCAGGGCCTGCCACCTGCCACTTCCTGGAGAGGTGCAAGAGTGGCAGGATTAGTTTTGGAGCGGGTTACGGGAGGACTACAAGGGGGGAGGGGTGGATAGAGGCTAGGCATGGCAGGGGTAGGTGAGGCTTGGAGCGGCTGAGGTTGTGGGGGGGTTGTCAATATGGAGGGGGCTCATCTGCGGGGGTCAAAGTGAGAGTTGGGAGAAGTGGCTGGAGAGGAGGGGATTTTAGCCGAGAGGAGATGAGAGGGTTTACAAGAGAGACAGAGGCAGGGATGTTTTTGGAGAAGGGAGAAAGATTGGACGTAAGGAATATCTGCCCATTTTTCTGAGCGCTCGCAGAAGTTATAGAGATCCCAAATAATGTTGGGATTTAGGGACCCATGCGGGGGCCACTTACTTTGGTTATCTAAAGGATAGGTAGGCCAATTTTGGGTGCTGAGGCGGATTAGACGCTTAGGCTTAATATCAGGAGTGAGGGAGAGTATAGAGAGATTATTTAAGAGACACTTGAGGGGGATGTTGGCCGGAAGAGATGACGAGTTTCCCATGTTAGCAGTGGGGGCTGGTCAGGGCGTCCCCTGGACAAGCGACCACTGAGGAACGAGTGGGTTACAATAAAGCCTGTCGTCACAGGTCGTTATTGTAGACCCGGATTCTCCTGGAGAATCGAGGAGGTTAAGGGCCACCCGGTACCGGGATTTTTGACAAGAAAGTTACCCAAAACCGGATGGAGGGAAGGCTTGAAATCTCTAGCAGCTGAGGGAAAACTGATAGGGGTCCGCTGCGGTCATAAAGACCTAGGCGGGGTGTGGCCCCCCCTTGCCCAGGGCCGAAGGAGCTGCCGGACAATCAACGGCCAGTTTCCCCGGTTGTCCCAGGCAAGGTTTTAGGTTTTCAGTGTGGAGACACTTACCAATCTGAAGGCCGGTGGTGGATGTAGCATTGGCGTTCAGGAGAATGGGCGAATGCCTTAAGGGGTGAGTCCCACCAGCGCCAGGACGGGGTCCTGCCTTAGGGCGAGAGAATACCCGACCGAGTCACGGCACCAATGAAAGACGGTGGCACGCAGTAAGACTCAACACCCTTTAAGGCCAAGAGATTTAATGGGGATGAGCTCGGTGGCTACAGAACCTGAAAATCAGATTGCAGCATGGAGGCAGGGGTGTGGCAGGTTTTATAGAAATTTAAAGCGACCTGTCGGTTACCTATTGGTCGGCAGGTGAGGTATTTTTGGGATTGGCAGGGACTTTCGCGGGCATAGGAACAGTGGGCTTTGTTGTGGAAGAAGAACCCAGAAAGCCTTGTCTGAGCCTCCATGTTAGTTTGTCCGGGCGCCTTCTTAGGCAGGAGCACCATTTTAGGTGGGGGCCACGCCTAAGCTTAGTTTTTGGAGGGGGCGGGTTCCTCATTGTGGCTGGCTGGGGCCTTTCATAAATAATTTTGGTTTTTCCAGAAGCTAAAGGACCTTGGGAAAGGGAAATACCCAAGTTCAGCCTCCTCTAGACTTCTTTACTCTTCTAGGAAAGAAAAAATAAATAAATAAAGACTAACAAGCACTGATGAAGGTCACAGACTAAGAACAGAGGCCCATTAGAATATTAATCAAAGAATTATAGAACATTTCTCCTGCCACACCTTTCTAATCAGACTGCTATATAATAACAGATAATTACAGCTAAAATAAGTGCAAAGCTCACCCTACTTAAGAAGGAGTCCAAAAGGAAGTCCAAAGATGTCATAGACACAAAAACAAAGACACTAGAAGAAATTTTAACCTGACACTGAATCCCCAACCAAATAACATAAAACCTCACACTAATGACTTCTTTACTTCAGTTTCTTGTATCTGCTACATCGTGTCTGACTTTAAATAACAACAAGAAAAAAATCACAAAGCATGCTATATAAAGAAAAAAATACAGTTTAAAGATCAAAAGTAAGCATCAGAATCAGACTTAGAAATGACAGACATTTTGAAATTTTCATCCTGAAAATATAAAATAACTATGATTAATATGTTCAGTGTGCTAATGGAAAAACTGGACAGCATACAAAAGCCGGTGGACTACATAAGCAGAGAGACAGAAATTCTAAGATATAATCAATACAAAATGCAAAAAATAAAAAATAATGTAATAGAAATGAATTCTTTTGAGAGTCATTAGCAGATTGGACAGGGTTAAGGAAAGAATCAGAGAACCTAGAGATGTATCAATAGAAACTTCTCAAACTGAAAACAAGGAGAAAGAAATGAAAAAAAGGAAAAGAAACAGAATAGCTAAGAACTGTTGGACAATTACAAAATGCTGAACACACATATAATGGGAATATTGTAAGAAGAAAGAGGAAAAAGAAAGAGAAGAAACATTTGATGTAATTAATGACTAAGCATTTTCCAAAGTTAATGACACACAACAAAAACAAGAATCTCAAAGAACATCATGCAAGATAAATACAAAAAAATACAGAACACCTAGGTATATAATAGCCACATTGCAGAAAAAGAAAAATAAAGAAAAAATCTTGAAAGAAGTTGGAAGGGGTTTGGGGGAACCAAAACACCTCAACCATTGAAGAACATAAATACTAATTATATCAGATTTTTCTTTAGAATTCATGCTGATAAGATGAAAATAGAGTGAAATATTTTTGTGTGGAAAGAAGAAAACTATCAACCTTGAATTCTATATACAGCAAAATTATCATTAAAAAGTGAAGGAGAAATAAAGACTTTCTCAGAAAAACAAAAAGTAAAGGAATGTGTTGCCAGTAGACCTGTCTTGCAAGAAATGTTTCTTTGAAGCTATGAAAAAACAAATATCTGAAAATGATTTATTAGAGAACAGAAGATTTTTTTTTTGAGAAAGTTTACTTAATGTTCTTGCAAAAGACAGATCCTTTCAAAAAAACTGACTTGAATATGTCATTGGATATGAATTATAGCTGAAACTCCAACTATGTTTTAATGGATTCTCCTGTATAAATAATAGGGCAAATGTAATTCACTGTAAGAATCTTGTCAAAAATCATCACTGGGAGCAACTATAGTAGGAGGAATGGCCATACCATTCACTGAATCTACATATATAAGCAGGATAATTTTATCCTTTTAATAGTATATCAAGGTGATAGGCCAAAGAAAACAATTTCCCTTTCTCCATTTTTGTTTGCTAGTCCTCTAGTGGGATTTTCTACACAGATGATTAAATCTAATGAAATATTATTATAGCTGGATTAAAAAAATTGTTGAGGTCTACTGTAACAAATTTAGCTTATATAGTACTAGTAAATCAATGCTATTAACCATGTCTAATTTACTTAGTCGTGTATATTGCAGTAAATATAACAAAAAAAATCGTTCTAAGTCCAATAACTAAACTCTTGAAAAAATAATACATAATGTTCTCTGATTAAATACATATTACAGAAGGCATAAACAGATTCTGCCAAAGTATATCTCTGTGACAATTTGAGGTGCTTATGGTTTTTACAAATGCTTTTATACCTTATGTTGAGTTCAAAATCAGCAACATATATTTAACATTATATGTTGAGGAAATCCCAAGTTTACATTCAAGAGTTAAAGTAAACAAATGCTTAGAAACACATAAAATCCCTATAAACAGTCACTATCTGTCACCTATCAATGTCAACATTCTAAAATTAACATGTATGTATTCACCAACTGGAGTGATCACATGAAAATCATGCCCAGATAAAGTTTGGAAAGATGAACATAAAAGTTTCATGCAGAGCCGGGCTCGGTGGCTCAGCCTGTAATCCCACGCCTTTGGGAGGCTGAAGTGAGTGGATTGCCTGAGCCCGCGGGTTCGAGACCCGCCTGGGCAGCAAGACCTCATCTCTACAATAAATAAAAAAGTCAGCTTGGCGTGGTAGCGCATGCCTGTAATTCCAGCTATTTGGAAGGCTGAGGCAGAAGGATCGCCGGAGCCCAGCAGGTCGAGGCTGTGGTGGCCGGGAGCGGCCACTGCACTCCAGTCTGGGTGACAGAGTGAGACTCCAACTCAAAAAAAAAAAAAGTTTCATGCAGATGAAAAAAGATAAAAGAGGATAGTCCACCAAAATGTGAAAAGATCTCCGCTGACACTCTTCCTGTTTTGTCTGCTGCCTAGGCAGGGGACTTAGGGGTCTTCATGGAAGAGGGAGAGAGGGGGGATAGGTATTCTGCCTGGAGTGGTCATTCTAGGAAGGTCTATATGTCTGAACTGGCCAATATATGTGACTTAGTCATCGTGTGTTATGTTTGCTTGCCCAGAGTTGTCAGGATACAAGAGCCATCAATGTGTTATGACATTGGATCATCATAACAGTCATCCTGGGCTGCTAATTTATCCAGAAGTAGGAGAGATGCTCAAGTAAGTGTTTTGTAAGTGTATCAGCCATGTTTTTTTTTTTTTTCCCCAGCATCCTTTTGTGCTTCTGAGTGATTCCCTTGCAGTCATAATGTTGCCAGAGGCAAATTGCTGCTAGGGTGAGATGTCTTAGCAGCTCATTTTAGAATTCAAACTCCTATTACTCTAGCAATATCCTTCTGGCTGGGTACATCTGAACTGTCTGTCACTCTCCTCTCCAAGTCAGTAGGCAGGGAATGGATATCTGGAACATAGTGTAAGCCCCAAGTTATATGGATAATAGAAATGTCTTCATCCTCAAACTCTCTTTCCCAAATGAGCCATCTTAAATTTGGGGACATGTAGGTTGTCTGTCCCCAATAGTTGCTCTGTTCTCTGCATTTTCTAGATTCTACATAAATCCAAGTCACGGTTTTACCAGTTATTGGTTGAACCATTCTTTTAACCCTTCTGTGCCTTAGTTAACTCATATAGAGCAGGAACAGCAATAAGATTTAACAGCAAAAATTTGAAAATTCCAACTCTATCATTTTCTTACTGAATGACTCTGGGCAAGTTATTTAACCCTTTTGTGCCTCAGCTTCTTCCTCTGCAAAATAAGAATAATTAAAGTTTCTACTTTATAGAGTTAATGTGAAAATTAAATGAGTTAATACAGGTAAGTACTTAGGACAGAACCTGGTATTACATTGTAGACACGATATATGTGCTTGTTATCATTACTGTTACTATCATCATTATCATCATCATCACCATCATCATCATCATCATCATCATCACCATCACTGCATTTTCCCAACATCAGCTGTAGAGATTTTCATGGATGTCTCTGTCTTTATTGGTCAATGTGATGATGTGAAAAGTATAACCAGGTGAAACTTTAGAAAACAATAGACAAAGTCAGGTGTGGTGGCTCACACATGTAATCCCAGCACTTTGAGAGGCTGAGGCAGGAGGATTGCTTGAGACCAGGCAATTGAGACCAGCCTGGCCAACATAGTAAGATCTCATCTCCATAAAAATAAAAAATAAAAGATTAGTCTGGCTTGATAGCCCATGCCTGTCGCATCAGCTATTCAAAAGACTGAAATGGGAGGGCCATCTGAGCCTAAAGTCAAGGCTGAAGTGAGCTACAGTTGTGATATTGCACACCAGAGTGAGAGACAAAGCAAGACTTTGTCTCTATTTAAAATAATAATAATAATACAATATAATTTATAGATAGTAGTTGAGTTTTGGTTCACTGGGCTATTTTTTTCTTTTAAATTTTCTGTTTTAAAAAACGTACAAATAATCGTATCATTTATAATAAAACATAAAGTTGAAGAATGCTTATAACTGACAAAGAGTAGTAATGAACCTCTGGAAAAGAGAAGTATTATTTAACATTTGGTGGTTAGACAATTAGCTAGCATTCTATCAAAATAAATTTCTAATGGAGAAAACTTCTAATGTTAAAATATTAAATGATAAAAAAGAGAGAAAATAAAGGTAGAGAATTAACAATTTTTTGGACAATGATGAATCTTAGAAGGGTAGAATGAAAAAAAAAATCACTACAATGTGTTAGACATGAGGTGAGATTTCTGGAATGGAGTGAAAGCCTTTGGTAAATCCTGTTTTCCACAAAAGCAACAAAATAGCAGCAAAATCAACTTTTTCAGAACTCTGGAAATTAACCAAAGGCTATTTGAATACTCTGAAGAGCAATTATTTTCCAGAAAACCTACTGAAATTTGTAATGTTTTAACTTGGCCTATTCCCATCCCCCATCCACAGAAATGCAATTTAAAACCACAATAAGATACCACTCACACTTACCAGAATGACTATAATAATCAAGAGAGACCACAGCAAATGTTGGTGAGGATGTGTAGAAACAGGGCTATTGGGAATGTAAAGTGGTGCAGTTACTTTGAGCATCAGTTTGACAGTTTCTCAAAAAGTTAAACATAACATTACCATTATGATCCAGCAATTCCATTACTAAGTATCTATCAAAGAGAACCAAGAATATATTTCCACACAAGGATGTATGTTCTTAGTTACATTATCCTCATATCCAAAAACTGAAAAAACTGATAATCAACTGGGTAGACAAAATAGAAAGATAGGCAAAATGTGGCATGACCATACAATGAAATATTATCCATTTTATTATCCATTGTAATCCAAACTATTGACACGTCATGTCATGGATGAACTTCAAACATTATGCTGATGAAAGAAGCCAGACAAAAGAAAGCACATACTGTACAATTCTATTTATATAAAATAATTCAGAAAAGGCAAGTATTAGAGAAAGTAAATGAATGGCTACCTAAACTGGTAATGGAAAGAGGGATTGACTATACGTGAGGAGTAATCCTTTTGGAAGGATAAAAGTCAGCCGGGCTCGGTGACTCAGCCTATAATCCCGTGCCTTTGGGAGGCTGAGGTGAGTGGATTGCCTGAGCCCGCAGGTTCGAGACCCGCCTGGGCAGCGAGACCTCATCTCTACAATAAATCAAAAAATCAGCCTGGCGTGGTAGCGCATGCCTGTAATTCCGGCTACTTGGAAGGCTGAGGTGGAAGGATCGCCGGAGCCTAGCAGGCGAGGCTGTGGTGGCCAGGAGCGGCCACTGCACTCCAGTCGGGGCGACCGAGTGAGACTCCAACTCAAACAACAACAACAAAACAAAAACAAACAAACAAAAACAAACAACAACAAACAAACAAAAAGTCAGTTCTAAAATTGACTAACAGTGATGTTAACACCACTTGTTAATGTTGCCAGTAATCACTAAATTATGTATTCTAAATGGATGAATTTTATGATATGTAAAATATATCTCCATCAAGTTAACAGCATAAAAGAATGTTTGAAGCTTACTCCGTGTCCTAAAAACCAAGGGGACACTTTGCCGAGTACATTCTGAGACCAATGGCTTGAAACCCTGGCCTGGCAGAGAGGCAGGGTTTCATTTGCCAATAATTTGCTGTATCTAGCATGGACAGAGGGGAGAATAAATAAGCAGTGTCTGGGGGAGTCTTTTAGTAAAAAGCCATTAAAAATGGCCTTTCTCTAAAAAGAGAGTTATCGGTATGGCATCAAATTGCTGACTGACAGTCAGTCAATATGTTTTAGAAGATTTGAAGCTAACTTTAGGAAGCAGGACAGGGACACATTCTTAAAGTAACAGAGAGAGCTACATGGTCTTGCACATTTCTATGCATGCTATAGAAGCATATGGAACTCTTCTATAGAAAAGAGTTATGTTGACTCCTCACGTATTTATTCTCTTATTAGATATTAACTAAGAATGTAGATATTCCAAGAGCTGTAACCAAGTGAGACAAGACATAGTTTCATTATTACAGACAATAACTTTTTTGTCACTAAAGCTAAACTTGGAGAAAATTCAAATTACCAAACCCAGTTCTTATTTCTTTTATTGAACCCCTCATTTTTCATTCCTCTCCTTCAACAGAGGGTTGGATATTCACTCTGCACTTCATAGATATCAAACAAGGAATTATTGAGCAAGTATCGTGTGCCGAGTACTTGCACTTTGGATTGTACAGTAAACAAAACAGACCATAAATGTTGCCTTCATTGAGCTTGCCTCCTAATGGGGAGAGAGAAACAGTAACATATAAATAAATAGAAATAGGAAGTAAGTCAGAGACATGCTATAGAAAGATACAAACGGGGAAGGGGCATGGGTAGTGCTACAGGACAGGAGTTGCAGTGTTAATCAAGGTGGTCAAGGAAACCTGAAAGAGAAAGTGGTCTCCCCTGGGAAGGGTCATGGCGTTGGGTGAGGTATCACGTGCATAAGGAGGCAATCCCTGTGGTGCCTGACAACTGAACTCTACTCTCCAACAGCACAACCAGACGCACTGGGAGTAAGCCTTTCATTAAAGAGAAAGCAAGATCACCATGTGCTCAATAATCACAAACTGTGAAACAACCAGAATAAGTAATTCATCAGTGATTTACTCAGGAATCAACATGTTGCAATGTTTAGGCCTCACGATAACCATACCAGAGGTGTTTTTGTCTTAAAGCTGGAGATGTATATACCTGTATTCGGAAAGACCTTAATAAAGTCATTAGGGAAAAATTACCATAATTAAAAATAACATATGAGAAACAATTATTAGAAAAACATGAGTGTAATGCTTTATTGCTAAATTAGTAGGTGCCAACGATAGTATAAGAATCCAGAAAATGCCACCGTTACATAGTGAGAAGAATCATCAAGGTGTAGCTGGATTCCAACATGGGCATTTGCCATCTCTCTTTAACTCTCAGGCCTCATAAAATGTAGTAACTTTATTGGTATATTGTCTCCTTTTATTTCAAGTACTCTAACTTTAGAGTGCATGTGAAAAATTGCAAGGTTTCATATATATGTATACATAAAAATTTAAGGTCCTATTCAAGTCACTAACAAATCCTAGTATTTTAATGTTTATTCACACTCTAATACAAGATAATTTAAGCTGAATCACCAGTTTCACAAAGACTTTTGAAGAGTACATAATTTTAGAGATAATAGCTATCATTTATTGAACAATTTTTCTTGTCAGGCATTATGTGAGTGATTTGAATAACTTATCTCAATCAATCCTTATAACAACTCTACCAAGAGTAGTCGAGCATTAATTATCCTCATTAACATAGGAAAATAATTAACTAAATTGTGTACTTGAAATGGGTCAATTTTATGATATATAAATGTTTTATACATCAATAAAGCTAACAACACAAAAATAATAGTTTATGCTTACTCCCTGTAACCAGGGGACATTTTGTTGGGTGCACAGAATAACATACAAGGAACCCAAGAATTAGAGAATCTAAATGACAGAAAATGACACAGCTACTAGATATCATATTTAGAATTCAGTCCCAGCCTTGGAATCAGGTGCAAAACTCTTCAGAGCTTTATTGCAAAGAATCCAATCTGATGACAACAGAAGAAACATTCCGCCATGAAGCTGATTACCAGAGATAATAGTAAGAAAACAGTGACATGCAGAGCACTCTTTAGTCTGGCCTCTAGCCCTGACTATAGCTCTTTACCACAAATCTTGAAGGAAGCAGTCACCCACAATGGGACCAGTCAATTCTGTGATAGGTAGTTAGAGAACCAGGAAACTAAAGGCTTAAACAATGACACAAGAAGTAATAATGGTAAAAACTAACAAATAAAATTAAGTTGCATAAAATTTCACAGAAAAAAATTCTGATCTTTAAAACATGCTATTGGGATGGGGTTAATTCTCTGAAGATATATAGAAAAATTAGTCCAGCATTGGAAGGATGGAATGCAATGTTTAACACAAGAAAATTGCTGAAAAGTTGTCATTACAAAGAAATTCTGAAGTGTGCAATTGCTTTAACTGAAGCAGATGGAATTAATTATGCCATGTTCAAGATTTTTTTTTCACCTCCCCTTGAAATAATTAGCCACGAGACTATAAGAACATTTTTCACGTCAAATGGACAGTGGCTTCAAAGAAATTGGAGGGCAGAACTGGGAAAGAGTGAGAAAAGAAGACTGACTTGATGCACAAAGACAAAATATCAACAGTTCTTGTATAACCACTGAACATGTGTCACCAAGAATGAGATCACTTTTTAGTTGGGAATAATAGAACAAAAGTAGGTACTTTGTTAAATAAGAGAAGGAATGGAATGGAGCTCATCTCACCTATCATCTCAAAAACTTGCAGATTATTGGGGGCAGCATGTTGCAGCTTAGTAAAATCTAAATGTGAGTTAAAGTACAATGGACACGGCTAGAAAACTAATGTGAAACATGGTGTCTGGAAAATAAGAGCTAAAGCCTAACTCCAGTCCTGCTCAGATCAAACTTGGTGAGAAATCTTTTAATCTTAACTGTACTTGACCTGATGGTGGGATGGTTGGGTGTGTCGGGAACAGGTTTTGTTACAGAAGGTAGAGTAGGAAACTTCTTATTCACGGTTATCAAAATGGTATTCATTTGGTTAATCCAAATGTTCACTGTATGACTTCTGCTGTGGTCATTTGAACCTGAACTTTCAACAAGAAGTAGTTAGTGAATTTTAAGAAGATTTTGTTCGGTAGTGCTCAGATTCTCGTGACATGAGCAGAGAATAGGCCCTCTTCTGGGTTGGCCATGCTAGATCTACTTACTGTCAAAACCTGCATAGGTGTCACCAACCAGAAATAATCATCATTATCATCATAATTGAAATTGTCTGCTCAAAGTACTTTATATATATTAACTCCTGTAATTGTAATAGAACTCTTTGAGGTAGGTCCTATTATTATATCCTCATTTTGCTATTAAGGAAACAGTGATGCAGATATATTAACTGACTCATTACATCACACAACTAGTAAATAGCAGAGCTGAGATTGAAACCCAGTTATTCTACCTTAGAGTCTATGCTCTCAACCACAGTGAGGTACTATTGTGACAACTACACGGAAACCACTATACTATGTGTCATACTCTCCCTCTTGGATCTGAGCAGAGGTTTCTTACTTCTTACAATTTCTTCTTACCATTACTTATTTCTTACTATTACTGACAATTCTGTGGAGTATCTCTTTCTGCTTCTTCTCTAGGGTAATCTGAGTCAACATTTATGAGAATGCCATAACTTACATGTAGCCCCAGTGGAATCACGTTTCTTTTCTCCAGCATTACAGAACATGATCCTGGGAGGCCTAACATAAAGTCAATGGAAATTTACCCAATTCAAAAATATAGCATCCTATATATCATAAAATAAAAATGCTCAAAGGGGCTATATCTAAATTCTACTCAAATAACCTGGGAATAATGACTGAAAAATGTTTTTTAAAAGCTCACAAAAAATGTCCTAAGCAGTTTTGGAATGAGTAATTGATGTTTGTGGTATCGAGGGACAAGTTAGTCATTCAGAATTTCAGAATGGAAGAAAAATCCCTTGTGTGTTTCTCCAAATATTATGTTTCTTCTTCTTTTTTTCCCTACCGTCCCTGTTTATTATAATAACCTATCTGAATTTTGGATACCACCATCTTCTCTCCATAAAGCTAAGACCACTTGAGGGACACCTGAATATTCTGGCATTTCCTCAGTATGCAACCAATCCTGAGGCTGGTCAGTGTTGATATAAGGAACTGTAAACGAGAGACGTTAACTCAGTTCTGCTCTAGCCTAGAGCTTCTCTTCCTTACATTCCAGCAGCAATGTCCCAGAAACATGCCTGTAAGTCTTAGTGGATTTTATGAGCTCAGTCACTACTATAGCCATTTGCTAGGGCTGTAATATGTCAATCCCTTGCTGGCTTCCCTTTTGGGTCTACCTTTTGAATTTAAGTCTCATGACCCCCAAATTTAAACACTTGCCTATTGCAAACATTGATGGCCCTTAGAGAAACTTTCTAAATTTTCTTTAGAGCACTTTAAAAATTTTACTTCTTGGCAGAATATTTGATGCTTACTATTAGTTCAACCATTACTTACTTCTTCTTGTCATTTTTTTTTTTTAAATTCATGACATTGCTGTATGGACATTCTTCTCATCCAAAACTTAGTAGGTGCCTATCCCACCTCCTGCCATGTCCCCAGGTCACGTTCCTTGGTCTTCATATTCCTCCACAGCAGTGTTATTAGAGTTACCAACTCTACTTTTTATCCATCTGGATTTTAAGCTTTAAAGTGACAGGGAGATTTACTTTCTTTCCTTCTTTCTTTCTTTTTCTTTTGAGTGGGGGTCTTCTCATGGTTAAATTCCTATTGTGTAGCATATTAGCAAATTACTTGGCATATAGTCGACACTCAAATATATGTATTGAAAAAAAGGAAGAAAAATAAAAGAAGAAAATGAGGAGGGAAGAAGAAAGGATGACTGGAACTTTAAAAATTGGAACTCATCTGAGAATTAGTAATAAAAGGCTAAAATGCCAATACAATTCCTGATTTCTGAATTTAAACTAATTATAATATTTTAGCAGGTAGCTCAATCTGCTAGTGACAACATTTAGACCAGTTGTCATTGACAACTTAATGATAATTAAGATTTAAATATTATTTAAGTACTGTCAATGTGTATTTAGAAATCGGCAGTAAAATTTAGATCTTTGATACTATGAATGGTAAATGCAACATGGTGAGACAGGCAGAACATGAAGTCAGGCATTCTTGTGTCCTAACCTCAGCTTAAGCTCTTGCTAGTTGTGTAAACATGGATAAGTAAATTAAGATCAGGGTAATATACTTTTCTCACCATAAAGGAGGACTAGCACTTTTTGTGTAGATGAGGAAGTGTCAGTAATTTTTGCCTCTGGGGACAAGGTAGAATATTTTGTTTAAGTGTCAGAAAGAAAAACAATAAGATTAATGTTATAAAAGAATATTTGGTCATTTATAATTCAGTCATTTGTTAACTTTTTTTTTTTTGAGTTGGAGTCTCACTCCTTCACCAAGGCTGAAGTGCAGTGCTCATGGCCACCCCGGTATCAACCTTCTGGGCCTCAGCGATTCTTCCACCTCTGCCTTCTGAGTAGCCGGAACTACAGACGTGCACTACCATGCCTGGCTATTTTTATTTTATTGTAGAGAGGAGGTCTCGCCAAGTAGCCTGGGCTGGTCTCAAACCCATGGCCTCAGGCAATCCACTCGCCTCGGCCCCCCAAAGTGCTGGGATTACAGGCTGAGCCACCGAGTCCAGCCCATTTGTTCACACTTTAAGCCCATAAAAGGTTATAAAAGTCTGTATAACATCATTTTGTGTGATAATATACAAAAGAAAAAAAGCATATTTCTTCAAAAAAAAAAAACTACCAAGAATTTTCTGTGATGTGGGATATCATATGTTCCTTATTGAACATTTTTATTTATCAACATATATTATACTTATTAATTGAAGATAGATAGATACAAGGAAAAGGAGTTTATTATGTCAGATCAATGTTTTTAGCGCACTTGCTTTCCTGAATATCAGGTAATTGATAGAAACTTGCAAAGTAATATCTTTAATATTACTTGTTAATCAATTAGTAGTATTTTAAACGAAATGCCACAAACACCAGTTTTAAATCTTTGTATTTTTCAGTTCTAGGGTTTAAACTAATCAGTAACGTTAATAACTATCACACATTAATTTTTCTTCTTGTAAGATAAATTATACTACCTTTCTAAGTCCAGGAGATACAATATAACCAAATTTCAGAATAGCTTTGGTTGCTTTGAAGAGTTAATAATTGATTGCAACAATGGTACATAAAGAGAAACATGAATGCAGTATAGCTTATACTTCCATGACTCAAGATCTCCTAAAATATTGTGTAATTTGGCCTGTTAGTTGCACTGGTCTGTTTCACTTATCCTCATGGCAAGAAAGGTAATGAAATAGGATATTATTTGAGCCAAGTAATTTTATTGGAAATAATACAGCTCAATTGCAGTTGTTGAATCTCTCCAGAACAAGTCAAAATACACCTTAACTTACAAATATCCAAAATTCTGACCTTTGGATTTTTCATAAATTTTTCTTTACTGACATGAGTTATTCTTCCCACCCTTTTCCAGTTAGTAATTTGGATTCTTTCCTGAAGAGGATTTTTCCATGCACACCACATAAAGTTATCCATCAACTTCTTCTTCCCATGCTTAGGTTTTTATTCATCTTAACCAACACCAATTTTTGTTGGCAACAAATCAGAAAGTTAGGGAAACTACAAATGGAAAGGATACAACATGTCGACCAGTATAACTTCCTACAAACAAGATTACTTCTTATAATTCATTTAGTTTATTATACCTTACATCATCATATAGCATTATTGTTTAATCATAGAGTGAGAATATTTGCCTTGTTTAATGCTTAATATAATATTAGGTTTTATGTTTTCTTCTTTCCCAGAATTGGAGGAAAAAAATGAAGAGAAATATTTTGGCTGCATAATTCTCCTCCCATCCCTGCCCATGCCAAGTCTTTTCTTTTGAGCTCTCAGCTATTAACTCTTAATGCAAACAGAGGCATTACTAAACTAAAAGGGATTTTCCTCACCAGAAAAGCAAAATGATAAAAGTTTTTTTTTTTTTTTTTTTTTGGTCACTTATGGGAGAAGGAAGAAAAGAAAGTTGTCCAAACAGCATTCTTCTCTGCTTAAAAATGGCCAGCACCATAGGCTTCCTTATTATCATTTACCTCTGTTCAAACTTTGTCTGATTCTCAAGTCTCTCACCCAATTATTCAACAAATATACAAGCAGTTCATAGTATGCGACAGGCACTGTTCTAAGTGCAGAGTTTACAAAATTGAAATTTTGTCATCTCAACCCTTGAGATCATGGAGACAGAAATGGAAAACAGTGCTATACTGTGTAAAAATTAAAAATGTACATGGTGCAATGGAGATAAGAAAAGACATCATGTCTGGAACAACAAAAAAGACTTCAGTAAAAATGTAATATGTTTGATTAAGTCTAGATGATACATGACCATATCCTATCCTAATAAGAAAGGCAGGAGAAGCACTTCTTTCTGAAATGGTAAAGGAAAGAACTCTAAAAATCCTTTTTTATTTTTTTCCATAAAAGCTATTACAACAAAAATAGGCAAAACTCAACTTTTACAGAACTCTAGAAATTGACCAAAGGTTTACAAAATGAGGTGAACAACAACCCCACCCCCCAAGACCTGCTGAAGCTCCATAATAACAAAGAGCTATGTGACATTTTAGCCTAGTCCCATCCCTCTCTCTTCAACTCCACAGTAGACTTGAAAACCAGTAGCCCTGCAACCATGATAGCTGTGAAAATCAAGCCGGGCTCGGTGGCTTAGCCTGTAATCCTGCGCTTTGGGAGGCTAAAGTGAGTGGACTGCCTGAGCCCGTGGGTTCGAGACCCACCTGGGCAACTTGGCGAGACCTCATCTCTACAATAAAAAAAAAAAAAAAATCCGAGTGTGGTAGCGCGTGCCTGTAATTCCAGCAACTTGGAAGGCTGAGGCAGAAGGATCACCGGAGCCCAGCCGGTCGAGGCTGCAGTGGCCGGAAGCGGCCACTGCACTCCAGTCTGAGCGACAGAGTGAGACTCCAACTCAAAAAAACCAAAAAACCAAACAAAAAAAAAAAAGAAAATCAAGAGTCTTCCAGTCAATGCAAATGGCAGAATTAGTTTAAAGTATCCCAAATAGCCTGTTAGTCAGAAAATTGTTAGTATTTGACTAGTCTGGCAGTTTCCTGGAAAAACTCCAATCTCAGGTCTTGTATTTATTTGTCATAAC
Source organism: Cephalopachus bancanus (assembly GCA_027257055.1). NCBI lineage: Eukaryota > Metazoa > Chordata > Mammalia > Primates > Tarsiidae > Cephalopachus > Cephalopachus bancanus. The sequence continues at coordinate 587,589 of JAPVLO010000503.1, forward strand.
CATGTGTCAATAGCTCTGTCTCTAAGTTGTTTGTTGGAAACAGTCAATGGCAAATGTTTAACATTGTATCTGTCTGAGATGGTAATACCAGTGAGGCTCACAAAGGCTAACTAAAACACTTAGAAGAAACTTGGAATGAGATGCCCATGGGGGATTTGAAAATCTCCAACATATTCCTGAGACTCTAAGAGGCCGTGTCCATGTGCCGGACTGTGTACGTGCACGAAAAAAATCTGAGAAGCACTATTCTCTCGACTTTTGCTTGTTTTGAGACTCTGCACAAGCAGGAAATGAAAACTATGAGTTATAGAATGCCTGTCAAGTTATTAGCATGTCCCAACACATACACTGAGCCTCTTGAAAAAGGCTGAGAAATTCATTTTTTTGATGCATTTAAGGAAATCTCTGTCCAATCATGAACTAAGCCACATATAGCAAAGAATACAGACTGTTTAGGGCAGTTAATAAATAAGCCAATAGTGTAAACAAAAAACTCAGGCAATAGGGGCTAATTTTAAGAGTTGCTGCATTACTTATTTACAGTGTTCAGTTTTTAACAATAAAATCTGAGACATGCAAAAAGCAGAAAAGTGTGGTTTATACATAGGGGAAAAACAGCTTATAGGAAGTGCTCCTGAGGAAACCACACCATTGAACATATCAGGCAAAGATGTTAAATAAGCTATTATAAATATATTCAAAAGCTAAAAAACTAAAAAGCAAAAACTGGGTTTAAAGACCTAAAGAAAATATGAAAATAATGTCTCATCAAAAAGAATATCAATAAGGAGATAGCATTTATTTTTAAAAATTAATATAAATTGTATAATTGAAAAGTGCAACAAATGGAATGAAAAATACACCAGAACTCAAAAACAGATTTAAACTGGCAGAAAAACAAATCAGAAAACTTGGAGAGATAGCAGTTGAGATTATCCAGTCTGAGTAAAAGAAAAAAAAGTGAAAAAGAAATGAACAGAGCCTCAGCATCCTATGGGACACCATCAAGCATAGGAATGTACTCACTGTATTAGTTTCCTATTGCTGCTGTGATAAATCATGTCAAATTTAGTAACCTCAAACAATGCAAATTTATTATCTTACAGTTCTAGAGGTCAGAAGTCTTACTGGGCTAAAGCCAAGGTGTCCATCAGGCTGTCCATTTCTTGTGCAGGCTTGAGAGACGAATCTGTTTTCTTCTCTTTCCAGCTTTTAGAGACTGCAGGAAATATTTGGTTTGTAGGCAAACATCAGTTTTACCTCAGCTGCTGTTACAACATCTCTGACTATGATACTTCTGCCTCCCTTTTACTCTTAGGAAGACTATTGTGGTTATATTATTCCTACATAGATAATTAAGGATGACCACATCATTTTAAGATTTTTTAACTTCATCATATTTTAAAGTTACCCTTGGCCATGTTATTTAACATATACACAAACTCTGGAAATGGACATGAAAATTTATTGAAAGGCCATTATTCTGTCTATTTCATGAATAATGGGAGTAACTAAAAGAGTGCAGAGAGAGTAAAGGGAGGAAAGGATATTTGAAAAAATGGTGGTTGCAGGCTTCACAAATTTGAAGAAAAACATTAATATACAACTAAAAAACTTAATAAACTTGAATAGGATGCACATCTAGACACATGGTAGTCAAAAGAGAGACTTTTGGAAGTTTCAAGAGAAAAGTAACTCATCACATACAAGAAACCTCAATAAGTTTAATGGATTTTTTTTTTTTTAGGACCTATGGAGATTAGAAGGCAATGGAATGACTTTTTCAGAGTGCTGGAAGACAAACATTGCTAACCAAGAATTCTATATCTGTCAAAACCATTAACACATTCTCAAATACCAAAGCTGAGACTTCAGCAGAACTACTAGAGAGTCCTTTAGGCAGAAATATATGTTCACTAGATAATAACAAGCTTCAACATGAAGAAATCAAAGAACTGGTAAATTTATTGCATAGAATAAATAGAAGTGACAGTGTACTTTTTTATTATAAATCTTTTCTTCTTTTGATATAAAAGGGCATATATTAATAATTATAAAACTATGTTAATGTGGTTATAATGCATATACATATAATTTTAAGACAATTGTAACACAAAGGAAATAGAGAAATAGGAAATAGAGAAAATAGATTTATATTGAAGCAAAGCTTTATATAATATTAAAATAAAGTTGATATTAATTTGAACTAGATCATTTAAGATATTAATTTTCATTTCTAGGGCATAAGTCAAAAGACAGTAAAATAATATATTAGAAGATATTTCTTTAACACAAAAGAAAGCAGTAATAGAGAAATAGGCAAACAATAACCAACAAAAACACATAAGGCATACAAAAATTGCAAATGGGAGATTTAAATTTTAGCTCATTAGTATATACATTAAATATAAATAGATTAAACTACTCAATAGAAAAATAGAGATTAATAAAATGGATAAAAAAAGATTAGACTGTACGTTGTCTATGAAAAACACACTATATTCAAAGATAAAAATAGGCTGAAAGTAAAATGGTGAAAAAACATATACTACGCAAACAATTACAAGAGTGGTGGAATAGGGTATTCAAAAATCAGACAAAATATTTGTTAAGACAAAAATTGTTATAAAGACAAAGCAAAAACATTTATTACTGACCAAAAAAAGTCAATTTATCAGGATAAAACAATTGCAAACTGAAAGGACATAACATGGAGTCAATATACCCAATGAGCAGCCATTTTTAAAAATTATAAAGATGTGGGGTACAATTCAGGGTTAGATATATCCTTGTTGATGAGGTATGCCCCTTCCACCCCTAGCAGTTTCCCTCAACTTCCAATCCCTTTCTTTGAACAATTATTATGAGCAGCCATTTTAACATTGCCTAGATCTGTCATGTTTTTCTAGGAGTTCACTTTAATTTACCCTCTAATCACTAGCCAAGGACAGAACAGTTTTCTCAGAGGTAGCTATTGATAATTGTTTTACAGTCCCCCTCCCCAGCTTTTTTTGTACTAATTAACTTTTCTATTTCAAGTATTTGCCTCCACCCATAAGACTCAAGTTAACCTAATCAGCCCTTCCTGACCTTCATGACACAGACAGACCCCATCACCATGGCAGCAATCATGTGACTAACCCAACCATCTGCCTGCTGTCCATCATCTGATGTCAGTATCTGTGCTTGCCTATTCCCTCCATGATGACATGAAGCAGATTACCACCCAATCTCCTTAACGACCTACCCTCATCAAGAGGAAAGTTTAAAAGGCATTCAATTTCAAACAGCAGTGCCATTGCTTTGTTAAACTCTAGTGTGTTCACATGGCTTTTTGAGCTATGGCTGCCTTGTTTTCCTAGTTTTGTTCCCCTCCTCTACCTTGAAGAGACAAATCTCTTCTTTCTCTCTCTCTCTTTTCTCTCTAATATACTTTCTGGTCATTGTTTTACTAAACTCTGATGTGACCACAAGGCTCTTTGAGCTATGGTCACCACCATGTTTCCTAAGCTTTGGCTCCCTCCCTTCCTTGGAGAGGTGAATCTCCTCTCTCTCTTTTTCTCTCTCATTTACTTTCTAAGTAAACTATATTTTCTACTTTCTCTCTCTCAGTCTCTCTCTCTCTCTCTCTCTCTCATTTACTTTCTAAGTAAACTATATTTTCTACTTTCTCTCTCTCATTTACTTCCTAAGTAAACTATATTTTCTAATTTAACTTCTGTGTAATTCTTTGCATCTTTCCTGTGGCACTGGATAACCCACCAGACACACTCCCTCCCTCCCCACTGGTCTGACCTAATATTTTGGTCATATTTAGGCCTAGTACCCAGAAGACCCAAAACAATCTTTAAAAAGAACAAAGTTGGAGGACTCACACTTCCTGAGTCCTAATATCAACACAAACATATATCCATTTAAGATCAAAGACCCCCAACGACATGAAACAAAAACTGACAAAATTAAAGGGAGAGCTAGACAATGCAACAATAATAGTTGGAGTCTGCAATACTACTTTTAATAATGCATAGCATTAGTAGGCAGAATATTCAAAAAAGAAAGAGAAGACTTTTGAACAACATTATAAAACAACGAAGTTTGACAGACATATATTGAACATTCAGCTCACCAGCAACAGAATAACAGTTTTCAAGTGCACATAGATCATTCTCCAGGATAGACAATATGTTAGGCACTTAAAAATCTTCATAAACTTAAAAAGAATTGAAATTATAAAAATGGACTAAATTACATAATAACAATATAATTTACAAATTTATAATAATAAATTTATACAATTTGGGAAATTAAAAAAACGTAATAATCTATGAATCAAAAAATCACAAGCAAAAATAGAAAATACTTTAAGATCAATGAAAATTAAAGCACAACGTACCAAAACTTATAGAATGTATGTAAAGAATACAATATAGAGTTATATGTAAAAGTCTACAGCAAAAAGAAAAAAAAAAAACACCTAAACTTCCAGCAAAAGAAACTAGAAAAAGGAGAACTAACTGAAATTAATATCCAGAGAAATAAGGAAATATTAAATACTTATTTATACCATTATATTATTAGAATAATAAATATTAAAATAGAAATGTATGATATGGAGGACAGGAAAACAATAGAGAAACTCAACAAAACCAAAAGTTGATTCTTTGAAAAAATATACAATATTCACAAAGTAGATGAACCAAGAAAAAGAATGAAAATACTTAATATTACTAAAACCAAGAGTATGAGTTCACGTCACTACTGACCTTGCAAACCAAAAAGAGACAAAACAAAGAAGACAAAAGATAAAAAATAAAATAAAACTATATACCAAATCCCTTATGAACGCAGATACAAAAATCCTAAGACCAAATCCAGCAACAATAAAAAATGTGTATATACCATGACCAAGTGGGATTTATCCCAAGAATGAAAGGTTAGTTTATCACATGGAACTCAATCCATTTAAGATATAATATTAAAAGAATGAAAAGTACATGGTCATCACAATAGACGCAGAGTAGAAAGAGCATTTGACAAAATTCACAACTTTTTCATTATATATATAAAAAAAGAAACCTAGAAATAGAAGAGACCTTCTACAATGGAATGAAAGGTATTTATTTCAAAAAGGTATTTGTTTATGCCACTTCTATTCAACATTGCACTGAAGGTTCCACACAGAAAAATTAGGCTGAAAAAAATAAAATTAATCTTGATTGAAAAGGAGGAAATAAAACTTTCTTTTTACAGATCACATGATCTTGAATGCTGAAAATCACAATAAATTGCCTGTCCCCCCAGAAAAACTTTTGAAAATAATAAATAAGTTCAGCAAGGTTGCAGGATATGAGAATGCTATAACAAAAATCAACTATTTTTCTGTATACTATTAATGGACAATCCAAAAATAAAATGTTAAAAAATTCTATTTACATTAGCATTAAAAAAATACTTGGTATTTATCTTTGTCTGTTTAGTGTTGCTACAACAGGACAACGGAGGTTGCACAATTTATAAAGAAAAAGGTTTATTTGACACATAGTTATGATGACTGCAAGATTCAAGACTGGGCAGTTGTATCTGGTGAGAACATCAGACTGCTTGAATTCATGGTGGAAAGTGGAAGAGGAGTTGGCATTTCCAAAGACATCACATGACAAGACAGAGAAGATGAGGAAATCAGACTTTTGAAAAACCTTCTTTTATGGAAACTAATCCATTCCCAGGAGAGCAATAACTCACTCAACCCGGTAGGAGGTCATTAATCTATTCATGAGGGATCTGCTCCCATCACCCAAACTGCTCCCATAAGGCTCCATTTCTCAATACTGCCACATTGGGGATCAAATTTCACCATGAGTTTTGGTAAAGACAAACTATATCTAAATCATAGGAGAACTACAATTTAACAAAAGAAATTCAAACCTTGTATGTTGAAGAGTACAAAGAATTGCTGAAAGAAACCAGAAAATTCCTAAGTAAATAGATATAAATGCTCATGAATTGGAAATTTAATATTGCTAAGATGACAACACTTGTCAAATTAATCTACCAATTCAATACAATCACTATAGAAATTCTAGTTTTCATTTTTGAAGAAATTGACAAACTGATCCCAGAATTTCTATAAAAAGGCCTAAGACCCAGAAGACCCAAAACAATCTTAAAAAGAACAAGTTGGAGGACTCACACATCCTGATTTCATAACTTACACAGTATATAATAGTTAAGACCATATGGTGCTAACATAAGAATAGACATCTAGATAAATAGAATACAGTTAAGAGTCTAGAGATATACTCTTATGCTTATGGTCAATTTATGTTAGCTAAGATGGGGGGAAATACTCCTTTTATATTCTCATTTATTTTGTTTGCAAATGCACAGTTTTTTTGCAAGCAGATATCCACATGCAAAAAAATAAGATTGGACTTTTGCCTCACACCATAAGCAAAACTTAACACAGACCTAAATGTCAAGGCTAAAACTACAAATCTTTTAGAAGAAAACATAAGACTAAATCTTTGAGACCTTGAGTTAATCAATGATTTCTTAAATATAATAATAAAAGCACAAATAACAAATGAAAAATATACATATTGGACATAATCTATTAAATTTTTTTTTCTGTTCAAAGGACATCAAAAAATGCAAAACCACCATCAGGATAAAAAAAAAATAGAAGTCATATACATAAAGGACTTGTATTCAGACTATAAAAAAATCTCCTAATTCAACAATGAAGAGACAAATATTTCAAATTAAAATGGGCAAAATGTTTGAATAGACATTTCTACAAAAAGGATATACAAATCCCAGATAAACCCATGAATAGAAAGTCAGTATTATTAGTCTTAGGGAAATGTAAATCAAAGCCATAATGAGATACCACTTCACACCTATTATGATGACTAAAATAAAAAAGACAGTAACAAGTGTTGGGGCTCATGCACTTCTCATGGGGTGGTAAAAAAGTGTATATACACTTTGGAAAACAGTTAAGTGATTCCTCAAAAAGCTAAACATAGAGTTACTACGTGACCCAGAAACTCCAATTCTAGCTATATTCCCCCTAAAAGTAAAAATATATGCCTCACAATAACTTGTAACATGAATGTTCATAACAGCATTATTTATAATTACTAAAAAGTAGAAACAGCCTAAAATTAATCAACTGGTGAATGGACAAAGATGATATATTTATTCAATAAAATATTGCCCAGGGAAAATAAATAAGTACACATACATGCTACAATATGGAAGAATCTTGAACACATTGTTCTAATGATGCCAATCAAAAAATACAATTTGTTGTATGATGTCATTTATATGAAATGTCCAGAATAGGCAAATCCATTGAGGCAGTCTAGATTAGTTGTTACCAGGGACTGGAGAGTGGGCATTAGTATGGATTTGAGAGGAGATAAAATTCAGTTCATAACATTCTGCTCTCCTAGATGTATGTCCTTCTCACATGCAAAGTATATTAAACCCATCTCAACAGCTTCAAACATCCTAACTTATTTCAGCATCAATCCAAGTTCAAAGTCTTCTTCTACACGTTGTCTAAGTCAGGTATGGATGAGACTCAAGGTACGATTCTTCCTGAGACAAAATTTCTCTTCAGTAGTGAATCTGTGAAATCAGACAAGTTATGTGCTACCAAAATACAGTGGTGTAACAGGCATAGCATAGACTAACGTGATAAATACCAAGCAAATTCCATCAGATCTTAAGATTGGAGACTAATCCTCTTGGTTAGATTCTCTGCCCTCTGGGCCCACCTTCTAGGCTTACTGGGGTGGCCAATCCACCTCCAGGGTACATAGGGGTGGTGGTCCCACCTTCTCAACCATAGCCGTTGATTGCGATTTTCCCGAGACCCTGAAATGGGAAGTCTTGACTGCTAAAACCAAAGACTGGTTCCACCCTCTGAAACCAAGGAAGAGATAGCCCTATCCCTCAGGCACATGCACTCTGGGACTGAAATGGCAGTGAATTAATGACAATTGATGGCAGGGAATTAATGACCTGGGAGTGGAATTGCTGGGTTACATGGCAACTCTTTTTTAACCTTTTGAAGTACTGTAATACTGTTTTCCAAAATAGCTGAGGCATTTTATATTCCTAACAGTGAATAAGGCTTCCAATTTCTTCTTATCTTCAGCAACAGTATTTGTAGAGTCTGAGGTTTGTCATTTTAAAGAAATCTTGAGTACACTCACCGCCATCATAGTTTTTTGGTTTTTTTTTTCTTGAATTGGAGTCTCACTCTGTCGCCCAGACTGGAGTGCAGTGGCCGCTCCCGGCCACCGCAACCTTGCCTGCTGGGCTCCGGCGATCCTTCCGCCTCAGCCTTCCGAGTAGCCGGAATCACAGGCGCGCGCTACCACGCCCGGCTGATTTTTTGATTTATTGTAGAGATGAGGTCTCAGTGCCCAGGCGGGTCTCGAACGCGCGGGCCCAGGCAATCGACTCACCTCAGCCTCCCAAAGGCGCGGGATTACAGGCTGAGCCACCGAGCCCGGCTGCCATCATAGTTTTAATCACAACTTCTCACATTCTTTCCTCTGCCCTTTGATGACGCCTTTGCCCTTCTCTATCATTTCTTTTCATCAAACTAGTGCCAACGGATTTCCAGAAATCAAAACATTAAAAACAAACAACAAAAAACTGTGAAGCTGTTTAAGACTTTTATGTATCTATTTTTAAAGTACTTTGGTTTTAGTATTTTAACATTTGCCATCACAAGCTCTCTGAAGCTGGATGATTTTGCTTAGACACCCTTTCTACAGTTTCTTTCCAGGTAAGTTCTGGTTGCCTGAACTTCAACTTGAGTAGGTCTAGTGGCAGAGCATTTACATAAAAGGAGAATTGAGTAAATTTAGTTTAGTTATTTTTTGAAAAAAATCAATATAATGAATTAATATAACAACATAAATTATATAATTGCTCAGTAATTAGCAATGTTTGCATAGCAAATTAACTCAGCATTTTAAAACAAATTTATGCCCTTACAGTAACTTTTTCACAGGCACCAATGTGGGACAAATCTAAATACCAAGGGAAAAATAAATGAGGTAGAATAAATATTTTTTATTCAGTTAACTGTGAATTTTCTAAATAGTCCAAGTAAAACTAGTACTTCTGGTTTCCAGCTGTGTTCTTCCTGTCTGTAAATTTTTTTTAATGATTCTATTTTGGTTCACAGTGGTCACATAAACCTGGGATATCCTCTTTAACTTTTAGCTGCAGATTATCAGTTCAGACTGGAATTAAGTCATAAAGGATTATTGACTGATTCATTAGAGCTGATGCTGTAATGTTTCTTCAACTCATAAAATGCATTTACTGTGAAGCCAGAGTTTCAGAGATTTTCTGATACATAGATTTTTTTCCCCATGGTAACAGAGATGATCTTGTCATTTAGTAATTTATTGGACTGAAATAAGGTCCTGGCCAAGCACGTGTTTGAGAAAGTCAACGGATACTCACAGCTTGCAGAACAAATTCCAATCCAAAAGTCAAGGCATTACAAATGCCTAAAATTATGGTCTTTATCTCTAAGGCAGGTGTTTCAAAACTGGAGTAGTCCCAATTTTTTTTCCTTCTTGGTTATTGTTTTTCTACAAGAATTTGAAAAGGATGTTAAAGATAAGGCAGGTGTTAAGATAAGATTTTTCACCAGGAATGACTCATCAAGAACCCATCAGGGATTTGGTATCTGTGAACAAGACAGGGCGGTGACTTTGCTATGGCTACAAAAACTCCCTTCAGTACAAAAGAAAGGCATATTTTTAAACAAAAGTTTGAAATATTTTCCCGCTTTAAGGAAAAAATAGATCTCCATAGTCATTTGCATTAGTTAGATTACAGAGAATCTGTTTCCATGTCACTTTAAAGTTAGCAATACTGACTTTGCTTATTACATTAAGGTGTATTATATCATTAATATTTAAAATTTTATTCAATTTAATTTTATTAGATTAATTAAATTTTATTAGGTTAAATGGATCAAAATGAATTATTAAAACAAAATATATTAATCCAAGAACAAATCAGTAGGCAAGAGGCAACAAATGTAGAGTTTAAGATGTTCAACACTAGTGTCTTTCAGAACTATGTTAAGCTATTTCTTATTTGAAGAAAATGGATTAATAGATAATATCAAGATTAAGCTTCATTGGGTCCTTTGTCATTCACCCCCGCTGAGAATTATGGCAAGGAACATTTGCCCTTGTTAACCTGTGAACATTTTTCACTCCCTGAGGTCATTGACTCTGGCTCAGGGGTCCAATTTTCCTTTCATTCATTAAGCACATTAGGAAGCAGAGTTCCTAACCCCTTTCAGTCTAAATGTGGAACAATCACATCCCCTCACAATCCACGGCCAGCGTGCTGGGACCTTTACGTTTCACTGTGCTCTCGCCATGACGCAAGTTTCTAACAATTGAAGGATATTAACTAAAAAGCTTGTTTTCTAATTGGAGTAGCTCAAGGGATTTTAAGTAAATGAACTTGTATAAACTGGAAGCTGATACATGTGCCTTTCCAATTATTTTTTGTTCAGATTGGGGGAGAGGGCACTGCTAATCTCAGAAAGCAGATTTCAGAAATTATTTATGCTATGAAGCCAACTTTGAATAACAAAACTGAACAGTTGTTAATTGTTTAGAGAACTAAAAAGATATAATCTCATCTTGGTAGCGATAGTATATATTCATAAAAATGTTATTTTATTATTTAAGTGTGTGCAGTTGTTAATCCATTGGATTATTTCCTTCTATTTGATCAATTGGAAAGAAGAAACACACAAGTCCATTACATAAGTTAATTATGGTGATTTTAAAAACACAAAGTATTCATTTGTCACTATTATGGTCAAAATATTTGTTAGTAAACAATACACTAACAAATCTGTACTGTTAGTATCATCAGGAAACAACTTCTCACACTGTTAAGTACACCACATTCAAAAGACCATTTTAAAGGAAAATGTCAAACAAGACTTTCTAGGAACTTTCAAACTGTACACTGCCATAGCAAATTAAGAAAACTTGATTTGGAAAAATGGTAGGGGAATCCTCAGTGTTCTTTTTCATTTTCCATATCCTCACAGGAGAGGGGAAGGAGATGGAAATGTGTATTGGGTGGTGGATGATAGAGAAAGTGGAGGTATATAGTGGATTAAACTTTTATTCAGACAACATTAGATAATTCTTAGAATGGGCAACATCTAGAAACTTTTCTTGAAATCTGTAATTGGTCCTCATAAAAGAACATTTATTAAGAAAATATTTTATTTTATCATCAGAAATACCTTTTTGAATGCCAAGAAGTAAAAGTTAATACATAAAATATACCAGAAAATTTTTATTAAAAAGCTGCTAATTCATACACACAATATCTTCAATGGCAAAATAATGTCTTCTACTTAGAAAATATTTATTTTAGTCAGCTTCTTAAATAAGGCACTTACTGGGTTATTTGGTAAAGTGTATAGCATTGGGTATAGTGTTGGAATAATTAACTACTCATTTAAACATTTTTCTTAAGTGATTCATGAATACATGAGTTTTGTAAAATATCTATGCAGTACATAATGCAACTGGACAACTAGTTCTGCAATATATATTACTAGTATTAGAATTTTTGAAAAAAATACTGTTTTGCATTTCTTTATTTTTGCAGTATTATGACAATTTACTAATTTATAATTTCAACAAGGATATACAGATTACCTATTTTCTCATAACCATGTCCAGATATAATATTTTTCTTCAAATTTTTAATGTTATAGATAAAAATAATACTCTTTTGCTTTTTTTTCTTTTCTTGGTATTTGTTTTTTTGAGTATATGAGGTCCGACAATTAGGTTCGCAAACCATCCTAGAAGAAGTGCTACATACCTCATTGCTGAATATCACTATGCTCACCTTTGAAGTACTCCTCTTGGGAAGCTATACCCCAATGCCAATGTCTTGTCTACCTGTCAAAGCAATTTTGGAACTCTTTTTCTGGAATGGCTATCATCTTATTTCTTTCATGTAATGAATGTCACCAAATTTCTTCGTTTCAATATTTTCTTCATCTTCAGGTAAAGAAAAAATCATTGGGGGCAAGATCAGGTGAGTAGGGAGGGTGTTCTAATCCATTTATTTGCACAGTGCTGCCAAAGTAAGCACACAGTGCCAAGTTCTCAAACTTAATTGTCAGACTTCAGCAAATAACATGACAGCTCTGATGGCTACCCAGAAAAAGAGTTCCAAAATTACTTTGGCAGGTGAACTAGACACTGTATCTATGCATTGCTTTCCAAGGAGAGTACTTCAAAGGTGACCATAGTAATATTCAGCAATACGGTGTGTAGCACTTTTTCTAGGATGGTTTGCAAACCAAATTGCCAGAACT